>OX454421.1:64934834-65653203 GCA_949715475.1 Microchrysa polita | reverse complement strand
CTCTTTGGAGAGTTTGAAGAGAGAGAGGGCATCTTTTGCGTTGAGACGTTGTGAGAGGCAATGAAAGAAAAACGTAGATGAGAGGGAAAAACCGGAAAATGTGAAAGTACAAATTGAAAATTAAAAGTTGAGTTGCATCAAAGAGTTGCGAGAGTAAATTGGATATTCGAGCTTATCGGAACGAGAACAGCAATGATTTGTTTATTGTCAATGGAGAGAAATACTAGCTGAATTTTTGACATTTTAATTCTACTTGAATTCGTATACGACGCCGAGCAGAGTTTTCTCTCATTAAGATTTTCTTTGTACAAATGTCAATCAAGTCGCCTAGCCGTTGGGCGCAGAGACTAGACCATCTCAGCATGAGCTAAAAAAAGTATAAAACACGAGGTCGATGATTTTCAGAGCTACAAGTAAGAACTTCTTCCTACAAGGCCTCCTTGATCTGAATAGTGCAACATTGCAGGGTAGCCAGGGGGAATTATTGGGCCACTTGTGTAAGCCGCCGCTCTAGCGTTGGATTCTATTGCTCCATTGCTTGTTTCGGATTGAGCGGGAGTGCCGTTTTTACAGACGTTCCTGGGGTCGCTTTGTTCGTCTCGTTACATCCAGGGTCGATTGGGACGGATCTCGACCACAAGTTGCCCTTTCCCACAATTTCTCCATGAAGTAGATTCCGGAAACTTCACGTTGTTGAAGGCTGAACTGTGGAGCTAGTTGAGGTTACACAAGGCTCATCCATCAGCTTATCATCTTTTATGTCTGGGTTTGAGTGAAGAGATCGAAATCAGCAGCCCACTGTCATACACCGGATCCACTCAGATTCAGTGATTCATTCCGGATGTGTTATTTGACCCGTGCCCATCATAATACCTAATTGAAATGTGATCTGGTATGGAACACCTGAGAGTTGCAATCTTAGTTTTAGGAGAGTTTTCCACCTATTCGCAGGATAACAATGGCGAACGAAAAACTAACCCCAGCCCTACGGCGGCAAAGAATGCACCCGTTTGGGGTAAATTTAAAAGCAACAAGAAGAACCAATAGCAAAAGTGTCACTTGTCGCTACTATACCTGTGAAAAGCCGTCCTATAAAAAGATGTTTTACAGAGGAGTTAGTCCACTGGGGCATCAGTGATGAGCCCAGACTCGGCTATCAATAGGTAGATTTGAGCGAGATAAACGGAAGCACCAGGAGACATCAACTATTTCAGAAAATAATTAACTTTGGATGCAAGCGCTTCGTTTGGCAAAGGGGCTCCAGCCGTAAGCAAAATAAAGGAAATACCGGCGGTACAACATGAACCTACCTATTCATTTGACTTCAAAATGTTTGAATCCGTCCCGATCAAGTCTGTTCGTAACACGACGAACAAACCAGCCTCGGTATCTCCTGTAAAAACGGTACTCCTGCTCAATTGAAGGCACGCAATGGAGCGAAGATTTCCAAGAATAGAGCGCAGTGGCGGATTTACCAGTAGGCTGAGTAGGCTGGAGCCTAGGTCGGCAGATTTAACGGGGGCGGCAAATTTCGAGCAAATATTTTTTTTTTGAGTTAAACACATTGTAAACATTTATTACCGTGGACAACTGAATTCCAAATACGAATTATAACGCCAGATAAAGAATTTAACCTTTTCATGAGATACGTTTTGGGAGCAGTGTGTGAAGTGTGTTTGTCACCGTTATGTCAGAGCTTCAAACACTAGGAACGTTTTATTATTAAAGACGAATCTGCGAAAAGCCTCTTTTAGTCAATTGCTTGCAGACTGAAATTCGAAGCCAAGCAATTTTTTCCTTTATTTTTATTTATCTGACATCTTTTTTTAATAAAAAATCTTAAATTATTAATTTTGGGAAACTCAAGGAGCAGTCATAATTAGACAACATCTTAACGCTCTTTTCCTGATCTTTTTCTAGTTACCTAGGCGTATTCCAGGGTACCCAATCGCATACTTAAATTGTAATGTAAATAATACTCATTCATTTAAAAATTTCAGTTATCGTATGAACTAGACTTCACTGCACACACTTCACGCAAAATTCTGCTAATCTCACTCCGAATAGCCTACTGGTGGAGAGTAGTTCGGTGATGATATATTGGCTTCAATTAAACAAGGGTAGGAATCTACCATATGCGAGAATGTTTTGGGTGAAGCAATCAAGCTCCAGAATCTACATTAAATGCTGGACATGTTTTTAATATACAAGTACTTTCCTATTTCCTACTTCCCAACAGCAAGCCTTTTTAAATCCCACCAGATAAAAAAAATGAATGTCTTTGGGCAGAAGGATCCGCCAGAGTGCGCAAATCGACTCTAAAGATAAGGTTTCTTCCTTTTTCAGAAGGTCCTAGATGTTCTACAGTCGCTTCACAAAGGCAAACCAATCGCAAAGGAGGACCAAGTGCAAACGGGATGCCGCACATTTTGCTAGAAGCCAGAGTCGTATTTCAAAAGCTACCTTCAAAGATGCGACCTTAGGATAACAAATTTTGCAAAGGAGGCCCAAGCACAAACCGTTTCAATTTTTCATGAGGCCTAAAGGACAAATAATTCGTAAAAAGAGGGGAGCAAGGGAATCATAGTTCAATTTTCCAAAAAATGCGTTGAAAGGCGTATTGTGGTGGACTTTTTCCTGAATATTTCATAGCTGTCCGCGTTCAAAAGTTATAGCCGTTCAAAGATGACCTAATGGAAAAAAAATTGCAAGCGCAAACCATGTCAATTTTCCGAAAATGAGGGACACTTTGGATGTTTTGCGGTGCAATTTCGGTATTTTTAATGAGGGACAGACTCGTTACATGCGGGATCCGAGACGGCGCGGCGGCCTAATCTAAGGAAGCACTCCACACACACTCTCTGTTTTGAAATCCCTATTGTATTGATCCTTTGAAAAATTAAAAATTGTTCTGACGTATGCCTATACATAATGTTTGTTTGGATCCAGATATGTATTATGCTTCAATCCTAATTTATAGATTTCATACAAAGTCTGAAACAGATTTCAATTTTTGTATAACGGGAAATGCCTTCATAAACCAAACAATTTTTACAAAGACTACATTGTCAAAAATTAGCATTCGTAAACTAGTTTCTGGGTTAGTTGATCAATTAGAATAGGCAACCCTAGTAAAAGCAAGTTCATATTTTCGCGTTTCCTGTTACTACTTTAGTTTCTCCCACTTGAAATTGGGTGGGATGTAACCTGGAATTGGTTTCGGGAGGGTTCCTCTCGATATTATATGCTATATTGACTATCAAATTTTTAAGTAGGTAATACCTTTTCCATCTTGTGAAAAGGTTTAAAATAAATTTTAAAAATTTTGACGTTTAAATTGTTGAATTTGTATTTTTTCTGCAGAGAAAAATATACAATACCAACGATGCCAAAAATCATTTAAAATAATTAAAATCAGTAAGCAAAACTTTGCTAAATAACATAAACGAGTTCTTGCATTTCGTCAAGTTGTCAATTGCAATTTTAACTCTTTTGAAATAATTTAAAAATCATGAAATTGTCATACCTTACAGTGACGGAGGGCGGAGATATGTCTTCTGCCCAGAGGCGCCATAGAGGCTTAGTCCCGCCCTGAGTATTGCTCAATTGTGCATTAAAAGCAGGACACTATGCAGAATAAGAACCTACCCTTCAAACCGACGCTCCAACCAAGGAATTATTAGATAGCTTTTTCTTTTGACATAAAAATAGAAGAATACTCAGAACCCACGAAGTGGAAAGCACTAATCTATTAAAGTGATTTTCCTGAGAATAAATGAAGGTTAATAAAAGAAGTTCGTCCTGGAGTATTAATTCTCGACTCAAAAAAACAATTTTTGCACAACTTGATTGGGTGGGAAACGATAAAAAAGCTAAACGCCTTGACCCTTAATTCTGGTAATGTCCCTTCAGCAATATTCTTGTAGAGCTTGGTAGGGGCGGCAAAATGTCAACAGCCTACTAGCGGTAAATGTGTAAATCCGCCACTGATAGAGCGGCCTCTTACACAAAGGGCCAATAGTTTCCTCTAAACCCTGCAATGTTCAGAGAAACAGACACAAGTCCAGTAGGCTGTGTATGAGGAGGTCCATATTGAGTGCACTCGGAAGTTTAAGCCGAAATTCAGGGATTTAGATATACTCGAATGTCACAACCGAGCCACAGTGGAACGACACTGTATGGAGATTGAGTCATAACGGGTACCTTTTACTTTTGCTCCAGCAGCGGTTTAGTGGAATGCCACTTCTTAGGCCTAAACAAGACCGGCAAATGCTTAATATTTATAATGCAAATTCGTACGCAGCTTTGCTTTGATAACCGAAACAAAGACACTAACGCCCTTTGTAGCATGGGGTGCACGAATATTGCCACCGCTTCCTATCTCTGGAAAGTGTCTTCTTCGAGTTCCACGAAGGCTTTCTTAATGGTAGCCTACTCTGGTCTCCACGACCAATGGCTGGGGCAAATGAGAGTCGTTTTCGTACAAGAAAAACAGGTGGATAATGTACATGTGAAAAAATTTCCTTTTCCACATTTCTCCCCGTATTCAAAAATCACGTAATCGAAGGTGGAACATTATACGCCAAAGTATGCGTGGTCGAGAAGGTACTTGGTTGTTAATATGCGAAGTTTGAAAAGTCTCCTAGTACGGAGATAGTCTTGCCTCCGCACCCAACTGCCAACTTGTTGAGATGAGATATCTCCGTACAAAGAAAACCTTACTCAGCCATGAGAGAAATCTCTTATGCGACCCGTTTCCATCGGTGGAAGATGTCCAGGGACGCAGCACTAATAGAGAGCATCACGCTCTGTGGTTCACTTCGCTGAGTCACACTCTACAATGCTAGTAATCTAGAGGTCCGGAGATCGAATCCTGGCGTGGTCCAAAATGTCCGTACTTGTGCGGATAGGAAATATATAGTGCTTGCAACATTATATGTGTACACTCTGAAATGATATGCAATGTAACGTTGACTCGAAATTGCCTATAAACGGCTGAGTTAACGCACCATGGCCCCACTAGGGGCTATACGGTACTTAGAAGAAGAAGTAGAGAGCATCTGGATATCTGGTGTCCACTAGTACCAGCTAGCTTTGCTGCAGCATGTAGGGCTAGGTGGGTGTGCTGGACTTTTATGTCCCTAGCTGTGGGAATCCAATGAGACCTATCCGAATGAAGTAATCTCAGACGATGTAGGCGTAGATGGGGAGGTGTGGTGAGTACCGAAACAGGAGCGAAACGTATCAAGAGGAGCTCTAAACTCCAGTGGTCTGCCAAACAACAACCTCTGGCCGTTGTTACAAGTGGCCTCACGATAGAAAGAGATATGCTCTTCGAATCGGGCGAACAGATAATCGGCTTGATTGAATTTGTGGCTTTAAAGACAAAGCGCCAGCATACACGGCGGCGTGAAACATAATCTCAGGAGCATACCCGTCACGTACAACGGAACCAATGAACAATTTTATGATAAGAAAGCCTAAGAAAATAAAAGAAAATTTCAAACTTCCTCGAGAGTTCAAAGAGCTTAGTCGCCCGACCGGTTAAAGCGGAGGCGGAGCATTGACGGAACTACATCAATTCAAACCTCGGAAAAGAGGAAACCGTAGTTTAAAAAAAACATAAGGACATCAGCAAATGAGCAATGAGGCAGGGTGGTTCAAAACAAAATTTTCAACATGAAGAGAACCCGATCCCTCCCTTGCGTCCCCCTAGACGATGAAGAAAATTAAAGAATTTAAGAACAAGACCCAACGCGACTATCAGTTCTCCGTCAGAAGACCTATGACCTGCGCTTATATTCTAAAAAGAGTCTCGTACTTCAGAACCAAGGCTGAATGAGACGGGCAATAGAGCCTCTCGTATTTGGCGAACGTGAAATGGCGGACTATTGTTCAAAATGAAACCCGGCGCAGGTGATTCGGTGAGTGAATTTAAAGCAACAGTCGCTCGTAACAGTTGGAATAATAGCATTACGGCAGGAAACGGGACTCTCGATCTCTACAAGGTCACAACAGCGTTCAAAGAGAGATTGGAAGTGAAGTTTTAGCTCGATGCCGTTGAGTCACTGGGAAATAGCTCTGGTTGCTATGTCTCAGCGACTTAACTGCAACAATTTAAAACTTTATTTCAAAAAGAGCTTGGAATGCTGTTGTGAACTTGTTGAACGAGGGCTTCGTTTATTTGCGTTGACGTAACCAACTAGGTGATGGAAATAGACAAAGTCAAGATGGGTTGCACGATTTGTCGCGGTTAAAATTGCAATTGTCTTCAAAGAGATCTTCGATTTCCTATCATTCCGCGGGAGACTACAGCAGTATGCACGATAGGTTGAATATGCCCTTCAAGTGCAAAAAGGACGGCCATCGGCCACAAATTGGAATCCTGCCATAAAGATCCTAACTTAATATTGTACATGGAAGCAGCTAGGGCCAACTATAGGCGCAAAACTGGACAAGTGTCCAGTATATCGGTCGAGGCAATACAATTTATCTCCCAAATGAAATTTTTTCAGTTGAATTTGAATCACTGAATTTTGTTATTACTGGAAGCGGGCAGCATCCTACTTTTTGAGAACCAAAACTTCTCCGTGTTTGCATAAGAAAGAAGCAATTTAGAGAGAGCGAAAGACTCCTGCGGCCACGGACATAGGAATCTGCATGATCCGATAGAAATTATAAGCTGTCCATTTCAGAGGAGTCCCATAAAGTATCAGCCTAGTTTTTAACTCGTTTATCTGTAATTCGTTAACAGCTTACATTTGCCTGAGAAATCAGTAAGGGATGACTAGATTTCTGCTGGAGTTCAATGTGAGTTCTATCATCTATCGCATCTACCGCCGCTAAAACTACCTGGGATTGAGTTTTTCCGCCTTTGGTCGACTTGCAATAATGATCCACCTGGCCCGCCAGATGAGGTACGGGCCATATGAAATTTCCACAGTGCAATTGGCCCATGCTCAATCTTCGAGTCCTGAATTCATCCTTTAACGACCTATAGATTAAAGGGGTCCTGAAGCTGAAAAACGACGAATATCGAAATACATATAGCAGCAATTCCTCAAAGAAGAAAAGTCCTGAAATACACTCCACATTGGTTATATTGGCCCTAGGATACACATTCCATTTACCGCATTCAAAATTGGATTTATTTTAATTAATTAAATTCGCAAATCAAATTCCCAACATCTCTCCCTTCGATCGACCACTGTGTACGTACTCAATTATCACGAACGTTTCCGCGGCGAACTCGCCCACAGAGAGCGCTCATCTCTACCGCCCTGACATAAAATCATTGCCATAAATCAAATATTGCAATAACAATCGATGAAACATTAGCTAACATCCCTCACGAGTATAGTCCTTGTATCCCCGAGGAAATTATTTGCGTGTTACAGATATCGTTTCCAGAACAGCATGCTCTCGGGAAAGCTACACCAACGGCGGCAGAGACGGGCTTCTTCAACCACAAATAGAGTATGGATACGGCGAATCCCTTTTTCCCATAACCGCATCGCAGAAAATACCACACACACACACACACACACTCGCGTATATATTGGCATAAAGTTTTACCGTAAGTCGATAGTTCTAGGGATGTTCGGTGTTTTCGCAGGCTGAGGTTCAACGTTCCAGATACGCAAGAGCTCGTCGCATGGTTCGTCGCGACGGAATGGATGAAGAGGTCAAGGATAAACCTAATGCATAGTTTAAGCGCAAAGAATTGGGTCGGTGTGGTGGAATAGATTTTGGTATCCTGTGGGGATGTTCAGCGCGAACTTATATACGTGTATCCGGGAACAGTCAAAGCACATTGAGGGTATGTTTGCGGTTTGTATATACGTTTCTTCGGAGGTTTATCTTGGCGGCAAAATGCGAGGTTTGAATTTATTGGATACGAGAACTTGGGAGCGTGAAATTAGTATCGTAACCTAAATCCAGTAAAAATGGACTTTTGTTGGTTCGGAATCATTCACGCAGGGTATTTTTAGCATCCAGAGAGAAGTTGATTTGTCTAGTCCAAGTCTTTAAAACACGACAGTAAATTCATGAAATATTTAAAGGAAAGGCGTTTGACTGGGCAATTTATCTTTTCTATCCTTTCCTGTCAGGTCAAAACAATTCATATCCCTAAAACTGACTTAATTACAAAGTAAACGCAACAATGACGTCTTTTTTCGTCATTTCTTAATTGCTGCAATTATGAGCTGACAAGTATGGTATAGAGTCTTGTGTTTTGCCCATACAGGTAGACGTACTGGCATATAGCTCCGAAAACCAGTCAAAACCATTAAATATACAAAAACTCTGAGAAAAGTTTCTTTTTTCCCTATTTCTGACCAAGATATGTAATAGCTGCCTACGGGTATGTCTAGTCGTCGTGACTCTGAACAACCCCCAAACGACAACATCAGCAAGCCAGCCGGAAATAAAGTCTACAGAAACTTATGTCCTTACAAGGTATGAAGGCGCCAAGAAATCCAATCAACATAGCGCGCGTATCTCTGTGTAAAATTCGACTTCGTTGCTCGTTACCATTCAGTGTTCCAAGTTAATAGTACTACACATCGTAGGGGTGGGGGGAGAGTCAATAAACAAAAAAGTTTAACAAATAAAACTGAAATTTTGATGACTGCAATTTGATTGTCAAACGTATGAGTGTTTCGAGGGTGGAGGGAGGTTGGCGAGTGACTGTCACGCGAACACACTTCATTCGCGCGACAAAATGAAATTTGCTGGACGTCAAAAATATACGATTGGAGCACTTTGCAAAGGCAATTTTCCCTCTGAAATGGGTCTTAATAAAAAAGCGATGTAGGGAAATGTGTATAGGTACGCTGCTCTGCTTTGTTTTGCTAAGACGCTCAGGAAATAAGACTTGCATGATAGCTCCAATTGTCGGGGATGAGAAGTTGGTAGTATGTGGGAAATGGCAAGATTTCTGCAAGCTGCCTTTGTTTGCCGACTATTTTTAATGTGTAGACATTAAGGATTTCTGTTTAAGTGCAGTCCATGTGCGGTCGGAAGAAGCTATCAAAGTTGGTTTTATTTGGTATCCGCCACTAAAGTCACGCGGTTCATGTTAATGTTTGTGTGCTGCGGTTTGACGACGATGATAATTCATTTTGTTTTAATTCAGGCGCGCAATTATGGAGAAGATGTAAAAGCTTATGAGTTGGAAGTCCTTGAATGATGAGGCGTTGGAAGGCAGGAAGCAATCAACGTGCACCAAGAGGTCTCCTTTGAATTTATTCCTGAAATCAATATCGTTTTTGTATTTGAATCTATTTTCTGCATTTCTAGGCATTACTTCTGTTCTGCGATAAAATCGGCCCGGATGTTTTTTTTTTATGTTTATCGAGGTGGGGGAATCTTCGGAAGATTTTGCTTATTCAGTTATGCTGGATTTTTACCGGCTAAAACTAGACCATATTGCCGAGTTCTCCTGGCTGATACGGACTTACGGTTAACCACATTCTGTGAGCTTTACGTTTCTTCGAACTCAACACTCAGTTGCGCGCGCCGAATGAGCAGTAAAAAAGTGTTTGCCTTGCGTCCTCTGCTACCCCTTGGACGAGCCCAGCCAGCTTTGGCGTCATATATCGTCAAAATAGCCAAAAATAAACTTCACTTCGTTCATCACGAGTTGACGTGCTGTATCTATACGACGCATTGAAAGTGAAACGCATGATGATCAGCTGAGGGAAATGCCATTAATCCCTATGCGTGCTTGCATATGGGAAATACAATGGTTGTTTTCTCCTCAAATATGATTCGTACATTTGTCATATTCTTCTTACTGTATAAGACGAACGCAAGTTTGATTTTTTGCATATTTCTGTTGTTGGCGTAATTATTCTCTCATCATTCATGTAGTATGGCTGGTGTAGTGGTTAGAGCGTGCACCTTTGGTGCAAAGGTGTTAAACGAGTACGGGGATAAATAACACTGCTGAGCGTGCCGTTGATTTTTTTCCAGTAAATCATTCACTGATTTCGCGCTGGTCGCGAATATTTTTTAGAAGCGATGCATTGAACTTATATGATACATAACTATAACACCATCTTTATGAGTAACGATTTTGTGATCATTATCCGTAATAAGGCGCAAAGGCATGTATAGATGATCTAGGGGGACATCGTCATATACTGTTTGTATGAAAACGTGATAGATGACAAAGGTATCTCGACTGATGTGTAGTGCATGAATGATATATCGTACATACACTGGTCGGCATATGTATTTTGACATCTCATACTGTCGAGCCCCGACACTGATTTTGATTAAATGAAGCGAATAACGGTAAATTTCTTCTATCGAAATTAAAGCAGATATCAACAGCAATAAATATGCTCAATATTTTCCCTGTTCTGTTTCGGACTCTCATTCTATAGAAAAATGAAAAGATGGAGGCGTAATTCTGGTGCGGTATAAGTATTTTGACAACATTTAACTCTTTGATTGCACCCATTTATTCGCAAGAATTGATACACAAAACATATTCTTACTAATTTTTGAGCTCCCCATTTTAAATTTTAAGTAAAAAATATCACCAGTGGCTCGAAACATAAACAAACATCAGAATATAGAAGATTGGTTTGAGCATTGATAGAGGCAAGCCTTAGTCCTGGTTTACAAATTGAATACACTACTATTTAATTTTATTTCATACGGTAAACTGTTTATTATCAAACATAAAAATGTTATAAAATAAAACAAAGACAAATCTTAGCGCTGTCTGAAAGAAAGCGAATGTCAACCCCGAGTGATGAGTGAGCCATGATGAAGAACTCTAAGAAAAAAGTGAAATGTATGTATGTCCAATTGTGCCGCAAAAAGATCGATTATGACTTCCAACGATTCAATGACGATCTTTGGGCATGGAAACAGTGATTTAAATTTAAGCAGCCTAGGCAACTGTAAGCAATATATCCCTGCATCATGAGAGAGCCTCCACTGTGGTTTTCATTTTGATAACCCGGAATCCGTTTTTCTACATAAACCCGGCATTTTATTTAAATATTGATTTTTTTTGTACAAATGTACTAAAATAACGAATATTAGCTAAAAAAAAATTTTTCCGAAAGTTGCAGTGGCTTGAAATTTTTCCTTAGTAAAAGAGGTTTGCTTTAGATGGTTTTTTAATCTTTCTTTGGTTTCACTTTATCTGTGTATGCATGCAATTTGCCTTGTTTTACTTCTAGGGCGAAGGCGGTCGTTATCATCTGTGCCTCCGATGGCATTTTCCATATCCATAATATCCTTTGGGTCAATTAGGACATTTCCCATAAATATTTGAAAGATTTTTCGGTAATTATTCGATATTCACATCCCTTTTCGGTGATTCATGGAATAGTTTTCTATTTCTTTTCTCTTATTCACTTTTGGTGTTTAATAATGAACAGTCTGCCGTTTGAAATTAAATTCAATTGCAGCGTCTCCAACATTTAAACCAGGGTTGAAGTTTGCCTCTACGGAGACTTTAAACCAAACTTCGAATTTCTCCAATTTGTCTCCAATGTTTCAAGCAACTGGACACATTTTTTACTTGGAATTCAAAATATAGACACAAAACAATAATAAAATTATGTTTGTCGATTTTTTTTTTCTAGAGAAATTGGTGTACAACAAAATATTAAAATATGTATTGTCAAAATACTTATGCCGCACCAGAGATACGCACCTATCTGTTCTCTTCTTTATAGCAGGAAAGTGCGAAAACGGACAGGGAAAATATTGAGCACATTTATTGCTGTTGATATGTACTTTGATTTCCTTATAAGAAATTTACCGTTATTCGCTCTAGTTAAACAAAATCAGTGTCTGGGCTGGAGAGTGTCAGATGTGAAAATACATATGCCGGCCAGTGTATATGTTCAATGCTGGCTGGGAAATAATTTATATAATTCGAGCACAGAGATAAGAAATTCAACCTAGTTGAAGTCGGTTAACAAAATGAATATACATATATTATTACGGTTCTGAGCTTAATATAATTTTTATACATAGTGTTGCCAGAATCAATTAATTTATTCATTTACAATACCTTCCTTTAATAATAATTACATTGAGAAAACAAATAGTTCACTCAAAAATCAAATTAAAAAACGAGACCGAGGCTAATTTCGGGCGCGGCCGAAATTTGGATACCCTTCGCCATCCTCGGACTAAAAGTTTTTTCGGGCGTATCTACGACTTGTATTTACGGTACTTTCGACATTGGTTGTTGTTCATCATCGTTTGCAGGGGACATTGTTGCTGTAAGTTTCTGTTTTGCATCCACTGGTGTTCCACCAGGGCTGCAATCGTACACCGAAAAACGCGTCAGCACTGCTTCAAGGTATACTGTTGTTGATCATGATGCCATTTTTCAAGTCGCGTATAATCCGAATTCCGAAGCAGTGCTGAAGCGTTTTTCGATGTACGATTGCAAAACTGTTGGAATATATTGGGAATTCACCCATTTTGAAACTCGACGACAATGCATGCTTGAGCTTCCTCAACCAAGCAGATATCCTTTCCAAACACCAAAATATCGTCGACGTAGATAGACGTAGATAGCAACATACAAATTTTACCTCCATCAGGATGATAATAAACACATTGGTCAGTCGAAGTCCAAACGATGTCAAAACGGTGTTGAGAGGTCCATTCCAAACTCTACTCTAGTCTCGCTTTGCGTCGAATACAATTTCCAGTTACGTCAGGTATTCTCGAGTCCACGAACCAAAATAGAGAAGCAGATTGGGGACATGCTACACCAAAATATTATTCAACATTATAGGAATTCAACTTATAATAGTCCACTTTGGGTGGTTCTCAAAAAATCGGATAATTCGGGAGAAAGAAAAACGAATAGTCATAGACTATAGAAGACTAAATGCAGCGACGATCAGTGTGATAGATTTCCCTTACCAAATGTCGACAACTTGCTCGATAAATTGGAAAGGGCCCAGTATTTCACGACGTTGGATTTGGCAAAGGCCTTCCACCAAATTCTTGTGAGGCCTCAAGACAGGAAAAAAACGGCTTTCTCGACACCTACCGGCCATTTTGACTTCCTAAGGATGCCGTTTGCGTTAAAAAAAATGCCCCTGTCACGTTCCAACGCCTTAAGAATACTGTGCTCAAGGGGCTCATTAACAAGATTTGCGTTGTTTACCTCGACGACATACCTACTAATTTTTAGTACCTCGCTAGAGAGGTGCACATAGACAGCATAAAAAGGGTGTTTAATAGACTTAAAGACTCCAAACTCAAAATACAAGTCAACAAGTGCAGTTTCCTGCAAAAGGAAACTGAATACTTATGTAATATTTTGACCCCGAAAGGCATCAAACCGAACCCCAAAAACGTAAGCGTAATTAAAAATTTAAAACTACCGGTAACCTCCAAACAAATTAAACAGTTCTTAGGTACTACTGGTTACTACCGGAAGTTTATCAAAGATTACGCCAAAATAGCATTTTACACGACATAATATTTAAAGAAAGGCGTCAAAACTATGTAATACAAATTACCTGAATTATATCTCCGCTTCCGAGAAACTCAAACAAATAATTACGGAGCAGCCATCTTAGAGTTCGACTTGCAAACCGACCACCAACCTATAAAATGGCTCCAGATGAAATATACGGGTAAAGACTAGGGACGTTAAAAACCGGACGGTTAGTCCTAAAACCGGTACTTTCAGAACGGTTAACCGTTTTTTTTTTTCGGTTTTTTCATTCTCCTGATTTTAACCCGTTGTTTGCCCATCCGGTTAAAACCGAAAAAAAAAAACTTTCCAAATTTATAAAATTTTTATATTTTCTTGATTTGTCAGTCTGTAATCTATTGTTTGTCTTCTATGAAACATTTCGTATTTCCGAACACTCTTCTTAGTGCTATTATTCCAAGAACTATCGCTTCGTCAAACTACCGCTCCTTGCATGTTTCCTTTCCAAGGCAGATATTGTTTACGTTGCGTGTCACACCCCAATAGGAAAAAGAGCGCTTCAGAAGGGCAAAAGGTGCGCTTCTCGGGAAGCAGAGAAGCGCTTCCCATCTCCATTCCTCTTCATGTACTTTTCAGCATTGCATGTCCGCGGAGGCAAGCTCTTTAAGATGCGCTCCAGAAGCGCTTCTAGAGAAGTGAGTTGTAAGCGCTTCTAGAGAAGTGAGTGGTAAGCGTTTCTGGAGCAGTGTGCTATAAGCGCTCCAAAAGAATTTCACATTTCACTCATTTAAGTGAATGAAATGCGCTTTTAGAGGATTGAATGCGAAAACCGAACATGATTCATTGTATAAAAAATAACTTGATATAAGTGAAATTTTCAAATTTATTAGAAAAATATGTTCATGCGTTTCTTTTTTCAAATTAAGAGTATGATGCAAAAAAATCACTTTAAATTTAACAAGACGAATAACGTACACTTTTCACGTTATGAAATTATCTAGAACAACGGCGAATATTCGACTTGTGCTGCAATCGCCGCAAAGAGTCGAAGCTTTTCTATTACGTGAGTGAGTGCTTCCTCACCATTCGTAAATATGCTTCTGTGAAAGGGCTTCCTCCGAAGCACATTTGGAAATGGTGAGGAAGCGCTTCTATTTTTCCTATTGGGACGTGTATCTTTTGTGCGTCGTGAATGTATATGTGTATCAGATCCGTGCATTTGGAGTTCATATAGTTATAGGAAGACGAATCGGCAGTTGCTATGACGTCCGCGTCCACATCGATATCCGCGTCCACTTCAACATCCGTCGTGTCCTCAAAGACATCTACATCTACAGCACAACATCTACATTGTCTTGCAATGTTACTCAGTTAACTATTTTTGAAACATTATGAATACTTCTGACAATTTTATTTGATTATCTTTATACCCTTCGCTCATAGAGTGAAAGGGTATATTGTTTTTGTTACGCCGATATTATGTAACACCTCAAAGGAGCCACCGGAGGTATGGCAAAGTATATATATAAATGATCAGGGTCGGTCCCTGAATCGAATAAGCCATGTCTGTCTGTCTGTCTGTCTGTCTGTCTGTCTGTCTGTCCGTGTGTCTGTCTGTTAGCACGATAACTCCCGAAATAATGAAGCTAGCGGTTTGAAATTTTGGTCAAATGTTTGTTTTGCTAAAATCTTGGACGGTATTGAAAATGGGCCAAATCGGACCACGGGTTCCCCTACCTCCCATACAAACTACCCCTCCTTGATATTTTAATTCGGTCATAACTTTCGGTAGAATATCGCTATCGACTTGAAATGTTGATCAATGTCTCATTCTGACATATACTTTGAGTTGATGGAAAGTGGATTAGGTCCGACTACCCCTACCCCTACTTCCCCTACAAAGTTATATTCAGTCATATCTTTTGATAGAATGTCACGAAAAACTTCAAATTAATATCAAATGGTAGCCGTTGGATGTCTTGACAAGGTAATAAAGATGTGTCAGGTCCGACCCATCTACCCCTCCCTCCCCAACAAAAAATATGAAATTGAATATTTTGGGTTTTGCGTGCCTTCTAGGTCTGTACATGGGTATAGGGTATACACTCATCGTGCTATTCGCACGATTAGAACTCGGTCTCGTAACTTTGTCATTAAGTTTGTAACGCATTAAAGGAAGCATCTCCGACCATACAAAAAGTATACATCATATATGATCAGCATGACTTGGGGAGTCGATTGGAGCATGCCCGTCTGTCTGTCTGTTGCGACGCGTTTTACTCGGCGGGTATTGAAGCTAGGAAGCTGAAATTTTGCACACGTGCTTCTTATCGTTGCAGGCTGTTTGTATGTTTGATTCACTCAAATTGGATCACTGGGTCATGGGGCTGCCATACAAACCAGACCCCCCATATTGGTTCTTCTAAGAAACATTTTTTACACCAATTTCACAAAACCTTGAATCAATGTGTCTTTAGCAAAGCAACTAAAAAGTTCAAAACGAATGGAATCGTACTGTGGGGTCATGCTCCGGCAACCCCATTAAAATTTTCCGAGTAAATATTTTTATTTGGCCACTAATTTCAACCAAGCCCAAAACTTTTGTCAAGACGGAAGAAAAAGAATGAGGAGGGGGATTAAATGCAAGTCATAGGTACGCCCGAAAGAACTTTTAGCCCAAGCGAAGGGTATCCAAATTTCGGCCGCTCCCGAAATTAGCCTCGGCCCCGGGGTTGGCGAGCGAAGCGAGCAGGGGGCGAAGCCCCCTAGTTTTTGTTCACCATGTTTCTCTTTTAGGGCTCCATTACACAGTCATATTTCTATATTCATTTCTATTATGGATATCATATCCTTAAACCTACTCAATTCATTTGGTTCAAATTTTCCCACATGCAGTAAACAAAATCAAGTAGGCTTAACCATATGACATACATATGATAATAGAAATATCCTATATTTATGAGTAATGGAGCCCTTACTTTATCATGTACGTGCATTATGTTTGATTTTGCATACAATACGAACATCAGCTTAACGAGTGTGTATGCATTATTTTGGTAAAATACTAAGCAATTCAATGAAAAACCGGTTAACCGAAAACCGGTACTTTGAGCCCGGTTAAAACCGGACGGTATAACCGGCTTTGCAAAAAAACCGAAAACCGGGTTATGGGCCGGTTTTTGACGTCCCTTGTAAAGACATCAACCCACAATTACAAAGATGGCGGGTCTCCCTAGGTGAGTAGCATTTTAAAATCGACTACTAGTCTAGTACAGATAGCTCAAAACCCAAATATAAAAAAAAGGAATTTTTGATGCCAAATTATTGAATACACTGCTCAATATAAGCAGTAAAAAGTTACACTAATTTGCGCCATGGGTTAAGGGGGCGGCAAAGGGGTGGAAATTTTGGATATACATTCAGAAGGCTACAGTTAACTGTTATGAGGACATTCTAAGAGATAAATTTTTTTTTCTATTTTAGATGGAATTTACAAGTCAAAAAATTTTAAATTTGGGTCACTTTGTATGGGGGTACCCTTAGTTTTGATCGGATGGTAATAATTTTTGGTGGGGAGTATAATGGAGCTTAGACTAGGCAGCCCACCAAATTTGATCTGGCTGCCTCAATTTGAAAAGAAGCTGCAGGCATGCCTTTTTGAAAAATGTTAGGAGGAGTAAGGGGGGCGTCAATGGTGGGAGCACTCCAATTTTTGATACAAATCAAACAAATTTTGTTATCAATATATGCACAAGATCTTATAACGGTAGGTGTATTCTATCAGGAGTTACAGTGCGAAATGTAAAACTCAAAAAATGTAAATTCACTATAATACTTTTGGGTCTAGGGTATAATTTTCTGAAAAAATGTCTAGATTGTTACATATCATTACAAAGGTAATTTTATGTAGTCTGTTTTGTCCTCAGGACATTTCAAGCTCAGACTCATAGTTTTTCAGATATTTACAAGAAACTGAATTGTCACCCCTTTGCCACCCCCTCCCCCCTTAACCCATGGCGCAAATTAGTGCAACTTTTTACTGCGTATATTAGGCAGTGTATTCAGCAATTTGGCATCAACAATTGTTTTTTTTATGTTTAGGTTTGGGGCTATTTTGAACCAATTGTACTGGACTATACCTAAAGGGCCGACATAATAAACTCGCCGACTTCCTAAGTCTAATCAATAGCGATACGAACGAAGTTAATGCGATAAGCTATGAAAACTTAAGTTTTGATGTTAAGAATTTGTTTGCACAACGCTTTTGTGCATTCGAATAAAGCCGGCCCCACACCGACCGGAGTGTGGCACACACCGCACAAAAGACCGGTTCCAAGAATGATACTTTGGAGTCGCCCAACCACACTGCTGCACTGCTGCTGCACGATTTTTCGTATACATCTTTTGTGCGGTGTTTGCCACACTCCGGTCAGTCTGGGGCCGGCTTAAGATAAATTTGCGTGGCGCTTCCATATATCAAACTACTCGCGCACTTTTGAACTTTTCGAATCAAAATGAAATCGCGCCACACGAACTCATTGCAACGGGAATTTTTCACAAATTTTACTATAGGAAAAATCATTCGATGCCTAAAAAGTTCTAGATTTTCCTGATTTTAGCTATTTTAAATAATTTTTCATTTTCGGTGGAATTTCCCGTTTTTCTCTGAAGTAAGCGTAAAAATTTAGTTAAACCTATTCACCCGATAGAAACTCAAAAATTTTAATGCCAATTCCGGTTTTTTAATATCGAAACTTGGACCTCTCCGGTAACCAAATACTTGCTTCCCAGCGAATTTGAGATGGGGACAAATTTTTAAAATTAATAGAACACACGAATGTGTGGTTAGATGAGTTTTTCGTTTTTTTTTCTTCAAGTCTGGGGCAGAGGCTTGAAAACAGGAGCTGGCAGCCAAGTACTCGCGTATTTATATCATTAAATGTGGCTTCAGGCATAATAATGTTTAAATTGAATTGAAATTAATTTTAATTGAAATATATGTATATGTAGGTACTCCTACTCTTATTGAACTAAAGGCCGCCACGCCATTCAGAGTGAATGAGTGTATGCTTCAAGCAACATTTTGCGTAGTCCCAATTTTTGAAGGAGGAATTACGTTAAAATTTGAGTTGAGGGGTGGCGATTAGGTGCTTTGGATAAAGACGAATATGTACTTATACATCTAACTAGAATAAATTAAAAAAGCAATTATTTTCTACAATTATGTTTAAGTTTTCAAAATCCATCCTTCCCATAATTTTAGACCAATGAAAAAAATTTAAGAATTTGCCGCCCCTCAAATTCTGCCGCCCCGGGTAGTAGCCCAGGTTGCCCATATGGGAAATCCGGCCCTGGTAATACCACCTGGTTAAAGTCGGATAACAAAGTTAATTTTAGGCACGTTTTATTGTGTTTATCCCGTGCAGGTTTGGGTAGAACTTCATATAAAAAATGACACCCAGGTAAAGTTCACGCGTGCAACTACCCTACACGGGATAGAGCTCAAATGTAGATGGCGGACGCATAGGGGAAATATAAGAGAATTTGTTTTTTCAAACCAATTGTGAGAGTTTTTCTCATCACGAGAATAGATTTTGCAAATAAATAATCATCTTTTGTGATAAAATCCGCATCACATCTAAAAAATACACAGCAAAAAATCAGGCGGTGTGAACCAAAATTTATCCAAAAAGGTTTAATTTTTTTATACCTATGGAGTTAAATACATTTATTTCACTCCGTCCCGAGTATAACATTTTCCTTTTATCCATTAGGATAAAACACTCAAAATAAAACTCATTTGGATAAATAATAACTTTTATTCGAAATTATATCAGTTTTTGTTTATATGGTGTTAAAATTTACTTAAAATGGAGTTAATTCCGCACGTAATATATGGTGCAAATTACGAACGTCATCCCGTATAGTCTGTGTGGTGTAGTAGGTAGGGCGTTAGTCTTCAAATCATAGGGGATAGGGTCGCTGGATCGAATCCCACTGTAGGCAGGTAATTTATTATGCATTTTTAGAGCGTAAAGAGTTAAATGAAATGTCGCCAACACCTATAGAGAGGTAAATGGTAGTTATACAAAACTCATTTATGAGTTAAATGTTCTGTGAAACTTGTGTTTTATTTTTATCCCAAAAATAACGAGTATTACTCCTTTTGGTGTAATTGGAAGTACACTTTTATTTATTTATTTATTTATTATTTGATAATTACAAACAGGAGACACGTTCCCTTAATAGTAATCTTAAGATTTAATCAAATTCAAGCATAGAATTTTTATAGTTATAACTATGTAATAGAAAAAATAAAAAAAATAAAAAAAGGTAAAGAGTGTACGAAATCAATGTAAGCTATTAGATTTGATTTTACTTAAGACTAGTCGCTTAAAAGAATTCAAGGAGTTAGGTAAAGGACCAAGCTCAAATCTGTCATAATATCGCATGGATCTTATAAGTGGTGAGTTCATATAAACAGAAAGATGGCTGAATGGATGCTCGAAGATGGCAGACGATCGTGTGTTATAGGTAGCAACTCGGAAATTGATGTCGTTGGAGACAGATGAAGAAAGATGACCTTTACAAACTTTATACAGAAAGCACATGTCTAAGTATTTTCTTCTTTCGTTCAATGACAGCATTTGAAGGAATTTCAAACGGTCGGGGTATGAACGGTAGGGGATTTTAAATTTAAAAAACAGCGATTTGGTAAACCTTCGTTGTACGGACTCTAGATCATCAGATGCCCCTGATGAATTAGCACCTATCATTGGAGTAGGAGACCATACGACTGAAGCGTATTCTAAAGTGCTTCTTACCAGAGATACAAAGAGCTTTAAGGCAGTGTGCTCCGATCTAAAATTGGCTGAGCTTCGTAAAACGAAGCCAGAAAGCTGAAAAGCCTTTTTGACTAGGTTCGAGTAATGTTCCGTGAACTTTAATTTAGAATCGAAAGTCACACCTAAGTCTTTTATAGTATCAGCTGAACTCAGAACGATGGAGTTGATTTCATATGGAAATGAGAGCGGAGACGGCTTTAATGAATATATCACTACGTTACATTTTGATATATTGAGATGCAGATCGTTGGAATCGCACCAAGAATGTAGGATGTCCAAGTCGTTTTGTAGCATCCGACAATCAGCAATATCACTAACTTTAGAGAAGAGCTTACAATCGTCGGCGTATAGCAAGCATTTACAATTTAACAGAGGTGGAAGATCATTGACGAAAAACAGAAATAGGAGAGGGCCTAGGATTGAACCCTGAGGAACACCAGAAACTGGACAGAAGGGAGATGAAGATAAATTCTCGAATACGATACAAGAAGACCGGTCGACAAGGTACGAAGAAAGCCACGACTCTAAGTGGAAAGGGAAGCCGCACAGTAGTAATTTGTTAAGTAAGTTGGAATGGTTTACGGAATCAAAGGCTTTCGAAAAGTCCGTGTATATAACATGAACATCCAGGTGGCTGTCAAATGATTTAGCCACATAGTGTGAGAATTCAACTAAATTAGTGGTAATTGAATTATTTTTGCGAAAGCCGTGCTGATGTCGGGATATGGTATGCCCGAAATTTTCATAGATGAAATTGAAAACAATTCTCTCGAAGACCTTTGAGCATCCCGATAAAAGCGAGATGGGACGGTAGTTTTCAGCCAAATTGGGGCTGCCTTTTTTAGGAATGGGGACCACTTGTGCTACTTTCCACTCTGCCGGAAAGACACCTTCCCTAATGCTCTTATTGTAAATAATTGCAAGAGGGATACTTATGGTGCTTGCGGTTTTTTTAAGAAAAAGATTAGGAATTCCATCCGGTCCGGATGACGAGTTCACGTCAAGAGAGGAGATTACAAGTTCAACATAAGAGGATGTTATATCAGAAGCCGGTTGAAAAGATTGCTGATCACTGTTTAAAGTAGGGGGAGCGGAAGGCTGTCGATACGTACTGGAGAAAAAAGTAGCGAAAAGCTCGCAGATATCTTCCGGAGTATCGGCCGTAGTGTTGTTAAACGATAACGAAGACGGATGGGAAGATGTAGCTCTCATGTTTTTGACATGAGACCAGAAGAGTTTATTTTCATTATTGTGTAGGCTTTGTTCAACACTTGAGAAATAGGCTGCGCGGGCACCACTGATTAGTTTCTTCACTTTGGAACGGAGGTTATGGAAAACCAGATAGTCCGCCTGGCGGTGAGAACGCACGAATCGAGCGTGTGCGCGGTTTTTCTTACTTAACATTTTATGTATTAATGGGGTGAACCAAATGGGACCCTTTCGTTTCCTACAAATCCTAACAGGAACATATTTGTGAATAATGTTATTCACGATTGAATAGAACAGAGCCAGAGCCGACTCGCAGTTGTGATTATGAAGAACTTTCACCCAATCGACTTCGTGCAACTTTTGGTTGATTACAGCGTAATCCGCTTTTGTAAAGTTGGGACGAGAGTGAGGATTGTAAGAATGGATTGGGGAGGATGGAATATAGATATCGTTTAATAGGGCTGGGTGGTGCATGTCAGTAGGTAAGTAAGCAACTGGGGCTTTAAACGTTGTTAGGTAAGAGGAATCAAAACTACTTAGGACGAGATCCAAGGTTCGATCATTACAGTTACTAGTCGTATTAAATTGTAATAGATTACAGTGCTCCAGGAAGGATGATAATGCAAGGTACATGGAAGGTGAAGTGGAGCTTACTGGAAGGCCAGGACTATTAGGCCAACAAATATAGGGGAGATTGAAATCTCCGCATATGAAAATATGGAAATAGGGATACCTTATATTGATCAGATCAGAGAAATAGCTAAAGATGTCGTAATATGTCGCCAAAGAAGAATTACAAGGTACATAAATGCATGCGATTAACAAAGATATCGAGGTAATTGCAACAGTAACACAATCATAAATTTCTGAGTCAGTATTCGAAATGAAAGATGATTTTAAATTTTTGCGGACAGCTATGAGGACTCCTCCTCCATCAGTCTTTCCAATGGCTTCATAATTACGATCGCAACGATAAATAAGATAGCCATCTAAAATTTCACCATTCTTTATGGAGTTATTCAGCCAAGTTTCAGACAAGCATATGATGTCATGAGACGCAGTTAGAGCCGATAGATTGAAAGCATTAAGCTTGGTCCTTAGCCCACGTACATTTTGATAATAAAGAAGAAAGTTTAATCCCTTTTTCGGGCTTTTTGTGAGCGACTTTTCGGAAAATTTCGTTTTGAAAAATCTTTAAGTAATACGCCCTTTGGCCAAAAAGTATGACAACAAGGCTCAGCAAGTTCTGAAGGAATCGTAACTTTAAAAGATGCAACAATTCTATTTGGTAAGTTCTCTCTTGTTAGTTTGTTACATACAAGTATAGAAGGTTCATAACCGAGTTTACTTACAATATAATTCCTGACGTCAATTTCAGGAGTGTCATAAGCTAGCCTTGAAACGAATAGCTGTTTAGGTGGACAGCAGACACGTAATTGACCAGGCCGTGCAGACATTAATTCAGATGAGTTCGATGTGCTGACGGGACGATTGGAAGACCGTGAATCTGGTTGATGTAGCAGTTGTGTGGACGGTGAAGGTACAGCAGAAGATGGAGAGTGAAACGAAAACAACGGAGATGCTGACGGTTGGTATTGGAACTGCTCAGGTTGCAGTTGGTTCGCACAGATAACTTGAGGTGGCAGCGGGTTGGGCAGATGACCTTGCTGCTGCACGTCCAGCGAACTATGTAACGCGCCGCTCGGGCTTACAGTAATACATGGTTGACATGTCACCGGAGACGGGTCAGATGTAGTGATATGTTGGCGATGAAGCTGTTGTGTGGACGGCGAAAGTCTAGCTGAAGATGCTTGTTGAAGTAAAAGCAACTGAGATGTTGATGGTTGGTTTTGGTACTGCGTAGGAAGTGTATTCGCAGAATATGGCGTAAGTGACATTGACGTTGACGTTGTGCAGAACGGAGACAGGTCAAACGATGACGGCCCTTGCAGTGCAGACTGAATAATTCGAGGGTCGTTTGCAGACCTCACCGGCAACTGCTGAGGTAAGTCAGGTTGAGGCGACTGTTGAAGGTGAGTCTGCTTAAGAATCTCTTCGCAAGACGTGATCAACGGTTGGAGCTGATTCTGATTTTGTGTTCATCAATTTGGATAAAATAATATTTTATCCAAACGGAGGGACCCTATTCGACAATTTTCGGAGTTAAATTCACACCGGATTTTTTGCTGTGTAAGCCGACGAAGGTGAGTCAAAGCTGCGCAAAACTGTCAAATGTCAGCTGTTTGGTCTTAACCGGGATGTTACCCGCGATCGTTTTTTTCGAGTCAGATTTACCCGCGATGCGAAAAAAATGTCGCTATTATTACGATTCTGAGTTCGACATAATTTCTTAAGAATTTGTTTGCACAACGCTCATAGAGTGAAAGGGTATATTAACTTTGTCATGAAGTTTGTAACGCATTGAAGGAAGCTTCTCCGACCATATAAAAAGTATATGATCAGCATGACGAGATGAATCGATTGGGCGATGTCCGTCCGTCTGTCTGTCTGTCTGTCTGTCTGTCTGTCTGTCTGTCCGTCTGTCCGTCTGTCCGTCTGTCCGTCTGTCTGTCTGTCCGTCTGTCCGTCTGTTGCAGCGCGTTTTTCTCGGCCACTATAAAAGCTACGGAGCTGAAATTTTGCACACGTGCTTCTTATTGTTGCAGGCTGTTTGTATGTTTGATTCACCTAAATTAAATCACTGGGTCATGGGGCTGCCATACAAACTTAGCTCCCCAATTAGAGTTCTTCTATGAAAAACTTTTTTATTTGTGTACCAATTTCAACCAAATTTCATACACATGTGTTTCTATAGATAACACAAAATATATGCAAGAATGGATCAAATCGGACCATGGGGTCATGGGGCTGCCAAACAAACTTAACCCCCCAAATTAGGTTCTTCTAAGAAAAACTTTTTTATTTGTGCACCAATTTCCACAAAATTACACACAAACGTGTTTCTCTTGATGACACAAAACATATCTAAGAATTGATCAAATCTCACCATGGGGTCATGGGGTGGCCATATAAACCCAACTCCCATTTTGGTTCTTCTAAGAAACATTTGTTGCACCAATTTCACAAAACCTTGAATTAATGTGTCCAAAGCAACAAAAAAGTTAAAAACGAATGGAATCGTACTGTGGGGTCATGCTTCCGGAACCCCAATAAAATTTTCCGAGTAAATATTTTTATTTGCCCACTTATTTCAACCAAGCCCAAAACTTTTGTCAATACGGAAGAAAAAGTATGAGGAGGGGGATTGAATACAAGTCATAGGTACGCCCGAAAAAAACTTTTAGCCCAAGCGAAGGGTATCCAAATTTCGGCCGCGCCCGAAATTAGCATCGGCCCCGGGGGTTGGCGAGCGAAGCGAGCAGGGGGCGAAGCCCCCTAGTTTCATTTACAATAGTAATCCTTCAACAACGCAGTAGTCAAACATTAGGAATTATTAATCCAATACAGACTTCGGAATCTCGGCCCAAGCTTCCTCAAATCTCCTATGGGTGCCAATGCAACAGAAATTGTGAAAATGAATTGATTTTTTCGAAATGTTATTTATGGAAAATTCGATAATTTCTCGGGAGCTGGTGGAAATTATTAGTGAGTTTTGTGTGATTTTGAGAAACATTTAGAAGACTTTACTTCAGAGGGGGTGTGCCAGGCTTATTTTCTTCGGCTACAGAATAGCCCCTGAAACCTGAATATTACTTCTGTTATTAAATTATGGATGAGGTAACAAACATACACTCAAATGTAATCATAGGGGAGATTACACACCTACTCAACTATCCCTGTAACCCAACATCGGGTCAAACTCATTATTCATAAGCACATCCTTCATACACACACAATCATTATGAAAGACATATGTAAATCCCAATTTCAACAGCTTGTCCAGAGCACTTCAAGCAACCAGAAAATTTGCTGTTCAACTAAACAAAACAAGAGAGAGGAATAAAAAAAAAATAATTTTCAAGGATGCAACTTAGCATAAAGTTGCGTATACTAAAATGCTATGAATATGTTCCTCTCCACCATATCCATACTGTCCACAAACCATAATTTATACACGAAAGAGAGGCAGAGAGAGACGAGAGCATCATTGTACAAAATTAGGAAGCGGAAAAGTATAAAATGTCTATAAATCTTCTCTCCATTCAAAGAATAACAACACAACAACAAAAACTACATATGGCATGACCGTTGTCATTCTACGCTTGTTCTTGTTGCCTTTGTTGCTGTTGTTGTTCTGGTTCTGGTTTTTCTGCCATTATAATTTCAAAATGGATAAATATGTATGGCCATAAGTTTGAATAAACATGAGCCGGAGAGGGAGAAATGAGAGTAAGTGGAAATTTTTCGTCCGTACAATATTTTATAATGAAGTTCCATATTGTATTGTATTTTATGTAGGTACTCATATGAGATTTAAAAGGAATTATAAATAATTCATTTTAACAGTACTGGAATTGCCCGATTTAAGTCGGTTCCCACTTCACATAATGTCGTTCAATAATTCGCACCTTATAACTCGACTTAACCCTTCTGTCGGCACAAAGGTCTGGCCAGACCTTTGGCACTATATTTCGGTCCAAAAAGGATAGAAGATGAAATCGCAGCGACTTCATACTTCATGATATCCTAAAATAATATGTTTAGAAGCATTTTGTAAAAATTCGAAAAAAAAACAGTATTAAGTTTTGAGCCTGTTTTTAACGAATTTCAATTTACAGTGCTTTTTGATACCCAATAGGTCTGGCCAACCCTATAGTTTTCCACCCCATTTTTTTCTGCAGGTAAAAAGAGCAGATATGAAATTCTTTTCAAATTCTCATTTTTATGATGTTATAATGTCATTAAAATTCAGTTAAAACTATAAACAATAAAACATTCTGAGATTTTTCTTTAGGAAGCCGTGAAGTTCGGAAAATAGGCATGCCTAATTTTATTATGTTTTGTAACATCCCCTATTCAACTGAGATTTACTTCTAGGATATTCGAACCCGTTTAATTTCCTGTGTAATAGTAAGGACTTAATTTGAGTGACTTGAGAACGTCCTTGTAATTAGATTTGATTACAAAATTTATGAAAAATTGAGAATAAAATTATTTTTGTGCTTGAAAATTCCCTGTTACTTTCCACCTATTTCCCTAAATATGCATACTAATATCGGGGTAAAATCTAGCAACACAGCGCCAAATATTTCCTCAAAGATATTGGAATTGGAAAATGCGATCAAACTTTCTACTAGATATACGCCATAAAAATAGAAAAGTAAAATAAGAAGAAAATTAGGGAAAAACATTTTTGTGCCCCTCAAAATATGTCTACTTAAAAACGTTTCCAGTGTATCTGCAAAAGTCAGACCTATTGGGTATAGAATATGTATATTGAAGTAAGTGCCGACAGAAGGGTTAAGACAGTTTTGCTGCGCAGATTAATATTCCATTCTAAATGCGAATTTTCAATAGATAGATTCGTGTGAGGCAAGTGTCAAGTTGCCTCCTAGTGCTCAAGTTCTAAGGGTGACAGACCATTTTTCGATCCTCTTATTTCGCTAGACATGGACATAGAATCTTCTTTTAGTGGTGACTACAATTGGTACAGGGTGCCAGCCATAGCACCCATATCGCTGATAAAAAAAAACATCAAAACGGGCTGAAAATAACAGTCAAAGAAGTCCGGCCCCTATTGGTCGACAACCAACAACATCCAAAACTGCGGCAAAGGCATCAGTTATAATGCCCACCCTGCCCCAGTCAAAAAGAACAAGTCTTCCGGAGTATTGGTGAAGTTGCAGTACAAAGGAGCTTTGTTCATTCTTAATGAGATGCTAATAATTAACAGACCGATAATCTGCACCAACAAGACAAGGAGGACAGGAATAAAAATCAGGCGGTAGTTGATGACTACAACCAGCGCATTGCCGGTAATACGGAAAACCACTCGAAACGGGGGCAGATCCCAGGACCAGGGATCACCAGCCGCCAAGAAAATTCAGGCCGCCGCCTTTCAGACTACCCATGTCAATAAGGCGAACAAGCCATGTGTCAGCTATGGTAGCAAGCCGTGGAAGTCCTACAGCGAGGTGGCTAGGGATCAGTTGATAGGTGTTCCAGTGGGAAGATCGGGACCGAAGCTGTCAGAGATGACTGTGGAATACGTTACCAGCAACCAGGCCAAGATAACGGAGTTTTGGTCAAACTCCAGTGAATAACAGGATCCAGTGGACGGAGCCGACCTCTCAGTGGAGGATATGTGCATCGGAGCAGCTTAAACTGATGGTAACAATGAAGATAAAGGGGCTCTTGGA
Organism: Microchrysa polita; assembly: GCA_949715475.1. NCBI lineage: Eukaryota > Metazoa > Arthropoda > Insecta > Diptera > Stratiomyidae > Microchrysa > Microchrysa polita. The sequence continues at coordinate 65,625,391 of OX454421.1, read as the reverse complement.
TAGGCAATACAATCTATTCTACAATATTAGCAACCTAGACCAATGTAAGCCAAGAACTTGCATTTGAACCAGGAACCTTTCTCAGTCCTCACTTTAGTACTACCAATCTGACAGTTGTGGTTCAAGACATGGGAGAGCTACATATCTCCTCTGCCTATATAGCCCATGGAAGGCCGGCACCATCAGAAGAGCTGGAGCTGCTGGTATCTTCCACAACTTCCTGGAATTCAAACCTACTGATAGGATGCGACGCTAACGCACGACACACATAGTGGGGTAGTACCGAAGTAAATGAAAGAGGTGAGGCACCTTTTGATTCTATCCTAAATACTAACCATGCAGTGTGCAATGCCATGGGAGACCATCCATAACCTTAGTTTTTCCGAGTTTGGACAATTATTCGGGATGGAAAGAGGTCCTGGATCTAACGTTCCTGCTAGAAAACGATAAATTTAAGGTGGTATCAGAGCTAAGATGCTTCTCGGACCATAACTGGATACTCTTTAACATTAATGTCTCCAGGGAGATGCCGTAACCTTACAGAAATCCTAAGGCGGCAAATTGGAAGAAATTCAGGCAGATCTGAAGAGCAAAACTCTCCCTCCATGGTGGAACATGGACCTTTCAAAGCGTAAGTTCTGGAAAACATACAAAGACTGCCTGAAAATTTACGCCGCCAATCATTGGAACACGTCAAAGGCAGGGCCGGATTTCCCATATGGGCAACCCGGGCAGCTGCCCGGGGCGGCAGATTTTAAGGGGCGGCAAATTTTTGAAACTTGCTTTCTCGCGAAAATATTAGCTTTCACAACTCGAAAAAAGTTGAGAATTGGAGATATCATAGTTGACAGTGAAAGTGTTAAATGGCTCTTTTATTTCTATACTACTTTGTCTTATCTTATGATGAGATATCATGCATCCAGGACCGGATTTCCCATATTCCCCCAATTTTAAAGGCGGCATATTTCTGAAACTTTCATCCAATGAATAATGTTGTGTGAAATATATACACATTTCGATATTTTAGGAGGCAGTTTAAATAAATTAGAAAAAAAGTAAAGAAAACACTGCAAAAGTCGTTCCGTTGGTCAGTATGGCGGACTTGCATATCTGATGTCAGTAAACGTTTCGAATCCTGCCCCCCCTACCAACCTTATTTTTGCAATCCAACGATTGATCAATTGATCCTCGACGTTAAAAATGCCGCCGTAGGCTTCAGCCTGCCAGTTCACCACTATCTTCTTCTTCTTGTTGTTTGTACCGAAACCCCTTGTGGGGCATGGTGCGTTCACTCAGCCGTTTACAGTCTTTTTCGAGCAGTGGCGCAACCAGGATCTTGTCCTGGAGGGAGCTAAGGCTAGCCATATTACTGAACATTTTTCATGTTCGTGATTTTTGTGGATTTTCAAGTCCTAGTACCATCATTCGATTCCGCAATCATCGCTCTGATGAATACCGTCAGAGCGAATGGTTTTCTATAATTTTGGCTTACATTTCTGTTTCCCATTTTTATTTTCCTACGTTGGTGAGTTCAGTGCAGAAAGAGTGAAATCACCGTGAATCTGGATTATCTAAGGATTGTTCTGGGTATCACTATAGTGATGCGCAGGAATAAATGTAAATTCCAGGGGTTTCAGCAGGGTATTGGAAGAAATTGCCACCGCAAACAGAACAGAATTTGTGAATGCTCGCGGTACTACACGAGATAAAAATTGAATTAATAGGCATAAACAAAAACCGAACCGAAGTTGGGTTAGTACCGTTCTAATGGGTTCAAGCACCGATGACTGTTCTTTATGTTACTCTTGTATTTAGTTCAATTTTCGTTTATAAAATATTTGTACAGCAATAATAATATATTTTTGCGAAATTTCCTACAAAAAAATGTTTTACCGATGCCTTCTACTTTTTACCTTAATTAAGTACAGGAAGCTACCTACTAATTATGAACAAGTAAAATGAATTTTTCGTCTAGATTGAGTCTCAAAAACTTAAATATCACTGAAAAATTCAAATCTTCTGTTGATTTGCTTTTTTACAATGTCTGCGGTGAAAAATATTTAGAGCTCGGTGAAAATGATTTAAGAAGCAGGCGGCGACAAATTTTTTTTTTTCATCATCTCAAACCAGTGCGCTCTCCGTGTACAAACAACACGGAGAGGTTTCTAAAATTATGGTAATGATGTTGTAACCGGCACAGACCATCGACGACACTGGTGAAGAGCCAAGAACACAATTTTTTTGAAAATCTGCAAAACTTCCTGGACCACGCCGAGATTCGATCTCCGGACCTCTAGATCACTAGCATCGTAGAGTGCGACTCAACCAAGTGAGCCACAGAGCGTGGGACAAGTAACATACAGTTAGAACCAAGAACACAGGACACTTTTACTTTTTTTTAATTCTACCCTATTATAACCTTGACCAGCAATAAACGGATCTATTCCCTGGATCCACTTTCTTTTTCCTGATATAACATATCCCACCTCCTTCCGGAAACTGCAATTTCGGGCTGGTTTCATTAAGTATTTAAAACAGTCATTTCTGGGGCTGCAGCTGGAGAATGGTTTTGGCTAAGAGAAAAAGGACTTAATATCCATTATTTGGGAGTCGAGACCTTTCGATTGACTTCAATTTCACTAAACATTACGGAAACTCATCCCGTACTGAAAACAATCAATTTAGTGGGCTCTAGCGGGAGAACGGACTCCAAGGACAATGCGCTCCTCCATTCTGAACATTAGCTTTGATTAGAAGTTCAATCCAAATACTTTTCTAAGAATTAAATTAACTGCAATTTTCACTGAAGTTCTGCTACTTCCAGAAACGCCGGAAACCAACGTACGTTAAAGAAAATTGTACACCTTCCATGAATGCGACTGATCTATTTTCAGCTTAAACTAGTGACGAAGGGCGGCAACTCGACTACTGCCCAGGGGCGCTACAGAGGGTAAATCCGGCCCTGGTCAAAGGCTCAGCTAGAATCAGTAAGATTGCCTCCAAAGCAGGGTCGTATCCGTGCTTAATAAAAAGAGAGGATGGCACTGGGGCATAATCAACTGGCGAATTTCTTGAGCTTCTGTACTGAGGAAAAGATTACCTGGGTAATCAGGTTTTCACCTTATAAATCCGTAGTACCAGATGGCATGTTACCGATTATGCTTGAGAAAACACAGGATCTGGTAGTTCCATGACTGCTGATACTTTTCAGAAGCCTTACGCTACTCACCCACGTCCCCTAATTGTGGGGACGGGTTCGAGTCGTCTTCATACCGATGGTAGAGAAACGAGGGCATGAAACCGCGAAGGATTTCAGGCCGATTAGTTTATCCTCCTTCGTACTCAAAACTTTAGAGCGCTTAATAGACTTACACATTCGACAAAGTCTTGAGAACTCAGCACGTATGCGCGAAGGGAATGTCCACAGAAACGACTCTCCAAGAGATGCTCCGTATCATCAAACACAGCCTTGAATACAAACAATACACGTTATCCGCTTTCCTCGACATATAGGGGCATCTTGGCATTTAATCTATTCATATGAGACCCTCTCAAACTTAGGAGTTGAGCCAGGGCTTGGATCGTGGATAGTGACACTACTAACGACCAGAGTAATCCATGGTGACTAAGGAAGCAGTCTTCTGACTAAATTCGATTGCAGACGAACACCTCAATATCAGGAATGTGTCTCTCTCTGTCAGTCAGATCATGGAAAGAGCCCTTGATTTGGCCAGCAAATGAGCCACAAGCTGTGACCTGGTAGTAAGCCCGGGGAAGACAAAACTGATGCTGTTTGCTACAAAAACCAAAATACCACCTTTCTCGCTCCCAAAATTAAATGTAGAGTTCGAAGTATTTGGGCTTTATCCTGGACTCAAAGCTCAACTGGAACTTGAACATTGAAGAGCGCGTTAAAAAAGCCTGTCTTGCTTTTACGCCTGGAAGACAGTATTTGGCAAGAAATGGGGTCTCAAGCCAAACATGGTACTTTGGTTTTACACGACGGGGTACGACCCATTTTAATATGGGTCACTCGTCTGGTGGCCAGCGCTCAGTAAAGGCAGCAATGTAACAAAACTTGGTATAGTGCAGAAATTGCCTTGCCTTAGCCTCACAGGCCATGCAAACATGCTCTAGGGTTGCGCTGAATCTTTTATCTTCCACCCATCGATCTTTTTATCAACCAATAGCATGTAGTGCAGTCAGGCTCAAAAAGATGAGCTGCTGGAGTGCCAGGACAGACGGTTTCAGCAATGTTCTAAACCAGCGTTAACCAGCCTTGGCATTGGCACACGACAAATAATCATATACAGAGGGTAACGAGATGGCCGACGAACTAGCCAACCAATGGGTGCGTCTCAAGCGAAGCATGTTGGCGTCCCGATGGCAGCTGTGAGGAGTTAGATCTCCACCAACTATATAAGGGCTGCTAATTCCAAATGGCAAAATCTGAGGACTTGCGTTATACCAAGGAAGATGTGGCCCGGACTGGAAAACAACGTCTCAGACTCTGACTAAATCCCCCAGCTTACTGCTGTTATCACGGAGCACTGGCGAATGGATCTCCACGCGCGCCGCGCCGCCAGGCTGAGCATCCACTACAACGCGCATTGCCGCAGCTGCGGTAATGTAGATGAGAGAGAAACCCTGATCTACTTTCTGTGTGAATGCCCGGGTCTTGCCAGACCCAGGTATAGGAGGCTCGGTAGGGTTTTCTCGGAAGCTTGGAGGATGCAACAGATGTGAAATTAGGGGAGCTGCTGTACTTTCTAAACAACACTGGCTGGTTGAAGGCACCTTTCCACTCCTAAATGCATACCCTTCATCATATACAATTTCAGGGTTTGTGGTTTCAAAACGGCGCTTTATGCTCTAATTGGGGTTTGGCCAGCCTCTGCCTAAGCCACCACTTTTACCAACCAACAAACCGAATACAATTTATTTTACTGATCAAATATCGAAAAACAAAGAAAATTTCCCTTATCCGAGCTATTTCCTAAAATTGTGCATGTGCTACAAAAAAAGTCTTGTCCACAGATCTCCCCTTTTCTCTGCAAGAATAGGTATCTAAGCCACTAAGCAGTAAAATGTACGTATTTATTCATTTTGTCCAAAACCCCCTTTAAAGAAGGCCAGGAACAAGAAAACTCTCATACACTTTGACAGGTAATCATGGGCTTGAGAAGATTGCAAATTTACATTGCGATAAAATGAAATCGGACAGTGTCGCGACAAACTTTACAGGAAAACTATTGGTTCCTGGTCGATTTTCGTCGGTAAAAGTTATTAGATGCTGTGGGAACAGTGAACTCGAAAAAACGCGAGAATATTTAGTTTTATTGGATTTTCGTTTGTTTAAAAACCGGACGGCACAGTTTTTCCGTATATTTGTCAACCATTTTGACGTGTTAACCAAGGCAAACATAGGCTTATTTTCCCAGTTTCTCTCGGTTCTTCCCGGCTTGTAATAGAGAGGATTTTGATTTTGTGGCTAAAATGTTAGAATTTCTCAGTTAAGCTTTGTCTAGCTAAGTGCTAATAGTATCAAATATATTGCCTGGAATGGAAAAAGCTCGGCGTCGTCCGTGCACGCCATCTTAGGCAGATCACCTGATTATCCGTGGTAGGCTTCATATATTTGCAACTTACAACTCTTTACCAAGCGAGCAGATTTTTCTGAAAGTGGTTGCAGATTTTAGAGAAACTTAACTACACCGAGAGAAAACTTACATTATATAATTCAGAACGTATGCTATTAAAATTAGAATTTCCACAATCAACACCAAACGTGTTTAAATTTGCAGTGATCAGCTTTCATTCTACACTCAAAAATTGTCATTTTCTTGTATGCAGAACGAACGTTCTTACTTTAAGTGCACTCAGAATTAAAACAACGCAGATTACTTTCTGTCGATGTCAAATCAATCACGGACGTTATAAAGTTTGACAATCAAGAACAAACATTCTTATTTTAAAGAAGAATAGAGGCGAATCATTCCTGGAACATTCTTTCTCCGCGACGCGACGCAACAGGCTAAATAAAATTTGGTACAGTCGTTGGTTTAATGGTTAAGTTTAATGGCTTCTTGAGAGCGACTATAGCACGTAAAAACTATTCTGTCGAATTATTAAAATGTTTAATTATGGAATGATTATCGCAAATTCCGATATATTTGTAATTGTTTTATAAAAACACCGGTTTTTTAAATTTGCAGGAAAATTATTAATTTTATTAATCTGTATGCATTTCGAGTGGCGTTCCACCCATCTTCAGCAACACGATTGAAACAATGTTTAGTTAATGTGTATAGGAAAAGAGATTAGCGGTATTGCGAATAATAGGAAGTTACAAATGTGTGTGGTTAACAAAGTATTTGGACATTTCAAATAAATAACAAATAATGTAAAGGCAAATGATATAAAAATATTGCACGAATTTTCTTAAAGCTACGTTAAAGAATGGTAAAATGAAATAAATTAAAGCTCTAGATTTACTTAACAATAACATAAAAAAAAAACATAAAAAAAAACGTATAATTTTAAAGGACTAATAAAAAACAATTAATAAAATAAATAACAAAAATAATAATAGTAAAAAAAAAATAGTAAAAAAAAAAAAAAAAAAAAAACCAGCATTCTGCACAACAAAAGATAATAATAATGAATTAAAATTTATATGTCCAAATAATACCAATTACGTGCTGTATAAACATTTAATAGCATTTTAATAATTTAAGAGAGTCACTTTTCTATACGAGTGTAAAAAGCTCAGATTCGATATTGCCTTTGTCGAGGTTTAATGCGTGGGCGTCGGTGTGTATGAATATGCTTTCGTATGCATCCAGCTTCCGATCATCATTTATGCATTTGAGCATACGCACCTCACTCCTCGACACCGGTTGATGCTGCTGTTCTATGATGTGCGATGCGAAAGCTGATTTTCTCGGTTCGTCGTTCAGTACATATTGTTTATGTTCATCGAAACGTTTCTTTATCGATCGTTTTGTTTGCCCGTAATATTTTTGATGGCAGCTACCGCAAGATATTTCATATATGCCTGGCTTGTCCAATGGATCCGTTTTATCTTTTAAGCTGCCTATGAAATTTTTTAGTTTAAAAGGATTCGAATGAACTATACGCATTTTATGACGATGAAAGGCTGTTTTTAACCCATTCGTTATTTTTGGAGCGAAAGTTATTGATACTCGTTTCTCATTAGTTTCGATGCGTTTGTTTTGAACAAAAAGCGTTGACAATCTTTGCTTTAATTGTTTTTTAGCATGGATTTTTATGATTTTTTCTATCGGTTGTTTCCCGTATCCATTTATTTTTGCTACTTCCATAATGTACTCCTTTTCTGTGATATAATTGTTGAGTGAAAGCGGAAGGCTTGCTAGGCGGTGGGCTAGGGAGTGAAACACCGCTAGCTTGTGTTGGATTGGGGCATACGAGTCACTTGTGATATAGCGTGTCGTAGCTGTATCCTTGTGGTGTACGGCTATTTCAATTTTGTTTTTATTTCGCTGTAGTTTTAAGTCCAGGAAGGGTAGTGTGTCTTCCTTTTCGATTTCACGGGTGAAGGTGATGCTCGCATGTTGACTGTTTAGTATATTTAGCGTTTTGCTTAGGTCATCCCTTCTTACAACGGCGAAAATATCATCCACGTATCTATGCCAAATCCGTGGTAATTGATTTTGTTTCTTTAGGTCAGTTTCAAGTTTGGCCATAAAGACTTCTGCTATCATGGGTGATAATGGGTTTCCCATGCTTGTTCCATTGTCAATCTTATAGAAACGATTTCTAAAAACGAAATAATTTGTGTCCATACACATTTTCGCAGCTTGCATGTATATCTCTAGTACTTCATTTGTGATATCTTGATTCCCTAAATGTTGTCGAAGTGCTGTTAATGCTTCGTTAATCGGTACTGATGGAAAAAGTGCTTCGACATCGAAAGATATGTACTAGTACCTCTTCTGCATGTATTTCCATATCTTTGACGCAATTTGCAAATTCGATGGAGTTCTTAACCGAAAAACTTTCAAAAGGAGGAAACTTTTTGATTTCATCAAGTAGCCAATTTGCAATTTTCGTGCATGGAGATAAGATTGAAGAGACTATTTGTCTCATTTTTTCCCCGGGCTTGTGAATTTTTGGCAAACAATATAATTTTGGCACTTCTGGATTGGAGACTAGAAGGCGCCACTTAAGCTTTTCGTCAAAATTTTCGCTTATCTTTTTTCTAATAGCATTTGCAGCTGTACACATTCTATTTAGCGGTGATTTATTAATTATTTTGTACTCATTCTCTTCAATAAGTTTTTGTACTCTGCGTTCATACTCTTCCGAGTCCATCACTACTACTTTATTGCCTTTATCTGCTTTCATTATTCGTATGTCTTTCTCACGTAGATTTTTGATGACATTTATTTCACTTGGACGGGATAATCTCTTCGAATTGTTGCTCTTCTGGATACAAGTTTTTGCGCATGCGCGGATCTCATCTTTCGTTGCTTGTGGTTTAAATTTTAATATTGTTTCTATATCTGCTATCACATCTCTCGTTGGTGGTTTTGCTGGGTGTAGGCCATAGTTAAGGCCTTTGTTTAGTAGATTTAACTCATTCGTTGTTAGGTTTACCGATGAAATGTTGATTACTGCATCATTTACTGGTAGAGGTGTGATAAAGCTTTTCTCACCTGTTGTTGATTTGTTCAATAGATTGATGAACTTTTTGTGTTGAGTTGTTCTCTTTTCCCGTATGATGTTGTTAATTTGTGTTGAGGTGGCCCGTAGAACTTCGTACCATTTGCAGTCGTATCGTTCGTCGATGGTTCGGTTGAAATACAATGATGATAGCTCTAGATGTAGCGAGTATAGACGAAGTTCCACCGTGGATAATATGGCGTATTTCGATTTCAATTCTAAGTTGAGCCAGTATTTCTGAGCACGTTCAATCACTTTTTCAGTTATAGCGTTATCGACTGAACGACGAACCGAGAAAATCAGCTTTCGCATCGCACATCATAGAACAGCAGCATCAACCGGTGTCGAGGAGTGAGGTGCGTATGCTCAAATGCATAAATGATGATCGGAAGCTGGATGCATACGAAAGCATATTCATACACACCGACGCCCACGCATTAAACCTCGACAAAGGCAATATCGAATCTGAGCTTTTTACACTCGTATAGAAAAGTGACTCTCTTAAATTATTAAAATGCTATTAAATGTTTATACAGCACGTAATTGGTATTATTTGGACATATAAATTTTAATTCATTATTATTATCTTTTGTTGTGCAGATTGGTATTATTTGGACATATAAATTTTAATTCATTATTATTATCTTTTGTTGTGCAGAATTTTTTTTTTTTTTTACTATTATTATTTTTGTTATTTATTTTATTAATTGTTTTTTATTAGTCCTTTAAAATTATACGTTTTTTTTTTTATGTTTTTTTTTTATGTTATTGTTAAGTAAATCTAGAGCTTTAATTTATTTCATTTTACCATTCTTTAACGTAGCTTTAAGAAAATTCGTGCAATATTTTTATATCATTTGCCTTTACATTATTTGTTATTTATTTGAAATGTCCAAATACTTTGTTAACCACACACATTTGTAACTTCCTATTATTCGCAATACCGCTAATCTCTTTTCCTATACACATTAACTAAACATTGTTTCAATCGTGTTGCTGAAGATGGGTGGAACGCCACTCGAAATGCATACAGATTAATAAAATTAATAATTTTCCTGCAAATTTAAAAAACCGGTGTTTTTATAAAACAATTACAAATATTCTGTCGAATTTTACCGGAGTCCCTTCGTTTCATTCACTAAGTCAACCGCATACCTGAACATTTTCGAATTATCCTTAAATTCCCTCTTGAAATTGAATAAACACAAACTCACAATTGCCAATTTTCCATCCATAAATTCATTTGAAAAGTTAATTTTCCATAGCCACAACGACGATGCATAACCAATGAAGTCGAAAAGCCTGTCAAGAACATACTTTAAGGTTAGGTTTATTGTTACGCCGCCCACGCTGAGATTTCGTTGACTATGTCCAACCTCAATTATACTCCTGCCCATGACAATAAACGCGCTTTAAACATCCACTGCCCGCCTCCACCATCGCAGGATAGTCGATATCCATGAAAAATTTATTCCTGCATTTCTCTGTATAAACTTAAGGTAATTAGTGGAAAATTGAAATCTACACCGCATGAAATCAGTTCGGATTTTGTTTATACAATAATTGTTGAATTTCACCCCCAATTTCATTCTATCGCACGAGTCCTACGAAGTGAGAAAGGGTGCGGCTCCAGAGGGGTTAGAGTCAACTCCGTAGATAGCCTGATTGTGGCTCCACGCGTAAAACAGTAAAAAGTCCTATCTCTATATACGGAACGCACGAGCCACAAGGACGAGGCTCATCATACACTTTCTCTCCATTCTTTCAGTATCATCGACAACGATGCCGCCGCTTGGCGATCCCCTTTGGCTACACAGGGTGGGTGTGAAAACATGAAATTGCCTAACGTTTGTATCAATATTGTTTCATACTCGTTGTGTTTGTGTATATCGTTCCAACTTTGTGGCTGGTTTTTGTGACTGCCTAATAGGCCATGGATTTCAATTAAGTCATTGTTGTGTAGGTACGGCGATCGGCGGGCAATGGAAGAGTCCTTCTCGTCCAAACGTGTCCTGGTGAAAGGAAGAGATTTGAAACAAGCAACAGCAGACGTAGGATTTCGCAGGATTTTGTGCATACGCAGCCATAAAGTCGTCGACGTGATTCTTCCGTCCGTAGACGTATACAAAATATATCGGCAGCCTGCGGTGGAGCGGCAGTGGCGGCAGTTGAGAGGCTTCCGCAATTGTTTGCAATTTAAGTCTTTCAAACGCAGAAATTGAAGGGAATTATTATATTTGTGTTGAACGATTTAATGGAATATTTTGAGTGTTTTGGATTATTTTAATGAGAAATGGGCGTTTTATGAATTCCTAAGAATTAAGCTAAATGGCATTGAAATAATATCTGAATTAGTTTGAGGCAATTGGTGGAAAATGTTTTTTGAAACAGAAACTGAATCCCAAGACTTGCGTAGGAAGTATACCTGAAATAGGCACTTCCTTGTATGGCCATTTTTATGCTTTTGCGAATATTTGTGTGTCAGATCGTTGGCAGCCATTTACCGTTAAATTGCAGATCGTTCAGGAACGATAAGCCAACGATGGCTGCTTTTACTGGCTTATACTTTTTTTCTGCTGGACCAACAAATAAAACGTAATTCTCATTAAACGAACATTATCGAAACAATGTTAAAGTGTACACATCGCTTTTTGCTCTTTTTCGGCGTTTAATCCATTGGCCCATTAAAATTAAATTAACTGTATTATATTGTAAAGACCGTTATCGGCGCTTCCTTTATATGCAAAGGACTATTATATGTTCATCCAAAGTGGCAATATTCAACAAGGACCGCACGGCGACGAGGACTATGTATACTGTTACAATATAATTCGAAAAATATATATGTAATATGTATATGTAGATTCAGAGCCATTGTGTAACATCCAACAGGATAACAACATTCAATGTCCTTGTGGTGCAAGCGGAACGCAAAAGGATGCACATCCAACAACACATATGCAAGTATGTAATGTAAAGCACATTTGAGCGGAATATTTATTAAAAGAGTGGAAATTCGATGAGCCAACAAAATTACCATCCGATTGCAAAACAATTTATCACCCGAACGAGTTCATTGACAGACGCCGTATGTGTGTGCCCTTACGTTAATTGCTGCTCTGGTTGCATAGGTCAAGGCTACTATTAAATACTAATTTCCTTTATTGTTGCAATTTGCTGGCGGATAAAAAACATTTAAATTGTACGTAAATAAATCGAATGGAAGATTTATGGATTTAAATTGGGAAAATATTGGAGAATTCTTTTATTTAAACGAAGTTGAAACGGGTACGCTTTAACGCTCCAGAAGAGTCTTATCAGTAGGCTGCGAGTGTCGCTACACCCTGAAAGAATATCATCACAAACTCAAGACCCAGTCTAATATAATCTCTTCCGACCACGATTTCCTTTTCATATTTCTAGCTTAACAGTAATGGCTAGGCCTTTTGCTAGCACCGGTACACCGGTTTATTTTGAAGTACCGATATCCCGGATTTCCCCGGATTTTCAGTACGTTTTTTAGGTTTTTTTCTTGTTTAATCTTCGGGATTAAGATTAAGTGACCAGTTTTTGCTGCGCCAATCAGCGATATGAGATCTGAAATTCACAGTAGCTTAATCTCTATCGAACAACTACCCAAAGCAGTTTTCAGTTTCTATCTACCATATGTCTTAGGGGCGGGAGGGGATGAAATAATCTCTCAGATGTATTGCGCCCGATTGTGTTATTTTCTCTTTTTTTATGAAAATTTCCACTTGTTATACTCTTCACATTGCGTAATAACGTTGTGTTGAGTTGGCTCACCAAATCGTTCAATAGTGTGTTTTAAGTAAAATAAGCTCACATTTTTTGAGCGGTCGACTTGTTGGAGGTTTTTTTAAATATTGAAGCAATTGAAAGCGGAATATTCTTAGAAAATTGAAAATGTGAAGGGTATCAAACTTTGTGAGCCAGCAACAATAAATAAGAGTCTAAAATATACAGAAACTTAGTTTAATCCTTTTTCTGCACTTAATCTGTCAGATGCATTGCGCCCGATCGTGTAAGGATTAGTAAAGGGTTTTCCAATAGGGACGCTTGATCTTTGAAATGAAAAAAAAAAAATACATGTAGGAGAGATATTTGCGAATTTTTTTTTTTATTTGAAAGGTCCATCGACCCCATTACATATGGAATATGACATCATTCAAATGACCGCCACGGCTTCGGTTGGTGGCGCGCACACGAAAGGTCCAATTTTCGATGACTCTGGCGCACAAATCGGGCTGTATTTGATCGATGGCGTGGCGTATGTTAACTTTGAGGGCATCGGTGGTTTGCGGTTTGTTGGCATAGACCTGCGACTTAAGAAAACCCCACAAGAAAAAGTCCAGCGGGGTCAAATCGCACGATCTCGGTGGCCAGTTCACGTCGCCTCCGCGCGAGATGACCATGCCCGTAAATTGCTCGTGCAGAACATCCATCGTAGCGTGTGCTGTGTGGCACGTAGCGCCGTCCTGTTGAAACCACATGTTGTGCAGATCCATATTCTCGATTTCAGGCCAAAAGAAGTTGGTTATCATCGACCGGTATCGCTCACCATTGACGGCGATTTGTGCGCCAGAGTCATCGAAAATTGGACCTTTCGTGTGCGCGCCACCAACCGAAGCCGTGGCGGTCATTTGAATGATGTCATATTCCATATGTAATGGGGTCGATGGACCTTTCAAATAAAAAAAAAAATTCGCAAATATCTCTCCTACATGTATTTTTTTTTTCATTTCAAAGATCAAGCGTCCCTATTGGAAAACCCTTTATTACGCCCGCCGGAATTTTAATCCATGGTTTGTTTTCCTTTTGTTTGAAAGCTTCATTCATGATGCCCCGATTTTCTCAGGGAAATACTCCTCCGATCGGCGTAATAACACCAAAACTACAAAATAAATGTTGTTGGGGTCCCTGCCCTAAAATGACACCCCATTTTTGTAGCCAGTCAATGGTTTAGAATAAAACAAGTCGAGAAATAATTATCGGGCCCGTCGCGTCGACCATCCACGACGGTCTATGAGTATATGGCAAAACGAGAGATTTATTCAGCCGATTCGTAAAGTATATACAGGTTATACAAGAGTGGTACTGCCTGATAATCAATTTGGACCAATGCCTAAAACGTGCAATGCAGTTTGAATTACAAAGCGGGATACACTCTTCGTAAGTGCATCAGCTGCGTTCTTTTGCGATTCAACAAAATTCAATGCAATGGTTCCATCGTTGATTTTATCGCGTAAGTGATGATGACGAACGTCCATGTGCTTCGATCGCTTCCTAAACTGATTATCGCTGACCGAGGAAATTGCACTTTGGTTGTCGCGCTTGATTATCAGCGGACCGCTAATATCTTTCAAGGACGCAGCAAACTTATGTAGCCGAATTGCCTTAATCGTGGCTTTCGAAAGCGCCATATACCATATTATATAGGTACGTTCTGATCCCCTGTTTTCGAAAGTGCGATGGTATGCTGTCGTGAACAGTTCCAAGAAACAGCGCCATCGCTTAGAGTAAATACGTAACCAGTACACGAGCGTCTTTGACCGATATCTGACGCCCAATCGGAGTTCGAGTAGCCATGAAGCTGGGTTCCACCATAGCGATACTTGATGCGATAACTAGTTGTTCCGCGAAAGTAGCGCATCATGCGGTTAACAGCCGTCCAATGTGCCTCGCTATATCTCGTATTAAGTTAGGTTAGGTTAGGTTCAGGGGCCGCCAGGTCTACACCCAGCGCACTTAGATCAGAATTTGGTCCATTGTGGTACCACCGAGAGAATCGTGTCTCTACTAACCGCTTATAGCAGGGAACCAGCCTGTACTAACAATACATATGTTGAGCAGTATTGGGCTCACATCACGAAGGTCATGGGTATCATGAAAATACTTTGCGCCTAGAAAACGCCTCCGTCTCTCGGACAAGGCGGGACAGTGAAAAAGTAGGTGGGGCACACTCTCTTCCTCTTGTTCGTCATCACAACTTCTACAAATCTCGCTGTGGGGAATTCGGAGTTTTCTTGCGTGCTCTCCAATAGGGCAATGCCCCGTTAACCCATACCAAGTTGCGAATGTGCATTCTGTTCAAAGACAGTAGCATGTTAGAACGGATATTGTCTCGTTTTGGGCAGATCATTCTTGTCGTTGCGCAAGTCCAGCCATTAATCCACCTTGCATTGGTCCTGTGCTCTGCAGCATCTTCTATCATCGCTGCACAGTTGATAATAGGTATTTTCAAGTTGGCTGTCTTAAGTGTTACCTGTTGACGCATGCCGGGCCAAGCCATCTGCGTAGCGATTGCCTATAAAGCCACTATGGCCCGGTATCCAGCATAGAGTAATGTTAACGAAGCGAACCATCTCTCTAAGTAATGTGCGGCAATTCTCAATAGTTCTTGATGTGGTTAGCACTGAATCAAGTGATCGAATTGCAGGCTGACTATCGGTAAATAAAATGACATCTTAACCAGTGACGACGTGGCAACCCAACCAGGTTAGGGCTTCGAATATCGCTGTGATCTCCGCTTGGAGGACGATACAGAAGTTAGGATGGCGGTAAGACAAATTGATATCCAATTCATCCGAGTGAATTCCCATAGCAACTCCCGCATCCGTCTTGGAGGCGTCAGTATAGATTGCAATGGATCCGCTAACCAGGTGCCTGTTACTATCCCTAGATTCCCTTGATGGGATCAAGCTGCAATGGTTCGTGTTCCTACCGTTGACTGAAAACGTCCAATGGGAGCTGTTTCACCACCATATCTAGGTAATCCGAATGAAGGTGTCGTTCGAGAAGCTCCTGTTATGAGAAGAGAAGGCAACCTTTGAACTTTGGCCAGCAAATTATAATAGGTAGTGGTACTCAGTTCGATCCACCACACACTAACTCCGTAAAGCAATATAGGCCGCACAATAACGGTATACATCCAATATACAACTTTTGGCTGTAAGCCCCAGGTTTTCCCGATAGCTCTCCTGCACGAGTACAGAGTTAAAGTAGCTTTATTCACCCTTTCTTCGATGTTGGGCTTTTAATTTCTTACCTAAAATCAGAAGCAGAATTTTCGCCGTGTCAGAAAACTCAAGTTGAACGCCTCCTAGTCTTGGGAGGTTATTAGTAGGAAGTGTCCATCTTCTTGTAAAGAGGACTTATTCTAATTTTAGATGGATTAATTCAGACGCAATGCCACTGAGATTTGCCCAATCGGTATGGATAGTCAGGGCGTTCTCTAATAGCCCGCTAAGAATGTCAGGGAACTTCCCCCTAACAGCAATAGCAACGTCATCAGCGTAAGCAGTGACTTTGCATCCGATTTCTTCCAAGTTCAGAAGCAATTGATTTATCGCTATATTCCAAAGTAAAGGAGAGAGAACCCCTCCTTGTAGGCACCTCTAGAAACATATCTACATACAGATGAAGTACCCAAATTACTGTGAATGCGCCTAGAGATGAGTAACATATTCACGAGGGAGCAGATTGGGTCTTTAACCTGTAGATTACGAAGAGCATCTGTAAGTGCACTGGGTTTTATATTGTTAAAAGCCACCTCAATATCTAGGAACACCACCATCGTGTATTCCTTATGATGAAGGGATGCTTCAATATAACTGACCAGCGAGTGTAAAGCTGTGTCAACCCACCTTCCTTTCCCATATGTCGTGATATGGATAATATGTTCGATGGAATAGTAGTCCGTAGATGAATATAAATTAGTCTCTCGAGCAGTTTCAGCAAAGTCGATGAAAGGATGATGGCCCGTAGGTCCTTTGGACTTGCATGCGCACTTCTACCCGTTTCACTTCTCTCTATATAAGAGGAATGTGAACTAAATTCAGACATGATTTAAGGATACGCTAAATCCAAGAATACGTAATATCAGGACACTGTTGCAAGTCCGCAGGTATAATAACATCAGGACCGGCTGATTTAAAGGGATCAAAGCTAGATATTGCCCACAATATTTTCTCACGATTAAGAATGGATGCAGTGTCGCACGACTCTGTGCGACTTATGTGGAAGTTAGGTAAAGCAACAGCTGAGCTTCCAGGAAAATGTGTATCCAGCAAACACTCGATAGTGTCCATACATGAAGATGTCCATGATCCGAGCTTGGTATGGATGGGTTAGACGCCAAGACTTTCTTGAATCTAGATGTTTCGGAAGACCCCTATATTTGTTCAAAGAAGCTTCTCCAAGCGCTGCGCTTAGCTTTTCTAAGCTCTTTATTAAAAGAAGTGAGATGTCTCTTATAGAATTGCCAGTCCGACTCGTGCCTGGAGGCCTTAGATTCATTAAAGCTTCTCCTACACACGACTCTTAATTTGGAAATCTTCGAACTCCACCAAGCCGGTTTTTTCTTACCTGCGTGTGAGATGCTAGAACATGATGCAGAAGTCGCAGTCATAGCCTCAGTGAAGCAGTTCGCCATATCTTCCAGTTGTTGCTCATTGCATGGAGTATTTGGAAGCGAAGCCAGGTCTACGAGAAGACTATTCGGAAACCTAGGCCAGTTTGTCTTCCTGCGATTTAGAGTCAGCGGGACCACATCAGAGCGCACAGCAAGACTGAATTGCAGATACCGATGATCAGAGAAGGAGGGCTCCACCAACACTCTCCAGTCGTTGATTAAATGCATAACATCCTCCGATGCAAGAGTGACATCCAGAACCTGTTGTCTGTTCTTTGTGGCAAAAGTAGGCTCACAACCCACATTGCAAATAAGGAGATTAGTTCCCGGAAGATATTAGAGAAGTAATTCACCTCGGTCGTTTGTGTCGCAGCTGCCCCAGACCACATGATGTGCATTAGACTCGCATCCGAGGATTACACTAGAGGCCGAAGACGTTGCTACCGCAACGGCTTCCATTAAATTCAGTGAAGGTAGAGTGCCGTCATGGGGCATATATACCGAGGCTACTCACAGTATCTTACCCTGTAGCTCCAGGAAAACAAAGGCAGAGTCCTTGTCACTAAACTTAGGCATCAAGAAAGCCTTGATGGTTCTTTTTACAAGAATGCAGAATCGCAGTGTCCCCTGCCCTGTTATGTAAAAGGAAGCATAGTCAGAACAGGTCAGACCCTTACCGAGATTGTCTGCAACCCAGGGTTCCTGAATCAACACAATATCGTCCATGCCTTGCGATTGCGATAGACGATAAGTAATGGCAGCTGACGCTGCCTTTGCATGCTGGAGATTGATCTGCAAAAACCATAAGATCTGCAAAAACCTCCACCACCGTTACGTTTTCTTCTCCATCCGTGTCAGATTGGAGAGAGTCTATTATTGGAGACGGCTGGGACGTAGTATCCATGGGAGCTAAGCCAGAGCATAGGGAGACGCAGTCATATTCCACAACTTCTTCAGCAGACATGGAATCTGCCACAGGAGAACAATCAGTAGCGGGGGTTTGGCTTCTATAAGCTGTTCAGCGGGGGTTGATACTGCCCAGCAAGGTTTTTTTATATCGCCCTTGTAGACCTTGAGCTTTAGTTTAATGAAACCAAAGCTCACTACCCCACCCGATTGAATGAGTGGAGCCAGAGATGGTTTATTGATTAACAATACTGCACATTTGCGGTCATTGACCGCATCTTCCAATTTGACGATTTGCCAATCATCCGTTAGAATACTAGGATTGCACAACCGAATGATGTGCAGGATTTGGTCCTTGTCGGACACATACGTGGGCCCTCGGACGTGTGGGAGTGTCGGCTTTATACACGACATCCAGCTTGTCACCAGGCCAAGGTTCTCCAGCCTTGCTTATAGCATGCTTGAACATGGAGACCGATCTCTGATCCGCGAACTTCATCCGCTTCACCAGTCCCCATATTCACAAATCCGAAGAGGACCTGGAAAAGCCTCCATAGCCCCCTGAAAATGTTTGGTAAGGATGCCCTCCACTATACACCTCTCTCTCTCTCTCAACCGAAATGCCACCGTTCGCGTCATTTCGATCGACAATAGCAAGATCGATCGAACTCCTTGCCGCTCGAGCGTATGACGGAGCTGGTCCGTCTGCCGTGGCGACTTTTTGCTGCTTTAGACCTTTCGCCTGATCTTCCGAGGACCGCTGTCGCTTAACGACTAGGTTGTCCTTGGGAAGGCCAGCGATGACACCAAGTGCCCACGCGAGGGACTTCTTTTGCTTCTCTGTCCTTTGCGACAGCTCAATGGCTGAGACGGATCGCGATGGAGCTCTTGATGGGGCAATACTATTATCTGCCTCCGGTTTACTGCGTCCCGGCTTAACCAAAGCCCCAGACCTGGAGAGAGTTAGACATCCGGAAGCTTTTGACGAGACTTCCAATGCTCTTGACGAGACATTTTGGCAGTTAGTAGCCTTGTCGGAATCGCTAATAGTGTTCATCGAAAGAAAGCAAAACTGGATGTGCAGGTTGAGTTGGCGACACCACTACCCAGCTTACCTGGCGTCGCGGTCCGCTACCCGAATCCACAATCGCACAGCGACAAACTCTTCGATCCTATGAAGTCCACGTTTTTAGATATACTCCTTCACACTTATCGGTCTGGATAGTACGTGAAAAACGCGCTAAAATTACTGCCACCGATACCGAAAGCGTAACACATACACACACTCGCAAATGGTTCGATGCGTCACGATCACTGTCCACGAGTGTGGGTGCACGGGGCCACTCTTTGCTTTCGCAGGTTGAGGGTTAAATCTGCTCACGTCACACATAGCATAAGTTATGTCTGCTCTCGTACCCTGAACCAGATACAATAGGCTACAGCCTCCTGGTATGGATTTCTTGAAATATCCTCGTTTGGCTTCAACATAGCTGATGAAAATTCTTGGTTTGGGTCGCTCGGCGTTACAGTTCGTCGTCCCGAATCTTTCAAGCAACTTCTTGACATAATGCGTCTCGCTGATGGATATGCCTTCTGCATCATAAGTAATCTGCATTGCAACACATTACTCGGCTCGACCAAGATCCTTTATCTCAGGGTATATGATGGGATGTGTAGATGCACGGGACGAGTTTCAACTTTGTCAAACCAAAATTTATCAAAATGATTGATTCCAAGTACTTCCGGCCTGTTTAAGGCCATACATGGCTCGGTCCGTTTACAAACAAGTCCTGATCCGTCGTCGCGTAGTGCTCCGGCTGCTCGGTGAAGATGTCTTGTTTCAATTCGCCTTGCAAAAAGCGGTAACTGCATCCATATAATCAATGCTCATTCGATGCCTGGCGGCATACGCAGTAGACGGATCGACTGATACCGCCCAAGAGACGAGAAGGTTTTTACATAATTAATCCCATCTTTTTTGCAGCTTCTTTTCGCCACAAGGTCGCTCTGGCTTAACTAAAGAAAAAAAACCGTGCTAAAATGCTGTAGAAACCAGACCGAGTTCTAATCATGTGAATAGCACGATGAGTGTATACCCTATACCCATGTACAGGCCTAGAAGGGACGCAAAGCTTAAAATTTACAATTCAATTTTTTTGTAGGGGAGGAGGGGGTATATGAGTCGGATCTGGTGCACTTTTAATATTTTAAAGGGACTTCCAAGAGCTACAATTTGACACAATTTTGTGTTTCGCGATATTCTATTAAAAGGTATGGCTAAATATAGCTTTGTAGGGAGGTAGGAGTAGGGATGGTAAGGCCTTTTTCACTTTCCATTAACTCGAAGTATATGTCATAATAAGGCATTAATCAAAATTTGAGTTCGCTAGCGATATTTTGTCGAAAGTTATGGCTGAATGAAAATATCAATGAGTAGTCATTTGTATGGGTGTAGGGGAACCCTTCGTCGATTTGGACCATTTTCAATACTCTCCAAGATTTTATCAAAAGAAACGTCTGACCAAAATTTCAAACCGCTAACTTCATTATTTCGAAATGGCTCAATCGAATCAGGGGCCGACCTTGATCATTTATGTATGTATATACTTTGCCATACCTGCGGTGGCTCCTTAGAGGTGTTAGATAATACGGCGTAACAAAAACAATACATATACCTATACCATCTTATGGGTACAGGGTAGAAGAAGCTAACAGTCAGTTCATTCAGACCCCATAATGAACAGGTTAAACCGGAACTTGAAAAATAAAAACCGACACTTAACAGTTGTTCGAAAACGGTACTGAACGGGCGCTGAAGAAAACGGGATCATGGTTGAAAAAACCGGTACTGAAAAAAGGGGTGTTAAAAAAAACCGGCTAGTGCCGGTGAAGAAAGCTGGGCACCGGTACTGAAATCTGAGTAGTGCCTGAACCTACTAAAACTACTTGCCCAAATCGCGGCTCATTACATAGAAATTCGATCAAACTTTATCTCTAGGTATGCTAGTTTAGGTTATGAACGGAATAAAGTGTCCTAGTTAACGAGCTCAGAAAAAATAAATTCATATCGCAAGATAATGTTTGTAGAAACGAACACCTCAAAAACAGGAATATCACTGACATTCATCCAGTGCAGCCAAATTTTGGTCAACAAAAGTTATTAAGAATGATCAGAGCTCTAAGACCATCAGACCAGATGACCTTTCAATTACCATGTCTAAAAATCATGTCCAATACCGATTCTGACCTGCCCTAAAGACGCAGTAGGCGCTTGTTCTTCCCACTTTTGAATCTGATGCTAAGTTTGCTTCAGCATTGTTTAGGGGAAATGTTCATCACAACTGCCAATCTAATCTATGCGATTAACATCCCGTCTCTTTGCTCTGAGCCAATACTTACTGCGCGTCGTTTTATAAACCCAGGAGTTATTCAGGTGAATTCGATCAGGTGTGATTGTCATCGATATTACTCAGCCACTATAGTGACTCAATTGGATGCTAGATGTGCAGATGTAGCGAAGCGGAGGGCATTCTACAATAGAAGGATGTACAGGTTTTAAGAGGAACTCAAAACTCCAGAGATATAGGTTGTAACCGTTGGTTACTATTATAACACTGTCTACGTAAAATAGAAGATATTGAGCGCTCATCACTACCACAAAAACACCAGGGAGCATAATGTGCGGTATGCGTTGACTGTAGAAAATAAACAATGCTTCCGTCTAAGGGAAAACATCCTTTATTCTCGAAAAGGGTAGTTGTAAGACTCACTCTTAATTAAGCTTTATTCGGCTGTGTTGCTTCATCATCCCTCTCCCACAGGACTCTCCCGAAACAAAGGTTACATAATACGTCATCCATATAGGTACACACAATAGTCCCTCGGCTACAAAAACTTGTCATGTGAATATCCTGCGGGCGGCCATGCTTGCCTAGGATAGTTTGTTACACAATTCCACCATTATTCTGGCTCATCGCATTCAATTATATTAATGACAACAAAATTAAAAATGTAAATTATAGCCCACAAGGAGCTTTCACGGGAATGCTCTCACAGTGCTATGATGCACCAACACCACGGCTGAACCGAGATCCGAGCAGAGAGAGGAACATACCAAAACGAGTTCATAGACAAGACTTACAAAAAAAAATGTAAAAAATAAAAAAAATAATGGATGGATGCAAATTCTCGGCCGCCCAGCCCGCCCGCTTCACATATACATTTAAATTTCGCCTGATTCTGACATTGCATGCATCGAGAGAGAGAGAGAGGATAGAGTGTAACGTCTCTCTATCTCTCTCCATCGCACTCTCACCCGTTTATTCAAGATTGGAGCACAGCCGGCATTCAGCACTAATTTAAGTTTTCCATTAAAATGGAAATGCTGTCTCGACAAAAAGTTTTTCAATTTATATGTGAACCGTCACCATAGTTTGTTCGATTCGCCCACATATCTTGGCAAGTGTGAATATACCTATAGTATAAAGGCGTTGTTGGTGGTGGTCGAGACATATGGGGTGTCAAAAAACGAAAAAAGAAAAAAAAATCAGTAAGCGAGAAAAAATGATCCCTGCTGAAATAGGTGACACGGTAAGTAACCAGTTGTAGTTTGAAGAGAAAAAAGCTTGAGCTTTGGTTCGATTGGATTCCGGAGGTTGTTGTTAAACTCGGGGAAAAAGAAGAACTGTTCCGAGGCATCGGAATCCTGTTCGTTGTAAAGAGTTAAAAAGATGGTGCGTTTGATGAGTCTACGTTCGCGCTGTAGGTACTTGGAGACTTACAGGAATTTTGGAGGACCTTGATTATTTTCAATATGCAACATGTAAAGGAAGAAAAAGCTAGTTTCGCACAAAGTGTTTTGAATTGTTTCGACATATGTTGCTGATCATCAACGTTCTTTTTAACGGGATGTCAGAGGATACTTGATCTGCGTTGATGGTTGATTTAGTCGGTGGAAGTTCGACATTCTTAAGGTCGATTCAGAATTTTCTACAGTCAACCTCACTTGAGGTAGGTAGCTAGTTACCTACCTTGAGTATTTATATTTCAATTCAATTCAAAACTTAAGGTCTCCTTGAGTTTCGCCTTAAATCAAGGATGCATTGACTTGTAAAAATAATATATTTCAAGGAAAAACTACTGGAAATGACATTTCATTCCTTGAATTTTGGCATACTTGACTTGAGTCAAGGTATGTTCATAAATACGGGCCTCAATCACTCAATTAACTGATAATCTGTCAACTTGTATGGAATATTTCTGTGACTGCGACTAATAACTAAAAAGGGTTGATCGACCTAAATAATCCGACCAAAAAGTTTTTTTTTTGCAGCATAAAGCAGGTCAGTCGACTTGTAGTTGTCTCGAATAAGCACCCACAGCTTGCTCAGCTTGTGGGAAGACCATCGTTACGGAAGGGTCTGTTCCACTGAAAATGGTACCTTATTGCGATTTTCGGGTACTGCAGTTTTCAATGATTTGTTCGAAACGCTAGCCAGATTTGGTGTCTTACTTTTGGCCAGTTAGGATGAGGCTTGAAGCTAGCCCTCAATACGATGCCTGGATCATCTGGCTCAATTCGTTTAACGGTAATAGAGCTGATAATATGTTTGCAGTAAGTTTCAAGTGTACTAGTTTAACAACCCCCTCCCTCTTACGCAGCTTTCCAGTGATTGGTTCCGGCTTCATCATAGAGCAGGCCAAGGCAAGCTCATTTGCTTAAATCTCTCTAGCATGCGCGAGCTATTATACGTCTGCAGCAGATTAGACATGCCGTTGCATGAGCCTCACATTCCCTAAGACGACGTGCGTGTCAGACTGTTCATTCACGGAGCCTTTCCTGGGCCTAGAGGCATCAAAAGCTTTTGCAATTTGTTTTGCGATCTGCGCAATTCTTTGCTCAGCAGATGCCTTAGTGGACCGGCGCAGCAGTAGCAGTAGGTTCACTAGGTGGCTTTTCGGGGAGTTTTGCTTCTGCACAGTTCCGTTAGGGCATCTAGCGATCAAAGAATAGCCTATATAAAAAAAAATTATGTGTGCAATTGTGGCATCACAACGAGAGCGGACATCTTGTCACAGCCGCCGAAAACAGAATCGACAGGGGATCCCGAATTTCGCAGTGCTTATTAACTGGGCAGTCTATTATTGACGCTAAGAAACTGGCAATCATGCATTTCCCCTTCCAATGATATTGCTGTCTCCCGTATTCATATGAGAAACACCGGACGAAAAATAAGCTTCCAGAGAATTTTACGCTTACTCGTTTTCCACTATTCCAGAAACGCAAATATGACGGGACTCTGTCTATCGCGACATGCACTAAGACACTAAATCATCAAAACTCATTATAATTCGTGGTGAGGCATAATAGTAAATGAACATTAACCTGCTCCTGCCCTGCCACGGAAGACTATGCGGCGGCTCCCAAAGAATCAACGGGATGATTTTTTGACGTCAACCAACGCCCCACTTGCAGTGTCAGTGTAGAGGTAACAGTCTTATACCAAGTGTATTAAAACTTGACGTTTCATACAGCTGGATGCGAATTCTTTATACCACCTCTGCCGTTCTATGGGTCCCGCCTCCCGGTTAATGCGTAACTCCTCGCCGTTGTAAAATACAAACCGCACGAATCCTACCTCACTATTCGGGGAGAAGAGTGCTTTCCTGGGCACCCGTGCTATACAAAAACGACCTCTGTTAGGGACTTCGCTGAAAACTACTACCAGTAAGGGGCACCTAGTATTCCCTAGGACTATTCGGGGTAGTCATTATCAGAAGGTCCCATCGGAATTGACTCTAAAGTCTTTAAATATCCTGTCTTTTGCCATGAGGCAATTAGGCAGTTTCGGTTTGTTTCACTCGCCGAAACTTCGTGGCTCCTCTCCTCATATCTGAAGCACACATTAGCGATCATGCTCACAGTTACAACCGAGTGGCAGCTCGTCCATTCAACTTTAGATTTTCCAAGAGCTGTGTGGGTAGGCCGTGTGGGTAAGCTTATCGCCTTTCTCATTGACTTTACGGCAACTTTTGTTTCAAATATGGCTAGCAGATTTCTTTACTCGATCTAAATCGAATCTAACATTTCTTTTGCTGCTGGCTCAATTTCTTCATGCCGCCTTTTGCCGGGACGAATAGGTAGCAGACCCTCAAAATTATTGAAGCTTTTGAAGCAGGCAGAGTGCCTTCACCTCCTCCTACATCTGCCTCTGGCCACTATTGAATTCTCCGAATCTATGTAGTATGTAAGAATATTCAAATTAAGTAATACAAATCTTTTCCAACACAAGCTCCTCTTTTAGGAAAAGCTAACACAAAGAAATATGTAATATTATTGTATAAATGAAATGAAATTAATTGTGAATAAAATGCTATGAATTGAACCAAAAGTTTTAGTGAACTTCTATGAGCTTTTACGGTTAAGAAAACTCAACGGACTTTTTGTTTATCTACTATTAAAATTGTCAAATTCTCTACACCTACATAATTCAGAGTGATAAGTGAAACTGCCTGCAGCGAGTCTCAGACTACCCTATTCATGCGATTTATCTGACGTTTTATAAGTCATGTTGCCATGAATATTCTAGCAAAGTTCACTGTACACGCGTACTTATCAACGAAATCTCAAAGTAAACATGATGTGACATTTCTGCACCTTAAGGACTTCATTGCGAATCGCTATCTTATCAGCACTTTGCTACTCGTCTCCTCATGCATATCTGATGGCACATTTTCAGGAGTAGTAGGATATACGGTTTAACCTTCCCTGGGCATTGCAAACATAAAGCCGTGCATCTCATGCGAGTTTGTACTGAATTATTTTCGTCCTTGCATATGCCAGCCCGCGTGCAATTTATTTCACCGGCCAAAGAATCCTCTCGTTTATTCACCGAATAACAATATGTTTCAGTTTGGTTCTTCCGTAGATTTTTCGTCAGAAGGCCCAGGCAGGGTCTTATCTCGGACTGGAATCTCAGCCTGCCGACCGTGAAACACAGAGCCCTGCAACATCGGTTAAGCGACGAGTGTATCTTACTATACTACTTGAAAATCATATCCTTTAGGCCTGCACAGCCCTATGATAGCATATTCTTAGTGCCCCTTGAATGGGGGTAGTTTTTTACAATTTTTTTTTTCGGATTTGTTTTTACTCTAAAGCTTGTCGAGTTTTAAAAGCCGATGAAAGAGGATGAGATCTTCATTTTTGTTCTAAAGTGTATTCTTCTTCTCCTTTTTTCTTCTCAATTTAACATCCTGTCTTATCTTTCAATGTATCTAAGGACTCTTTTGCTTAGCATATGGTCGGAAGTGTTTCTTATCTGAAATTAGATCTCATCTCATTTCGAAGTGTGTAAGCTATCCATTGTGTGTATGGGGAGGTTTGGATGGGGATATGTATATGAAAGGAATGCGGCGAATACATGCCGCTATACATTCATACATATAGATTTTGTATGTATGTACAGAGGCGCAGCATAGGGATAACGATAACGGGATGAAACACAAATGCTTTGCCGTGGCCGCATATTATAGTGTGTTGTGGTTGCGTTGAGTGGTTTTAATGGGTAAAAGTTTACAATATCTCTGTGTATATAGTCAGGAGGGATGTTATGGCAATTGGGAAATTTATTTATATTATTCCAGCGTATACAGGGTGGTTTTAAGCCAGAAAGATCTGATTCAACCTGTCAGGTGACCTAGACTTGCGAAATCCCCAAATTTCAAAATTCAAAATTCAAAATTCAAAATTCAAAATTCAAAATTCAAAATTCAAAATTCAAAATTCAAAATTCAAAATTCAAAATTCAAAATTCAAAATTCAAAATTCAAAATTCAAAATTCAAAATTCAAAATTCAAAATTCAAAATTCAAAATTCAAAATTCAAAATTCAAAATTCAAAATTCAAAATTCAAAATTCAAAATTCAAAATTCAAAATTCAAAATTCAAAATTCAAAATTCAAAATTCAAAATTCAAAATTCAAAATTCAAAATTCAAAATTCAAAATTCAAAATTCAAAATTCAAAATTCAAAATTCAAAATTCAAAATTCAAAATTCAAAATTCAAAATTCAAAATTCAAAATTCAAAATTCAAAATTCAAAATTCAAAATTCAAAATTCCAAATTCCAAATTCCAAATTCCAAATTCCAAATTCAAAATTCAAAATTCAAAATTCAAAATTCAAAATTCAAAATTCAAAATTCAAAATTCAAAATTCAAAATTCAAAATTCAAAATTCAAAATTCAAAATTCAAAATTCAAAATTCAAAATTCAAAATTCAAAATTCAAAATTCAAAATTCAAAATTCAAAATTCAAAATTCAAAATTCAAAATTCAAAATTCAAAATTCAAAATTCAAAATTCAAAATTCAAAATTCAAAATTCAAAATTCAAAATTCAAAATTCAAAATTCAAAATTCAAAATTCAAAATTCAAAATTCAAAATTCAAAATTCAAAATTCAAAATTCAAAATTCAAAATTCAAAATTCAAAATTCAAAATTCAAAATTCAAAATTCAAAATTCAAAATTCAAAATTCAAAATTCAAAATTCAAAATTCAAAATTCAAAATTCAAAATTCAAAATTCAAAATTCAAAATTCAAAATTCAAAATTCAAAATTCAAAATTCAAAATTCAAAATTCAAAATTCAAAATTCAAAATTCAAAATTCAAAATTCAAAATTCAAAATTCAAAATTCAAAATTCAAAATTCAAAATTCAAAATTCAAAATTCCAAATTCCAAATTCCAAATTCCAAATTCCAAATTCCAAATTCCAAATTCCAAATTCCAAATTCCAAATTCCAAATTCAAAATTCAAAATTCAAAATTCAAAATTCAAAATTCAAAATTCAAAATTCAAAATTCAAAATTCAAAATTCAAAATTCAAAATTCAAAATTCAAAATTCAAAATTCAAAATTCAAAATTCAAAATTCAAAATTCAAAATTCAAAATTCAAAATTCAAAATTCAAAATTCAAAATTCAAAATTCAAAATTCAAAATTCAAAATTCAAAATTCAAAATTCAAAATTCAAAATTCAAAATTCAAAATTCAAAATTCAAAATTCAAAATTTCAAAATTCAAAATTCAAAATTCTGAGATGAAGAATTTGATTTTATTATTTTTGGTAATTTTCTTGATCTGTTAGGATTTTGAGTTTTTGTCTATTTGTACGGAAATTCGGATATTTTCCAAAACACCCTTTTGGATCCGAGGACATCTACACTTCATCGCCTCTGTTCTACTCTAATCTAAACAGCCTCTTGAAACTACAGTATAGCGGGACATACACCCGCACACAAAAGTAACAAACTATACATCGGGCCATACCATAACCATATCCTACGATTGTCCTCGTTAGAGTCATACAGATACTTGTAATAAAATGCGGTTAGGGACGATGATAGTGCGAAATAATTTATTACGAGTATTGCGACGACTGCTTTCTGCTATAGTTTGTTGCCTTTTGCAATTCCCGTCGGAAAATTATGACTCGTAATAAACGTTGAAAAGTCCTTCGCATACTGTGAAGGCCGAAAGATATATAGATCTTTGTAGAGCGATATAGTTATTGCTGAATATAGTATTGTCATGTTTAGCAAACTGTTTAGTTCGCCTCTTCTATTCCTGTTTCTGCTGCCATACTGTTGATTATTAGGTTCGCCCTCTATGCTCCTATCGATTCAGGCAGGGGGTGAGCGGCCAAAAGTCCAGCATTTTCAAAAGTGTGTAGAAAATTTTGTTTGCAAAGTTATAATGATGGAAATTATAACGATCCGCAAATCGTGCGGCTATACAAAGTACTTGTAGCGTAGTACGAGTAGCTCAGAATGACGCACAGAATGTGAAAATTGGTTGAAATGTTTCGGTTTCCGCACTTTTGAGTTTCAAGGGTGGTTGTTAGACACTCCACTTGTGTATAGTGTGTTAGATACTCTGTTTAGTCTGTACCTATATTGTGTCAGTTTGCAAGGGGGGTAGTGAGTGTGAAAAGTTTTGTTTGTTGAATTGAATGGAAAGTGTTGACTTTTGGAAAATATGTTGGGATTTATGGGGTGGAGGCCATATGTTTCCTGATTCAACCGTTGTGTTGTTTCAAAAGTCGCAATAATTTTGAAAAAATAGTAAAGGTTTAGGAGGGGGGCGCTAAGGGTTTGGAAGATGTCGCAACGTTCGCAACTTAGCACGTGTATTTTACAATTTTTTTTATGACAATAGACAATGGTCACCGACTTTATTTGAGAAAGGTTTCATATTTGAAATAAATTTTACTACAATTAGATTTCCGCATCCATTTCAGACATTACCAACAAGACAAGCTATCAGTGCACAGTGTATAGCCTCAACCACTCCTTTCACCAACATACATACATATAAATTTTGTCAATTTCCATTTATGTTTGCGACATTTTCTGTTCTCAAATTCGATTGCCAATAAAATACGTATATGGCTGTCCTTTTTGATCAGACCGATCTCGAACACCGTAAAGCTATTTGAAACTTTTCGTCAAGGACATTTACGCCCAGACATAGGCATCGAGTTCGCACGAGCAAGAACACTGACTTCGCAGTCTTCGTTCAAGAGCCATTGCGTCAAGTATCATGTTGACGAACAATTAAATCATCCTTTAACCATATCAAATGATTTGTCGCTCCTTGGATTCCAGTAGAAGACTGTAAGACATTGAGGTTGTGGTGGTAAGGTTAAGGCCAACTCCAGAACATCAATTCGTATATAGTCTGGAACGTAAAGAAAAAACGCCAGCCAATACGATGCTCAAATAATGGAAATGATGTATGGTTATCGGATGAAAGTGGCACTATGTCTCTGCCCAATCTAATATGTGTGTGATGCGATAGAGGACTGAGAGACGATATTGTTGTCGTATGGTTGTATAATCCCTTGTTGAAGATCCATTTTGCAATACCGGAAATGTACAATGTCCTTTTCACAACATATCTCAGATATCGAAAACGAAAGGCATATTATACGATACAAAACTCTCTTCCTAAATGTTCCTGCATGTGTATCTCTATCTACACACTATAGGTTTTCGAATGATGTTTTTCGAATGATGTTGTTAGAAAAAGGACACCAGAGCAACAAAACAGCGATTTCCAAAAACGCATACCATATACACACGCTCCATCCTACCACATCCATTCGAGTGGGTATTTTGAAAAATTTATGTTCACAGATATTGTCACAGAACTGAAAAAGGAAATAAATTGCTTTTGGATTAGTAGCATAAGCTTGTGATATATGTGAGACATATTATGCCTGAGACAGAAACGGAAGGATCCTTTATGGCCCGCGCCATAGATCTCATCTCCTATCATCTTATACGGCTAATTTTCGATAGTATGCGGAGCTGAACCCATGTTTCAAGGACGTCATCATAATCCTGGTCGCACACGACGGTTTTCAACTCAATTTGCACATATGAAGATGTTAACTTTGGAATAGATTCCTATAGGAGATGGGTTTGTGAGACTGCAGGACGAAGACTGTGCGATTTTTTTGATGATGGTTTAGTTTGCCAGAATAATACGTGAAACAATTTATTCGGAATGGGGAAATGCACCACCATCGTGTATTCCTTATGATGAAGGGATTCTTCAATATAACTGACCAGCGAGTGTAAAGCTGTGTCAACTGACCTCCCTTTCCAATATGCATGTTGTGACATGGATAATACGTTCGATGGATCGGTCGTCCGTAGATGAATATCAATAAATCTCTCTAGTAGTTTCAGCAAAGTCGATGAAAGGCTGATGCGCCGGAGGTCCTTTGGACCTGCATGCGAGCTTCTACCCGTCTTAGGAATAAAAGTTACTCTCACTTCTCTCCATATAAGAGGAATGTGAACTAGATTCAGACATGATTTAAGGATGCACTCAATCCAAGGATACGTAATATCAGGACACTGTTGCAAGTCCGCTGGTATAATACTATCAGGACCGGCTGATTTAAAGGGATCAAAGCTAGATATCGCCCACATTATTTTCTCACGATTAAGAATGGATGAAGTGTCGCACGACTCTGTGCGACTTATGGGGAAGTTAGGTAAAGCAGCAGCTGAGCTTCCAGGAAAATGTGTATCAAGCAAACACTCGATAGTTTCGATACAAGAAGACGTCCATGATCCGTCCTCTTTTAAGACAAAGCTTGGCATTGATGGGTTAGACGCCAAGACTTTCCTGATTCTAGATGTCTCGGAAGACCCCTCTATTTGTTGACAAAAGCTTCTCCAAGCGCTTCGCTTAGCTTTTCTCAGCTCTTTTTTAAAAGAACTGTGATGTCTCTTATAGGATTGCCAATCCAACTCGAGCCTCGAGGCCTTAGCTTTATTAAAGCTTCTCCTACACACAACTCTTAATTCGGAAATCCTCGAACTCCACCAAGTCGGTTTTTTCTTACCTGTGTGTGATATGCTAGAACAGGATGCAGTAGTCGCAGCCTTGATAGCCTCAGTGAAGCGGTTCCATATATCGTCCAGTTGTTGCTCATTGCATGGAGTATTTGGAAGCGAAGCCAGGTCTACGAGAAGACTATTTCGAAACCTAGGCCAGTTTGTCTTCCTGCGATTTGAAGTTAGCGGGACCACATCCAAGCGCGCAGCAAGACTGAATTGCAGATACCGATGATCTGAGAAGGAGGGCTCCGCCGACACTCTCCAGTCGTTGATTAAATGCATAACATCCTCCGATGCAAGAGTGACATCCAGCACCTCTTGTCTGTTCTTTGTGACGAAAGTAGGCTCAGGACCACATTGCAAATAAGGAGATTAGTTCCCAGAAGATATTCGAGAAGTAATTCACCTCGGTCGTTTGTGTCCGAGCTGCCCCAGACCACATGATGCGCATTAGAATCGCATCCAAGGATTACACTAGTGCCTGAAGACGTTGCTACCGCAACGGCTTCCATTAAATTCGGCGAAGATAGAGGGCCATCATGGTGCATATATACCAAGGCTACCCACAGTATCTTACCCGGCAGCTCCAGACAAACAAAGACAGAATCCCTGTCACTAAACTTAGGTAACAAAAAAGCCTTGATGGTTCTTTTAACAAGAATGCAGGAGCGCGGTGTCCCCTGCCCTGTAAAAGGAATCATAGCCAGAATAGTTCATACCCTTAACGAGATTGTCTGCAACCCAGGGTTCCTGAATCAACACAATATCGTGCATGCCTTGCGATAGACTAGAAGTAATGGCAGCTGACGCTGCTTTTGCATGTTGTAGATTGATCTGCAAAAATCTTACCATTATTATCTCTCCACCACCGTTACATTCTCTTCTCCATCTATATCAGATTGGAGAGAGTCTATAATTGGAGACGGCTGGGACGCAGTATCCAAGGCAGCTAAGTCAGAGCATAGGGAGACGCAGTCATCATCCACAACCTCTTCAGCAGACAAGGAATCTGCCACAGGAGAACAATCAGTAGCGGAGGGTCGACATCTATAAGCTGTTCAGCGGGCGTTCATGCACTGCAAGCTTTTTTGATATCGCCCTTGTAGACCTTTAGCTTCAGTTTAATGAAACCAAAGCTCACTACCCGATTGAATGAGTGGAGCCAAGGATGGCTTATTTATTAACAATACCGCACATTTGCGGTCATTGACAGCATCCTCCAACTTGACGATTTGCCAATCGTCCAATACTAGGATTGCACACCCTAATGATGTGCAGGATTTGGTCCTTGTCGGACACCAACGGGGGCAACCATACGCGGGCCCTCGGACGTGTGGGAATGTCGGCTTTATCCACGACCTCCAGCTTGGCACCAGGCCAAGGCTCTCCTGCCTTGCTTATGGCATGCTTGAAAATGGAGACCGATCTCTGATCCGCAAACTTCATCAGCTTCACGTGACCCTGAAACCAGCCCCCATCTTCACAAACCGGAGGAGGACCTGGAAAAGCCTCCATAGCCCCCTGAAAGCTTATGGTAAGGATGCCCTCCACCATATACCATCTCTCAACCGAAATGCCACCGTTCGCGTCATTTCGATCGATGATAGCAAGCTCGATCCAGTTCTTCGCCGCTTGAGCATTTGACAGAGCTGGTTCGTCTACCGTGACGACTTTTTGCCGCTTTAGACCCTTCGCCCGATCTTCCGAGGACCGCTGTCGCTTAACGACTAGCTTGTCCTTGGGAAGGCCAGCGATAACACCAAGTGCCCACGCTCCCGTGGGGGCACTGGTGCAAGCCTAGATACGTCACTATAGGGCTTAATGACCCAATAATTTGAACCGTGCAACGCGCTAAAATGACTGACACCGGCACCGAAAGCGTAACACATGCACACATTCGCAAAAGAGGTACGACGCGCCACGATCACTGTACACGAGCGTGGGTGTACGGGGCCACTCTTCACTTTCGCAGCCTCTAGTGCTGCTGCTAATCACTACCGTGAGGGCACTAGTGCAAGTCTAGAGCCGTCACTATGGGGCTTAAATGACACAATAATAATTCGCACATTCAAATCACGGCGGCGAGATTACTACACGAATAGAGTGAATACGCGCGGCAAGTTTTAGATATTCACAAAAATCAGGTGCCGGCGACGACTACGACGTTTCGGCTAGCCGTTCCGAGTACCGTTACCGACTACCTGATACTTGTCCGAAAAACTATTTTTCCACCCGCGATTTTCAGCACTATTTTCAAGTTTCTTCAATAGACACAATATGGAAAACACTTGATAGCCCCCTAGTTTTTTTTGACTTCTTTTTATCGAAAAAAAAATGTCAAATTGAACAGTTTACAATCTGTATATATAAAAGAAAGTCTTGTTAGTTACACCATTTATAACTCAAGAGCGGCGGGACGGAGCAAGAATTCACAATGGGTTCTTTTTCGGCTATTTCTGCGTGTGTTTCTTCAACATATCAGCGGATTTCAGTAAATTTGCTCCACAGGATTGCCCAAAGTTACAGGACAACTATTGAGTAATATGAAAAATTCGTAATGGGCAAAATTATTACAAAATTATGAAGTCAGTTCTTTTTCATATAGTTTGTATTTATCTCCTGAACGGATAAGCGGATGCCGTTAAATTTGCTACGCCACCACATTGGTCTCTACTCAAAATATCAGAACTTTAAAATTCACAATGGAAAAAATGTTCAAGGCAGCTGTTTTTCTGATCCTTTAGCCACCATTCGAGAACGGTTTAGTGTATTTGGTAAATTTATACCACCGGATTAGTATCTACCATATAGCTACGTTAACTTGCAAGTAATTGAAAATGAGCAAATTTGAGCTCATGGGCAAACCTTTGCCCATATCTCTTTAGCGAATAAGTTTATTTCAATAAATTTGCCCAACCATATTGTTCTCTACTCCAAAACACCAGAATAACTATTGAAATATGCATAAAATTAAAAATGATCCTCTGGTCACTTTTCGTATGGATTAGAATATTTTCGTAAATTTTGCCCTTGGGTTTTTTCACGTAAAATAGCTGAATAACCACAGAAGCAAAAATTCGAAGGAAGCTCTTTTCCTATCCCTTGGCCACTTTCAACGGATAAAGGGATTTGAGTAAATTTGCTGTAGCGTATTTGCCTCGTGCTACTGTAGGAACCGTGGTTGTTAAGGGTTTAATAATTTAACGATTTTCGTATGAATTGCCCTGCCGCCTCGCAATTCACAATGAGCAACATTCACAATGAGTTATTTTCCACAATATTCTGAATTGCTTGAACATGTTAGCGGATTTTTAAAGATTTTCACGAATGAAAACTTTGGAAAAAATACACAATGAGCAAAATTATGATGACACTCCGTTTCCACATATTTTTTATCTGTATTTCTTGAACGAATAGCAGGGTTTTAGTAAATTGATTCCACCGGATTCGTCTGCAACTAGAATAACTATTCGTATTGAAATATGCAAAACATTCACAATAAGCAAAATTATAAAAACGGTTTTTTTTCAAATACTTTTGTCTATCTCCTGAACTAATTCGCGAATCTGAGTAAATTTACACCACGGCATTGGACTCCATCTGAATGTATCAAATGGAAAAGCAACAACAAGACACTGTTCTCAGCGCTGTTACGATCCAAGATAGGGGTGCCTGTAAAAATAGGATGAGACATTACCATCAGAACGAGCAACGTGCCTATACTGTAGACCAAACAAGGCGATGTCATGAAGCACTGTAAGAAGTAAGGAAGAATAAGGATTGGGCTCCACCCCTAATAGCGGAATTGAAACAAACACAAAATTTACAATGAACAAAATTATGGAGGCAGTTCTTTTTTACACACTTTTGCATCTATCTCCTGAACGGATAAGCGGATTCCGGTCAAAATGCTAAACCGAATCGATCTCTACTCCAAAAATAAAAATGCACAAAATAATCCAGACAGTGTTTTCACAAAGTTTTCTTAAACGAATCATCATTGGTCTCTTCCCAGTAGAGGGTAGATTCATTGAAACAAGCGAAAAATTACAATTAGGAAAATTGTGTTGAACATATAAGTGGATTTCAGTAGCCTAAGCCCCACCGTACTGGTCTCTACCCCGAACAACAGAATGACTATTGAAAGACAGACAAAATTCACAATGGGCAAAATTATGAAAACAAATCTTTTTGCAAATAATTCTGAATTCTGTGGCCGTGATCGTTCGGTCGCCACTCTGTGAAATAGACACTCATAGAGAAACGAGTTTCCAAACTCGGCACGACTCGTCGCAAGTTTATTATTCAGAAGAAGATGATAAGAAATATTCTTATCGTAGAATAATAAACTAACAATGCGACTAGGAAGTGGTATGGCTGACAACTGTATCACGCTTCGAATTCAGTTGTCTCTGTAACGTTGATGACTACACAGGGTAGTCATCAATGCACCATGCTCCACTAGGAGTTACGGTAATGAAGAAGAAGAAGAAGAAAAACCCAAGAAACAGATTAGCGGATTTCAATAGATTGGCTCCTCCCGATTGGTCTCTATTCCACTTAGTAGAATAACAACTTATGAAGCATGCACAAAATTCACAATAAGCAACATTCTAAAGACAGGTCTTCTTCACATGCATGTTTGAATTATTTACACAATCAGCAGAAAAAAATCTGCATTGAAAGATCTTCAAAATTGGCCTGGAGAAAAATTGAGAAAGCAGTTTATTTTCTCCATCTTTTGTGTATGTCTGCCGATCGAATTATCGTACGTCAGTAAATGATCGCCACCTACTCCCACCACCTAAGGTTGACTATAGAAAATTTCAAGGTTTCCATGAAAACGCCTTAAATCGAGGATGCATTGGCTCGTAAATATAAATTATTTCAATGAAAAACTACTGGAAATAACATTTAATTTTCTGAATTTCGGCATCCTTGAATAAAGGTCTCCTTGGGTTAAGGTATCTTTATAAATACGGGCCTAAGAGTTGAAGGAAAATTGACTCAATGAACATTTTCAAATTTGCAGAAGGATAGGCAAAAAATCCAAATTTTGGCAAAGCACTTTTTCTCATCCTCTGACCTTATCCTTTGATTTCAAAAATATTGTAACCCCCCGCGTTTGGTGGTGCAATAACTCTTGAGTAATATCATCTATGCGATAATCCTGTAAGGAAAGTTCCAAGGTGAGGAAGTTCTAATTCCGAGACCAATCTTTGAGTGTTTTTGGTTTAAATTTGGAGAATGAGTGTTTCTTTCACGGCCAATTGTACGAGGCATGTTCGTTCACGTGTCGGGCAGCCATCAGCTTTGTTCCTTCCTAAGTACTTAAATGACACCTGTTTCTGTATGATTTCGAATGCGATTAAACAAATTTCTGAATTAACCTTTAGTTCTAATATAATGGAAATGCATTTACTAATTCATATACGAATTTATTTTTACTCATTTAAACTATTTATTTCACTTTCTTCTCCTAAACAAATAATTGAATTCATTTTATAACAAACCAAAGGTTGTGGCGAGCGATACGAAATTCACCGGATCAGCTTTCACCCCTGTATTGCATCCTCCACATCTACAAAAATGCTATTGACACGTCTGGAAAATTGGCCAAAGGGAATAATTATAAAAGCAGCTCATTTTCTCATACTTTTGTCTATACTTCCTGAACGAATTGAAATTTACTCCATCCGCCAAATGATATCATTTAAAAGGTAGGGCGATACGGGCCGTTTTAAAGTATATTTTATACCGTTAGGTGCCCTCCTTCCTTTTTTAATATAGAATTTAGTATCTTTCAAATTTATAATGCGTTTTGTAAATTTGCGAACGGAGCGACCTCAAGATGGGAGAGCGAGTGAAGGGAGCTCTCACAGTTTGTAACTAGATATAATAGACTCACAAAAATATATTTTTTCTTTTATTCTAATCTGATTTATGATCTGAAACGACGAATCCGACAACATCCTATTTTGGCCAGAATGCTTTTTTTCATTCTTCACATTTTCTATTCATTTATTTATTCATTAATTTCGTCGAACCGACTCGACCGCCCACCAACCTTACATCCATAATAAACTAAAACTAAAAAAAAACTATCTGCACATATACAAATTTGATGTCATTCAGATAATGTCTACACTATAACTCTACAGCCAAGCCAGTGCGAAATATTCTAAAAAAATATTCTGAATTCGCGGGCTTGGCCAATACGGCAAAAATGTCTTTTCTGGACAGCAAAAGTGAATATTCGTAATTAGGTCATAATTTATGTTCTTATTAAATTTTATCTTCGGTTTGCCTTTTGCACGAATTTAATATAATTTTGTCAGGAATAGTGATCAAAGATAGTGACTTATGAATGGTTCGGAATCTCGGTAAGAATCAAGATAAGTTTTTCCGTTATGATACGAGGCTGAACCCTTTCATTTGTAAAAAAATGTCCGGGTAGGTCAATGAATATTTTGAATATTTTATTTTGACAATTATCTCTAATTAATTTTATTTTTACGATATTTACGTTCAGGGTGGAGAAGTCATGTTACACTGATATAGAAAATGTTCAATGATTTCTTGTTTTTAATATTTATCGGTTCAACTTATCTAGTCCTTACCTAGCCCCATGTGTGTTTAAATTTCACTCTCAATAATAATAATATTGAAGTCGATGGTGTGTACTGTGTGATGTAACTATCCTTTGCTATTATGTGCGATCCAAAGAAAGCTTCTAGTGACGACGTTCCTGAAATATACAAAAAACACATATTGGGGAGTAGTAGTAGTAAAGCACCTGTGGTAGGAACTCGGGTCCACGGCAATGCAATTTTCGAAAATGTGATCGATCAGTCGTTCCTTAGTCATACCCACGATTGACCGATGACCGTTAAATCTGGAATTAATTAAATTAGCCTTTCGTTCACCATTTATTTCTCGCTCATTATTAATAGTTGGTTCTTTTTAGGGTATTTTAGAAAATTTTGCAAAAACCCTTATGAAATCGATTTGGTCCGTCCGTCTGTCCGTTCGTCTGTTCACTAAATAACTCGCGAACGGCTCAACCGATCAAATTTGGTAGGAATATGTAGAATGGTAACAGTCTTTGGCACGAAATACTTAAAACATGGTGGGACACAGATAACAGGGTGTCGCGGACATTTGAAAATTTGTTCGCTAAATAACTCGCAAACGGCTTAACCGATCGTCATGATTTTTGGTAGGAATCTGTAGAATGGTAACAGCATTTTTTCGTTTTTATCGGACATGGACGTATGGGTACTCAAGTCAAAGAACTGTATGGATACATTTCATATCAGTTGCTTTTTTCCAGTTTTAGTAACAGTAACGGAGTTATGGGCGTTTCAAGCTAAGCTTTATTTTTCACCTCGGTTTTTCTAAACCGATATGGAACTTTGCACAAATATTGGTTAGCATGAGCTTATGTACGTACTAAGACAGTTGACTCTTGCTAAGCAAAACAAAATACAGCTAATAAATTCAGTTAATATGTGTAGCCATGATACATAGTCAATCTATTTTTGGATTGGTCCAATTAAAAGTGTTACGTCCAGTATATTGGACATCGAGAACGATTAACGCAACATTCGCACTAAAGAATCCAGTGGCCTACCTTGAAAAATATTTCGGGAAGCATTTTAGCTCAAAGGTTGACGTTGGCAGGGGTTCCAGTTCCATCACAGTTGGATATTCTAATGCCGCACACACATGGAGAATCCGAATTCACTTTTTTTCATTCTTTTGAAATCCACGCAAATGCCCTATTATGGCAGAACGAAAAATAAAAAACTAGGGGGCTTCGCTTGGGCTAAAAGTTTTTTCGGGCGTACCTACACTCTTTGAAATTTTTACTCTTATAATAGTGAAATTACTCTGCAATCTAAATTTGCAAATCAAGTGCAATTTTACATAAAAAATGTTTAAAACAGTACTCTAATATATTGGCAAATTTACACCACGCTATGTGTAAAAACACTCCGTAATACCACCCTTTTTTAGTTGTAAAGATTTAAGTGGCGAACCTTTACAAATAATATAGTTATCAATAAAACTATTTAAGGATATATAAAATATAAACAATTATCGGTCGAGTTTTGCTGATCAGTTTTTCATCTACATGGGAGGTTGCAATATGGTCTTTTTTGTGCGATCTATACACTTCTTCTTCTTCTCAGTACCGTATAGCCCAATGTGCGGCCATGGTGCGTTAACTCAGCGGTTTATAGGCAATTTCGAGTCAACGTTACAACGTTGCATATCATTTCGGTGTGTAATGTTGCAAGCACTATATATTTCCAATCCGCACATGTACGGAAATTTCGGACCACGCCGAGATTCGATCTCAGGACCTCTAGATTACTAGCATCGTAGAGCGCGACTCAACCAAGTGAGCCACAGAGCGTGTACACATGAGTTCGAAATGCAAACAATTTTTACACTGTGCTAAGTACAGCCGATTGAAGTATGATAACTGGAGAGCACGCTACAAAAAATGAGTAAAACTTCAACTGCACGTTGTAAAATTACACCACAAATCCGAATTAAACACATAAACGGTATAAAAATGCACCAGAAAATCTGAATTATACAAAAGTGTAGAGCAAAAATACATTTCACACCGATTTTGGTGTAGTTTTCTTATTTTACACAGATATTGTTGAAAAATGCACTCTGTATGTGATTATAAGCGGGAAAAAGTGTAAAATTGCCGAATTTTCAGCGGAAATTTAAATTCACTTTTTAGAGTGTATGACTTGTATTTAATCCCCCTCCTCATTCTTTTTCTTCCGTCTTGACAAAAGTTTTGGGCTTGGTTGAAATAAGTGGGCAAATAAAAATATTTACTCGGAAAATTTTATTGGGGTTGCCGGAGCATGACCCCACAGTACGATTCCATTCGTTTTGAACTTTTTAGTTGCTTTGATAAAGACACATTAATTCAAGGTTTTGTGAAATTGGTGTAAAAAATGCTTCTTAGAAGAACCAATATGGGGGGTTTGGTTTGTATGGCAGCCCCATGAACCCATGGTCCGATTTGATTCAATCTTACATATGTTTTGTGTCATCAATATAAATACATTTGTGTGAAATTTGGTTGAAATTGGTGCACAAATAAAAAAGTTTTTCTTAGAAGAACCTAATTTCGGGGGTTGGATTTGAATGGCAGCCCCATGACCCCATTGTCCGATTTTATCGATTCTTACATATGTTTTGTGCCATTAGCAACACATTTGTATGAATTTGGTTGAAATTGGTGCACAAATAAAAAAGTTTTTCTTAGGACAACCTAATTTGGGGGGTTAGGTTTGTATGGCAGCCCCATGACCCCATGTTCGGTTTTGACCAATTCTTACATATGTTTTATGACATCAATATAAATACATTTGTGTGAAATTTGGTTGAAATTGGTGCACATATAAAAAAAATGTCTTAAAAGAACTTAAATTGGAGGGCTATGTTTGTATGGCAGCCCCATGACCCAGTGACCCAATTTGGGTGAATCAAACATACAAACAGCCTGCAACAATGAGAAGCACGTGTGCAACATTTCAGCTTGCTAGCTTCAATACCCGCCGAGTAAAACGCGTCGCAACAGACAGACAGACAGACAGACAGACAGACGGGCATGCTCCAATCGACTCCCCAAGTCATGCTGATCATATATGTATACTTTTTATATGGTCGGAGAGGCTTCTTTTAATGCGTTACAAACTTCATGACAAAGTTAATATACCCTTTCACTCTATGAGCGAAGGGTATAAAAAGAATTCAGATTCTCTGTGTGTTGCTAAGTTGCTGCTAAGCGCGACATAATAACTGTGAGTGCCCAATAACACCACGGAATTTATTCGAATTCGGTTAGCGTGACTTTTGCATAGTTTCAATCCAGTTGCATTGAATAACCGACCCCAAACCGCAAAGTGATTTATTGATTTACGGAGCTTTAATCCACTTTCTTCTAATTCTTCTTCAATTGAAAATTGAAAATTGAGAATTAAAAATTGAAAATTGAGAATGGAAATTTGAAAATTTAAAATTGAAAATTGAAATTTGAATCTTGTCCATACGATTCAACTAACCAGCTGATAAGATGTACGAGAAAGTGGCCCTAAGTACAATATGTAGGAAAATACTTTTCTTCAATTGTATGTAACACGTCTCAAAATAACAATTAGTCACTGTAAAATGTTGACTCATTTATCCACCAATGTTTGATACTTCGAACAAAATGAACCTTTTTTCTGATTAAAGCTTTGTACATACTAATGAAAATTTACATATGGTTACCAATTAAACCAGTGGCGGATTTACACATTTGCCGCTAGTAGGCTGTTGACATTTAGCCGCCTACTCTACGAGAGGGATATCTCAAACCCTGGCCTGGGCTAAATAAGTCTTTCAATTTAAGCCACAGGATCAAAAATTCGGAAACGTCTACAGAAATTAACGAGTATTTTCAATATTTGATTACACAAAGATTTTTTTTAATTATGACTATAAATCTGAGTCGCTAACGACTTCGGGATGAGTCGCTAACGACTTCAGGATCCTGGATAAATACATTTTTTTCGAAAATGTACTTCAAACGAATTTATAAATTTTAAACAAGAAAATTACGTAAATTAACTTCGGACAGAAAGTTGGTTTTAAATAGGCAAAAATTTGTTTGTGATGTGGTGTGAAACAAACGCGTGCACCAGTAAAGCTTCATAAACTAAATGAGATGGGAATGCAATTGTAATGCTTACAAAATTTACTATTTCCTCACCAAATAAAAGATTTCGGGTCTTTTTTAAATACATATTAATTCAAGGTACTCTCGTCCCATAATCTGAAAGGTTGCAAACGAATTATATTGCAAACGTCGCAAATGACTATCGGATTTACCATTACCATTTTTCTGAACCGAATCTTAGGACAAAACTATTTCACGAACGAGATTAATATTTTCCTGCACAAAAAGGCATTTTTTAAGGTAAAATGCGCGGAGTGGTCGAAACCCGATTGATTTCCATCAAGTTTGGGACGTGGGTTTTTTTTTGAAAAAAAAAATCAAATCTAAAAGTTGGCCCAAATCACATGTTTTCTTGCACTCTGAACATATTGTTAGCCACCTATTTTACAAGTACAAGTACAATTTTTAGACTTGAGTTGAAAATCCCATTTCTTTCATTTTGACGCATTTTTGCTTATGATTTTGATTTTTTTTATTGGGTCGAGTACAGGACAGAACAGCTCACCTTCCATACAAATTTGACAAACAAATTGACAAGAACAACTCCGACTGCAATTATACAAAACTTCAAATTTGATTTTGGAACTACTTGAAATTTCGAATAAACCGTCATCAACCTCACTTCTAGAATACATTTTTAAATTTCAAGGTCACTGTTTGATCCAGTCACAATGCAGGGAAAAAATGCTTCAGGTGCTGCCCTGTATTGTGAAGCGTCCTTACCAAATATTAGATTCGCTATTTTTCCGGTTTGGATAAAGTTATTCGAATGAAAATTTGCAGACATATTCCTTATGTCATTTCCTAAAAACCCTCATCAAAATTTTCATTTTTGCACACCTAAGAGGGCTACACGCACAAATTGAAATTTCACAAATTAATTGTTTTTTACTTTTTCTTAGCAAATGTAAACAGACGGATTTTCTGAACAGTTATGGAGGTACCGATATGAAACTTTGCTCAAAGTTAGTATGAGCTGATACACTCATACTTACTTTGTGCAAAGTTTAATATCGGTACCCCTATAACTGCTTAGAAAATCCGAGGTGATATCGTAAGCTTAACTTCAAACGCCCATAACTTCGTTACCGTTACTTTAAACTGAAAAAAAGTAACAGATATAAATCAAATCAAAGGATTCGACGAGTGCGAGTCCTTTTGATTATCCATACGGCCATCTCCGATAAGAAATAAAAAAGTCACCTCTTCAGAACACCCTGTTATCTTTGCCCTACCAACTTCTAAAGTATTCGTGCCGAAGACTGTTGCCATTCTACACATTCCTACCAAATTTTTCCAAATTTTAAGTGAACCAGACGGACAGACAAGGCGTTGAAATTTGTTATTTGCTCCAAATTGACCGCCCGCGTAAAACCTGCCGCCCTAGGCTCCAGCCTACTTAGCCTACTGGTAAATCCGCCACTGAATTAAACTAAGCATTTTCGGGGCTTAACAGTAGTCACCATAATACAGTTTCTTACGAAGGTCTTCAATAAAATTGTTTCCCTGATTTATATTGTTCAAGTTTCAGCCACCCCCGCTGAAAATTTGTGAATGCATTACAATAATGGACATCTAAGACCCGCTCTGTGGCTTACTTGGTTGAGTCGCACTCTACGATGCTAGTAATCTAGAGGTCCGGAGATCGAATCTCGGC
Source organism: Microchrysa polita (assembly GCA_949715475.1). Lineage (NCBI taxonomy): Eukaryota > Metazoa > Arthropoda > Insecta > Diptera > Stratiomyidae > Microchrysa > Microchrysa polita. Next base: position 65,581,510 of record OX454421.1, on the reverse strand, counting down.
GTGGTCAAAAACTTCCGTACATGTGCGGATAGGATATATATAGTGCTTGCAACATTATATACACTCCGAAATGATATGCAATGTAACGTTGACTCGAATTTTTTTTTTTTTTTTTTTTCAATTCAATATAATTTTTATTTTACTCCCCCCTATATGAGCTTATCGCTTGTGTGGAGGAGGGAGGATATATACATATATAAGTTTACAAAATTCTTAACAACAAATCCAAAATAAAAAAGAAAGAAAAATTAATATTTAATAATACAGCCACAAAATCAATGAAAAAAAGAAATTGCCTATAAACGGCTGAGTCAACGCACCAGAGCCCCACATGGGGCTATACGGTACTGAGAAGAAGAAGACATAAAACTATAGCCCGTGGCTACTTTGGATATTTATGATTCAATGTCATGCGATTTTATTTTATTTCTCTTTTTTCAGTTTTTTTCCTTCTTCTTCGCGGAACCACATTTTTTTTTGTGTGACCGCAATAAAATTCAATGAATATTAGAACATTAACAGGAATCCATATCCATATTTTAGGGGCTTGTTTTTATGCCATGTCGTATTGCGTGTTTTATGAATTTTCATTATAGAGTCAAATTGGAAAGCAAAAATAAATGGGAGGGAACAAGAATGTTTTTTTTTTTGTTGTTTTCATTAAAGTGGATGGAAATCACAAATTTACGATTTCTGAATGTTTTTTTTTTGTGAGGAAGAAGGAAGGACACAAGGCTTCAACAATGTGAGCATGAGTTCTTATTTTTGTAAAGAACGAAAATATAGGAAACTTTATTGGTCTGATTTTTTTTAAATGTACTGCTCTGTAATTTAAGCAAAAAAATGTCCATGCTTTAAGAGACTTTTTGTACAAAAAATGCATATAAATTTGTAGTGGGAATTTGTCCAGAATTTTGGTGGCAAATCTAGCAAAATATTTCAGATGTGAGGTGTCTACACAAAGGTGACCAGATCCCGAAGGTCCAATGCTGTACACCTTGCAAAATTCGGTTTTCAGATAAACTCTCAATCATACTATTTCTGTTGATGAAACTTGAGAAAACAAGGTTCTGTTGATCCTTAACCCTGAATTTATCAATGTTCTCATTAACAAAACATCATCGCAAAGCTGTAACAAGTAAGGGCGGCCGGCGTAGCCAGGATCTCGTTCAGAAGGGGCAAGCCCAACAATTTTGTATTTTTAAGACCAAACGCCCAGAATTTAAAAAAATTACGTCTCTTTAACCCATTAATGCCTGATGTTACATATATGTAACAGTAAGACATCCTTCGTTTCAAACGGCTGCTAAAGGAATAGGCTATCAATTCGGCACTAAAAAGTGTTTTATCCTGTACTGGACACTATTAGCAATGCGTAGAAATCAATTTAGCTGAATTTGATTCACTATTGTGGAAGTTATAGAGGTTTCTTTCTGATGGTTTTTTCGATGTTGACGAAAATCGTCACGATGGCAAAAGTAGTAGAGGAATTTTATTTTTATATTTAATTGTATGAAAAAAATTGGGAAAAAAATAATCGTATGGCATTACATGGTCTTTTTGAAACAATACAAAAAATAAATGAAATAAATATTGTCCTTAGTTTACGTTTTATAAGTACTTTTTTAACACTGTTACATATATGTAACATCCGTCCTGATATGGGGAAAGTGCACTCTTCGTATACGAGGTGTATGAGTATGTACTTTTTTTAGTGTTTTTTTTATTTTATGGATTTTTTACACTATTGACGCGATAGTCGGATAAATTATAAAAAAAAGAAGTCCGGATTCTCAAAAAATCCGGATTAAAGAAAATTCCGGATTTTAAGAAGACATTTTTATCTAAGAAAATAGCATAAATAGTCTTCATAAATGTTAAAATTTAAAAAAAAAAATGCTATTAGTTAGGTTTTTCCTTAAAATTAGTCATGTCACATGATTTTCTAGACCCTTGTGTCTTCTTGACTGGCAAATTGAGCGGCCATATTTGGCATAACATACCAAAAATATTGAGAGTCGGAATAAGAATTACTCTAGAAATCCGGAATATGGATACAATAGTTGTCCTATGTGGATTAAAATGATAGCCGGAGTCAAGTATCCGAAGCAAGGAGTCAAGGCTTTATTTTCATGTGGCCAAGGATTAGTTATTCTATTTAATTCTGCTAATATAATATTTAAAAGGATATATTTTGAGCTACAAAAGAAGAAATGGTTTCTAATGTATACCAAATTATAGACAAGGAGGAATTATAGGCTCTTTATTTAGTCCATTCTAGACAAATTGGGCGGATGGACAAATTGACAAAAAATTGAAACAATAATTTTATAATTTACTGGTAAATCTTCCATAATCCTCAAAATCTGTATTGTTAACTACTGTAGTTCTATAAACTTTTTTTCTATTCACAAACTGTCAGATCTATTAGTTCTGTGGGTGTTCAAGAAACTTCTCAATAAAACAACAACAACTCCACATGCAAAAACACATATATAATAAAATAAAATAATACAATATTTGACATAATATTTTTGTAAGGCTGCTCAATTTTCGCACACATTTCGTATTATTTCTACGTTATTGTTGCATTATCTACATTCCAAACTTCATGTAAAATATTGGCTTTCATATATTTTTCGCTTTATTAAAAAAAATTTACTGAAATATAGTGCCGGGAGCCTGAACCCGGCATCCGGGGAAAATTTTTTTTTCTACAAAATGTGTTTTTAGCCATTTTAAGCCGACGTGGAAAATTTCAGCTCAATCGGTAAGATTTTAGGGTCTCGTCGTTAATGGGTTAAATTGGCGGTCGAATTTTGTTAGAAAAAATGTTACGCATTTTAAAACAATATTTCCAGAAAGGACAATGCAACATCTTGCACGTGTTTAGCCTTCACCTCTTGATTATATCCAATTCGCCTACGATTTTTAGACAGTCGATACTTTTTCAAATTTTGAAGCAGCCTTGAGCGGATGATGATAACTCATACCTGTCTCCGACTTTCCGAGACCCCGAGATCGGGGTGTAATTGTTTATTTCAAGAACGGAAATTTTTGCGATGTGCTAGGAGTCGAACTTGCATTTTCACAATCTCTAATAGTCTAGTACAGATAGCTCAAAACCCAAACATAAAAAAAAGGATTTTTTGATGCCAAATTGTTGAGTACACTGCTCAATATACGCAGAAAAAAGTTACACTAATATGCGCCATGGGTTAAGGGGGGAGGGGGTGGCAAAGGGGTGAAAATTCAGTTTTTTACAAATATCTGGAAAACTATGAGTCTGAGCTTATAATGTCCTGAGGCCAAAACAAACTACATAAAATTACCTTTGTAATGATATGTAACACTCTAGACATTTTCTCAGAAAATTATACCATAGACCCAAAAGTATTATAGTGAATTTAAATTTTTTGAGTTTTACATTTCGCACTGTAACTCTTGTTAAAATGAACCTTCGGTCATAATATCTTGTCCATATGCTGCTAACAAAATTTAATTAATTTCAACCAAAAATTGGAATGCTCCCACCATTGATGCTGACTTTATCTGGAACCCTTAACAGAGTCCTGTAGTATGAATTTTCCTATAATAGTTGATAGGGGAATCGGATAGAGTACAGTGATTTCTCGATTGTTTTGTGAAAAACTAAAATCGCATTTTTCCACCGCTGTAACTTCTGGATCTTAGCAGCTCTACATCCTTGAACTTTCTACCTTAGGCACCTACTTTGTCAAACTTGTATAGAGCACCATACAACTCTGGCAAATTTAAAAATTTTCCACTCAAAAATTTGCGGATAGAAAATATCTGCGCCAAGTAGCTCTAAAAACTATAAGTGTTTCCGTCCGAATTATCGAAAAATATCGCTAAATATCGATCGTACAGGAGTTAAACTTTATATAAACCTTAAATCGCATCTTTTGACGGTTATAACTTCAGAACAGAACCTTGACGGCTAAATGGTACTTCACAAATCCGCCAAATTTATTGGAGAAATTTTATGGACAATTTTTTATTAGAACAGACAAAAGTGCGATTTAGGCGGCTGTTACTGTCGAACGCGGATAAGTAGGACCTTAAAATATGAAGGAATTATGAGCTCTAAATAACTAATAACTATAAATAAATAAGTGTGTTAAGTTGCAGAATGATCGATCAAAGAGTTCCTGAGTTGTCGAAAATAAAACCACTTTTAAAAGAGACAAGAATGACCACAGGCCTCACCGAGGACCTTATTATGTAGTGATTTAGGTTTCTTTTGTGTGTCATTGGCAATGCTGTACATTTTGCTGTACATTTACTAATGCTGTACAACAGGTCAAAATGCTGTACCTACTGTAGAGAAAAATGCTGTACGTCTGGTCAGCTTACTACACAGATTTATAATTTTGCTGCTGAAATAATTTAAATATGTCATTCAAGTAAATAGTGCCTTCACTCTTAAGGATTCGCCAGAATTTCTAAAGAATTGTCTATGAGTTTGCTCTAATCTTTTCTTATTTAAATTAAGAAATAACACTCTATCTTCACTTCGATAATATCTCTCATTCCATCATGTGGAAATTCATTACTTCAAAAAATTATATCCTGCCATCATCCAGGAAATTTCTTCAACTTGTATAGGTACTATGAGTATGGCGGGGTATAGTGCGGTGAACCAAATGGCACTTTTTACTAAATCGCCTGTCCAGGGAAAAAAAAAACAGCAGCTCCACCAGAATGATTTTATGATTTATTGTTTTTTATAGAAACGTTGCGATTAAGAGTATATGCGGTGTCGATGGGCCCAGACCATTAATCATTACGCGCGCACACTATGGGCGCTCGTCACGATAAGTGATTTCTTTTTTCCTGATTCTTTTTTTCTGGCTTTCCTGCGAAAAGTTTGCGTATCAAATCGTTGCTTTCTCTCCCCACGCTGGCTGGCTAGGCTTGCTTGCTTGCTCATTCATAACTCGTGAGTGACCGCGCCGGAAAACCTTTAATTTTCATCACAGCTATAGAAAGACTTGTTTTTAGAGAGGGATACCAGAGTCGAAATAAATATGGCTGGATCGGGACGTTTCATGGTCAAAAGTATTGGAGAAGGACTTTTGTAAGTATGTACTGTTTTTTTTTATCAATAATAATTCTGTGCCCCATCACGACAGATTATAAATGGAAGGTCAGTGAAATGACTGATAAGAATGCTTTCATTTTGACACTGTATGCCAGCTCAAAGTCCCGAATGACTTGTTTTTTCGTCGCCTGAAAGTATGCAATTTATTTTGGCAACTCAATATGGGGCGAATTGATATGATGGACGAGGTTTTTGTCGCCCAGAAAATGTCAATTGATTTTTTTTTTCAGGATTTACTTTTTGTAGATTCCAAATGCGTATAACGGATGATATAATCGTTTTAGTGTGTGATTCGGTATATTAGGCTCCATTAAAAAATAAGTATAGCGAAAGTTGATTTATTTGCACAGTAGTGAACTATGGTACCATGAGAAGTTTATATCGGGGAAATGATTGAAATGGATTCGTCTTTTTTAAATTATAAATTTATAGGAAGGAAGAGGGAAAGGGAAGCCTACTCAATATCATCTCGCCAAATCACTCCTATAAACTCAAAACCATTCTCTAATAACTGCTTCAAACAATCGGCAAATCTAATAAATATCACTTAATCCCTATAATGTCTGTACAAGTGTCTCCATAAAAAAAAACGGAAGTCCCTGCGTATGCACGCACCACTAAATCAACTTCAATTAGCAGCCATGTGCGAATCGTTGTTGTAATAATATGCATAAAGGAATCGACTTTTTCACTCCGTACATCTCGCGGCTGATCTACTCTGCCATGCCATACTCGCGAGTATATTATATTTTAAACTCGTGAGATTTGATACACTAACTTGTGCCCCAGCCAGCCGGCAATGGAGTCTATTCCATGCCCATCCATTTCACAACTTCATAATAAATGGTTCAACTTTTGCTTTTGTATGTCGGTTCAGTTCATAGTTGGTCGATTTCCATACATACTGGGGAAGGGCGCAGAATATTTCAACCAGGCGTTGATTTCGAATTCATATGTGACTTCCTTTGTCGTATGTACCAAAAAATGATGAAAAAACGTGAAAGTTTTCCACGAAAAAAAATAACAACTCTTTTCTGTGCTGATCCTGATCACATAGGTCCTGAATCTGAGAGCTCTCGGCTCGCATATGGTTGTCGTATCCGCGCGTCGTTTTCATACTCGAGGGTAGTATGATAAATGGATTTCGAGCCATAGCGAACGTTTCAGCCCCCCATATGCATTCTCAACAGAACGAGGCAAAGAATGATTAATATAGTTCTCGGGCATCATTTTGAATTTTCGGCGACATATTATGGGTAGGATCTAGGATACCACGATACCATATAATCTCGACCAGACCGCACCGCGCAGAGTTCAACTAAGTGACACATAGTACTCGACGAAAAGAAGGACATACACTATGGAACTATGGTGTTGGCAGCCGATGTTGATTGTTGCACACAAACACAAGTGGTACGCTCTGTTATAGTTTTCGAGAGTTTATAGGTTTTGCCTGATTTTTATCCATTAATCTTCGGAAAAATATTTACGATATAAATAGCTGACTATGGTAGAGTTGGGCGATTATGTTGGATTGTATCGCTTATTAGAGCCAATAGCGAGTTAAAAGTTTGTACTCTTTTTGCACCTTTCATCATCAATGTGGCACGATAGCCCGACGTCGGACCTTGGCCGCCTGAATCGTTGACCTCCAATTGTCGCGGTTACGAGACCTTGTCCTCCAGTTTCGGAAGCCCAGCAGCTGGTGGGCGTCTTCACCTACGGAATTCTCCCAGCGAGCTCTCGGTCGTTCACGCAACCTCGCTCCATCAATTCGTTGTGCGTTCATCACTTTCTTTGGCATGCGATTATCGTCCATCCGTTGTTCATGCCCCGCCCATTGCAAACGTTGAAGCTTCACGATTTTCGATACTTCCACTTCATCGTACAATTGATACAACTCATGGTTGTACCGGATACGCCATTGATCTCGCTCGCGAATGACTCCGAAAATTAGCCGAAGGAGCTTTCGTTCGAATCTGTCTAGCAAAATTTTACCTCGTCGTTCCATATTTTTACAGTGGCACATGTATATCGTTGACCAGGCACGTGCCACCATTCTTCAGCAGTTCTGCTGGGATCGCGTCAGCGCCGGGTGCTATATTACTTTGAAGCGACTATATGGCAAGACTCAACTCCTCTACTGTTTGGGGTAGAACGGGAGGGCCTGGTTCGGCTAACTGCTCAATAGCTGGGGATGTTGATGGTGCATTGAGGAGCTCTTCAAAATGCGATGCCCATCGTTTGCATCTTTGGAAGGGTTTAAATTCTGAAGCCAACTTTGCAGGAAATTTGGGCGTCAATATCTATGAGCTGAGCTCCCGAGTTATAAATATATATAGAGAATGGGCGAAAACAAATGAGAAACTACCAAATGGCATTCAACGAAACATTTGATTGATATATTTTTTTCGGATAGAAGTTATGAACGACGCTTTGTCCCGTGTGTTCGTGTGCGACTGGTCGAATCGAATGTTCGTGTGAGACTGCGACGCGTTCGATTCTGTCTCTCTCCATAAAAATACAATGACGTCGTTCGTCGTTCTCGTGTTCCTGATTTATCAGGGTTGCCACTGTACTCCCCTGCTAGGCTTTCTATCGTCATAGAATTGTAATACGGCGACCGGATCGGGAAGCCTTCATCGATGTGTCGTTAATGAGTTGCTGGATTTCGAGGTCGTTGCGTTGGGCCTTGGTGATTTGTTCATAGTCAATCGATTGTATGCGGGACAGGAAATGCGCTGTGACTTTTGACATGTAACGTTTCGTTCTGTCTACGATTTGTTTCGGGGCGATTGTCGATGGGCGATTGCGTGCTGATACTGTTGTTGATTGTCCGGTTGTTTCAATTCGATGGAAAACGGTCGATTTCGTACGCATACCATACGGAGTTAGCCTCGTGATATTTGGGAATTCGGTAACCAGGTGAACAGGTCGGCAAACGGATTGGTCGTGTCGAACGTAATGATAGCTACGATGTCTGAGCATGTGTTGATGACACAGCTGACTCGATATTCGTGGCTTTGTCGATGAGGCGATTACGGCGTAAATTTATGAGCAGGTTGAAGTGGACGTCGGAGACGACGAATGACCAACAGAAGTCTCCACGCAATCCCAAGTTTGCTTTCTGCCCGAAAACTTTAATTGGCGGGCCGTTCGCTGCAAATAACTGAATCTCGGTCTGTCGAAAGTTGTATGTTGGCAAAAAGTTCGGGATTACGGAAATGTCCACTCTGGTGTCGATCAAAAATCGTGGCTTATCGTAGCATAATAAACTAACAATGCGACTAGGAAGTGGTATGGTTGACAACCGTATCATACTCCGAATTCAGTTGTCTTTGTAACTACCGTGTGTAGTCATCAACGCACCATGCTCCACTAGGAGTTACGGTAATAAAGAGAGACATATTATATTCACAACAGTGTAAAGTGTGTACTATGAAGGTTATGTCAACGCGTGGTGCGATCTTCAACACAAAGAGGTTGTGAAGCCAGTATCCGATGCCCGATAACGCTCATGGTCTGAAACAATGGGTACCGTTTCGCAATGCCTCTCTTTGTCTTTGTGTAAATTCCCGGAATATTTACGTGTTGTCTTCGCCATGGAGACGTTACTGTGCCGGGTCCTATATTTTATATGAATGGCATACGCGACCTCAACATTTTTTTTTATTTTTGCTTCCTGTGTTTGTGTTTGTTCTTCCTTAGGCAAAGCGATATTTCAGCGATATTTCTTGAATATGCTTGATCAGGGACTGCCATCGGCGAAGGCCCCGCCCACTTTTCTGAGCCAGGGCTACAGCAAGCACGTGCCACTGCTTAGCTCACCAAGAAACCGCGTGTCGATTATCTTTTTGACTCGCAATGTTACTTGGCATGGCGCATTAGGCGTCTCTCACACCAACACGGCAGCGAATTATTCGAGACTTCGATTGGGAATGAATTGTTTAGGTATTGACGGATGGAGCATTTAAATTTCGAGTGAACTAGTTCTTCTTTGACCAATGCAATACCAATCCATTTGTCGGCCTTCGAGCTCTTCGGTGATTGGATAAGTTGCCTCGGATGTAGCTACTGTTGATGTGGTCCCTTTTGGTTACACCAACTGACATGCGTAACATTTTTATTTCAGTCGCTGTCATTTCTTTCGCGTGACCTTCATACATGGTCCAGAATTCTGATCCATACATGAGTGCGGGACGTGCAACCGTTTTGTACAACTTGCCCTTTAGCTTTAGTGACATTTTCTTAATTCAGAAAACTCCAGAGTTTTTTCGCCACATCATCCACCCAACCTTTGTGCGATGTTTGATGTCATCATCGCATGTAGCTCCGTTGTTCACCATCAGGCCAAGGTACTTAACCTCGGTACAAGACTTAAGCTGCTCTCATGAATGGGCAGTAAAAGAACTCAGTCTTTGTTATACTTATCCTCAGTCCATGTTCCTCCAGAATGGCACACCATTTTGTAAGTGCAGCTTGCAAAGCATCGATGTTTGGGCTACTGAGGACTATATCATCAGCAAAAAGAAGAGATATTTCTAGGCCGTCGGAGATAAGTGTTAATAGGTAGCACATAATGATGTTGAAGAGCAACGGACTCAATACTGTTGTTCAGGTATTGGTGGATAAGCGAAAGAGTTAAGATTAGTGGAAACAAGCAATTCAGTACGTCGCATTTGTACCACACCGGAAAAGGAGTGGTGGCATTTGATTAAGAACTAATTACATATTATTATTGGTATGGATGGATAGAGGAAGCAAGTGAAACTTGTATGCGTGAAACATAGAGAAGAGACCTTTCTGGGGCGGTTAACCTCAAATTTTGTTTTCTTGTTTTTTTACCTAAAATTTGGAACCAGCCACCCAAAATTACCTGCCGCGCCGGAGCTTCAACGGGACCCCAAACACACCCATTTCGAAACCTCAACAGAAAAGACCTGACGCCCACGAACATCACGAAACATAATCTTTGGAGGTACAAAATATTCCCACCAAGCGATATCGGTGGAACTAGTGGTGGAACCGAGAAAATACGAATCAGAACATCTGAAAGTCATTGAAAAACGATTGGCGTTTACAGGAGATTCGATCAAGTCTGATTTGGAAGTGCGAACTGAATCAAGAAGGCGGTTTATCCACTAAGTTGTTGAAGGATTGCCGCGTCCAGAAGTCGATGATGACCAACTTGAGCTTGACACAAAAAAAAACGTGTAGTTATAAATGGATTGTATAAAAAGTCGGGATTTTTTTATTCTACAAGATCGTACAGCTGTCCCTTACAGCCTAAAAAGCTAGGACCTTGAAATTTCTGAGAAATGTGATTACAACGGTCTTGTGTATCCTTCAGCAATACCTCTCATCAAAAATACATTTTCTTCTTCAATTTAAAACTAATTCCAATTTTATTGTATTTTCATCGAGCGTCAGAATCAAAATCAATTAAGGCCTGCAACAAAAAAGCGACATCTCTAGGAAAATTACAATTCAAATAAATCAATCATTTCCCAATCAATCTTACCTGCCTTTTTTCCTTTCAAGTGAAATGCAAACCTCAAAAGTTAATTTATTCTCGGGCCGAATAGGTATGGCGAAACCACACTCCCAAGCGGAAGAAAACACAACCCTTTGCTACCGCGCACCTTTTTACTTTTGCCGCTTGCTGGATCAATTTCTTCGGCATACACACTGACCCACTGAAAAGAACTCCACAATGGACCTTTACCAAAAACAAGGTGGTGATTTCGCCCTTGAATTCCGGAATTGGCGGAGCTAAAGTGAAATTAATGTCACATGGAAAGACACCAGGAAGAAATTTTCGTTAGACACACAACAAGGTCATAGGCACAACACCTTGCCGAAGCGGATTACACGCCGGAAGGACACCTAAAAAAATTCGTCACACCAGCCACCTAGACAAACAACAAGTGTGTGTCTTATGGTCGTTCTGAATGTTTCCTGTTGAATGAACTTGTAAAACTAATTAAAAATAAATGAAAAGTAATTATGGGACAATGTTTACATTTCGACCCAAACAATTTTTCTCATATACATTTTTTTGTTGCCTATATTTAAGGTTCACTCAACGTAGGATGGGCCAAATCTACTGTTGTTTTGCAAGGATGTTGTTTTTTTCTTCCGTCGTTTGTATCGTCCTGAAATTCTACCTACTCGTATTCCAGCGCCCGAGTGCGGCTGGCTTTAATGAAGGAATTTGACCCACACCGGACCGAATGAATCTCTGTCGCGAAAGTATACCGTTGGGAACGGAAAAAACCCCGTAGGTCTACATTTAGCCACTCTCCGTATATTCTTCTTTGGTTGTTCTTAGACCGAATAAATTACAACATTCAACCCTTTTTTGTCAGGAGTGTGTCCCGTGTGGACAGGGAAAGTTGGTCTGTGTAAATTGAGATGAGTTGAAAAAAGAAATGTTTCCGGGCGTATTTTTGTTGTTAATCAAAATGCAAATTTAGACAAAATGAATTTTAAGTGTGTTCTTACCATATGAACGAGGAAGGACCTAGTTTAGCAGTCGGCTGGGAATACCAGCACGCCGCTTGAGAATACATTTATGAGTTTCTCTCGAGGCAGGGAATCATAAATAAAAATCCTTTCTTTCATTTAGAATTGAATTAATTGAAATACTGTTTTTATAAATATTCCTACCCATTTTCGTTGGAAGTCAATAATCTCTCCCTTATAAGGGATTGAAAGAAGAAATCCTTCGGAATCATGTGATTATAATGTCGTGATTCTGTAGGACATGAACCTATAATTACCCACATGCATTTCTAAGTTCCAATTACCATGAATGTTCAAATCCTTACGATGAAGGCGTTTGTATTTATGGTCATCAATCAAACGCCCCAACTAAGTCCTGCATTGGTGGTAAGCATTTGAATTTCAGTATTATCAGACAATCAGAATCATAAGCCTAGTCAGACAAAACGCGCGTGTATAGTAAATTTATATAGATAAGTGAACGTTTACTATGTTAAACTTCTAGAAACTAAAGGACCTCCAATGAGGACACGCGGGAACACAGCTGTCCGTTGATTCATGATAGATTTATTATTAGCTAGCCATATGGGCGAGCGATAAGTGAACATATTTATGCATAACGAAGACCCCAAAATATCTAATGGCTGATTTGCAAAAAGAGTTTATTTAAACATTTGACCATCAACAGCTTCCTGTTAGGAAGGCACGCGTTAAGGGGGACTTTATAAATCTCATTTAAGTGCCGCAGAATTATCGAATTCACCGAGTTCATACACCGTTATAGCAATTCTTGAAAAACCCAGAAATTCGCAGAATTTTTAAAATAGTGGCTTAACGTTAGGGATGTCAAAAACCGGCCCATAACCCGATTTTCGGTTGTTTTCGGTTTTTTGCAAAGTCGGTTGGACCGTCTGGTTTTAACCGGGCTCATTGTACCGGTTTTCCGGTTAACCGAGTCTTTTTATTGATTCGCTTACAATTTTAGTAAAAAAATGCATACACACTCGTATTGCTGGTGCTCGTATCATATGCACGTATAGGGTGCGCTAGAGAAAGTTACTAATTGGACTTCTAATTGGAAAAAAAAACTCCCGAGGGGTGAGTTGGGTGGATAAAGGGGTAGGAGGGGACGCATCGGGAGGGGGAGGTCCCCAAGTTTGTTTCCCAATGTAGTCAATTGCGATCATGCTTTGATCTAGAGAGCTTATTTTGTAACGGTCGCTCACTTGGAACATGATCGAGGATTTTTTTTCCAAGCCTCGAAGAAATTAGCATTAGGGATGTGTGGTTTCAGCAAGATGGAGCCACAGCACACACAGCACGAGGCTCAATGAATTTGTTGCCACAATTTTTCCCCGACCGCCTTAAAGAGGTTTATTTTATTAACTATATATATTGGTCTCTATATATTAATATATATATTTAATTATATATTTAATTGTTTTTAAACATTATATTATTTATAATAAAAATTTATTTTTTAAGGAATGAATATTTTTTTTGTCTTATTGAAATGAAATCTAATTTTTGAATAGAATTTTTTTTTACATTTTTTTTTTATAATAAAAAATGGCTAAGTGGATTTTTATTTTTTAACAAGTAAAAATTTATCTTACGTTAATTAAAAATCCACGACATTACCCCCTCCTTAGAAATAATAATAATTAATTAGCATATGTATGAATGACTTTGTTGTCATTGAATGACACTTTCTTGGTTGTTGATCGTGGTTTTGGAAATGGTGATGATGATTCCATAAACGCTGGTTTTAAGCGGTCAATGGAGACTTTGATTTTCTTGTCACCAACTAAAATTGTGTAGACTTTATCACTTCGATCAACGACCAAGAAAGGTCCTTCGAATGGTGCTTTAAGAGAAGGACGAACTGAATCAATGCGACGAAAAACGTGCGTGCAAGATTTAAGCTCATTGGGAACATAAACATATTTATTCGTATTGATTCTAGGCTCAACACATTTGGAGCATTTTACGAATTGACGCAAACGTTCGACATAATCAGTTACTGATTCTTTTGATTCGGATGGATTGACGAAGTCATGAGGGAGTCTGAGATTTTGACCGTAAACCAACTCAGCTGGTGTGCATTCGGAATCTTCTCTGATAATGGTACGCAGTCCCAATAATATAAAAGGAAGTTCTTTGGTCCATTGAGTGTTACCTCGACTCATGAGACTTTCTTTTAAAACTCGATGCCAACGTTCGAGAAAACCATTTGCCTTCGGATTGTAAGCCGTAGTGCGTTTTCGCTCTAAACCAAGATAAGTCGATAGCTCTTTAAATAATAGAGATTCAAACTGGGCACCTTGATCCGTAACACCGTAACAATTGTTCGAGGAATTCCGAAACGTGGGAAAAATTCTTTAACTAAAGTATTGGCGATGGTGGAAGTACGCGCATCAGGCATTGGAAAAGCTTCAGGCCAGCGAGTAAATCGGTCAATGATTGTTGGACAATACCGACAATTTTCAGATAAAGGAAGTGGTCCCACAATGTCTAAGTGAATGGTACTAAACTTCTCTTTACTCGGAAGAAAAGAGCCTACTGGTGATTGTGTATGTCGAGTAATCTTTGACTTCTGACAAGATATGCACTGCCTCGCCCAGGTTTTAGCATCTTTGTTGATGGATGGCCAAATAAATTTACTTTTAAGTAGTTTTGTGGTAGCTCTTAGGCCTGGATGACAAAAATTATGTACTTTGTCAAAAACCAAACGCCTTAAATCAGAGGGAACGTAAGCTCTGATCGGATTAGTAGATGTGTCACACCATAGTGGAACCTCCGAATCAGGGATACATACTGGTTTAAGAATTAAAGTCTTTGATGATTTTAATTTTTCCAGTTCTGGATCCCTGGATTGTGAAAGTGCCATTTGATGGATACTAATCCCAGAAGGAATTTCGATAACATCGACTCTTGACAAATTGTCAGCAACAATATTATCTTCACCTTTGATGTGACGTATGTCGCTGGTGAACTGGCCGATAAAATCGAGATGACGCACTTGTCTCGGTGAAGCCTTATCTAATTTTGGCTTAAATGCAAAAATTAGAGGTTTATGATCCCTAAACAAAGTAAACTCTCGACCTTCAACCATAAATCGGAAATGTTTAACTGCTAAATAAGCCGCCAAAAGTTCTCTGTCGTACGCGCTATATTTACGTTGCGTTGGACTTAATTTTTGAGAAAAGAATCCTAAAGGTTCATTAACACCTGCATAAGACTGCTGTAATACAGCCCCGACAGCTATATCAGAAGCATCCACCAATAAGGATAATTTTGATTCGTTCCTAGGGAATGCTAGCTGGGAGGCATCAGCGAGTAATTGTTTAGCTTTATTGAAAGCAGCCAAAGACCGTTCATTCCAATCAATAGGACTTTTGTCTTTCTTTTTATGAGATCCGAGCAAAAAGTCGTTTAGTAGCGCTAAATGTTGTGCAGCATATGGAATGAAACGCCGATAAAAATTGAACATGCCAAGAAATCGACGCATTTCATAAACCGAATTAGGAGGTTTTAAATTATGTATACCTTCAACTTTGTTAGGAAGCGGTTTTACACCATTAGCATCAATTTGATGGCCGAGAAAAGATACAGATTCTTTTAGAAATTACATTACGGCTATTCTGGACCTTGAATTGCAGCATAGGCGGCGTCACAATCAGTAAACCATATTGTTTGAAACGTTCAAAAACACACTCTAAATTTTTATAATGTTCTTCTATATTTGTAGAAGGTATCAGTACGTCGTCAATATAAGGAAATACAAAATCCAGATCACGTAAAACAGAATGGATAAAACGCTGGAAACTTTGTGCAGCATTTCGAAAACCAAAAGTCATTTTGGGAAATTCGAATAGTCCAAAAGGTGTTGTTATGGCTGTCTTTTCAATATCATCTTCATTGACTGGAATTTGATGATAAGCTTTTACTAAATCAATTACAGAGAAAATTTTCTTTCCACTTAATTGTTGGGAAAAATCATGAATATGAGGTATTGGGTAAGAATCAGGCACAGTCATATTGTTTAAAGCTCGGTAGTCACCACAAGGTCGGCTGTGTGAAGTTAGCCAGTCATGTTTTTGAAATTAGGTCCTTTTGCTCGGTGAACCGTTTGTTCTACAGCGGCTACGTTTGTTCTTGATTGTTAACCAATTAATATCGTTTGTGCTTCTCTAATTATTTAATTATAGCAACTTTAAAATTGTGAGTGTGAAGTTAGCCAGTCATTTTTAAATATGGATCGGAAAGGTATAGGTTTGGTATCAATCGAAAGCCAGACGTTTGTTCATTTTGTAGGGCGTTTGTTCATCCTGGAAACGGAAGGATACAGGAATTATTAAGGAAAAAAAGATTAGTTGTGACGTCATCTTCACTCAACCAACGCCATCTACTCAGCTCAGCTGTACGGGCAACCCGTGTCCCGCGAACAATTTATGCAAGATCCACACCATCATCGTACAGCTGAGCTGAGTAGATGGCGTTGGTTGAGTGAAGATGACGTCACAACTAATCTCTTTTTCCTTAATAATTCCTGTATCCTTCCGTTTCCAGGATGAACAAACGCCCTAAAAAATGAACAAACGTCTGGCTTTCGATTGATACTAAACCTATACCTTTCCGACCCATATTTAAAAATGACTGGCTAACTTCACACTCACAATTTTAAAGTTGCTATAATTAAATAATTAGAGAAGCACAAACGATATTAATTGGTTAACAATCAAGAACAAACGTAGCCGCTGTAGAACAAACGGTTCACCGAGCAAAAGGACCTAATTTTAAAAACATGACTGGCTAACTTCACATAGCCCACAAGGTCGCCAAGATCCATCTTTTTTCTTTACCATATGTAGAGGTGAAGCCCAAGGGCTTTTCGATGGACGACAAATACCTTGTTCTATCATGTAATTGAACTCTTTCTTGGCAATATCTAATTTTTCAGCATTAAGACGACGAGGTTTTGCTGAAATCGGCGGACCTTTAGTTATAATATGGTGTCTAACTGAGTGAAGAACTGGTGCCTTGAAGTCCGGTTCACACGCTGACCCGAAATATTTTTCCAAAAGACAGGCAATTCGTTTGTCAACATTTGGGTAAGAAATTAACTCTAATTTGGGTATATTAGTTTCAATTAACTTACCCTGTTGAGAATTACAAGTTGCTGTTAGATCGATAATACGACGATTATGTAAATCCACCATCAATCCAAAATGTTTTAAAAAATCCGCGCCAATGATAGGTTTGGAAATATCCGCGACCAAAAATTTCCAAGTAAAAACGCGACGAAGTCCTAAAGTAACTTGTAGTTCGCGATAACCGTAAGTTGAAATATTTGTATCATTGGCAGCCTTTAAAACGAAGTAAGAGTTGAAATTTTTCTTTTCAGTAATATCTACAGGAACGATTGACAAATCAGACCCAGTATCAATCAAGAACTTTAATTTGGATTTGTCATCATCAACTATGAGACGGCTTGATGGATTAATGAAATTGGAAACCGTCGATTCCAACTCCAAATTTAGTTTTTTGAGAAGTGTTTACATGGTGTATAACACTTAAAAGCTTTATCTCCAAATTTTTCGTGATAACGACAAAGTCCATTCTCGTTGATTTTATCTCTTGATTTTGAACGCGAACGGTACTTTGAAATTGAACGTGAAGCTCTACGAGCGTTATGATTTGCTGAGACATTGGTCTGCGATACCATGAACTGATTTACTAAAGCCATCATTTCATTAAGCTTATCCGATAGTGTGTTGATCTGGTGTTGGAAAGGCTCTCGTTCATTAGAGGGTGAAGTTGAATTTCTCGCGGAAACAGTAAATACGGAAGGACTGGTCACAACTTCATGAACCTTATCTGAAACTTCAGCAATTTCAGCTAATGAGCCTTTTGCTGCTACAACTATTGTTCTGATGTTTGTAGGGAGTCTTTCCAGCCAGAGACAACGAAGTACATTATCATCAAAATTTGTTACAGCTAGACTTTTCATTTCGCTTAATAAATGGCTTGGTTTACGGTCACCTAACTCTAAGCCAGTTAATAATTTATGAATTCTTGATGAATCCGATAAACTATATTTCTGAATGACAGCATTTTTAAAATCTGAATATATACAATTATCTCGGAGTCCTTCAAAAACTCCATCCATATTTTCTAAATCCAAAGGTGAAAACATACTTAACGCTGTATTAAACTTTTCAATTTCACTAAATATGCCGAACGCTGAAAACTGTCTTTCCAATAAAGTGAACCATCCCATTGCATTTTTCGACCAAAATGGAAATTTTTTCAAACAATTTTTTTTAATACGATTGGAACTTGAATTTTGTCTGGTTCCAGCTGGTAATACGGGAGTGTCATTATTTTCAATTTCGATTTCTGTATTGTTGTCCTCATCTGATGAGGAACCATGCGGGAGCGGGGCAGATGTCGTGGATTGACTTCTTGTTATCTTGTTACGGGCATTTTTTAGATACTATCAACAATACTTGTTAAAAATTATTTAAAAATCCACTCACCTTACACTTTCGTTACAATTTCAATAAATTTCAAAAAAAAAATTTCTTGAAATCTACTTTCTTGAAAATGATTTTGAGTTCTTGATTCAAATAATTCGTTCTAAAAGTCTTGTTTCGTAACTTCTTGCTCCAAGCCTCCAAGTATATTAGTAGTAGTGTTTAACTTTCATTCCTTTCTTTAATAATATTGTATTTGTTGTATGCTGTTATTTTCTTTAAAATAATCCAATTATCTCCAAATCCAATATTGTAGGAACTTTCCAGTTCATGCGTTTTCTTCGAAATAATCCAATTTTTTAGAAACTTTCGAGTTCTTTCGGGGTCACCAATTATATAGAGGTTTATATTATTAGTTATATATATTGGTCTCTATATATTAAGATATATTTAATTATATATTTAATTGTTTTTAAACATTATATTATTTATAATAAAAATTTAATTTTTAAGGAATGAATATTTTTTTTTTGTTTTATTGAAATGAAATCTAATTTTTGACTTGAATTTTTTTTTACATTTTTTTTATCATAAAAAAAACTAGATTGATTTTTTTTTATAATAAAAAATGGCTAAGTGGATTTTTATTTTTTAACAAGTAAAAATTTATCTTACGTTAATTAAAAATCTACGACAGCCTCATCTCTCTCAAAGGCGATCTCCCATGGCCATGGCATGTTCTCCAGATTTGGCGGATTTGGGTTTATTTTAAATCCTTGGTTTACGTTGATCGACCACGGACCATAGCTCATCTCAAGAACAACATTCGCGACGCCATTGTCAACATACCGATTGATATGCTGCAAAGAATGGAGACGAACGTCAAAAATCGACTGATTCAGTGTATGCACAATGGGGGGTCGCCATTTAACCGATGTCATTTTCAAGACTATTTGAAAGAAAACTTGTGATAATAAATTAAAACCGTATCTGAAGTACTTTTGTTTTTATTGACTTTTCAAATAAGTAAGTTTCTCTGACGCACAGAATTGCAGACTGAAAAATGAAGAAAATATAAAAAATTGTATGAATTTTGAAAGATTTTTTTTCCGGTTTCAACCGGATGGACAAACAACCGTCCGGGTTAAAACCTGGAGGAGGTAACAACCGAAAATAAACCGGTTAACCGTTCTGTAAGTACCGGTTTTCGGACTAACCGTCCGATTTTTGACATCCCTACTTAACATGCATTTGCCTTTTTGGATACGCATGAAGTCTTGTACTCCTGAACAAAATCCTGGCTACGCCCATGTTGTTGAGATATCGTCGAAGCGTAGCAGCTGCAATGGGGTTTTCTCATAATACCCTTGGCCCGGAGCGAGGTTGGTGGGTACATTGGAGCACCGAAACAGGTTGTCCACTATCATTACACGCTTCACTGCATCTTGGATATGTGTTTGAAATGATGATTTGAGCCTTTGTTTCGAAACACTGCATAATTGCTTTAAATCAAGATTGCAATCGATTTTATCTTCTGTGCGGAAAACACTGTTGACGAGGTTTGTCAGCAATAAAGGATGAATTAATGTATCTAAAGCTTTCGATAGGCCGAGAACATCGAGGATAGTTCGGAGACAAGGTTGCAGCTGGTTAGGCCAATTCCGGAAGTGTGATGTAATGGCACAGGACTATTGTGTGGTATACTGCGCATCTTCGCGGAGACATATAGATGACAAACCCAATCACGGTCCAATAGAGCCCAATAGATTGTACAATAAAGCTATTGTTGTTGTTGTTGTAGCGGCGCAAGAGAGGGGGGGAAACTTGCATCATCATTCATAGATCGTAGGCATCCTCTCATCAAGGTCAAGACCTAAGAAGATCGCAACTTCGATGGGGTTCTCCCATAGTGCGATGGGTGTTAGATGCGTATAGGTGCGGCAGTACAGTCGAATATATGGTCCACGTTGTGTGGGCTGGCTCCACACGCTCGACAAATATTTCCAATGGCGTTGTCGATGCGCGACCAAAACAGGTTTAATCTAGAGCACCATCCAGAACGAAGCTGAGTCAAGGTGGTACGTGTGGCTCTCGGCAGTTGTTGCTCGTCGGCTGAGATGTCGGGTGGTCAAGAGCGAAGGACACGGTTTGCGGATAGCCTATTGGTTGCTTTTGTTACCTCGCTGGTGTTCAATTGATTAAGGGCCGCCTTGTAAGTGCTGCAGTTATCGAGAGGAACTCGTTCAAACCTTTGGACTTCCCTTTCCATGTCCCTTAACGAACGTCTTACATGACGTCGTGGTGGGGTTTTGTCCATAAGGTCGTGATTTGGGTGTTGGCTTCGATAACAACCAACAAGATATGACTTATTCAGGAGATCGTTGTGTGCCTTGAGGTCTAGCAGCTTAGTTTCTTGATGCAGGTGGTCTTGAGATGACATGCGTATGCATCCAGTAATAGTACGCATGGCTGCATTCTGGCTTGTTTGAATCCGTTTCCAATTGCTGTTACATAAGTTATTCGTCCATATCGGTGCTGCGTAATTTACCACAAAACATCCGACGGCTTTGTAGTCGTGAGTAAAGTCTTTATTTGTTCCCCATTTGCTGCCAGCAAGGGACTTCAGGCCGTGGTTATCGATTGTGACGCCAAGAATTTTGCGGTGACGGATAGTAGGAACTTCGGAGTCATTTACTTTTATGTCAAGCCGTAGGTTGTATTCTTTTTTTATGTGGTAAAAAGGGTGGCCGAGGATTTGGGGGCTAATAGCATTAGGCTCTTGTTGTTGAAGAAAAGGTTTAGCTCTTCCAAATAACCATTTATGAGATCGCATACATGTCGGGATCGGGAATGTCGTTGCCAGATGTCATGATGGTGCAGTCGTCAGCATGGAATACAATGTCGATTCCATCAGGTGGGATGGGAAGCCCTGACATGTATAGGTTGAACAAGGTGGGGGGAAAGTACCCCGCCTTGTGGTACTCCTTGTTTTATCCTTCTTAGCTTAGATTTCCCAAATCTAAACTCGGTGCTGGATTGACGTCCCTACCTCGCCGGAATCCATTTTCAATATGCGACGGAGTGGATGATGATGATGGAGATCCGTCAATAGGAGCGAGTGGTTCACCGTGTCAAACGCTTTCGACAGATCTGAAGCCACAATAATGGTACACTTAAACGGCTGGGGCTGGTTGATCCCTTTGAAGACCTTAGACATGATTCGATCCAGTGCGGTGGTGGTGCTGTGCATTTTTCTGAAGCCGTGTTGGTGGTTAACCCATTCCCCGCCAACATATTTTTTTTCGAATTACATCCTGAAAATTGGTATTTACGGTAAAGAAGCCACCCTGAATCCAAAACCGTTTACCATTTTTTCCTACGTGCCTCCGTTCTCCCGCAAAGGTCCGATGCCATATGGCATCATTGGCGGGAACCCATTACAATTTTTTTTTCAATTAAGATAAAAACGTTGAAATTTTTTTGGAAAAACACTTTTTACTTTCTTTAATTATAATTCTGAGCTTTCTTTAATTATAATTTTAAGAAGCATTTAACACATAATCCTGTATCACATTTGATGCATTTAGTCCGAGTTTGGCTTTTGCAGGGCGGATATGCACATCTTCTTCGATTGCATTTCGCAACATAATGGCCAATTCCATCATACGTGCAACATTCGGAAGACTGTGGTATGTGCTACCCAAATCTGATGAGCCACAGTCGTACAATAATAGGTTGCAATATCCCTACGGAACTGCATTTGGGTGACTTCCCCGACTTTATTTGTAATATCCAAGCATTTTCATCATCCGACATGATAGGTTGAAGATATTCAACCGCCTCATGTAATTTCATTCTGCATAAGAAATATGCATGAAAAAGAATGGATTGAAATTGCTTTGTTTAAAAAAATAACGGATAAATGCTCATTGTGGAAATTGAATTTTGGTAAGTTACTTTTACACACTTTTTTTTGCTCTATACCGAGACAAGCCTTTCCAAGTACTGACTCAAAGATTTTGTGGACAAATATGTCCTTCAAACTCCTTGAAATTAAAAAAAAATCAAGATGAATAATTATCACGGATGATTCAGCGCTTGAAAATAATGTTGCGTATACGCAACTTTGAGCGTTTACAGGGTGTAGTGTGCATGCATATAGACCACCCAGAGTAAAGGATGATGCACACTTGAGAGCAACAAGGATAATTCCGAAAAAAGTCCCATTGTTGAGACCAGATACGTCAAAGGAGTAATTTGACTCTTTGACGAGGTCTCGTACGTGTCTGAGTTTATTATTTAGTGCATCGTATGTTAGTCTCCTAGATGGAATACACGTCCATATTTTGAAGGTGTTTGTGGGTGCGCTTTAGAAAATGATGCATTTGATTGTGAAAACGATCATCGGACTTGGACTCTAAATCCTCAGAAACGAATTTTCAGCATAAAATTAAAATTATTAAAAACGCAGTAAAACATATTGAAAAAATATAAAAAAAAATAAAATTAAAAATAAATTTTTTAATAAGTTTCCGCCAATGATGCCATATGGCATCACTAAAATGTATTTAGTGTTACTACCTATAAAACTACCGTTATTGCAAATTTTTTTTTGCTATTGTAATCTATGCTTCTCTGGCTTTTGTTTAACACAAATTGTTGTGAGAAAATCAGGTCGCAAGTATATGATTTTTGAAATTTTGTGTAGTCTTACCCGCAAAAATCGCATTTAAAAAAAAAAATTTCACGACACTTTTTTTCTGCTCCCAATGGCACAAATCTAACTAAATACTAGCCAGGAACATTGGAATAGATAGAAGAAACATTACTTAGTGTAACAAAGAAAAAAACAATGTTCAGGATGTTACAGGGTGTCCGTGGCGCGCTCCCAAATATGAGGCTTTTACTGATGCCATATGGCATCATTGGCGGGGAATGGGTTAACGAGTTGTATATGCGTCGCAAGAGTCTTGTGAATCAGCGATTCCAATATTTTTGCCACTAGAGATAAAAGCGTGATTGGTTGGTATCGGTAGGATTCTCCTAAGGAGTGTTGTTTACCAGGCTTGGGTAGCGGTATGATGTGGCCTCTCTTCCATATTTCTGGTATGATGAATGTTCGTAACGAAATGTTCATCGTGGCAGTGATATACTCTAAGGCCGGTGTGTCGAGTTGTATGAGCATAATCATTGCTATACCGTCTGGACCAAGTGCTTTTGAATTTTTGGCATTCTTTATTGCCATGACAACTTCTGTATGGTAGTGACATATACAAATAATACATATATGTCCAAATTGGTACAAAATGTTGTTCCTATGAAAATGTATCTGAAATTTCCTAGAGCTTTCAAGTGAATCGCATGAGCCTGTGTGCGTGTGAATTTGAGATAACGTTTTCCAGTTCAAGAGAGTCAAGAGACTCTTTTTATAGTATCTTTTAAGAATCACTCATCGCTTGCCATTGCCTGCGACTTCCGTGGTGTGTGATGGATATCTCCGTACTCCGTGAGGCATGACAAGTGGACCGAGTGGGTCCGAGGAAGAGAGCAACTTGCCGTTGCGGACAATATGTTATGTTATGAACACAGAAATTATTATGAAATTCATTCACTGCCACGTCCCGCCCGCGTCTTGTGTGGTGTGCGATGTATGGCACCGCGGCGCGGCGCGCGCAAGATAAGTGGACCATTTAAAATTCGTCTGTGGCACGTGCATCTATATTTTGAGGTTCAGATTATCTGAGCCGATGTCAAAATGAAAAGTCTCTATTGGAGACGATCATTAATATAAATGTAGGTGAGTTTTAGGGTCAAAGACATGGAGTTTCTGAAAAAATACCTTCTTTGTTAGTCCCTTCGGGCATTTTACTCACTCCATAACTTGTGACAGAATAAAGGAAGTTCAAATTTTGCACATATTATTTTTGGAAGAAGCTGTTCCTACATGTTGCGACCACTTTATTCAATACCTTTTCTAAATTTGCATTTATGCGATCCCGTCTAGACAGCTCTAGATTTTTCAATTTATAGTATACATAGTATTGTTTCTTGATATGCCGGCCGCAACAAGCATAGCAAGAATTAGCCAAAACGAAAGCCCGTATTTATAAACATACCTTACCTTAAAATAAATGCCATTTCCATTAGTTTTCATTGAAATAATTTATTTTCTCGAGACAATGCATCCTTGACTTAAGGCGATTTCAAGGACACTTTGAAATTTTGCAATAGTCAACCTCACTTGAAGTCAATGTAGCTAGTTACCTACCTTGAGTTATTATTATATTACACTTGTATTAAAAGCTTAAGGTCTCCTTGAGTTTCGCCTTAAATCAAGGATGCATTGACTTCTAAATGTAAATTATTTCAATGAAAAACTACAGGAAATGACATCTAATTTTTGAATTTTGGCATACTTGACTAAAGGTCGCCTTGAGTTAAGGGACATACATATGTCTATAAATACGGGCCTAAAAGTATAAATTTCGGTATCAAAACCAATTTTCCGATAGCTTTTTTTTTATTAGTTGTAAGTTAAGAAAATATACAGGGTGCCCGGAAACTGCCGCATAAACGAACCGGATTGTGCTTCCTCTTGTGATTTCCAGCAAAAAAGTTGTACGGAACATACCCTCTTAGCTTAACCCTTTAGCTGCCACAGGCATTTGAAGATTTTTGAAAAAATCATTTTCTTCTACGACGAAAACGTCATTATCTCAAAAGCTAGACTAGGTAGCATAGCAAAATAAATAAATAATGATTATTAGGTACAGATGATTATTACCCAAAAAATGAAACTAACCGCACTAAAATCGGATAAGAGGTTTGGTTTTTACGGAACTTCAAAATCAAATTTTTGTGATTTGACCCAATAACAAAATATATTTACATCTCAATTTTCTCCAACTTCTGCCAAGGTGAGGTGCTTGTACGATTCTTTTAAAAATTGGCGCATAGTCTAAAGATCATTTCTTTCTTACATCATTTAATTTTAACTTTGTTATTTCTAACAGTTTTAATGCCTTGCGGTCCATCTACACTAGCAGCCAAATGGCTGCGCGTCCAAAAACTGGCATCGCGTGCAGCCATTTGGCTGCTCCTTAGCAGCCACACTGTAGCAGCCAAATGGAGACAGGAAATGACATAACCAACATTTCATTTTGGTGATTTTTTAAAATTTAATTATCAAAATCGGACTCTGCGCGTTTGAATTATTACATGGCCATTCAATAATTATTCAATTTCACACAAAAGATCGAACAAAAGTTGTAAAATTGTCACTTTGAAATTGACAAGCGGTTGGTTGAGTTGCCATATTGAATATCAAAACTGGACGCATAGCCAAATGGCGACTAGCTTGGATGGAATTACAACAGCCATTTGGCTGTACGTGTCGCCATTTGGCGACTAATCTAGATGGACCTTTAAGTGCAGAAAACTAGGGTTAATTTTAGCTCTATTTCAATTCAATTGAAACTGCCCCTAAAGATCTGCAATTTGGTAAAATTTATTCAAATTATATCAAAATCAATCCAAAATTGAAACTCATATATTCCTTACTCTCCAATAGAGACTTTTGCGTTTTCAGACTTCTGATACAAATTTCGTTAACAAACTTTCATACTAAAGTGGGCATTCTGATTTGTTTCAAACAATTTAATCAATATGATCTTATTATAGCCGAAGAAAAAAAAATATGGACGTCGAACGACAAAAATTTTACATTGATGGATTTTTGGGGATGGCCTCCTGATTATGGGGAGTCCCAACAGATTATAGGTTTGCAGCCTTGAAAAGGAGGGAGGCGTACTTGCGTTTTCAGAGGTTGGAGGTTTTTAAAAGAGTCTAAAATGAAAATATTCTAATTTATTTTTTAGTCTAGCGACAAATTTTTCACTAAAATCCTAATGTATTATATACAATTGCAAGGGTAATTTTATGTGTTTTTTTTTCGTTCTCAGACCATTTTTCTGTATATGTATTTTGTCGGTTTTGAAATGTTTGCTAAAAAGTAAAAAAATACTCCCCTATCCCCTTTTTCCAAGGTTGGAGCCCTCCAATCGTTGGGGAGTTTTTTTTTCCATAATCAGGACGCCATCAGCATCACCAACCATCCTGCAAAAATCCAGCGATATACGATTTTTGCCGATCAAATATCGTATTTTTATTTGATCAATACTCAACTCATTCTCGTTCTCATATCCCTCTAATTGAATCGAGTACAGAACCAGACAGAACAACCTGCATACAAATTTTCAGTTGATGTTCTGTATAGAAATATAACTCTTTTCAAATGTGTATGGAAGTTGTGTTACCTTCTCCTGCACTAAATCCACTCACTCTACCGCATGCTACCACCACATTGCATTAACAGCGCGGCATGCAACTTACGAAATGCACTAATGAGGTCAATGAACGCATGGCTACCTGTTCCGCAACCTCAAGAAATGCATTGTGATCAAATCATCTTTCATCTTTTTTCAATACGCAGTTTTCGCAGGCGCAGATACTTTTGCGTAAGCCACCCCGACCCATGGCATGGGACAGTGGAAGAAGATACACTCATGAAGTCGACAAATGCACGAAAACCTGCTCTGGCAGAGTATCTAAACTCTCTTCAACTTGAACTGTGTAGCAAAAGAGCAAATAGCTTTAATAGCCTGTATACGTGTATCTGTATTGTCGTATTTCCCACTAGGAAAAATTAGAAGTCCTTCTCGAAGAAGATGTTTTGAAGGTCTTTTTCATTCCAAGGGAGCAAATAAGGAGGTATTTAGAATGACTTTAAAAATGAAATGAAATCCTTCTCGGGAAGGTATTTAGAAGGTGTGTAGAAGGTAATAGTCATTCCGAGGAAGTAAATTTGGAGGTATTTAGAATGAGTTCAGAAGACAATATAAAATCATTTCCGGGTAGGTGTTTAGGAGCGAATTCGAAGGAATATGCCGTTTGTTTTACCGCTAACTTTGCGACGTACAATTTCATATATTGCTGGAAATCCTTTTCTGCGCAGTTCGTGCATAATTTTTGTTGTGAGTGGTGGATTGATTCAGTTCGTAGCAGAAAATTTCGATTATACATATTTTGAAGTTTATAAAGTGCATTTTTAACCAATACCTATATATTTGGTACGTTTGCATTACTTTTATTTCTCGACTGTATAACTATATATCTAATAAGAATTTCATCCTAAGATGCTGTGAAAACTGAAAAATTTGGATACTTAAATTACGTGGAAGAGATGAAGGCGGAATTTAAAGCTGCAAAACAAAAATTTTACAAAAAGACGCGTAATATTGTAAATAAGTCTTGTTAAAAATCTGAATTTACCGAAAAAATATGAAACTATTTCTTTTTTTACAGAAAAAAATCTAAATTTAATTTTTTATCTTACTTAAAACAGCTGAGTAATCTCATATACATATTATTATTTACTTAAAAATAACGAAATTGTTTTTTTTTTTCTTTTTTATTTTAAAAATGTTAAGAGTGTGATATAATAAATTTAATATAAAAAATTCTACATAAATTACTAAGTTTTTTTTCATCATCAAGAGGCGCTATACGCACGACGCTCGATTGGAGAGTTCTTAGAACCCGTGAGATGCTGATCTATCTCTTTCGTAAGCAATGTTTGCTCTTCTTCCTCCTTGCCCTCTACACCATTGCGTCGCGTAGCTCGACCTGCGGTGTAGGTACGTCGCCCGTTCTGGCGGTAATGTCTCAGCCTATTTGTACAGGTAACTTACTCTTTTGGATCGTGTCATCGCCGAGGCCAATGCGATAAGTTTGCTATTATCAATAAATGAATTTTGTTCCTTTCTGAACGGCGATCTCAATTCAAAAGTAAAGTATCAACTTAATTTGCATCATTTTAATACATTTTTGTACATTGAGTGCGGGTAGGTGGTATTTCCAACATAAAATATAGAAATATAAATAAAAAATAAATAAAAATAAATATAAAATAGATCTTAAATAAATAATATATAATAGTAACTTCTTATAAGGTACACTATGTTGTTACCCGAAACTAATCGACACCGAATGCACAAAAAACGCGCTTATTTTTAGTGAAAACATCTTTCTAAAAGTCCTTCCCATTTTCATTCTAAAGAACTACCAATAAGGCCTTTCGAAAAAACCTTACTATTTCCTTCCGAAGTACTAAAAAAGAATCCTTCTTAGAAGTTCTTACTGATTCATTCTGAAGTACTGTAAAAGAAACCTTCCTAGAAGACCTTACTGATTCATTCTAAAGTACAGCAAAAAAAGCCTTCCATGAAGTCCTTTTTATTTCATTCCGAAGTACTGGAAATAAAACCTTCCTAGAAGTCATTATGGAATCATTACATAGTACTTCCAAAAGATTCCTTCTTGGAATTACTTCTTTCCGCGGACATGGCTATGGAAAATGGTAGATATAAAGGTAGGTAAAAAGAATGAATTGTTTCATTCCAAGAAGACCTTTGGAAGGGCTTACTTCACACTCTTTTTCCTAGTGGGTTGTGACATTGGGTGCCGATCGGACTACATGGCCAAAAAAATGTGTACCCGATTTTGAGTGAGCTTTGGACATATATGTATTATTTGTATATGGTAGTGATGTGGAGATGTTCATCTACCTCAGTGTTTCGGATGTCTCGTGTGATTTTGTGCTTGAGTTTATCCTTAGTCGGGTGCTCGACGAATTGTTTGTTGAATAGATTTGCGCATTTCTTGTCATCGCTCACAGTAGAGTTTCCAAACTTGATAGAAACCCTCCCTTGAGTTTTAGTGGGGCTTAATAGATTTCTAACAGTGTTCCAAAGTTTGCTCACACCAGTGTTGGAACTAGGGATGTCGAAAACCGGACGGTTATTCCGAAAACCGGTACTTTCAAAACGGTTAACCGGTTTTTTCATCCTCCCAGTTTTAACCCGGACGGTTGTTTGCCCATCCGGTTAAAACCAAAAAAAAAAAACTTTCCAAATTCATAAAACTTTTATATTTTCTTGATTTGTCAGTCTGTAATTCTATTACTCGTCTTCTATGAAAAATTTCGTATTTCCGAACACTCTCCTTAGTGCTATTATTCCAAGAACCATCGCTTTGTCAAACTACCGCTCCTTGCATTTTTCCTTTCCAAGGCAGATATGGTTTACGTTGCGTGTCACCACCGCCATCTCTATGAGCGCTTATATACCGGCTCTTAATTTAAACTATCTTAAAGCATTTTTGGAGATAGTACCTTTTCCATAGTCTAGTTCGCGTATTAACTTTCTTCTTCTTCTTTTTATTCGAATTGGCTGTGGAATGTGCAGATGTTTAGAAATGGTTTATCTGACATTTCGATTATTTGGACAATATTATGATTGGAATTTGTTAATCTCGCGTTTTTTCTAACCAGGAATTTCATATAAACTTTGTAGCGAAACGAAAATCGAAAACGATATCATTCCAGTAACAAGACGACTTCGCTCTTCCTGGATAAATTCCAGAGACAGTCGCTTGGCTAGGCATTAAGCACCTCGCCATCTGTTGCGAGCGGGACTAAATTTAGTTTCGATTAGCTAGTGCACCCCGTATATGCCGTCCAAAAATAATTTAAATTTGTCTAAAACTTTTTATCTTTGCTCCGGTATATAAGCGGTCTATATTAAGGCCGCAATGTAGAAATCTTTCGCCTACTGTTTGCACTGTTTTGTTGTTACTTTTAATGACGTTGTTTGTTCGTGTAAATCCAAAACTTGGTAGTCAAAATATGACGGCATGGAACGGCTGAGTTACGGCCTTGATGTATCTAGATGGCGTTGGTGTCACACGTGTATCTTTTGTGCGTCGTGAATGTATATGTATATCAGATCAGTGCATTTTGAGTTCATTGTTATAGGAAGACGAATCGGCAGTTGCTACGAATCCGCGTCCACATCGATATCAGCGTCCACTTCAACATCCGTCGTGTCCACAAAGACTTCAACATCTACATCATAGTGCAGTCATATTAGCATTTCAAATAGAAAAAAATAGAGTAAGGTTAATTCTTGTGGTTTTTGAATCAGTGGGCTCCCAGGAATCTAAAACTCATTTTGCTAAAAAAAATTTTGATCGGAAAGGTCCCAAAAAGGATACTTTTTAATCCTTGACCGGAGGTCGGCATGTGGGATATCAAATCAAAGGGGACGTCAAGTACATTACATATATCCGGTGTTTGTTCCATGTTTCAAGGACTCTCAACGGAATAAATCGAGATTAAATGGAGAGTTATCGTGTTTCCCGTGTATCTTTCCGAAGAAACTTCGCCAGTTCAATGCTGTTAGAAAGGTGGTCAGAGATTGGTCAGTTTTCCATCTTATATTTTTTGGTTCATTATTCAGCGTCGTCATATAGTCGAATCGCAACCAGAACTTCCAGAATATTCCACATGAACTTCCTTTCGTCATCCCCGGCATATGCCCTTCTATCCTTGATAGGGAAACTACTACAATCCAGCAGTAGCATGTAGCAGTACCTAATTCAAAATAGAAGAGACATAATGTTTTCACTGAACCACGACCACGTGCCTTATAATTCCAAAAATTCAGTATTTACTTCGTTAATTCAACGAATCCTTTAAGTTAGCCTCATTCAAAAATATATTTAGTAAATAATACCTCTCAATTATCCCCGCCGACTACTCATAAATCATATTGCTCCCGAGCCCTGTACTCTTGTAAATTAAGTCTTGAAAAAAGCAGCAAACAACCTCCTTGCCATCTCACATTAGGGTGAATAACTCGTCTGCTAGGACATTATATATGACGGAATGGCTGGCTTGGCTATAAGCCGTTCAGATTTCACAGACTAGGGCACAGAATCGAGCTGCCGGATTTTGATTTACGACCGTGAGCACTTAATTCGATAGATGCAAGGCGGCCGCCCGGCGGCATATGTGGATGAGTGTGTGGCGAACTAGCATACAGTAGTATATGCCGTAGGTATACTGTATACTGATGGTCAGCATTCAGCAGGATCGATAAACGTGTGTGACAGATTTTATTTATTATTTATTGAAAACTGGGATATCATGGGGTTTTGAGGGAAATTAGAAGCGAATATGTGTATAGTGCCTGCACGTCATGAATCATGATATGGTGCGGGACACGGGATGAAATTGGATATGGAGCGGGAGTTTTTAGGAACATTAAAATTGTTTAAAGCAGTGAACGTAACAGTGTCGGCTCGTCCGGGCATCAAACTGGCCGAAACTAAAGGCTCGGGAAGCTGATTAGAAAAGCAATTTTATCAGCCGACTTCTATAGAATTATTCCCAACTATTCGAATTAGGGATTTCTATAGAAAACTTGTTGCTTCCTTTTCCTTATCATTTACTTGCGACCAATTTATTTCCAATACATACAAGGCTTGCTAGAGGAGCCGAAACGTAGCATGAATTTTAGTTTCAGTTCAAATAGCCAAATTAGGATACTTCATGGCTGCATATGGTGCATATCCAATAGGATATCTACTACTCCAATATGAATATACATATGTGAACAGTGCAATAGTTCCAAAACGCTGCAAATATTTATACATACAAGGACTCGGATGTGAAGTGCTTACGTTCATAGAAGTATGCACGAACGAATAGTTTTAAGTGCATCCACTCCAAAAATTGTAAGTGTTTACTATCGTATTGTTTGTCAAACTTTATGGTTTTTTGTATGCATTTGTATTTCCAACTTTAATTTTGTAAAGTTGTTTTTTTTCCTCAAAACTTCTGCGTATCATGTGTGTTGTTGTATTTATAAGCATATTGCTTAGTTGTTGTTATTAGAGAGTTTTAGCAACTACTTCAGCAACAAAATCAAACTATTACCTAACATTTTTTTCTGGATGACATTTGCCAAAAAACAATTTTTACCGTTAACTAGGGAACTAATGGGCTCACAATATAAGTGTTTGGTTTGTATTTTTGCGATTTTCTGTTAGATTTCAATAAAAAATTATAAAAGTTATTTAATTCTTGGGTATAATAAATAACTTCTTCTCAGTACCGTATAGCCCCATGTCGGGCCATGGTGCGTTAACTCAGCCGTTTATAGGCAATTTCGAGGCAACGTTACATTGCATATCATTTCGGAGTGTACATAATGCTCCAAGCCATATATATTTCCTATCCGCACATGTACGGACATTTTGCACCACGCCGAGATACGATCTCCGAACCTCTAGATTACTAGCATCGTAGAGTGCGAGTCAACCGAGTGAGCCACAGAGCGTGCTTAATAATAAATAACAGTAAATCGATTTACAATTTCAATATCCTTAAATATGTTTATGTAGCTATAGACGCCCATAGATTTTAAAACTATGGCTATTTCACAATTATCAGATCCCAATCTCCAGGAACTTTGAAATGATTCAAAATATACCTTCAAACAAATGTTTTTTCTGGGTATTGATTATCAAATTTATTGTGAAATTACAGATAAAAATGTCAGGCCATTTGTCCCTGAGACTTTTTTGAAATTAATTTAGCTCATAGTATTCGATCGAAACGCTTAATTACCACTAGGTATTTATGGCCAATGTTTATTTTGTCAAAAAGTTCTAGACATGTCAAGGCCCCACTTCTTGACTTTGCGCAACCTTCGGAACGATTTAAAATTGTTCATATTATCATAGGTCCTTTGCCTACTTCTCAAGGTTTTTCATATCGTCTGACTATCATTGATCGTTTGTCGTTTCATTCGTTGGCGTAAGGCAATTCCGCTTCACCTAAATCGTTTTGGCGTGCCGCATATCATTGCTACCGATCAAGGCAGACATTTTGAATCCCATTTATTAGAGAGTTTTGGCATGTAATATTTTCTACGACATGCTAAAACTGTCTATTTATGGAATTGGAACGTTTGTTGGAATTCAGAGTATAGTATAGAGCAGCGCGAAAGGACCTGCACTTTGTGTTCATCGATTTGGAAAAGGCATTCGATAGAGTACCTCGTGATCTGATATGGTTGACCTTGAGAGCACTTAATGTCCCTGAGGCATACGTCAGGATGATACGAGACATGTATGATGGAGCTACGACTAAGGTTAGATGCACAGCTGGTGAATCAGAAGAATTTCCGGTGAATGTCGGATTATTGAGTCCGGTGCTCTTCAACATCATCATGTGTTACTTATCAACACGTATCTCCGACGGCCTAGAAATATCTCTTCTTTTTGCCGATGATATAGTCCTCAGTAGCCCAAACATCGTTGCCTTGCAAGCTACACTTACAAAATGACATTCTGTAGGAGCATGGACTGAGGGCAGTAGCGTAACGTTTCCCAATTTTCTTGTGTTCGAGATCGAAATGGGGGCCCCTCATGCTCGATTTTGTTTCACCAGCAAAAATTTATAGAACATAACCCATATTTAAAGCAGTCTAAATTATAAACAAAAGCAACGAACATCATTTTCAATTTTTAAGACAAAATTGAATTTAGAATAATTTAATCATCTATTTATCACAAAATCCAAGACAAGGTTTTCTCACTTAAACCTTTTTCAATGTTCTAAGTAACTGTGGTTAGCCATTCCGATCAATAGGTCATCCTATATCCTTTTTTCAACATTGAGAACATATTTTTCTTAGCTGAGCAATCAATCGATATTTAAATACTCTCCAATAACTGGATTATGGGCAGCGCCCGCTCTAGCACTTACGCCGCCCCGGGCTAAACTGCCGCACCTAAGATCTTTTTTTTGAAAACGTTCATGGGATGAGTCGACTTTATTTTACCAGGAAGGATGCTTTTCTGACACATTTTGAGTTATTTGAATCCCACCTAGAAATAAGTTTTCCATTTCTATGATTCCATACGAAAACAGAAGAGAAACTGGAAAAGAAGAGTGGTTCCTATCCAACTCAACGTTTATGCTCATCGAGTACTGAATGTAGCCTTTTTTATCATTATGAACTTGAGAACGTCAATCTAGACTGCAATTTCCCGAGGAAGACGTATTGGTGATGTAGTAGTCGTTAAGAAATGCGCCTAAAAAGATAAATCCAAAAGGTAATCTAAGGACAGCTTACGTCCCTAAGGCTTCAGTAATGCCAATTTGATCCCCCTATAGTGTCTCAATATCGGTAATCTCACGGAATACTACTGAGTGAAATGAACTGAGACGAGAAACCAGGGTTTGTCAAGAAGCAGACTCTAAGTCAACAAATCTTGTTGATAAATAAATAAAAACATATTATCCGAAATATCATTTAGAGTGCCTTTT
This sequence comes from Microchrysa polita, assembly GCA_949715475.1. NCBI lineage: Eukaryota > Metazoa > Arthropoda > Insecta > Diptera > Stratiomyidae > Microchrysa > Microchrysa polita. The sequence continues at coordinate 65,547,165 of OX454421.1, read as the reverse complement.
AGATTGACTAGATGTAACGATCTATTCTTTCAAAAAAAGCACAAAACTGCTTACTGTCAAAACTCGCCTCTGGAAAGATTAAAAAAAATCGGGAATCAATTATGCCATAGAATAGATTTGTTTAATACAACCAATGTTGCTATAAAGATTGAAGTTAAAAACTTGTAAATATGGTCGTTATTTTATATGTTCTTTTTCTTTTTTTTTCTTCTTCTTTTTAAATTTTGTAAATTTTCATGAACTTCAAATAATCTTAATCTTTCACTTTGAACATTATTATTGAATTAATTTATAGTTTATTATTATTTATTTGTTATTTTGCTTTGTTTGAATGCTTTCCTTGAATCTAAAATGTATAATATTTGTAAATGGACTCTGTCCGTGAATAAATAAATAAATAAATAAATAAATAAATAAATCCTGGACAATTGCTCACTTCAGACTCTAGCTGCTTGAAATTTTATCTGTTTCCTGAGGTTCTTAACGACTAGTTTAGGTTACAATACAATCACACAGTTACTTCCTTCGTGTGCTTTGGCCATTAAACACAACTTTAAAAATAAACTGTGCACCTAACAATTTTGGTGCGAAAGCAAAAAACACCGATTAAAGAGCAATTTTATTATCATGGAATCTAAAATTAAGTAACGGTTTTATTCCTGCAATTTATAAAGTTGCAGTCCTTTGTCAGTAACGCCCTCGAGCTAATTACCATTAACATACTAGTGTTTTAGTCTTTTTTACCTGAAATAAGTTTCAGCTTTCATGTAGTTTTCCGTCTATGAAGTACTACCCAAAATACCGCCCCTCCCTAGAGCGGGCGCTGATTATTGGCCCAATTTTATGCAAGAACCTTCAAACGGAAGCTCTCCGCCTGAAGTTGAACCTTTATTAATTTTCAATATTATTATGAGCAAAAACCTTTATAATTTATGGATTGTTCTGATGACTGTTGAGTTGAGTTGCGCCTCTTCGGTGCAAACAGAGTATACTACTTAGAGATCCAAGCTCATATCCAAAATTGAATGTTTTGCTACTATCCATAAATTCTAGCTCACTTACGCATTTTTCTGGCGTATTAGTAAAAATGCATGTCTTTTGAAAGAACAGTTACCCGAGGATCTATCAAACAAAATTCCGTTATGATTTTGGATTTGGGGGCTTTTTAGCTTGGGGGCCGTGTTCGATTGCACACATGGAACACCGTACGTTACGCCACTGACTGAGGGTAAGTACAACAACGACTGAGTTCTTATGCTGCCCATTCTCAGACCCAGACGCACCGATACCAGAAATGTACGTCAAAGGAGAGCAGCTTAAGTCTTGTACCAAGTTCAAGTACCTTGACTCGATGGTGAACAACGGAGCTACATGCGATGATGACATCAAACATCGCACAAAGGTTGGGTGGATGACGTGGCAAGAAAACTCTGAAGTTTTCTGCGATAAGAAAATGCCACTGAAGCTAAAGGGCAAGTTGTACAAAACGGTTGTACGTCCCGCCAGGCACGTAGCCAGGGGAGGGGTCCATGGGGTCCGGACCCCTCCCGAAATGTTTGCAGAAATAATCTGAGTCAGCGTTTTGATAACATAATTTTGAAAAAGATTGAGGTCTTCTTAGCTCCGCTATTTTTTCAGACATCATAACTTATTCACCTAAATAGCAGTTGATTTCAGAGTTTAATCAATATTTTCAAATTGTTTGCTTAGTTGCAAGTGCTGCTAGCAGTGATGCGTCTGAACACTACTAATTATGTGTAGAAAATTACTATTATAATTCGGTACAGAATGCTCGTTATTATTTATCCTAATTTGCCTAAGAGTTTTGTGCTTTGAACTTTCCGCTGCTCAGGTCCTAAATGTTGCTAAGAAATCATTTCAGAACGCGATGAACAATCGATTACACTCGTGTTCTTACGACGCTAAAATACGCAAAAGTTTGTGAATGCAACGGGAATTATACAGGGTGTCCGGAAACTGCCGCATAAACGCACCGGATTATGATTCCTCAGTTGATTTCCACCAAAAAAGTTGTACGAAACATACCCCCTCAGCTTAACCCTTTAGCTGCCACAGACATTTAAAGATTTTTGAAAAATTCATTTTCTTGTACGACTTAAAGCCTAATATCTCCAAAGCTAGACCGGCTAGAATAGCGAAATAAAATGATTATTACAGCCAACAAATTTACCTGTAAAATAAAACTAACCACACTAAAATCGGATAAGAGGTTTGATTTTAACAGAGCTCCAAAGTCAAATTTGCGTGATTTGACCCAAAAACAATCTTTTTTTTCGTATCAATTTTCTCCAACTTCTGCCAAGGTGAGGTGCTTGTACGATTCTTTTAAAAATTGGCACATAGTCTTACGTTCATATCTTTCTTACATCATTTTGATCTAGCTCTATTACTTCTAACAGTTTTTATACGTTAAGTGTAGAAAACTAGGGTTAATTTTAGCTCGAATTCAACAAAATTCAATTCACACTGCCCCTAAAGATCTGCAATTGGTAAAATCTATTCAAAGTATGTCGAAATCGAGCCAAAATTAACTCTAGTTTTCTGCACTTAAGGTACTAAAACGGTTAGAAATAATGGAGCTAGAGTAAAATGATGTAAGAAAGATATGATCGTAAGACTTTGCGCCAATTTTTAAAATAATCGTACAAGCACCTTGGTAGAAGTTGGAGAAAATTGCGATGGAAAAAAAGATTGTTTTTGGGTCAAATCACGCAAATTTGACTTTGAAGCTCTGTAAAAACCAAACCTCTTATCCCATTTTAGTATGGTTAGTTTTATTTTATAGGTCAATTTGTTGGCTGTAATAATCATTTTATTTTGCTATTCTAGCTGGTCTAGCTTTGGAGATATTAGGCTTTGAGACGTGCAAGAAAATGATTTTTTAAAAAATCTTTAAATGCCTGTGGCAGCTAAAGGGTTACGCTGAGGGGGTATGTTCAGTACAACTTTTTTGCTGGAAATCCACTGAGGAATCGTAATCTGGTGCGTTTATGCGGCACTTTCCGGACACCCTGTATAGAAACACCATCGTATAGCATCATTACTGGAAAATAGCACTATCATCAACTTGCGGCAGCAATTTCCAGGATAAGATCCAAGTTGCGCCACTGGTTGGAGCTCTAATATATTTTTTTCCTAACGATGGACCCTAGTGAAATAACCATAAATATAAATCTTCCTTTCGGTGCTCCTAACAAACCCCGAAAAAGCCTTTCCCTTCTTTTTAAATTAGAATCCTTGCTATTGAATACTGTACCGTTCTAGCAAAAGAACTCCAGTAACACATATTTTACAAAATCACACTATTCATTTTGAAAAGTACTTCCCCTTAATTTCTTTCGGGACACATGAAATCTTGTAGTAATTCTTGGTGTACTACCCTGTTAAAATTAACCTAATAACACAGACCATAATTTAAATTTAAAGGTTAAAATCGTTTTCATCAAATTTATAGAAAACAAAAAAAATTACGGGGAGCAATATTTGGACCCCTCCCGAAACAAAATCCTGGCTACGTCCCTGGTCCCGCACTCATGTATGAAGGTTACGCGAAAGAAATGACAGCGACTGAAATGAAAATGTTACGCATGTCAGTTGGTGTAACCAAAAGGGACCACATCAAGAGTAGCTATGTACATCCGAGGCAGCTTGTCCATAGACCAACCAATCACCGAAAAGCTCGAAGACCGACGAATGGATTGGTATTGCGATGTTCAAAGGCGTCCGCCTGAGAACCCCGCAAAGAGAGCGATATCAATGGAAGTTCCACTTGATGGACCCAAGGCCAGAGGCAGACCGAAGAACACCTGGATATGTCAAATGAAAAAGCAACAACAACGCATTGGGCTCGGCGATGACACGTTCCAAGATAGTGCTGCTGAGATGCTACCGCCAAAACGGGCGATGTGCCTACACCGCAGGTCGAGCAACGCGAAACCATGGAGCGGTATAAAGAACGAGGCAAGGAAGAAGAAGTTGGAATTCAGCGGAAATCGCTCCACCGCCTATCATCATCACAATCTAATGGCATTATTGAAGTTTGGCACAGAACTCTTAAGGCTGCTTTTATGGCTCATAACTAGACCCCGAATTCTCGTGCAATTGCATGTTAATGCACGAAACTGCACTTTTCAGGGTAGGTATGTTGCACGAAATAGGACGTTTTAAGAATTTTGTATGAAATCGAAGATTTGCATGTTTAACCCTGTTTCATAACATTTTTTCCAGAATTATGCAATGTGTAGAATTTAGCGATAGACAGAGAAGATAATAAAAGTTTTGAGAAGGGAAACACATGTGGAAAAACAATAAAACTAAACAAACTTTATGGAAATTTCATCAAATGCCAGTGGATTTTCATACACTTTTGCAGTTGTTGTTTTTAGGTTGTTTGTGTAGTTAACTAAACTTAAATGTACATATAGGAAAGTCTGCCCCTTTGAAGACGATGTATTCACGAAAAAGGTAAGCCCAAAGGTTGTGCCATGAATCCTGAACAAAAACCGGTCATGGATTGCGGGTGACATATTATTTAACCTTCAAGCGGGCGCGCATCATTTTGTGACAAAACCGGGCGCCCGGCATTTTATGGGGAGAAGTTGTTTATGTTCGGTTAAAATATTGAATGTGTCCCGCACTTTAAATAAAAATTGTTTAACTTCTCTTCTTCAATTTTTTTCAATGCTTTTCCTCCGTCCAGCATTTCTTCTAAAAGCCTAAAAAATTAATTTTTTCATATTGCACGTTAAATGCAAATTTTGGCATTTATATTGCACGAATTTGCACGTTTCGGGATTTTTACTGCACGTTTTAAAATTTTTTACTGCACGAAAATTCGAGCTCTACTCATAACAATCCATCATGGACTAAAGTATATATTACGCCTTTTTCTGTTAGGTCTTAGGTATATGTACAAAGAAGATCTATCTTCTTCTGCAGCACAACTAGTATTTGGTCAAAATTCTCGACGATTCTTGATTAAAATATCAAAATGATTATGTTAATGACTTGAAATCACATCTTTCTTTAATTAAACCTACAAATAGTTTGAATCAAACGTCTAATAAATTTTTTGTTTACAAAGATTTGGCGTCTTGTTCACATTTGTTAGGACAGACAGATGCTGTTCATTCGTCAAGTTTATGGTGTAAATTGTAACCAATAAAAAAAAATTGTTCCACCCTGTTTGATTATTTGATCCATCTGATAAATTTTCCAAGCAAAGTTCAAGAGTATCTACATTCCCTTAAAACAAAAACCAAAACTAATTTCTTTTTACTTAGAGCATTTTGTTCAAGTTTAATGATCGCCAAAAACCGTAAAAACCCTTTTCCTCAACTTGCAAGCCTCCCGACTCTCTGGGGTTTTTTTTCCTGATGACTCTATTTGCGACTATATTCCTTTTTTTGTGGTATTTTGTAGCCCAGGAAGTATACGATACGAAAATTTGAAATTTATAGGGATCACGGGAATTTCGAACAACTTTTTCCGATCAAATATCGTATCATATACATATTTGCTGGGCTACAAACTTACCCAAAAATGAAATATCGTGCTAAATAGAGTCGATGCAAAGATCGGTATAATTATAGGAATCTGTATAGGAACAGTAGATAATAAGCCGTCAAAGTGTAAATCCTCTAGTCACTTAGATTTCACTCACACAGTCGACAGGTTGCATAGAATTGAATGAAGATATTCAGGCCGCTAAGGAACGTTTCAATTTCAGATGTTTGAATTCGTTGATTATATGCTCTCGAAGCTCTATATTATAATACAATAATAATATCAAGTAAAAACTATATAGGTATGTAGTTCAAATCTTTATCGGAAAGGAGAAATTACAATTTGCTTGTGTGTTTTTACTAAGGAAAAATGAGGAAGTTTTTTTCCTTTAACCCTTGGTTGTACTAATGGGTCTGGCCAGACCTTTTTCATTTTTAAGTTGCTGTAAAATGAAAACCCTTTTAGCCACCACCAGAATGTTTCGTGAATTTTCCTAAAAAGTTGTCAGCTTTTCATAACCCCAAAAATATTTGGAACAAATATCCTGTCACAGTAGTTATAAGGACTTTTTGGTCAGCACATTACATTGTTACCTATAGATTCTTTTCTACCGAAACCTGTCCATTTTATATAAATGTCCAATCTTTTCTTTTGAAACTATATATGTAGATAGTTGAGTATAGTTTCTTCTTTAATTTTTGCTTGTAGTGTGATATGCATTATTTGTCGATAGTCAGAGAAGATAAAATAAATGATCATAATGATGAAAGGTCAGTGCGCATATTGTTTATTCAAAAACGAATTCTCTCTCAATTTTTTTTCACATTCGATTGCTTCCAAGTATGCATGTACCAGTATGTTATTATAAATTTTCAAGTATTACGTTAACATGACATAACAACAAAAACAAAACAAAAGTAGTAGAAAGTACATACATATATGTAGATAAATGTCCACAAATACAGTGGGGTCTGGTCATACCCTTTAGTACCTTATGCTTATGTCACTATTCAAACATTAGTTTCTCCAAGGGTTAAATTAATTGTCAAAATTTGATATTTAAAACAGTGCCCCTTCACATAGTGAAATAGGGCGGCATTGTTAATACGGCCCAGGAGCGCAATAGAGGCTACATCCGGCCCTGGTTCGGACATAACAAAGCACCGACCAGACTAAGACAAATTGATCTGCAAAGGCGAAAAAGGAAAGTCCAACCTTAAATGGCTAAATGTTGGCAAATACTATAATAAGCTGGGAAAATCGTTTGCATAGTTGGGACCCACAGCCCAGGATCAAGTAGGATGGTACGCGAAAAAGTAGATAGCCTACTATGTCCTACTAGGGGTTAAGATAAAGCAATAGTTTTAGTTTGATCCTTTGAGGGGATTATAATTGCTCAAGGACATTCTTTTTTTTATTAGTTCGTGTACCAGGCAAGCTGCAAGAATCTGAAATAGTGAGAAAATCTCCCAATTTTCTTAGGTCTTCTTTAATAGGGATGGGTTATTGAGTGCATAGTTCGCACGCACGAAATGCCTTTAATTAATAATTTAATAATTAATATTCCCTAGTGTAAAATTGAAATTACCAACTTAAAAAATACAAAGAAACAATACAAATTTATCAAAAATACCAATACATAGCTTTTGACTTTCTCGATTGAATTCATGAATTTCTTTCGGAAATTCATTAAAAACGACCACTTTTCCATCTTCCATCAAACGAAAAAAAACACAGAAGTCTACCATTCAATCATTCAACCATTTTCTATCTCTTCACCATAATCCGTAATGAATCCTTTACGATGCTCTATGAATTTATTACCAATCCATACTCCATTGAGTCCATAATCTTGAAGTCATATTGTTGTCGTCAAGAAGAATGCCATGCCATCAGGCAGGCCCATCCCGAACTCCATTTCGTTTTGGTCCAATGCGGCTGCCGCTGTATAGAACCAGAACTGCCAAGAACTTTGTTGTTTTATTGGCGCTACTCTGTGTATTGCAAGGACCTCCAAAGTAGAGCGTCAGCCAACTTCATGCAGCTAGTAGCTAACGAATGAGACATCATAAAAGCAACACATCAAAACAACATCTTTTCTCGATGCTCTCTGCACTCTCGCCTCTCGTATAACATTACTTTTACAAGGATGCGATTTGCTTTCTTGATTCTTTTCCGCGGGAAGTCGAGTCAAGACAGACAATAGCAAATGGCGCGGACCCATCTCGCTTGTCCTGACCTCAACAAAATGAAGAGAAACAGCTAAAAAAAAGTAAAATAAAACGAAAAAGAAGAAAAATTGTCATAAAATTGTAACAAGGAACGCGTATAAAAAGTAAAATAGGACTATCATAAAAGCAACAGGATATTATTATCCTTCAGTATCTCGGGCAGTACATATATAGACAGCAGACGGCGCAGTTTCAAAGTAACACAAATATCTGCTGACTGCGAGAATGAAGATCGTAAGCGTCTAGGGCAATATTATCCACGTTGTATGTGTAACGGCGAATAAAAAACAGATTACACAAATAATACGCGAAGAGATTTCATGTTGATTTTTAACACATCCTTGCGTGTATGTAGGGTAAGGGTACAGTGTAATTCCTTCGCACAGAACGTCTGTGTCAGAAGTGATATGCCGCGCCTTAATGTTCTGCGAATTAATCATGCCAACATAATTTTGTTGCAGGCAATAAAAAGCGTATATGGAGGCGGTTCAGCAGGGTTCTGAAATCTTATCCTTGGCTCATTTGAGCCGATTTTTATAATGATGGCTCCATCATGGTTTTTCCACGAAGCGACTAAATGAGTGGTAAATTACATATGGGCTACGCCAATTAGCACGGTTGTAATTCCAACGTGGAGTCGGGTCATTAGAGAATTATCCTGCGAGTTGCGGGTGAAATCAAATCAAAAACATAAACGCGTATCCCTTTGCTTACACCACACGTCATTAGAGAAAATTGTAATGTAAGTGCGAAAAACGACCCACATCGTTTGTAGACTTCGCTCTCCATTATCAAAAAATAAGTATTCAGCCAGATAATTATTGCGTGTCCGTAAACGGTAGGTAGTTGTTTTTTTCCTCCCTATCTTCACCGCATATGAACAAAAGATTACTGAACACATAGTAATTGCTTGTTTTAAACGAAATTAAATGCTCCCGAAATAAAAATGAAACAAAAGCACATTCATCCTCGTTCACATGGGGATATGATGATCTCTTCGAAAAGATACCCCAAAAGGTTACGTTATCATTAACCTTTTTATCAAATTAACGACTTAATTTATGTGGGGAAGAATCATCCTAATTAGATGAACCAACTGCTAAACAGCAGCACATTAACTTCCACAAAATTCATGCGGTTCTGCATTTGCCTCCTGCTTTTTCCTTCGCCCCGTAATATTCATTAATATCTCGCCGAACCCGTTATGTGTGGTAACTATGGTGGGGTGCCAGCACCGCGAGTCCTTTTTCTCAACTACACGATAGAATTTTCCTACAGTCATGCCTGAATGTTAGTACCTAGCTATCTCCAATGAATAAAAACGCCACAAACGGTGCGAAGTGTATTCCTGCGAAGAAACGACGGTATTCCGCCGCGATGTGTGGTGTGGTTGTGTTTATGACATTTATTAAATGCATATGCCTCGCTAAAGGCTTTTCGCAGATATAATCCTGCCACAGAATTAATATGGATGTGTGTTTGCGAGCGAGTCTTCCCTTCGATCCTTACGCTCATCCGTATGTAGTCTTCGACTCGGTCTGAAAGCGCGGTGAAACAAACAGCGAACCGTGACGATATGGTGTAGCGGCTCAGTGGAGGATCTGAGTATGTATGGACATTAAAATTCCTTTCAGAGTTTCGTTGAATTTCAAGTCATCTTCAGCAAGTTGAAGCTGAAAAATAAGAAGATTGGGGTTGAAATGAATGAATGTATTCAGTCGTTGTCGTTTCATCGTACCTCCTGGGTTGATTTTTTTACAAACTCTCTGTCGACTGTGAGCTGTGTATTGAAGGGAGTTTGTGTACACATTTGTTTCTTTCATTTTTTTTCGGTATCGTTAAGTATTTAGAAGGATGGTTTTTCATAAGAAAGCTGACAAACTTACTTATCTGTAATGGGAATCTGAAGGTGGCTTTTCTTTCGCTCCATCATATAAATGCAGGCAGGATGTGGGATGAGGACGGAAATTATATTTTTATTTTCATTTTCTATCTATACATAGCATATTTTGAGTTATTTAAGAACTTATACTTGCAAAAAAAAAAAAAAAAAAACATTTAATTTTAAAATAAACTGTATGTAGACAGGATTCCCCAAAGCGACGTAGACTTGTAGACAACCGATTCAAAAATTGATTCTCGATCGACAGGATAAGCGACAACAACAGTGGGGTCAAGGATACAGAGCAATACCCTATCAGAAAGCATAGGCTCCGCTCTGCACTCCTCGATTACCTGTAAGATATGTACTAATAACGAAGTACAGAAAACACCTCTTCTGCCCTCCATTATCCGACATTGACCAAGAAACTTGATCAAAGGTACTTTTACGATAAGACAGCAGACGTCTGAAGCCCCATTGCTGTACACATACTTAGGGAATTCGATTTCCAGGCAAAACCTCTTCTAGGTTCGAAATCTGCGTAAGAAAAAAGTTTGGCGAAATGTCTAATGCGCGACAGAATGAGCAAGGTCTAAGCCAAGCGAAGGGCGAGCTATAGGATTTAAGTAAACATACGGACGAGTCAGAAGTCTAAATTCACGAAAATTCTCTTCCATTGGCTCACCGCTCGCTTCGCCCGCATCTCGCCCTACCACTCTTCTAAACAAGCGCGACAGACAGGGCAAGATTTGAACGGAGCGATCAACGAGCCACGGGATCTGAGTAAACGTATGGACGAACCAGAAGTATAAATCTTACGAATTGCCTTCCATCGAGTCACCGCTCGCTTCGCTCCCACCTCTCCTTATCCGGTTCCCATTAGCGCTGGTCGCAAGGATGTTGGCGAATTATGAAAAGGGTGATAGACAAAGCAAGGTATGAGCAGAGCGAAGGGCGAGCTTAAGGATGTGAGGAAAAGCATGGACGAGCCAGAGGTCTAAGTTTTGTAATTTGCATTTTATTGACTATTTCCTAGCAGCGCTACGTTGCACAAATGTGGAAGAATTCTGAAAAGAGTGACAGACAAGATTTAAGTAAACTTAAGCATGAGCCAGAGGTCTAAATGTTACCAATTGCAAGGCTACACTGTAAAAACAAGGTTGAATTTTACATCGAAAATTCGTTGAATTTTACACCTTTTTTTTTCGCAAAATTACAGTAAACGTTTATTTTTCAACCAAATTTCTAGTAAACCCACAAAATAGTGTAATATTACACAGATTTTTTAATATTTCTCTATTTTGGTGTAATTTTACACCACATTTGGTGTGAAGATGTGCTATTACTTTATTTTTGTGTAATTTGCATGTAATATTGCGATTTTGGAGTGAAAATTACACCTACATTTGTGTAAAACTGAGTGTGCTACAATGCTTTTGTGAATTATTGCATTTTATTGTATCTGTCAAGTGGCTGGTTCTGTGTGCAGTTAGTCTGTTCCGTCCGAAGTGCGTTCGTGTGAGCATCATATTATTGTTGTTGTCATCGCGTTTTTTGATGTTGAACCGAAGGGGTGTGCCAGCTCTTGGTCGTTGGAATAACGACTAGCTCCAAGACGATTAAAATCGAAGAACCGGCTGCCGTAAATATTATTAATTAATTACATAAACCCAGATGTAAATTTACATTTTCGCCGGTGTAAATTTACATTTGTTCCAGCGCAAATTTGCTTATTTCTGATTTAAATTTACATAATTCTAAGAGTAAGTTTACTTATTTATGTAAGTAATTTTGTAGTAAATATTCACACCATAAAGTGTAAAATTACTCTCGCTCATATCATGGTGTAAGTTAACTACTATAATAGAAGGAAAAAAAGTTTCCTCCTATTATTGGAGTAAATTTTTTTAGAGTGTAGCTACGCGAGCCAAAGGTCTAAATCTTACCAATTACCTTGCATTGGCTCACTGCTGGCTGCCATTGCACCTCGCCTTATCCACTTTCCACCAACGCTGGTCGCAAGGACGTTGGCGAATTATGAAAAGCGCAACAGACAGAGCGGGGTCTGAGCGAAGCGAAGGGCGAGCCAGAGGATCTTACTAAACATATCGACGCTCGCTTAATAAACGTATCGACGCTTTAGTGCGCGACAGACAGTGCGAGATCTGAGTGGAGCGAAAGGGGAGCCACATGATCTTACTAAACATATCGACGCTCGCTTAATAAACGTATCGACGCTTTAGTGCGCGACAGACAGTGCGAGATCTGAGTGGAGCGAAAGGCGAGCCACATGATTAAAGTAAACCCAGGGAGAAGACAGATGTTTAAATATTACCTATAAATCTGGTAGCATTATTCCTGGAGAAGAATATTTTTCCGTCGTTACATTGATGATGCCATTCCGGTCCCTTGGGCCCTTAACACCGTTTTAAATAGATTCTAAGGCAACATTTCAGAGATATCGGGAAATACGGTTGCTAAACTTAAAAGTACGATTTTCTTGCTAAATATTGATCGTAAAGGGTACAGTGGTCGAACACCTTGAAAGCAGGCAAGTCTGATCACAGGGCGAACCAAGGAGTGAATTAGGTTTCATTGTATGGCATTCGGAATGCTGTACATTTTGCTGTACATACATTTCTCAATGCTGTGCGACACGTCGAAATGCTGTACGTCCAGCAAAATGCTGTACGTCTGGTCAGCTGATTTCACGATATACGGATATCTATTATAGTTGGCTTGTTCTTATCATAACCCTTAACATAAAGTTAAGTTTCTCTCGCTGGTATGTCGTAACTCAATAAGCCAATATACAATGCACCGAAGTGCATTCTGCCGTACAGTCCACTCATAGTTATGCAAAAGTTAGGGAGCTTCTCTGTGAGCTAAGCAACGGCACATGACTGCAGTAGCTCAGTGACGGAGAATTTGGGCGGTTTTTTGCCGCGCACAACCCCTGTCCTGTACATAAAAATGTTCTAACTGATATGTTGAATTGGTTGTATGTATTCCTTAGTTTAAACAGCTTGGTTTTTTCTTTGTATGTATTATATTATTTTTATACCCTTCGCTCATAGAGTGAAAGGGTATATTAACTTTGTCATGAAGTTTGTAACGCATTAAAGGAAGCATCTCCGACCATATAAAAAGTATACATATATGATCAGCGTGACTTGGGGAGTCGATTGGAGCATGTCCGTCTGTCTGTCTGTCTGTCTGTCTGTCTGTCTGTTGCGACGCGTTTTACTCGGCGGGTATTGAAGCTAGCAAGCTGAAATTTTGCACACGTGCTTCTTATTCTTGCAGGCTGTTTGTATGTTTGATTCACCCAAATTGGATCACTGGGTCATGGGGCTGCCATACAAACCTAGCTCCCCAATTTGAGTTCTTCTAAGAAAAACTTTTTTATTTGTGTACCAATTTCAACCAAATTTCACACAAATGTGTTTCTATAGATAACCCAAAATATATGCAAGAATAGATTAAATCGGACTATGGGGTCATGGGGCTGCCATACAAACTTAACCCCCCAAATTAGGTTCTTCTAAGAAAAACTTTTTTATTTGTGCACCAATTTCAACGAAATTTCACACAAATGTATTTCTATTGTTGACACAAAACATATGTAAGAATGGAGGAAATCGGAACATGAGGTCATGGGGCTCCCTTACAAATCCAACCCCCCAAATTAGGTTCTTCTAAGAAAAACTTTTTTATTTGTGCACTGATTTCAACCAAATTTCACACAAATGTATTTCTATTGATGACACAAAACATATGTAAGATTGAATCAAATCGGACCATGGGGTCATGGGGCTGCTATACAAACCAAACCCCCCATATTGGTTCTTACCCATTATTTGCGGGTGTGTCGAAAACGAAACATATAATGAAACTAATAATGTAGTGCTTGTACGACACGCAACGAATCGAAAGCTATTTTAAACTAAAAATCAATGTCCATTTTACATATAAAAACCCATAAAATTTTCAATCACAACATTTTTGACTATTTGCGAAAGCGACAAAAACACCTGTTTCGCAAATTTTTGAAATCCTCAAACAAATTCGCTAAATTTCAGAAAATAGAATTCATGAAATATCCCCTGGCGAAGCCCCCTAGTTTTAAAGACGTTTCGTATCGTGTTTTGATACATCCTCAGGTATATAGTATAATTTTGTTTCTACATATACTGATTTGTTCTATTATTGCTTTTAGGCCAAAAATCAACAATAGAAAAAATCAGTATAGAAACAAAATTATGAGAGTGTATCAAAAAACGATACGAAACGTCGTTTGAAAAAAAATATAATACAAAGAAACTAGGGGGCTTCACCCCTTGCTCGCTTCGCTCGTCGACCCCTGGGGCCGAGGCTAATTTCGGGCGCGTCCGAAATTTTGATACCCTTCGCTAGGGCTAAAAGTTTTTTCAGGCGTACCTATGACTTGTATTTAATCCCCCTCCTCATTCTTTTTCTTCCGTCTTGACAAAAGTTTTGGGCTCGGTTGAAATAAGTGGGCAAAAAAATATTTACTCGGAAAATTTTATTGGGGTTGCCGGAGCATGACCCCACAGTACGATTCCATTCGTTTTGAACTTTTTAGTTGCTTTGATAAAGACACATTAATTCAAGGTTTTGTGAAATTGGTGTAAAAAAATGTTTCTTAGAAGAACCAATATGGGGGGTTTGGTTTGTATGGCAGCCCCATGACCCCATGGTCCAATTTGATTCAATCTTACATATGTTTTGTGTCATCAATAGAAATACATTTGTGTGAAATTTGGTTGAAATTGGTGCACAAATAAAAAAGTTTTTCTTATAAGAACCTAATTTGGGGGGTTGGATTTGTATGGCAGCCCCATGACCCCATGCTCCGATTTTATCCATTCTTACATATGTTTACAGATTGTGTCAACAATAGAAATACATTTGTGTGAAGTTTGGTTGAAATTGGTACACAAATAAAAGAGTTTTTCTTAGAAGAACTCAAATTGGGGAGCTAGGTTTGTATGGCAGCCCCATGACCCAGTAATCCAATTTGGGTGAATCAAACATACAAACAGCCTGCAACAATGAGAAGCACGTGTGCAAAATTTCAGCTCCGTAGCTATTATAGTGGCAGAGAAAAACGCGCTGCAACAGACGGACAGACAGACAGACGGACATCGCCCAGGGTTGCCGTTTTCAGATTTCTAAGTGTAACATTTATCTCATAAAATTGTAACATTTTGAGGTTGAGTGTAACAAATTTGAAGATATTGGTGTTAATGAACAAATTCAGCAATAAATGTACGTAAGTCCGAAATGAATGATTGCTCGCACAAATAGTGGAGAGCTACAAATTAAAACCAACGATTTTCAAAATGGCTGAATTTTTTTCCGAAAATGTTATCCATTCTGTTCCATAAATTCTGTATATTATGGGGAGTTCATGGATTTAACGAAAAATTCACGTGATAGTTGGACCCAGTATTTGTAAGGTATTATGAAAAAAAATTTTTTTTTAAAGTTAATGTGGATAGCCAGCAATTCAGGGGACTCCGCATAATAAAACTTTAATAAAGAAATGGAAATCTCGCAGTTAATCTTGGTGTCATAATAATACAGGCACGCACTGCAGTATAGGAAAAACGATATGTCAGAATTTCCACAATTAGTTTAAATTACAACCCACGATTTGAGAACAGATTCAATACGATAACAATTGTTTAGAAATATCGCAATTAATATTGACACTGCTTTGCACAGAAGCGTAGTTTCCGAATGATTTAAGGGGCATCTAAGTCTTTGGCTGGGTTTCTGATAGCTCTTATTCAGTACCTGTCGGCTGATTAGTCTTATCGCATAGAGAAGACACACACCATGTTTAGAAAGCTTTTCCATTGTATTGAATGGAATCTTTGTTTATTTTGCATAGCTACGCCATATTTTCCTTCTTTAAGCCATCATCTTAGATTGAGAAAATCATTGCGCACTTCCATCCAACAGCGTAAATAAGCAAAAGATAACATAACTATGCAAAATTAACAAAAAATCAATTCAATATAATGGAGAAGCTTTTTGAATATTGTGTGTGTCTTCTCTGGGCGATAAGACTAACCATTCTATAAGATCTACGAGAGAATGGGCCTTTATGTTGTCGCAAAACGAGATGCTCCTTCCAGTACCTTAGACAATGCTTGAGCTTTCAAAGGGAGTGTGAAAAAAGACTCAGGACCCGTAAGTGAAGATGTCTGACATGTTAGCTCATCTGCTCTTTCCTGCCCATCAAAATACTATCAAACTACTCGCAAATCAATTTTACTTGAGCTATCACGTTCCTTCTTAAATGTTCTTTAGATTTAAAATGAAAATTCGTGCCAATATAAAGCTTACATTCCAAATTTTACCAATTGACGAGAAAAAATATTGGCGACCGTAAATGTTTCGTTTGAATCTGCGGCAAGGTCAAATTCAATTAATTTACTGAACTGGCTCGAAGGCTTGGGGCAATCTAGCTTGTATAGTTGAATGAACACTGATCTTGAATCAAGAAAGGACCGGTAAAAAAGGGGTACTCAATCCAGGGGTGTCTAAATTAAAACCTGACGTGGGCCAACAAATGTCAGCGTCTTCAGGATTGAGCGGGCAGCAGGATAAAAATTATGAAAACACTTATAGACTTAAAAAAAAAAAACGCGGAAATTTGGTGGATTGATCAACAACCTGTATTTGCTAAGTAATTAAGTCAAATTTTGGACAGCTTATCAAAACTAGTCGTCCCGAAATAACTTTGAGAGCCAAAATCATTCGGCGGACAATAATAAAGCTCGAACAAAAAGGTCGAGTACCAGAAAAATGTGAACATAAGTTATAACGCCACTGTGGCAAAGCCAAATATTGCTTTCTTAAATAAAGTTCGAGAGAAAACAATTTCACAATGGGGATTATATTTTCCTGCACAAAAGTACTTTGAAAAACCGCTAACTTCCTAAAACAGAAAGTAGGATTTTTAAATACATAATTTAAGTTTGCATTAGCAATAGAATTTTTGATGAGTTTTAATAAATTTCTTAGACTTTAGCTCAAAACCCCAATTTTTAATTTTTTGCACATTTTTTTTTTTATTTTTACACAATGTGATACAACCGATCAATAAGACATACTGTGTTTCTCCGATCTGGCCATGAGCCACACAAAACTGCGATGTGGGCCGCATTTGGCGCGGGGGCCACAAGTTTGACATGCCTGACTGAATCGATGGGTGATCAATGATCATGCACAAATCATAAAAATAGAAAATTTGTTTTTCGGAATACTTCTTCATGTCACTTATACTCGTAGTAGAAAAATATTAAAATATAGTTTAATTCTCCACTCTCGCCAGATTGTAACAAAATTGGTCGGGGTGTAACATTGTAACAAGAAATTGAAATTTGTAACAAAATGTTGCAATTGTAACACGAGTGACAACGCTGACATCGCCCAATCGACTCAGCTCGTCATGCTGATCATATATATACATATTTTATATGGTCGGAGATGCTTCCTTCAATGCGTTACAAACTTCATGACAAAGTTAATATACCCTTTCACTCTATGAGCGAAGGGTATAAAAACCAAGCTGTTTAAATTAAGGAATACTTACAACCAATTCAAAAATTAAGAGCAACAGTGAGAAATAAATAGATCAAACATAATCTAACTGATATAGTCCGGCGTCGGCAAGTTCAAGTGCCTGGAATGCATGTGGGGCCCAGATTGTATTGGACCCTGGCCGTCTTTAAACGCGGAGTTACACAAAAAACACCCGACCATGAGCCCGATGGGGCTCCTTAATGGATGAACCTTTACTCCTGGAACGGGCCGGAGGACTACTTATTGAATCACACTAAGGACATCAGAAAATTCATTCACATTTCACTTTAACCACTTTTATTTTCATTTGAGGGGCAGGAGAACATGCACTTTTCTTTTTTTTTCTTCACGCCACGTTATAGACATTTCACGGAACACTTTCACAAAAAATCAAAACTTTAATAAATTAATAAACTTAAGAGCGCCATATGTAGTCTGGCTGGTGTAGCGGTTAGTGCGCGCACCTTCGGTGCACAGGGTCATGATTTAGAATCTCACCGTGGATCATGGTGTTTTCCGAACTCACGAGCTTGTGACGGACTATGATCTCACTCAGATGTTAAACGGGTACCCATTTATGGGGATACATAACACTGCTGAGCGTGATGCTGATCTCATTACCTCAACAAAAGCAGATAAGATCTTGGAAATAGGATGTCACTAACACATCCTGCGGCCTTAGTCCAATGCTGGATTGTCGCGCCTGTTATTTATTTTAAGAGCGCCATATACTTTACAATCGATTGTACAATAAAGCTCATTTTCTGTGGAGAAAGGTCATTTTCTCTTTTGAAATCAGTAGTGGAACCTTAAAAATAGAAGTGTGGTTGTACAAGCGAACGACGCGAAAACGGCTGTCAAGCTTCAGTCATACCAATACATTGGCTTATATGGGAAGCTCACGACGAGCGAGAGCTATGCCGCTGTCAAAACACAACAAGCGGGACGTGTTTTCATATATCGTGCACCACAACCCGCAAATTGACGGCTGGCGACAGCTCACGAGCCGTTAATTTGCGGCTTGTTGTGCACGAAATGTGAAAACTGGTGCAAACGCGTCTCGCTCGTCGAGAGCTTCTCATAAGAGCCACTGCATTTCGATGTGTCGAGCTTGCGAGCCGTTTTCGCGTCGGGTGCATGAAGCCTTAAAGTTAACTGAAAAAATGAAAGAAAAACTTAAAACGGTCGCAAGTGTATCATTACAAATTTTCTGTAGCAAAACCTAACCTATGCTGAAAACATTTTCACTGTCGTATGCTTCAGATAAGTAGGTATAGGAGAATATTTCACGACATAAAGGGCTGTTTCACATTGTAAGACGAAACCTGACGGCTAACAAAGGTACGGCGAGAGCTTTTATAGTGGCCGGCAGCAAGCATTGTGCATTTCACATTGTAAGAAAGAACTCGTCTTAAGGTAAATTTTCCTCGGCACGACCCCAGTGGCTCTAGCGCAATGGTTCTTAACCCGTGGTCCGCGGACCACTGGTGGTCCCCGAGGCGACCCTAGGTGGTCCGCAAAGCCTTTGCTGTGGTTCCCTCAAAATCCGATACGACAATTCTCGAATTTCATGCAGCCTTAACTTTCTAATAGAAACTTGAATGTTGGAAGCGGATGGGGGTCCGTTTTGACTGAGCAGAACTGAAAAGAAATGTGAGTGTAGCTTCACTGAAAAAAAAAAACATTTGCTAAAAACAATAAAAAACAGTCAAGAATTTTTTTTTCCTGATTTAAGATGTATTTTCTTCTTCCAAGAAAAGTTTTTCTGATTTAAGATGGCTTTTCTTGTTCCAAGAAAAGTATTTGCTTAAAATAAATAAATAAGCATTATTTTAAGCAAACCCTTTTCTTAGAACAAGAAAATACATCTTAAATCAGAAAAACTTTTTTTGGAACAAGAAAATACATCTTAAATCAGGAAAAAATATTCCTTGGCTCTTTTTTATTGTATTTGTTCTTGTTTTAAGCAAATGATTTTTTTCAGTGTTATTACGATGAAATGAAATACCGTCAAAATTTGTTTTAAATGCTTCTTTTTTAGGCGACGAACGCAAGATGATTGCGATGTGCAAGAAAACGAGGACGGCTGAGAGCTTGGTAGGAGCGTTCACTTTATGTGCAGTAGCTACGCGTCTTTATGGACTTTAGGGTTGTCATAATTGTAGGAAACCGTTCAGGTGTTTAAGGCGATGAACTTTTTGAAAACCTATGTATTATTTTCCGGCCAGATCATAATGGTAATTTACATTGCTGAATTAGGATAATTAAACTATTATTGATCTTCGCAGACACTTCTAAATACATAGGTTTCTGTTAGTAGAACATGAACCAGCAATCCCATATTTATAGGAGTTAATGTAAAATTGTTGTTATTCCGGTAAGAACTGTAAGGAAGGGCTTTATAATCTCATAAACAAAACTGGATTTAAAAACTATGAGCCATCTCTAGATGAAACAAACTGAAATATTGGGCAACAGCCTTTACGAAAATTAATGAGGGTTTTGAAATTATAAATTAGCAAAATCACACCCAGAGTTCTTTACAAGATTATCTCCGTCAGTCGACTTTTCCTGGATGATGGTCTTAAAAGCAACAATACCCGTTTGGCGTTATTTCCACATTTTTCTAATCGAAAACGCCAACTGACAAGACAACAATAAGTTGTGTTCCAAAGGTAAATTGAATGAATTCATTAGTTTCCCTATTGATATTATCACAATTGCAATTTGGGGGTCCGCAACAACTAACGAGTTTGATCAAGTGGTCCCTCATGTGCAAAAGGTTAAGAACCACTGCTCTAGCGACAGCGACTCGCTCATTGCATATAGAAACTCGTTTTTAGAATGAGAGAAAATGAGCTAGAGCCGTGTCGAGGAAAATGTACCTTTACGTATGAATGGTACGAACGAATTACAGGCGGACCTACGATAGCATCTCCTGATCGTTGATGTTTTTCCTGTGAGGATAATAAACCCATAATGGGGCTAGTTGTTCTACTTTCATTTTGATCTTGTCGACTCGACACTTCATTATCATTCTAGACTAACTTTAAAGCGTGCATGGACACATTAGCTTTAATATTATTATTCGCCCGTCCGTCTTTTGGCCGGATAGTATGAAATGAGCGAAGTGTCAAGTCGACAAGATCAAATTCAAAGTAAAACAACTAGCCGCATTATCGGCCTTTTGTCGTCGCGCGAGGAACGCCTAAACTATCGGGAGATGCTATCGTACGTCCGGTTGTAATTCCGCCGTACAATTCTTACAAATTTCGTAAGACGCGTTCTTACAATTCAATATGAAATGAGTAATGCCTCT
This sequence comes from Microchrysa polita, assembly GCA_949715475.1. Classification (NCBI taxonomy): domain Eukaryota; kingdom Metazoa; phylum Arthropoda; class Insecta; order Diptera; family Stratiomyidae; genus Microchrysa; species Microchrysa polita. The sequence goes on along the minus strand of OX454421.1, from coordinate 65,526,587 downwards.
TTGCCGGCCACTATAAAAGCTCTCGCCGTACGTTTGTTAGCCGTACGTTTGTTAGCCGGTTTCCAAAACGCAAAAGTAGCGTATGTTCCGCAAACATGTTTGTCATTCTGATCCCCTAACTGTCATTTTGCGGATCAGGAATAATCTCCGGTTCTTTCCCTTTGTCTGCCTTTGCAAAATATGTTAACGAAAAGAACTGGAGATGATTTCTGATCCGCAAAATGGCAGTCAGGGGATCAGTATGGCAAACATGTTTGCGGAACATACGCAACTGTTCCGTTTTGGAACCCCACCCATTGTGAACGGCCCATAAAAGTTTCTGCAACCGTTTATTTACAGTTTGGCAGGTCACATGACACCCCATCGACAATAATTGAAAGCCAAAGGTAAAGCCAATCGTCGGTATGTCGTGCCACATTTATAATGATTAAGGAAATTATTATACTTTCAAAGGTACCCCTGTACAGTAACATGGAAATCGCCCATAGATTCCATGATGCATATCTTCTAAAGGTACTGCTATTGATCAATTTCTAAATTAAATTGACGATTTTATCACCCCAAAATTGTACGTCCATGCCCGTCACGGTTGACTTAATTGCACAGTCTTGAAAAAAAACACCATTTTTTTGCGTCGACAATCAAGGCCCCTCAGAGGTAATGAAATGAGTAAGTTAGAACGATCATCTGAAATTTAAGAAATAATTGCGCAATTTCATACAATGGCGTAACCAAGCAAAATATGGCATAACTATCAAAAAAAATCAATTCAATATAATTTAAAAGCCTTCTGAAAATTGTGTGCGTTTTCTCTATACGAAAGACTAACCATTAGATAAGAGGTCCAATATTTCCCCATTTATTCCCATCCATTCCGGTAGAAACAGTATGAAGAAAAAGTGGCCAATTCTATAGTAGTTGTAGGGAACAATTCGTAGCAAGAGGAAGATACTCGGTTGGAAAAAGAAGAAGACACTAGCTTTGACAGTTGAGTTTGTAATGTATTTGTAGCGCAAACAGACGTGTAAAATAAACAAGGTGTTATAATTTGTCCAAGTGTTTTTTTTTGGCCACTATCCACTTTTATCCAGCGTTTCTATCCACTTTCATCGAGAGTTCCTAATCACACGCTACATAGTCTTGATTTTTCAAACCATCTTTTATCACATTTCCACGCCACCTTTATGTGACAATTCAAACATTTATTAGTTTCGAAAATAATGTCCGTGCTTTTAGAGCTTAAAGCTTGTTAAATTCTAGTGCTTTTTCGAAGTGTAAGAAAAAGTGGTTCAAAACTCGAATATGAAAAAAAGTGCACAGGAATTAAGTGAGCTGCCGTTTCAGTACAAAATGTATGTATTAAAATTTGCAATTGTGATACATTCCCCATCTGTGCAGTTACAAGCTCCCATTTGACATTTGACCATCTTTGATAGGTGTTCGGCACGGAACGACAAGGAAGCATTCTGTCAATTTATTCGGAACGGGACATAACGTAACCGGAGGTAACGCAGCCTATCTGGTTCGCCCATTAAAAGATAAAGCGGGCTGTGAAGTTTTAGAACTCAAGAAGCTATGAACAGCAGATTGAAGAGGAAGAGGTGAAGAATAAATTTTTTTCCCAGACCGCTTATATACCGCAGCAAAGATAAAAAGTTTTAGACAAATTTAAATTATTTTTGGACGGCATATACGGGCTGCACTAACTAATCGAAACTAAATTTAGTCTCGCTCGCAACATATGGCGAGGTGCTTACCAATCCATAATGCCTAGACAAGCGACTGTCTCTGAAATTTATCCAGGAAGAGCGAAGTCGTCTTGTTACTGGAATGATATCGTTTTCGATTTTCGTTTCGCTACAAAGTTTATATGAAATTCCTGGTGAGAAAAAACGCGAGATCAACAAATTCCAATCATAATAATTGTCCAAATAATCGAAATGTCACATAAACCATTTCTAAACATCTGCACATTCCACAACCAATTCGAATAAAAAGAAGAAGAAGAAAGTTAATACGCGAACTAGACTAGGACGGTATATTCACCCTATGGAAATAAATATTTTAAGATAGTTTAAATTAAGAGACGGTATATAAGCGCTCCCAGGCAGTATTTTCAAGATTATATTGAACTAGTGAGGTCCTACTTTGCGCAAGAGGACGGCGGAATTCTGGGCGCCATTTAAGTTTCGAACTGTTGTATGGTATCAGTGGATAAGTAAAATAAGTAACATTTGTGGAAACATGCATTCCAAGGAAGTAAGGTTTTTACTCGTGGTTAAGACTGTTTTACACAAATAAATTGCCCTATTGTGGCAAGTCCGGCGACACCCCGATCGTATCGGTCGGCTAAAGAATTGCAGAGATATCGACGATTTTCCAATTTAATATTCCAATTTAATAAAGTCCGTGTTTGTACTTATAATGAGGTTATTAGACCTGGAAGTGGAGTCTTTTCATTTTAGACCTTTTTCAAAACCTCAATTATATTCGAAAAAACGTACGTTAGACCCTTAAATTTGTGTGTCTATTCATATTAAGTAGAAGGTAACTTTAGCCAAAAATTAATTAAGAAGCTCCATTATCCATTTGAATTTGGCAAAAGCTCAATCAGATCAAAACTAAGGGTACCTCCCATATAAAGTGAGCAGTGGCGTAACGTACGGTGTTCCATGTGTAAAAATACACAATGGAACACGGGCCCGCAAGCCAAAGATGCCCCCAAATCCGAAATCATAACGAATTTTTGTTTGATATATCCATGGGTAACTGTTCTTTTAAGAGACATTTATTTTTACTAATCTGCAAGAAAAATACGCAAGTCAGCTACAAAATCTAGGATACGCATTTTGTGTATGGAGATGCTAAGTATTATCCTCTGCTTGCACCGGAGAGGCGCAACTTTACACTTGGGTCAACTTTGCATTCTAACAATCATCAGAACAATCCAAAAATTATAAATGTTTTTGCTTATAATAATATTGAAAAGATATAAAGGTTCAACTTCAGGCGGAGTGCCTCTCTTGAAGGTTTCTTAAAATTGTGTCAAGCATCCAGTTGGTGGAGTATTTGAATATTGAAATGATTGCTACGCATACAACAACATATTTTAAAGGATAAAGATGTCCTATTGATAGAAATGATTAACCACAATTATTAAGATCGTTCAATGTGTATGTCAAAATATCTTTCTTTTTTAATTAGGACTCAAGAAATCAAGAAACAGATGCCTGCCGAGAAACTAGTCCAGATAATACATCCCTCGTTTCCCTTATGCGTAAAGTATTTGGATGATCTCTACTATGAATTTTATTTCAGTCGATTTAGTTTTCCTTGAACATGGATGTGATCTTCAAATCTGGGGTAGTCTACGATCAACGACTTTTACAAAATAGGTATGTAAGAACACTTCTCAAGGTGGTCTTTCCGCCGGGTCTCTTGGTTCTGCCGTTTAATTATTCAAATTTCAATTTTGACTCAAAAAAATAAGAAAATGATTTGCGTTGCGTTGCAAATGTCAAGTGCAGGGATTTCCCATATGAGCAACCTGGGCGGTAAATTTTGAAAGGGCGACATATTTCATGCATACTTTCCATTGTTTCTGTAAAAATATGTATTTGAAGATCTCAAGAGGCTGGCAATAAATTATAATATACAAAAGCGGTCGCTTTGGTGACAGATTTGCAAATTTTACCGCTCTATTGACCTCTATACTATCTCCAAGTTATATTTCACATATTTTACAATCCGAGGATTTATCGATTGTAAGGGTGCTGCTTCAGATACATCTGGCAATTCAAAAAATCTAAAGGTATTAAGGAACACTTTCTTGAACGATTAAACGAATGGAATGGAATTTCAGTTACCAGTCAAAAATCGTGAGACATAACACCGTTATTATCTACGACCAAGAAAATACATGGACATAGTCTTAAGGTCAGGGTGACCAAATAACTATTGGTAAATGGAGGTGCACAGTATATTATGCCTGGGGAGGTGGGAAGTCTTATGTTTTTCCTGCTGAGATTCAAGTTTATTTTAGTTAAATTATCAGTTTTTTTCGACGAGATAAAAAAAAATTATTTTTGCTAAATCGGGCCTTGTATATTTATACCCTATACCCATAAGATGGTATAGGGTATATTGTTTTTGTTACGCCGATATTATGTAACACCTCAAAGGAGCCACCGGAGGTATGGCAAAGTATATATATAAATGATCAGGGTCGGTCCCTGAATCTAATAAGCCATGTCTGCCTATCTGTCTGTCCGTGTGTCTGTCTGTTAGCACGATAACTCCCGAAATAATGAAGCTAGCGGTTTGAAATTTTGGTCGAATGTTTGTTTTGCTAAAATCTTGGAAGGTATTGAAAATGGGCCAAATCGGACCACGGGTTCCCCTACCTCCCATATAAACTACCCCTTCTTGATATTTTAATTCGGCCATAACTTTCGCTAGAATATCGCTATCGACTTGAAATTTTGATCAATATATGATTCTGACATATACTGTGAGTTGATGGAAATTGGAGTAGGTCCGACTACCCCTACCCCTACTTCCCCTACAAAGTTATATTCAGCCATATCTTTTGATAGAATGTCACGAAAAACTTCAAATTAGTATCAAATGGTAGCCGTTGGATGCCTTGACAAGGTAATAGAGATGTGTCAGGTCCGACCCATCTACCCCTCCCTCCCCCACAAAAAAATATGAAATTGAATATTTTGGGTTTTGCGTGCCTTCTAGGTATGTACATGGGTATAGGGTATACACTCATCGTGCTATTCGCACGATTAGAGCTCGTTTTTAATTTAAATTAGGAAAAGCATGCCACACCGAGTAGCGCAAGTTTTGGCATTAGACCCAATTCACAATAAATTGACTATCACCTTTGCCATATTGAATCATTCATTGGGGAGATCAAGGGTAACAAATTTGTCATGTAGAGCATATACTAAATTTGATTTCTCCTAGCAATTTCATGAGTGTATCTATCAATGTTTTTGGGGAAATTAAGTAAGTAATAATAACTCTGGACTGGACAATTTATAACACACAAGCTGGCCGGGCAAACTTCGTAAATTAAAAAAAAAAGAGGAGGAACTACTTCAGTCCACACATTTTTAAGGAACACACTCACTAAAATTTAAATTAATGTTGAAAGCGACATGTGTTGCCATTCAAACTAAAAGGGGGCATGTTGAACTTAATGGGGAATAGGGAGACGCAGAGTGAAAAGAACTGGACATGTTACCAGGGGAGGCCTGGCCACCCTACATAAGCCAAAATTTAGGCACGTGGCGATATTGAGGTTCCATATTGCAGGTGCAGCGATATAGGACCTTGGCGTGGACCATTCGGGCGATGACGTTCCCGTGCTCCCGAGTCATGAACGGGTGGCTCACGACTTGGCTGACTTTTTCCCTATTCATTCGGAAAGGCAGTCATACAAGTCGAACACAACGCAGTGTTATCGACTGTATAGCTTCGGAGCTGGCGGCTTCGCATAACCCGAGCCACAAAGGGGCTAGTTAAGGAAAATGGCTTTGGTGGAAAATGACTACGCGCCTATATCTAACTAGTTTGTGGATTGATGAACACACGGCCTGAGTGAAATTGCTGCCTAGTAAGCGGAAAAAATCGTTAGGTCTAACCGAAAGCGGGCCAAAGGATGATGACACCTGCTATTGAGAAATCTTTATGTGTACCTCGGGGATGCCCAAGGGACCATGGTCCGTAACCATCATGGAATTGGTCTCGAGCTGAGCTATGGTGCTCGACAAGTCGACCGGTTAGAGTCGCATCTCAAGGTGGGATTCCAAAGGGAGGTATCCCGGCGGAGAACACCCTTCCGGCTTTATGCCGGATAAACTGTCGTTCCCAAAAGGGTGGGAGGTATGACCGCTTGGCTTAGTTATTCCGCAAGTTATTTTTGTAAATAACTTGTTCTCTTTGCAGACAGACCGAAAAAATCCATGTTTTTACGGTGCTATCAATTTTTCTACCTTAACCCGGTGGGGAAGGAATCGAGCTTATATAAAATATTGTGGCAATACTTCATTTTTCGCCTAGTGGAAATGGATGGTACATTAAACATCATATGCACGTTACGCCACACAAACGTTTAGCCTTCTATATGAATTCGACTGGTCTAATGCAAGGTCTAACTAGTGACGGAGGGCGGCAATTGGTCTACGTCCCAGGGGCGCCTCAGATGGCAAATCCGGCCCTGGTGATATGTTTTCTTTCGTTCTCAGACAATTTTACTGTATCTTTTGTCCCCTTTTGTGACATCAGCCAAAAAGGCTGTTGTAGTGGGACAAAGATCTTTGGTGAGTTGCGACACCACGTACCTAGCAGCGCAGGGAGGCCCCTGGTATGGTTGATACGCCATGGCGTGGATCTGTACAAAGACCATTCGGGCGATGAAGTTCCCCAGCTCCCTAGCCATGTATGGGTGGCTCTTAGTGTGACCGACCTCCTCCCACAACTTACGGGAGGGAAGTCACTAAAGACCGAGCACGTAAACGGTGCTCCCTGGTGGGGGGGTTCACCATTACGGTTAATCGTGTGAGCCTCGGAGCTAGCGGCTTCGCATAACCCGAGCCTCAAAGGGACTAGTTAGGGAGAATGGCCTTGGTCGAAGATGCCTACGCGCCTATACCTAGCTAGTTTATGGATTGATGACAACACGGCCCAACTCGCATTGCTGAATAGTATACTGAAAGGGCCGCCCGGATGTGAAAAGCAGCGCTACGAGTCTGCTTTAAGCAGACGAGTAGTCACAGGTTTAACGAGCCTGGGAGGTGCACATCTGAATTGTACGTGAGGCTTAACCAATAGGGGGCCGAAGGAAGATCACACCTGCTATAGAGAAGTCTTTAGCGAATGGTGTACCACGGGGATGGGTGTGCCCAGGGGACCATGCTCCTTGCCCATCAAACTGTTGGCCTCGTGGTGGCTGTAGGTTGTTACCGGAGTTATCGAGCTGGTGATGCAACCCCGGGGTTGGGTTCCTGAAGGTGAGTGCATTCGCCGGATGGAGAAATCCCCCTCTGGCAATAAGACCTTGCCAGTAAACACCGAAGGTCCAAACAGTCCGAAGGACCGGGAGATAAGGCCGAAAGGCTAGGTGCTCCCCTGACGATATACCCGCAGATGGTAAACTTGTATCTTTTGCCGTTTTTGGAAATAATCGTTCCACCTTTTTTTATGTTGTGGACCCCCAATCGGTAAGGACTTTTTACCATAATCAGAGGGCCATTCCTAACTATCCTGCCAAAATCTAGAGAAGTCTGATTTTTGGCGACCAAATATCGTATTTGCTTTGACTAATATTTTATTTATTATGAATTTCTTGAACTGAGTACTCCTAATTTATTATAGTATGTACATTATCTGACCAAAAACAACAAAGTTGTAAAAGTTACCCCGCCAAAGAAAAAGTAATCTGCCACAAAAAGAATACATATCACTCCAATCCGCCGCTCATATGTAATTTTGTTTTAGGTGCAAATGCTGGAGAAGTTTAAATGTACAGGACTACTTTCTAAAGTAATTTGGTGGGAGCCGTCAAAGTGGCACTGAATAAAATGTTAAAGCTCCCACCAAATTACTTTACGAAGTAGTCCTGTACATCTAAACTTGTCCAGCATTTACACCTAAAACAAAATTACATATGAGCGGCGGATTGGAGTGATATGTTTTCTTTTTGTGGCAGATTAATTTTTCTTTGGCGGGGTAACTTTTACAACTTTGTTGCTTTTGGTCAGATATCCTATATTTTTGCTTACCTAAATAACCAACTAATATTTTTGTTTTGGGATCCTGATGTCCCAGTGTCCCAATTTCCTAATGTCCTTATGTCCTAATGTCCCAATGTCCAAATGTCCCACTACCCTAGTGTCCCAATGTCCCAGTATCGCAATATCCCAATGTTCCAGTCTCCCTGTGTCCCAGTCTTCCACCTAATGTCCTAATATCCCAATGTCCAATTGTCCTAATGTCCCAAGGTCGTAATGTCCCAATTTCCTAATATTCCAGTTCCCCCATATCCCAAATGTCCCAGTATCCTAATGTGATAATATCGCAATGGCCCAATGTTCTTATGTACCAGTGTCCCAATGTAGAAATGCCCAATGTCCTAATATCCCAATATCCCAATGTCCCCATATCCCAATGTCCCAGTGGTCTGTGTCCCAATGTAGCAGTATACCAAGTGTCCCAGGGTCCTAATAGCCTAATATCCGAATGTACCACTGTCCCAATGTCCCAATTTCCCCAGTGTACCTAATGTCCTAGTATCCAAATGTCCCAGCGTCACAATGTCCATTAGACATTAGTCCCAATGTCAAAATATCCTAATGTACCAATGTCCCAATTTCCCAATGTCCCTATGTCCCAATATTCCAATATCTCAATGTTCCAATGTCCTAATATCGCAGTGCGCCAATGGCCAAATGACCCAATATTCCGATGTCCCAATGTCCCAATATCCCGATATCTCAGTGGCCGAATGACCCCATGTCCGACTGTCACAAGGTCATAATGTCCCAATGTCATAGTATCCCAATGCCCAACGGCCCAGTCTTCCAGTGTCCTAATATCCCAGTATACGGCAACATTTGTATACTGGGATATTAGGACCAATATCCTAATGTTCCAATGTCCCAATGTCCTAATATCCTGATATCCCAATGTCCCAATATCCAGATGTCCCAGTGGCCCAATGTCCCCACGTCCCCAGTGTACCTAATGTCCCAATGTCCTAATGTGTTAATGGCCTAATGTCCCAATGTCCTAATGACCCTAATGTCCATATGTCCACTAATCCCAGTGCCCTAATGTCACAACACCCCGATGTCTCAGTGGCCCAATGCCCCTCTGTACCAGGGTCCCAATGTCCGATTGTCCTATTGTCCCAAAGTCATAATGTCCCAATGTCCTAATATCCAAGTGCCCCATGCCCCAGTCCTCCAGTGTCCTAATGTCCCAATATCCCAATATCCTAATGTTCCAATGTCCCATTGTCCCAATAGCCCGATGACCCAATGCCCCAATATCGCGATGTCCCGAAGCCCCAGTTTTCCCAGTGTGCCTAATGCCCCAATGTCTTAATGTCCTAATGTCCCAAGACCCCAATTTCCTAATATCTCACTGCCCCAAGATCCTAGTCTCCCAGTTTCCCAATTTCCTAATGTCCCAATGTCGCAGTGTGTGTTAAAAAATTGTCAATGCGATGAGCCGAAAGACGCAATTGTTGAAAATCTTTTGTTAACTTTACCTATTAATTTACCGTTATTCCATCCACTTATCTAAATGGAAGACATTGATTCTTTAGAAGGACCACCAGAGGATTATTTATTCCAAATTTCACAAAAATCCCTTCACGGAGAGAGACTGTAGAAGCAAGTCTTTCTACAACTGTAGATTCCAGTCTGAAATTGGGTTACTCGCTTAAGTCTGTGAGGGTGAAAATTTCACCGTTTATTGTATATATCTTACCCGTTATTGTGCCGATCAAAGATTTTTTTTTTAAAGGCACTAGAACAGGATATGTGGAATATTTTGGCAAAAAAAATTTTATGAGGGATGTTACCTGGAAGGCTGTAGCCTTGTCAAAGAAAAAAGCAAGTTGTCTCCGGTAATCATAGACTTGTTCGCTTTCGTTTTTTTTCCTTTGGCGGCCGATACGCTCTCGCGTCTCTTGATATGATTTTTCAAAACCACAACTTTATAATTTATCAAAAGGAAACAGCTTAATTTAGGAAATACATACATACATTTCAAATTTTTCCTTATTCTATCATATACCCCTCACATTGTCCACCTAATTCTCCTTATTTTTAAATTCGAGTATTTATTATTCCTTATATACAGGGTGTCCCGCAACCGGTGGTACATAGGATAATGGGAGATAGTACAGCTCATTTGAGGACAATATATGTTCTACACGACCCCTCTATCTTTAACCGTTAGAAAGTTATAGCATTTTTTGATAAAAGTGTCAGAAACCCCGACTTGCCGAGCAAAATCACTATTTGCCACGCTCCCAAATATTGGATCCGAAATTTGACTTCACTTTCTGAAACTGCACAAAATTCTACATAAAATAACGGTTTTGCCAATTAAATTATTTAAAAACCTACCCAGATACAACCACTCAAACTTTAAAGAAATTTGGAAATTGATATTTTCTTGTAAATTCAAATTGCAAAATCGTAACGGTACTTTGAACTGACAAATGTGGAAAGTTTACAAAAGTTGCATCATTATGTCAGCTTTCGAACGACATATAAAAAATAGGGTCTTAAGGACTGAAAAATTGAAAATATTACGTGTTTAACAGAAAAAAACATGGTCTCAAGAGAAATTCAAAGTATACATTTTATTAAGTAAACAATATTTTTTTTATAAAAACTAAAAAGAAAGATTATTGAGAATAGGAACTTTTATATTATAAATGCTGTTCAAAGTGTCCTCCTCCATATCGGACACAAATTCGGCACCTTCTACCAACAGAAGAGACCGCCTTAAGCATCTCTTCCCTTTTTTCGCGCAAATTATTGCAAGCCATTTTAATTTTTTGCAAAAGATGTTCCCGGGACACTATTGGCTCATCGTAAACTTCATTTTTGAGTCTACCCTATACATGGAAATCAAGCGGCGTTAAGTCGGGACTTCTAGGAGGCCAAGCGACAGGCCCGTATCGTCCAATCCATTTTTCATGGAACTCACTATTCAAAAATTCCGTAACAATTCTTCCGCTGTGAGCCGGACATCCGTCCATTTGCCACCATATTTCTGATAATCTAGCTAATGGAATTTCATCTACGACCTTCGGCACGACTTCTGTTTCGAGAATCTGGTGGAACGCGGATGAATTGAGTCTTTGAGGAAGAATAATTTCAGGTAGTAGTTCATCTCCAAGAACACCGATCCAGATATTTGCACTAAACTCGTGCTGGTATCTCGAAGTACGAGTTTCGCGGGGGTTCTGATGAGACCAGAAATGGGTGTTGCGGGTATTGAATACACCACTCCGAGTAAAAGTAGCCTCATCTGTCCATATTATTTTTCTTTGGAAGTGCCGATCCGCTGCCAATCTTTGTATGAACCAACTACAGAAAGTCCTTCTTCTTTCAAAGTCGGAAGGCAGTAGATCTTGCACTTCCGTTAAATGATATGGATATTGACTATCCTCTTGTAGTGTTCGGTGAATTGTCATACGAGGCACACCCATTTGAATAGCCGCCCTTCTCGTGCTTGAATCCGAGTTCGTCCTGAAGTGACGAAGAATTTCTTCTTGCAGCCGTGCCGTAGTACGTTGACTTCGCTCTAACGTGTAATGGTTCGGTGTTCTACCAGTTTGTCGTAGTGTGTTAAACGCCCTAACAAACGTTCGGCTGTCCGGAACCTGTCTTTGGGGGAAGCGACGACCATACTCGCGAACTGCTTCGCGTCCGTTACATCCAGCTATACCATACACCAACACCATATCAGCGTACTCGATATCCGAATATTTTGTCGCCATCTAATAAAACATCACACTAATAACGATTTTAATAAATACTACTAATAATAATACCTGTTTTAATATTAACGTTCTAGCAACAGATCAATTGTGTGATAATCAATGCTAATCAGTTGAATTAAACTGGTGGAATAACGAACTGAAGCAAATGACTTTAAAATAACAAGGATTAACCGTTAATATTACCGTTTTCTCAACAAGTACATTTTCACATTTTTCCAGAATGAAACATCTTCAAGGCAAAGTTCGTTGACACCTTAATTTCACTATTTTTTGAAAACCATTAATAATAATTGAAGTATGTATGTATTTTAATTAGATTTGTTCTGCTTTAGTTTCGCGTTTTTTTTTCTTTTACACGTAATATTTTCAATTTTTCAGTCCTTAAGACCCTATTTTTTATATGTCGTTCGAAAGCTGACATAATGATGCAACTTTTGTAAACTTTCCACATTTGTCAGTTCAAAGTACCGTTACGATTTTGCAATTTGAATTTACAAGAAAATATCAATTTCCAAATTTCTTTAAAGTTTGAGTGGTTGTATCTGGGTAGGTTTTTAAATAATTTAATTGGCAAAACCGTTATTTTATGTAGAATTTTGTGCAGTTTCAGAAAGTGAAGTCAAATTTCGGATCCAATATTTGGGAGCGTGGCAAATAGTGATTTTGCTCGGCAAGTCGGGGTTTCTGACACTTTTATCAAAAAATGCTATAACTTTCTAACGGTTAAAGATAGAGGGGTCGTGTAGAACATTTATTGTCCTCAAATGAGCTGTACTATCTCCCATTATCCTATGTACCACCGGTTGCGGGACACCCTGTATATATATACTACACCATGAACCCTCAAAGCGATTTATATCCGGAAACAAATTGAAGTACTTGTTCAAATAACGTATTACAACTCCACTCGAGTGTGTATGTACATTTGCTTTACACCCGACCCGACACATCATCCCCCTAATGGGTTAATTATAATTTGTAAATTCACCCTCAATTCCCTCAATTTGAGCTCAATAGAATACGTCGAGGCAGCTCTTTATGATTTTTGAGTCGGTGCAATTCCTCGCAAGACTCTGACTCTAACTGAATGCAATTCCATATACTAAAATAGAAATACATTTATAAACTTTTCGCAACTGATTTTCAAATCTCTCTCTTGCCGAACGCTCGAAAAACAACCCTCTCGAACAACACATCCTGATCCTGCCAAACATAATAAGAGGCTCGGCCATGCACAGTGCATACTCATTCTATTTGTTGGTGCAAGGGGTAAATGACGATTGGTGTACGTACGTTTTTCTCAATGACGTTGTTGTCGTCTTCGTCGCCCGATGGACTGCTAATCAGGAGGGTTGTATCCGCAAAATAGCACCCCAAAGCGACACAAATATACGCTTTGGTCCACATCATTGAAAGAAATCCGTTGGAGATGAAAGATGAAGACGGTGGCGACGAGGAGGAGGTCGTTAGTACGGCAATATACGACAATCGAATCGAATCGACATGAACTCGTACATGGAAATGATGGAGAATCCAAAAGTCGACATATGTTCACCATTCAACTGGCAGTCCATGTGAACTATGACGTGTCACACATGATGAAGAAGATCGGGCGTATGTGGTGTATGTATATTCTTTTTGATTCCAAATGGTACGAGGGTTGTCGAAATGGGAAATGATAATCTCATCCATTACCAAAACAGGACCAGTCATAAACACTGAAACCCGTTGACATCCTTCATTGGAATTTCAAAGGACAAATGCTCACAAATGGTTTATTGTTACCTATACACCACACAGGTACTATTACATATACGAGTACCAACCGTCATTGAGATCCATATAATAATTCTCATTTCACTCACCCTCAATAAAACAGGTCAGTTCCATTTACACAATTACAACCTAGTCAGCAACCCTGCCTGCTTCCATTTGAACCCAAAACAGCGATGCTGTGCGCATGGACCTAAATTTATTTGTATTTGGGGTTGCTGTACTCTGCGTGGCTTTGATGTGAACTGGCTGTTTTGTGAACATACACGATGCCATGAGCCATGATGCCATGCCGGCATCATTTATGGCTGTTTTTTTACAATAATGGTCCATAGCAACAACAACAACACGCCCGGCTCATACTCATCTGTGTTCGCGGTCTTGGCTTCTTCACTTCAAGGATCAGTCCGAAGTGAGTTAAAGAGCCGGTGACATCGAGACGTGTGCGGTGCATTTAGTGCGGTACAACGAAATAAACTATACAACGGAACTGTGACCGGAGAGTGAAAACTCCATATCGCAGAATTTGAATCTCGCGTCCTTTTTGCTTTTGAGTTTCTTCTCGTCCTTGTGTTCGGGAAAGTGAGTGTTGTTTGTGTATAGTTCACGGAATCAAAATGATTTTTGCCAGGCATATGTTTGTCGTTCACGTGGTGGTGCTGCTGGTCATCAGTTGTTCAAGTGAGTCCAGTCATAATCATGTCCTTCCTTGTGTACACTAGGTCTAGAAAAATAAAATGTTTGACTAACCTGAAAAGATGAATCCGACCGCGATGATTATATCCTTTAAAAAATCTATATGGGACTGTACCTATACCTCCAAGAGTTCCGGGGAGACGCATAACAATGGGGCGCAATAGTTAGCAGTTCCCATGTCTCAAGATGAATGAGTCTACGAGCTTAATTAGGTAATTTCCGCGAGCTCGCGTCCGTCTGTGTGGGCGAGGGTATATGGTGACAGTCGCAGTACCTACATCACTTGAGTTGTGTAGGAAGCTCTTGTACATGAACTTGACCGTCAAATTGCCAACAATGCAGCAATTGACCTCCTCCGCCCTATAATATGAATGAACCGCGTGTCTGTCGCTGGGTGGGATGTACTCGTATCATCACATCGCACTTTGTTTGTAAACACTCAGGCATGCTTCGTTTCAATTTACAAAGTCCAACTCCTGCTCCGCTACTGTGGTGGGCATCATCCACAGACTGACTTTGAGGAGCTCCATATGGACAACATGCCCACCATATGGTTTGCAACGTCGAACAGCATCGAATAATAAATTGAAGTCTTGAAATTTAATTGAACTGTACGCGATCTCTATTGGCGTCTATTTAAATTGTCTATTTAAATTGGCTGTAGCTAATTTTAGAGCTCGCCTTTTCCTGCCCGAACATCAAAAGTTGGGCTCGAACCCGAACATTGCAGTGGAGCTCTCAGTATTGGATTTTCCAATTTTGAAATTAACACTCAAGATTTTGTTTGTTCAAATACATAACTTGGAGAAGGGTATGGGTAGATCTGGATACTAATTTGAATGGATACAGAACCCTTCTTTATATCGTCTGCAGCCCAATACACATTTCCAGCAACGGGTAGCCAGCGTGCAGTAGATGACACCCCTCACTTTTTACAATTGGTGTATGCAATCGAAACTTTTCACTACGAAAACACAAGGGTTGTGTTATTCCGAATTTCTGTACATACCAGTAAGCATGAAGGGGAGGGAGCAATTTTCTGCAATCGGATAATTCGATTAAATTGTCGATTTTGAAATCAGACAACTCCTGATTTTCAAATGAATTGCATACATAGAAGGAAATGGATATCTATCATAGGGTAGCATAGTAATGGTTAGATTGGCGGTGCTTTGACGACTAAGGACACATTGAGCTTCAGGTTTTCGCCTTGTTTACATAAAGATCTGGTTAGGCGTTAGGATATATGTACTTACATAATATATGTATTTTAACGAATGTAATTTAGCTGGTTTGATGGCTAATAGTATTTCTGACTGGATCTGTAGATTAGCTATACAATTCATTCAAAAATCGCGAAATAACGCTGACGCTTTTAAAAAATTAACAGCGATACTGTTCTTACAGCCATGGTGTACACCAGGGCTGTCAAACTCAAAGCCTGACATGGGCCAAATGTGTCTGTCTGCGGGATTAAGCGGACCGCAGGATAAAAATTTCGAAAATGCCTATAGAAAATTGTTTCTGAAATTGTATCATGGGAGTATATACTTCAGAAATATCATCATATCGGGTAATAGGTTGAAATTGCAATGTTAACAAAACTTCACATTCAGGTAGCCTCCTCACCAAATGCAGGATTTCTATGTCTTTTAAGTCTTGTTTTCAAATTTAGACTTATTTTCAAATAAATCTCAATCTTAGATGTTCTTGCAAACGCGAATTATAATGCAATCGCGGCATGTAGCTATCACGCCATGGGCGTAGCCAGGGGGGGGGGCAGGGAGGAAAAATTTCCTTTTTTTCTATTTTAACCTTCCGTTAGACGCAATGCATCTGACAGATACCTCGCATTGTTTTTTTACCATAACTTCTTTTCTATTGCGAATTCCACTTTCTAACTCAGAGTAGCTTCGTATACCGAGTACGGAAGCATTTTAGTCTGATAGTGATAATTATGGGGTCCTTTGAATTTACGTAGCAGGCTGGAGCATCTAATAGATGCATTGCGAGCACTCGTGTAAGTGATTTGAACGTGTAATTGATATAGGGGCAGCAGTATGCGATAAAAAAAATATTTGCTACAAGTTGAATATTTTTAGATTTACACTATTACACCTTTGTTTTACCATTGAAGTTTATTTTAAAATTTAGTTTGGCTTAGAAATCTGTAAAACTGCAATTATGTAAGACAATTCCAAAAAATTTCACTTTTTTAAGACTTTTTCTTACCAAAAAAAATATTATTAACAGCCCCGGTTTTTTCTTTTGATATTGACTATTGGTATGACAAGGCTTCAAATATTCAGATAATGAAGAAAACAACCTTATGAAGATATACATTACTTTACAACAGGATGACAAAGTTGGCATCTACATAATAGATGCATTGCGTCTATTCGTGTTATATTTTTTATTGCGACTAACAGAAGGTTAGAAGGTCATTCAGAGATCTAGCGTGACACTTTTTCGGCCTGTTTGCGTCGACCAGTAATGTAGGTACGTAATGAATTATCTACTGTCATTGCGATATAATTCGCTGGCTTAAATCTTAAGTCTTGATGATTGTTTGTTGCTTTTCTGTAGTTGCCGCTTTCCAAGTACTTCTCAGTTACAATAGCGTTGGTTTTTACAGTCTGGTTTGTAACAATCTGGTTTGTGAAGAGGAGTTGGAAATTTTGGACTGTGATTTGTTAACTTAAACTTCACTTAAATTCATAAAATTTTACAAAGATGATGTATGAATAATGAGGGCTCTCATCATTCTGTGAGGCCTTAGACAAGAGAATCGTACTGACATTGCTGAATAGTGTTAAACGTGGTTGATGATTGGCGTAGGTACAAGACAGTGTAGTTTGTTCTCCTTGAAGGCATTATACTGCCCGTCACTTGCGCGGGTCCCCATTTAGGAAATACAGACACTGAAGTTTTGGATAGCGATTAAATACATAGTCTTCTTGACTACAGCTTCGATGAATTGTTACAGATGGTATCGAAGCTAGGAATGCATCACTTACATACATGGTGGGCAAAAAGTCCTTTTCCTATTTATATATGTAATATTTAAATAAAGTGATTAAAACAAAAAAAATAATCGCAAAATTAGATTTAATTCATGTGTTTTATTTACATTAGATGAGACAATGAACTTGTTGTAACATAACTTTCCAAATCGTGTCATTTCGAAAAATGGTAACATAAAACGGTGGCCATTTTCGCCTGATCTGACGGCTCCAGACTTTTTTCTATTTCACACCTCTCGAGTTTCTATGGGGCTACCAGGGACGTAGCCAGGGGAGGGGTCCAGGGGGTCCGGAATGACGGAAAGTTTCATAAAGTCTCAAAAATTTGAAACCATTTTTTCTTAATGAATAAAGTGACATTTCCTCTACCATCGGACAATACTATATCCTCTAGAATCAATACCAAAACTCTAATTTCAAAAAATATATTTACCTGGTATTGAGCGTTGGACCCCTCCCGAAACCAAATCCTGGCTACATCCCTGGGGGCTACCTCAAAGAGAACAAACCACAGACTTCACCGTATAGTTAAAACAGAACATTCCAGCGGAAATTGCGCAGATCACACCGACTCCAAAATGGTGTACACTTATCGGATATAATTTGCCACTCCTAATGTAAATAAAATACATAAATTAAATCTAATTTTGCGATTATTGTTTTTTTGGGTGTAATCACTTTATTTAAAAGTTATTACATAAAGACGAAAGGGACTTTTTGCACACCCTGTAGTAGGGATTACAAAACGCATGCCAAGGAGGGAGGGCAGAAAATAAAATTGTTCTCTGATTACACTACAATGTTATCCTTTTCACGTCCTGATATTTTAATAGCGTCGTCTTGCTAACGGTGATATTTGGAGCATTTGTCCTGCGTTTTCCGCAAACAAAAATAGGAGCGTTACCCACACTAGAAAAATTTAAAGTAATTATTGCAGTGATTTTATGCCGTTAATTTTCAAATTTTTAATTTGCACTTTGGGTCGCTTTCAAAAGTATGATATTTATTAGCCAAATAAAGCTAAAGCAGAAAGCCTTTAAATAGCTGCAAAAAAACAGGATTCATCCATATTAACAAAAGAAATTACTTTTAACTGCTGCGATACTAAAAGAAAATTCCAATGAACACAAAAAAATCCACCCGGTTCATAACACGTTTTCAACCAAAATCCTAAACTAAATTTAGACGAAATCGTGGTAAAAATGTAGATAATTTCACTGAGTGTATGCAACACACATCTTTGAAAATAAACGTCACTTGTACAGTCGGTCGTTATCAACCTATAAGTACAAATCATTGACGTAGATTTCCATAATGCCGCACACACACGGTCAATCAGAATCCATTTTTTTGATACTCGTTCCATCAAAATCATACATTTTCTTGAATTATAATTGAGCGAAAATCAAAAAAAAAAAAATTATTCGGATTCTTCGTGTGTGTGTGACATAAGTCAGATCCTATAAAAGTTATGTAATAAATTAGGACGATCGTGTCAACAGGATCCGAGATTTCATAATAAACCTAAATTTCGTTGTCAAGTGTAAATATCGTTTTACCAGAACCTGATAGCCGTCTACACACAAACAAACCCTAGATTTGAACTAAATAAACTCATTCCAACCCGTTTACTCGATTCAATCGTGAGGTTTTAGTATATCTTGTCGCAAGTGTAAATTCCCTATAAACATAGCCATGCCATACTTATAATTTCAACATTTTTCCAAATCGGGCAAAAAAGTGGTTTCAGCAATTTTGTTTAATTATAAATTATTAGTTTGTGAGGGGCCCCCATTTCGATCTCGAACACAAGATAATATTATTTTAGAAACGTTACGCCACTGCACCCACCGAAAGTACTTGGCTGTGAAATGCTCTTAATACCATCATCAGTGCCAACAATATTGACTAAATAGCTAAATAAATAGCTATGGGCTGAATTCAAATTGTAAGACAAAACCGGACGGGTAAACTTGCAAGACAAGAACCATCGTTCTTACAATCTGAATTGCACAATGCTTGTCTGCTGGCCACTACAAAAGCTCTCGCCGGGTGTTTGTTTGTGCTAATAAACGGACGGCGAGAGCTTTTGTAGTGGCCAGCAGACAAGCATTGTGCAATTCAGATTGTAAGAACGATGGTTCTTGTCTTGCAAGTTTACCCGTCCGGTTTTGTCTTACAATGTGAATTCTCCCATGGGGGAGTTGTATTTCCACTCAGACTAAGAACTTGTCTATTTTTTTCTTTAACCCGACTGCATTTGACTCCTTCTCGAAGTCCAGAACTATATCGCTCAGATCGTTGTTTTTGTACGAGAATACTTAAATGTCGAAACTTCATCATACGAGTTCCACGGCGTCCCGACAAATAAAGTCGAATCAGTAAAAAACTACCATCGCAAATAGGGTACAATCCTGTCCAACTTCGTTATAAACTTTACTGTGGGTTCAGAGGAGGGTTAGCTAGGACTCCCGATTTAATTGTAGAAGCGTAGAGGAGCAGCTGGGTTGATCAGCTAACTCACTCTATGAATTTTTTACTCTTATAATAGAAGTAAACTTTGTTTCGTTCTATTATAATAGTGAAATTACTCTGCAATCTAAATTTGCAAATCAAGTGTAATTTTACATAAAAAATGTTTAAAAAGGTACTCCAATATATTATTAAATTTACACCACGCTATGTGTAAAAACACTCCGTAATAATAGTATATAATAGAATACAAAGCGGTTTCACTCTTTTTTGCGTTGTAAAGATTTAAGTGGCGAATCTTTTCAAATAATATAGTTATCAATAAAACTATTTAAGGATATATCAAATATAAACAAGTATCGGTCGAGTTTTGCTGATCAGTTTTTCATTCACATCGGAGGCTGCAATATGGTCTTTTTTTTGCGATCTGTACACTTCTTGTTCTTCTCAGTACCGTATAGCCCAATGTGCGGCCATGGTACGTTAACTCAGCCGTTTATAGGCAATTTCGAGTCAACGTTACACTGCATATCATTTCGGAGTGTATATAATGTTGCAAGCACTATAATATTTCCTATCCGCACATGGTACGGAAATGTTGGACCACGCCGAGATTCGATATCGGGTTCTCTAGATTACTAGCATCGTAGAGTGCGACTCTACCAAGTGAGCCACAGAGCGTGTACACATGCGTTCTAAATGCAGAGAATTTTTGGAAAAATGTGTTACACTGTGCAGCCGATTGAAGTATGATAACTGGAGAGCACGCTACAAAAAATGAGTAAAACTTCCACTGCACGTTGTAAAAATACACCACAAATCCGAATTAAACACATAAACGTTGTAAAAATGCACCAGATAATCTGAATTATACAGAAGTGTATAATATAATATAATATAATATAATATAATATAATATAATATATTTCACACCGATTTTGGTGTAATTTTCTTATTTTACACAGAAATTGTTCAAAAATGCACTCTGTATGTGATTATAAGCGAGAAAAAGTGTAAAATTACCGCATTTTCAGCGGAAATTTAAATTCACTTTTTAGAGTGTAGAAAGATCGAATAAAGACTCTTATTTTTGTGGATGTGAGATAAGAGGCTTCTTGGTATGTTTCGGCAGGAGATGCGATCCTGTAGAACCAAACAAAACCAGAATTTAAAACCGGCATTGATCTTGCAAGGGGAATGTGCAGTTAAAAAGCCAAAAATAGCACTGGATACAGACTAGCTATACAGTCTAAAAAGCAGAATCGGAGGCCTGTTGAATGTAATCAGAATCAACAGTAAAAGTCTAAACACGTTCAGCTGCCATTTTACGTTAAATAGTGTAGAAATCGCGACAATTGAAGCTCAACCATACGGGTCAAAAATATCAGAAACAAGTTTGAGAAATTTGTTAAGCTCTTAAAATTCGGTTTAGTCGATGTTAAGGTTCCACCATAATTAAAATGAAGTAAGTGGGTTCAACTGACCCATCAAAGATCCCATGATAGTAGAAGCAAGACGGGAGATGAATAGCCAAGGTTCTTTTACCAAGTAATACCGAGAGATGATTCCGCCAGGGTAGATAGCCGAACAGAGAACCAGATTGACCATATCGCCATCTCCAAAACATGGAGGAATTGTTTCATGAACGTCAGGGCTAAGCGTGGTGCTGATGTAGGCAGCGATCACCAACTTGTCATCGCAAAAATTCGCTTGCGAACCGCTGCTATTCGTCGCTCACAAAACGAGTGTGTATTGCCACGATTCAATGTGCAAAAACTTAAAGGTCCATCAACAATACGTGCAGTTTCTAGCGCATTGCAGATATAGCAGAGATAGCTAATGCACAAACACCAGTTACTCCTTCATCAATTGATGAAAGATGGAACATCGTGAAGAACGCTTTTATATCGTGTGGCGAAACATTTGTGGGCAGACTTCAGCGAGGTAGGCGACCATTTATCAGCGACGATACATGGTCTCTGATAACAACCACTACTCCAGCCAGACTATACGAATGATCATGTTTTATTCGTGATTCTAATCAACTCAGCAACAAAAATCACACTTGAGGAGAAAACCATTATATTACCTATATGCATGATCCGTCGACATTCCTTCAGCTGACCATCATGTATCTTACTTTCGATGCGTCCTATAGATACATAAAGGCGATTCGTGATTCATGAAATAAATCTTATTTGTGGCTATGTTCACGGTATATGACGCCGATGCTGGCTGGGTAGGGTATCCTTGCGTTATACCTATTCTACTTTCCATCAATTCTAGGGGTATGTCACAATTAGGCATGGATCAGCATTCCAGGTCGCTAGCGATATAGTCCAGTACAATTGGTTCAAAATAGCCCCAAACCTAAACATAAAAAAAAATTGTTGATGCCAAATTGTTGAAGACACTACCTTAAATACGCAGTAAAAAGTTACACTAATTTGCGCCATGGGTTACATGGGACTAGGCACCCCACCAAATTTTATCTGCCTGGCTCAATTTAAAAAGAAGCTACAGGCATGCCTATTTGAAAAATGTTAGGAGGAGTGAGGGGGCGTCAATGGTGGGAGCATTCCAATTTTTGGTAGAAATCAAATAAATTTTGTTAGCAATATATGGACAAGATATTATGACCGAAGGGTTATTCTAACAAGAGTTACAGTGCGAAATGTAAAACTCAAAAAATTTAAATTCACTATAATACCTTTGGGTCTAGGGTATAATTTTCTGAGAAAATGTCTAGAGTGTTACATGTCATTACAAAGGTAATTTTATGTAGTTTGTTTCGTCCTCAGGACATTTTAAGCTCAGACTCATAGTTTTCCAGATATTTGCAAAAAACTGAATTTCACCCCTTTGCCACCCCCTTCCCCGTTAACCCATGGGGCAAATTAGTGTAACTTTTTTCTGCGTATATTGAGCAGTGTATTCAACAATTTGGCATCAACTTTTTTTTTTATGTTTGGGTTTTGAGCTATCTGTACTAGACTAATATTCTGTCGACAGTTATGGCCGAATTAAAATATCTATGGGGTTATTTGAATGGGAGGTAGGAGAATCCTCGCTTGCATTTGGCCAATTTTAAATACTGTTTAAGATTTCATAAACAGTATTGATTACGAGTCTAATTAAAATTTTCTTTAAACCCGGTAAATAATGAACGAAAAATACGCACAGATTTTTCGCTGTGATGGAGAATGTTCGAATCAGAGGATGTCTTATTACTCTCTTAAATCTTTTTCTATCTGTTTACAATTCTATTCATGTATCATGTATACTTTCTCGGTCAATGAATTAATTAAATAGGTAATTTATGTTTGGTCGCTTAACAAAATTGTTAGTTCAACCTAATACTCTGATCGGTTTATAGACAAATTAACGACACTCGAGCTTGGAAAATATTGTAACTCTCGTACAAATTGGGCTAGATTTGTTCAGCCAAATTCAGTTATCAATTGAATATTTGAAGCTTGAAGATTCGAGTTAACTTGACTTGAATTAAATATCCTTTGGCAGCATCCGCACGAACAGTGAGCTTAACTTATCGTCCCTTTTTATGTCAATTCTCATTCAGTTTCATGTCCATTATCCTGCTTCGTAAGCGTTATTATAGCTATAATAAGTTCACTTAATAGTGCGGATCACATTAAAGAGAATAATTTAATATCATAATAATATCAAAACTTCCTCCATGGGTCGTTGACTTTCAATATGCAAACTCACGGCCACTATGTACACATAGGCAACCTCCAGTACAAAATACTTGGCAAGTAAAACATATAGTTCGTGACCGTGTCCTTTAGAATCGCAGGATGTTAAAAAAATGAACTTACAAAAACTGAACTCAAGCTCTTTTTGCATTTCCTTCCTAGTTACATAGCGAATCTAATATGCACTTACACCAACCTACACGTACAGGACTACAGGAGTACGTACGTATCATGGCAAGGCAAGTGTAGTCATTCATCTCGAAAGCCTACTGTTGTTTGTACATCATCCTAGTGGTGGTCCTAGTGCATATACTTATGTAGATCATCTTTCGTGGGAAAAGTGCGCATCTATCGCTCTCGCCTCCTCGCAGAATATGCTCTTGCCTCTTGCTATCGTATAAAGTCCTTTAGAAAATATATTTCACATGATCATGGACTATGATGATGTGTACTTATGCGGTAGTTGTCGTCGTCTATTATTCTCAAAAAAAAAATAGGCGAGAAAACACTAATACAAAGTGCAAAATGTGTCTCTTTTGATAACTATGTCGAGTCGACTATGTCTGATGAACGTCTCTATACACAATGTCGGGTGTACCCATTGTAGTGTCAAAGAAAAGATTTGACGAAACGAAAAATGCATCAAATTTTTTTTTGGAATGAGTGATAGTCTAGAAATATGAAAAAAATTTAGATTGTAACTAAATGCTTGCTGTGATATAGCATGAAATGTAAAAGAGGGTTGTAGGTAAGATAATGAAGCGACCTACAGTACAGATGGTTGAAGCAAGTTTTCGATTTTGACGCCTATGACATCGATTAGAAAATTTATCAGTCACTTGACCTAGCAATTTTTTTTTTTTTACAAATTACAAAGACTTACATTTCTTCATTTATCCTTTTACAGAACCTTCACACCAGACGCCCGCCATAACAGCCATATCAACCGAACAAATCAAGAACATTGGCGAATCCGTGATATTCAATTGTACCATTGATGATGTCAGCCGTTATTCCGTATCCTGGGCCAAACGACATCGTGAACAACCCACCGATAGTGTCGTGCTCGCCTTTGGCTCCACCTTGACCCTGAATGATCCTCGTTTTTCTGCCAACATCGCAATGAACGGAACAACAATGATTTACTCATTGACCATTGATAAAATCGAAGCAACCGATATGGGAACGTACGAGTGTCAGGTCACCATATCGCTCCAGCATAAAAGTAAGTCAACGGTGAATTTGCTGGTAAAGCATCCGCCTGTTATCCTGGTGCAGGAAACAACAACGAGTGTGACAGTTGCCGAAGGCTTACCCACTCAGCTGTCGTGTTCAGCAAGCGGTTATCCGTCGCCAACAATCAGTTGGTCGCGAGAGTACAATGCCATCATGCCACAGGGAGGACATCTTTATAGGTGAGTGAGTCGGGAGCAATGAAATGGTATGAAATGTAGCGAGCATTTGAATGTGGTTTAGCAGGAGGCAGTCTTATGAAATGGTTTAGTCATCGACTCTAGACATATACAAGTGAAAGTCGATAAATGGGGAGTTGGAGGATGTTTATCCTACTTTAAAAATACAGTCGGACCTCGATAATTCGAATCCCAAGGGACCGACAAATTCATTCGAGTTATGTATACTTCGAGTTATAAAAATTCGAGATATCGAAGCTTAAAAAGTAAACTTCGACTTATCAGGGTTTTCTCTGAAATATCAATAAACGCTTAAATAAAAAGTCAAAGATTTAGTCAAGTTACATGTAAGATTTAGATTTAGTCAAGTTACATATAATACGTAACAAAGTAAATATAACGAGAAAATTTAGGAGAGATTAAAAGAAATATATATAATATGCTGATCTCATTACCTCAACATAAAGCAGATAAGATCTTGGAAATAGGATGTCACTAACACATCCGGCGGATTCAATTATGTCTTCCTCGGTTTGAAAATCGTCTGTGGCTAAGCATTTGTCGACTGCAACGAATTCTTCAGAGGAAGTTGTTCCAACATCTATGGCTCGAGATAAAGTTGCCAATCCTTCATGCATATTATTGGAACTTATTTCAACAGGCTCTTAATTGCTAGAGAGGAATCCACAACCCCTGAAGCAATTCTTTGATGTAGCTTTTGTTACGCTCTCACATGCTTTTTCGACTAAGCGTATTGCTTCCAATACATTGATAGGTTTCAATTCTATATTCCGTCTAATTCTCTTCTCATTTTCCTTATGAGTTCCTGCCTGTAAAATACCTTAAAATTTTTGATGATTCCCTGGTCTAGGGTTGTAATATTGATGTTGTATTCGGAGGCCGAAGTCGAACGAACGAACGTTCCAATCCGTCAGGAATAATGTGCGTGGGGCGGTTGTCAATTAACAATAATCCTCGCTTATTTTTGTTTTGCAGCTCCATATCCCAGTATTTCAGCCAAATTAAAGACGACACCCAAGCCTTCTGATTAGCTTCATAAAGGACTGGTATAGGGACTTAACGTTCTTCATGCATCGCGAGTTTTTCTATTTGCCGATTACCACGGGTTTTGGTTTTTCTGTTCCAGTTGAATTGACAGCAAACAGAACAGTTAGCATCTGCTTGCTCTGTTTTCCACCAAAACAGGGATCGTCTCAAAAAGTCAGGGTTTTGTTTGGTGTACAACGAAAAACCCGTCCTGTAAATTTCCTCTGGTAAATAATCTTGGATTAAATGAACCTTGCTTCCAGTCGTTGCATATATGTAGTCATATCAACTGTTGCACTTTCGCCAGAAACCGTCCTTAATACTATCGAATTCTTCTTTTTTAAGTTGTTCAAGCAGCCATTACTGGCCCTGAATTCTGGATGATTCAATTTCTGGGCAAAATAAAGAGCATTTTCTTTCATCAGTGGGCCACTAAGGCTAACGTCTTTTCTTCTACATTGTTCACTGGACTAAACATGTCCGGAAATTCAGCTTTTTTAAACTGAAACGAAACGTTTCCGACCGTTCGATGAGCCTTGGCTCTTAACAGAAATTTGTCCTTGTTTTTAAAAATAATTGACAATGTATTTGCTGGAAATTTTGAACTCGGCGGTAATTTCAGCTTGCGAACGCGATCCTCGGTTTTTACAGCTTTAATTAAGCGAACTTTACCAGAAAGAGAAAGTGTATTACATTTTTTGCAGTCATTATAGCAAACTAGACAAATTCACAGGATAACTTGTAAACATCAAAACAAATTCTCAAGTTGAGACACAAGCGATGGACGCTAAACAAACTGAAAGATGACAAATTCCTTCCGTAAACCCCTTGCATTTTGCACGGAATTTCTAACGGTGAATTTCCTCAAGTAGCAGAGACTTTAAAAACATTAAAATTCAAGCTGTAAAGGTTCCCTTTATTGTGTTGTTTTTGTTTTGTAAATTGGCATTCTCTTTCTTGTTCCAGAGCCCTAAGTGCAATCGAGTAGTAAGGGCTCTAAAACAACTAAAACTCGTTGTGGAGGTTTTATGTTTTTTCTAGTTTTTTATGTTGAATTGGCTCCGAACTTCGAGTTATAGAGGCTTCCAAACCATTTTCTTCGAGTAACAGAGGCTTATGCCTATTGATTTGCCCAAATTTTTATTCGAGTTATTTATACATTCAATCGAATTATGGAGTTTGGAATGCCGAGATTTACATAGTAAATTCGTGGGACCGGAAGAGTTCTTCGAGATATTGAGGTATTCAAGTTGTTGAGGTTCGAGTTATCGAGTCTCGACTGTACTCTCTAATGAGAACTATATCTCGACTCTACGTTCATATACAGCATATTAATTTTCCGGCTGTACTTGCCAAACAGTTTGCTTAGTTCTTAAAATTGCTTCCACAAAATCTGGAGCATATTCTGTGTATAGTTCATACAAAAGCTGCCAATATCTCGTAAATAATTGCTAGAATTTTTTCGAATACTATCCCGTCACAACCAGAACCACCTTTTTTCTGCACCTAACCGTCACATTCTTTCCATATCTACCCCATCATTAATTTAAAACCTTCCCTACACACATGTACGACGCACACTAACAAAAAACCATTCTCCCGAAATAATTGCAGAGGAAAATCCTTGTCAATCGACAAAGCTCATCGGGAAGATCGTGGTACGTACTACTGTATTGCCGATAATGGTGTTGGCAAGCCCGATAAGAAGATTGTATCGCTCGAAGTGGAGTTCCCTCCAAGGATTACAGCACCACGACCAAAAGTTGCCCAGGCAATTGATTATGATGTCGAGCTCGAGTGTAAGGTCGAAGCGTTCCCGGCCCCGGCAATTGTATGGTATCGCGACGGAGTCGCTCTGTCGAGCAACAGTCATTACAGGTGAGTGTACTTAGAAGAAGGATATTATGGAAGGTATACAGTCCTCGCGGGTGCAAATTGCTCCGTTGGCAAGTTTTCAGTTTTTTTGTACAAGTTTTTAATACTGCTTCCTTTTACGGTTTTGTTCTCTCTCGTATATGGCAGGATAACAAATATTGCAACTGCATTCGAAATCACCAATTCCGTGGTACGTGTAATGAGCGTTGAGAAGGAGAGCTATGGAGATTATTACTGTAATGCTACGAATAAAATGGGACACGATATAGCTAGAATTCATTTGTTCGGTAAGTATACCCATATTCAGGTGGTAAGCGCGAAAATTGATGTAATTTTTTAGCAATTAGTTTAGATGTGTGAATTTTGCACGTGTAACTACTTTTGTGAAATTTTTAATATTTTTTTTGCTTCATAATATAATACGCTATTTCTTAATTTAAAAATTTTACCAAAATTCCATTAAAATTATAATTTTCACTTGATTTCAATTTCCATTTGGATATATATAAATTTGTATGGTTTTATATAATTTTTTATGTTTTTATTAGAAACTGTTTTGCCCAATTTATCGACGGATGCCAGCAGTAAATAAAGAAAATTCAAACGAGGTAATTTTCAATCAAATTTGTTTTTGTTTTCTTCGTGTGATAATTGAATAGTTTTTAAATTTTATAATAAAATTTGTAAATCATCATTTAAATCACAATAAACATTTTTTTCTAATTAACAGCCAGCAAATCGCCCGATATCAATTTTTCGGGCCTCGTCTGGATTAAGAGCGGATCGCTACATACTACATATTATGATAAACGATTACTCGCATTAATTGCAATATTGATTTTCAGATTAGTTTTTCCTGTATGAATACAATATGTAAGAATTTATTATTTTTATTAAAAACAAAGTGTTTCTTTCCGAAATTTTGAATTTCTTTTATTGTTTTTTTTTTCTATTGGCAGAGAACTGAAATTGTATACATTAAGGAGAATTTAAAAAGTTTTTTTATACTACAGATTTAGTGTAAGCAAAAATAAAAATAAAACAAAAATTATTATATAAAATATATACGTATTGTTGATAATAAGATTTTCGCACACACTTTTTGATGATAAATAGGCTGTACAAAAAAATCAATAGACGGTTGAATCACCCGTTTCCCTTAATAAATTTGTTCAGTAAAATGAAATGTATTAAGAAATTCAATTACAGCTCAGAAATGGTTCTTTTAAACGTATTAAAATTCTTGATATTAGAAGAAACAAAAATATTAAAAGCGTTTATAAGTAAAGAATGAGTTGTTTTATTTATTTGCCACATATAACTGAATTTAAAAAAAAATAAACTTTTACAATGTCCCTATACATTTAGGCTTATCCACTATATCCACCCAATATGCGTTTTCTTTTTATTGTTCAATGTTCAATCGACATTTTCCTATATACTCCTACCTTATAAATTAACTCAGTCATTCTCAAACTTATTTTGACCGCGGACCTCTTAACACATGAGAAGCTTGTTCAGGGACCCCCAACTGAATTTCAAGCCTTGCATGTTTAAATTGTTTAAATTTTAAAAATAGATAGGTAGGAACAACAATTTTTTTGATCTTTTCACTACTTTTTATTGTGCATAATATTTTTAGTAGTACATACTAATGCAATAATCATACGCTTATCATATCCAATAAAAAAAAAAGTAGTATCAAAATGTTCACTGGGATGGGTGCACTTGATGGGACGATATGATATTATTGATGTCGGGTTCCATGTTTGCCATTGAGAGCCTTAAGTCCCCACGAGCACTTATGTCTAATCGGTTTCTTTTTTAGTTGTAAGCCTCATAACGGCGCTAAACCCGCGTTCAACTAATACGATGAGGGAAATGCGATCAAAAGGATGTCAGTGGCACACAATTAAGGTATGGTTTTTTCGAAGCCAAAATTGCTGATACCCTCATTTAGGTTTCAACTTTTTATTCGTTGACAACTCATTAAGTCGCTCTCTCCTTCTTGACTATATGCAAAAGGATTCAACATCGAATCAGGTATCAGGAATATTGAGTTTAAGAATATCTTCGAACCTTCTTTTAAAATCGGAATGAAGTTCCTCAAGGTGCTCACAGTAATCCAAAAGATATTCATTTTGTTCAGTCAAATTTGCAAGATTTTGAAACTGATACAAGCTTTGTCACAAACGCGGATATAATACTTTTAGTATGAATTAAATTTAACTTATCAATTGATTATAAATTGATTTCATTAAATTTACCGATTATGTCGGTCATGTAAGCTATATTTAGTTTCTTCTTCTTCCTTGCCTCGTTCTTTATACCGCTCCATGATTTCGCGTTGCTCGACCTGCGGTGTAGGCACATCGCCCGTTTTGGCGGTAATATCTCAGCGTATTTCTACAGGCAGCTCTATCTTGGATCGTGTCATTGCCGAGACCAATGCGTTGTTGTTGCTTTTTCATTTGACACATCCAGGTGTTCTTCGGTCTGCCTCTAGCCTTGGGTCTATCAAGTGGAACTTCCATTGATATCGCTTTCTTTGCGGGGTTCTCATGTTGAACATGGCAATACCAATCCATTTGTCGGTCTTCGAGCTTTTTGGTGATTGTTTGGTGTATGGACAAGCTGCCTCGACTGTAGCTACTCTTGATGTGGTCCCTTTTGGTTACACCGACTAACATGCGTAATATTTTCATTTCAGTCGCTGTCACAAGTTGCTATATTTAATCGTAGTATTAATACGATAATTAATTTGAGTTTTAAGTTATTATAGACTCCCTCTAAAAATTCCAATACAAAATCATATAGTAAATAAGATCTATCCAAAAACAATTCCTCATTTTACAAAATTGTTTTGATTTGTTAACTGCTTTGATTACGTATGTCAAAGAGTATCAGTCTCAGTTGACTCAGGTTTTTAACTACTATGTGCTGTCGATGTACGACATTGCACCGCTAAAACAAACGATACAATAACGGAGGATGATACCGGATTATACGTACATAGTTCACAGAAATGTTGTCGGTGCACCTGGAGCACGTTCCATTTATACGATTTGAGTGAAAATAGTTACTAATATTCACTTTCCGTTGTTACAAAACTCCAATAGTTACAAATAGCTATCTCTCCGAGTCAACTTTTGACATTTCACATTTCAAATGGTCCACTGTCGTTGATAGCTATTTCCACTCGCACTCTCGAGATGATCCATCGACAGCTATGGAAAATGTCCGTTGGCAAGTTCAAGTATGTGAGGTTATGTCGAGTCGGTTGTTGATGTTATTATCAAATGTTGCGATTGTTTAGGCAATGTTTGCTTTTTAATCGACACTAAGGTTATTAAACAAGGTGTACAGATCGATTTCGATGAATGTGAACACTAATTATGAGTGCCATCGAGTTATAAATTGTTTTTTTTTTTTGTAAACATATTTTTGAATTCAACGGCTGTTGTGACATTTCCATATTATGCTCTCCTGAGAACCCTCTCAAAACGCTCATAACTACGACAATAGTCATGCGATGACTACAGCGACGACTATAGTTAATTCCGGAACGCACTCCTGGAGTACGTACGGAATTACCTATAGTCGTCGCTTTCGAAACTTTTTAGTGTTTCCATTAATCGAAATCTATTGGTACACTTAGTTTAATAACGTTAGTTCCATTTAAAAACCTAAATAGTAATTAATAATCGCAACATTTGATAATACCATTAACAACCGACCCGACATAACCTCACATACTTGAACTTGTCAACGGACATTTTCCATAGCTATCGATGGAGCATCTCGAGATTGCGAGTGGAAATAGCTATCAACGACAGTGGTCCATTTGAAATTTGAAACGTCAAAAGTTGACTCGGATAGATAGCTATTTGTGACTATTGGTGTTTTGGAACAAAACAACGGATGTTAGTAACTATTTTAACTCAGATCGTATAAATGGAACGCACTCCTGATCGATTCTGATATCAAAGCCTTGTCGCATCTTTACACATTTCAAAATGCGAACGTGTGATGGAGCTTAGAATCGGGCCGGGTAACAAAGTAAAGAAAGCTCAGTTAAATGAGGCAATGATTTGTGAAATTCTGTAATTTCAATGAATTTGAATCTGCCGTTGGCATATTCCGAACGAAACTTCATGTTTTTTCCTCCCGGTTATCGATTTCTGCTGCCACCGTTGATAGCATATTTTAGCATCTAAATTTTTGTGCACATTTTTTGTGGAACTCAGTTATCAATGAAATACATAGGACCAGTTACTGAGAGCTCTTATTCAGTACCTGTCGGCTGGTTAGTCTTATCGCATAGAGAAGACACACACAATATTCAGAAAGCTTTCCATTGTATATTGAATGGAATTTTTGTTTATTTTGCATTGTTACGCCATATTTTGCTTGGATACGCCATCATCTTCGATTAAAAAATCATTGTTTCATACAACAGCGTAAATGAGCAAAAGATAACATAACTATGCGAATTAAACAAAACACAACCTTCCTCCAATGAACCTTCAAGGCTCTTGCCAGAGAGGCGTTGTGAACGGAGAGAAAAAATGTAGTGAAAGGCATTAAAACTGTAATAAAAACCATTGCATTTGTAATGATTTTTTACCCTACTGCAACTGATCTGTTATGAAAAATGTCATTGCGCTGTAATAAAATTAACAATTTTGATAATATAAATTTTTTGATTTTAGATCTAATTTTTGTTAGTACTGGCTTGAATGCTTCTGTAATTAAAGTAGATAAACCGTTTTTGCCTAATTCAATGCATCACAGTGCTCTTCTTCTTGAGTTTGCTTTTTATGATTACATTGAAGAAGAGGCCGAAGTTATTCCTACTAGAAATTTTCAAAAAGCCCAATTTGAAAAACTAAATTCAACATTTTTTAATATGGATTGGGCTCCAGTTATATAGAATAGTAATCTTATTGAAAGTTACGCAATTTTTAAATCAATTTTATTGAAATCTATTCGCAAGTACGTTCCTTTAAAAAAGAACAAAATAAAAGCAAAAAATCCTTGGGCTACCAAAGAATTGTTCAAACTTAAGAGAGCAAAAAATAGGGCCCATAAATTATACAAGAAGTCATCCTCTCTTGCCAATAAAGAAAATTTCTTTAGATTGAGAAGAGAGTATGAACTAATGAATAAAAATCTTTACAAACAGTATATTGCGAGAGCTGAAAATAATATAAAGAATGACAGTAAGACATTTTGGAATTTTATAAACAGCAAGCGTAAGAATACGGGAATCCCAAAAAATTTAGAATTCAATGGCAATTTCTACAAAGATATTCAATCGGCTTGTGACGGACTTGCTAGATTTTTCAGTTCAGTTTACGAAGTGCCAGACTCCGTTTCATCAGAAATGAATGCTAACATCAATGGAAGCCAGAGTGCATTAGTCCCTCGGATAGCTCAGGAGGACCTTACGAGTGCTCTTGAGATTTCTGAGGATGACCTATTGAATGCTATGCGTGACCTTGATGTTAGTATTCAGGCCGGACCTGATGGCATTCCTAATATATTTTTGGAGAATTGCATGCAATCGTTATGTCGTCCTTTTGCCTTTATTTTTAATTTGTCCTTGTCTTCAGGTGTTTTTCTCGATGAATGGAAAGTTTCATACATAACGCCTGTTCACAAAAAGGGTCCGAAGCATCTTATTGATAACTATAGATAGACCCATAGCTAAATTATCAGCAATACCGAAGTTGTTTGAAATGCTTATTAAAAATAAAATAGATGTTTTAATTAGCCGTTTAATATCACCATGTCAACATGGATTCCTTAAAGGAAAATCAACTACAACAAGTTTGGTATCATTCACTAAATTTGTTGCAGATGGTATTGAGCAGGGAATGCAGGTTGATGTGGTTTATACCGATTTCTCGAAGGCTTTCGATAAAGTAGATCATAATATCTTACTTATGTAAGAAACTAGAAAATTTAGGCATACAGTCCATTTTTCTTAGCTGGGTGAAATCCTATCTAACGGATAGGACTCAGTTGGTAAAGTTAAATGGCTGTACATCGCGCTCTGTTATCGTCAGTAGTTCCACAAGGAAGCCATTTAGGACCACTTTTCTTTTTTTTCGTAAACGATATCATTAAAAATTTTAAATTCGTGCGTGTATGGCAGTATGCTACACTATGCTGATGATATGAAAATCGCAATGAGAATACGCAACATAAATGACTGTCTGAAGTTGCAATATGATTCCGAAAAACTGCAAAATTGGTGCCGGATTAATAATTTAAATTTAAATGTTAGTAAATGTAAAGTACTTAGCATATATAAATTGAAAATTCCGATCTTCTTTGAGTACTCCTTAACCGGTAGTGTTCTTGAAAGGGTTGCCGAAATATCAGATCTTGGTGTAATGTTCGACCATGATCTTTCATTTCGACAACACATTGATTACATTATTTCAAAAGCGAATAGTATGTTAGGATTTGTTAAACGTTACGCACGCGAATTTAATGATCCCTTTACTTTAAAAATATTGTATACAGCTTTCGTTCGTTCGCATCTGGAGTATTGTTCTATTGTGTGGAATCCGTTCTATAAGGTTCATATCGAGCGTATAGAAAGAATTCAACACAATTTTACACGATTTGCCATTTATCAAATTGGTTGGCGTGTTAAGCGTGTTGGGCTTACAAGCTTTAGATTATAGAAGAAATTTTTTAAACGCCATGTTCATTAGAGATCTGTTTTGCTCTCATATTGTTTGTGAAGATATATTAAATTACTTTGAAGTCAGAAGTATTCCTCACAATTTACGGTGGAACAGAACAACCTTCTTTTTCAGCCTTATCATAGAGTAAATTATGGTCTTAACGAACGAATTACAAGGTCAATAATTCTTTATAATAGTTTGAAGGACTTAGTT
This sequence comes from Microchrysa polita, assembly GCA_949715475.1. Lineage (NCBI taxonomy): Eukaryota > Metazoa > Arthropoda > Insecta > Diptera > Stratiomyidae > Microchrysa > Microchrysa polita. The sequence continues at coordinate 65,492,123 of OX454421.1, read as the reverse complement.
AATTTTAATTGCATTAATTAATTAATTTTTAAATTAAAATTTCCTTATTAATTTATTGATTGATTGATTATTCACTTACGTACGCATAGTAAGTAAAGTGATGCCGAGAAGCCCTGTCCCGAGGCAGAAGCTTCTGTGAGGCAAAAAAAAAATGAAATCACTATTTAAGAGGAGTCTTCGGGGTATTCGATTGTTTTCGTTTTATCAAACAGATGATTTAACGTTTAATACGTCGATAAGTAAAGAAAGTGCTATTACTGGAGCTACCACAATCTAAAGGTGTTCTGATAAATAAAGAAAAATCAAAAAATGATTATAGTATTATTAGTCAGAAAATTATTTTAGCACGAGCCTAGACGTCGATATCAAGTGATTTCGGCTTAAAATGTTTTCAGCGTTTTTTTGGCCAGAGTATAAAAATAAGATCATTGTGACAGCGATATATAAGTTGTACTTACGCCTCCTCAGGGGGGTGCGCCCCACAGTTTGGGAATCACTGTTATACAGGATATGTTTTTCCATTAAGTGATGGATCTATGTTCTGGAAATCGAAGAAGCAACCAACTGTAGCGTTATCCTCGACAGAAGTTGAATATATGACACTCACAGAATCTACAAAGGAATAAACAGTGGCGTAGATAAAGGGGGGGGGGGTCGTGGGGATCCACACATTTTTTAGTATTACTTTAGGTCTTTAGGTACTTAAAACAAAGCAAAAGTAACCTTTTGCTAGAATTGTTCAACGTGTGTAGCAGTGGCGGCTCGTGGCTCCAAAAGTAGGTGAAGTGACCATTAAAAAGAAGGATCGACACCTCAAACCTTTTGATTTACAAAGGCAAAATATTATCTTTGTCATTTGATTGACTTGCATAACTCAACCGAACAAATTTGTACATCCAAAACAATTTATCAATTTCCAAATTATCCACAAATAAAATTCTGCATCGACTAAAAACACAATGTAACATTATATCATTAATTTGTCGATTTAATTCATATTATTAATTTGTTGATTTAAGTGAATTTGCAAAAACGCCTACAAATAGGCAATAGTTTATTTTATTGAATTTGAAAACAGCTTTCGTTTCGAACATTGTAAGTTGTGTTTGCAAAAAGCTTTACCAAATGTGTTATACGCGGTTTAAATTGTTATACGAAAACTGTATTGGAAATTAAATTTTGAAATTAGAATCACTTTTGTTCGAGCGATCTTCGTGATCGGACGTCCGCAGGTAAATGCAGATAGGGCAAAACCTGTCGCATATACTGTTTGCAGATAAGCTGTTTTGCTCGTCACTATGTAGATGAGCAACGGCTAGTCGCAAGTAGTATATGCAGATAGATTTTGTTCCGTCGCATAGCTTCAGTACGTCAAGCGGTAATTTTTATTAATATTAAATTTTAAATTATTTTATTTTTTTGCAGACACAACAAATTCTTTTTCTCTTTTCTTTTTCTGTTCTTTGCTTTTCGCTAACATAATACGATTTTTTTTATTCATTGTGTAAAATATTAACATCAAGCGAAATTAAAGTGAAAAAAAACCAAATATTATGAGCTTTCAATTTTAAATAAGGCAAAGACGCTACAACAAGAGAAATCGCAAAGAATGACCTCATACGATACGGAAGTGAAGATGAGGTACATACCAGCCAAAAGGCTATTGGGTGAATTCAAATTGTAAGACGAAACCGGACGGGTAAACTTGCAAGACAAGAACCATCGTTCTTACAATCTGAAATGCACAATGCTTGTCTGCTGCTCTCGCCGTCCGTTTATTAGCACAAAAAAACGGACGGCGAGAGCTTTTGTAGTGGCCAGCAGACAAGCATTGTGCATTTCAGATTGTAAGAACGATGGTTCTTGTCTTGCAAGCTTACCCGTCCGGTTTCGACTAACAATCTGAATTCACCCATTCACTTGCTAAGAAAATCTAGTGTACACATTTCGTGCTGAATACATTGTTGCAGTAGAATGTAGAATCGTGTATCTGAAGTGCAGACGTGGAGCTGCGACACAATTACCTTCACTTGTTAATCATTCTATGGATAGGAAAATTTTTGCGGTGCAAGGGCACAGTAGTAGTCTGGCTGGTCTAGCGGTTAGTGCGCGCACCTTCGGTGCACAGGGTCATGAGTTCGAATCTTACCGTGTTCCATGGTGTTTTTCGAACTCACGAGCTTGCGACGGACTATGATCTCACTCAGATGTTAAACGAGTACCCATTTATGGGGATAAATAACACTGCTGAGCGTGATGCTGATCTCATTACCTCATCAAAAAGCAGATAAGATCTTGGAAATAGGATGTCACTAACACATCCTGCGGCCTTAGTCCAATGTTGGATTGTCGCGCCTGTTATTTTTTTATTTTTAAGGGCACTGAATTTGAAGTAGAAAAATTTCGGTTTGTGATATACAAAATATGTATCTATATATATAAAAATGGAGCGAAAAAAATGTATAGTAATTCATCAATTGAGAACGGCTGGACCGATTTGAATGATTCTTTTTTTGTTTTATCCGTCTTACGTTGGAGAAGGTTTATGGACCAAACAAATTTTGAAAATCTCGAAGGAAGTGGTGGTAAATATCGAAATTTCATTTTGTATGAGAGTCACCTGTTGCAATCAAGTTTTCATCGACAACATTTAAATTTAATGGGAATATTTAGTTGTCATTGGATCAAATACAGTGTTAATTGTAGTCAAGGTGACTATGTTTTTACGTACACACATCCTTGATGTTGGTCACAGCAATTTCACAATAGACTTCGTACTACTTCGGGCATCCGTCGATATCTCCGCAATCCTTTGGCGGAACGACACGATTGAGATGTCGCCGGATTCGCAACGAAATTGCCTAAAGGGTCATCGGGCGCTTTTCCCAATAACCGTCAGCTCGGATGTTGGCATAGCAAGGTTACAATTAACTTCGTACTACTTCGAAATTCGCGATATCTCTGCAATCCTTCGGCCGAGCGACAGAATTGAGATGTCGCGGGATTCGCCATAAAATTGCTTAAAGGGTCATCGGTCCCTTTTACCCAATCAGTGCACCGTGTTTTTATTGGGTCAAATAAATTGTATTCAAGGTGACTACGTTTTTACGTTTGTATGCATATACAACATCCTGGATATTGGCCAAAGCAATTTCACAATCAACTTCGTATTGCTTCGAAAATCCGTCGATATCTCTGCAATCCTTAGGCGGAGCAACACGATTTAGGTGTCGCCGGACTCGCAAAAAAATTGCCTAAACGGTTATTTGGCCATCTTTCCCGATCAGTGGTGTTGCCGAACTCACGTCAAAATTTCCTAAAGGGTAATTGGAATTTATTCCCCCAGCAGTGCACAGAGTGGTCAGAGACAACCGTCAACCTGGATGAGTGTAGGTGGCGTGCGCACATTTTAGTGCACGAAAAACTGAGTAAATGAGTGTGCTGACATATTTAATAGAAATTTATTAAATTAATGATTTTCGAGATAACTCGCTAATATAGTTGAAGGGCAAGTGCAGTCTTATCAATCAGTCAGGGGGTTGAGTACATATTATGTTGTTGTTGTATTACCTTGACCGCTTAACCTCCCGACGGAAATCTATCGCGTTGTTTCCATTATACACTTTGGTTTCATAATCGAGAGGTCGATCCCAATAAATTATAGTTAGCAGGTTGATTGGCATTCAAATTAGTGTCAAGTTGTGAGTGAAGCCTATAATGCGAGCGAAGCGAGCACTAGATAAGAGCTAGTTTTATATACATTTTGATTATGGTTTTTCATTGATGATTTATTGAGGAGTTGTTCTTTGTAAGAAGCTAGTTTTTAATATTTTTAAAATAATAGTATTAGAGGAAATTTTCATATTATATTTTGTAGTGAAGGGGCTCTGCACCTACTTCACCTGAAGAGCCGCCACTGGTATGTAGTGTTTCATAAAAATGTGAATCCTTTTAAAGAACTGCAATAGAAATGTTAGCACTTCCACAAATTTCAATTGTATAAAGAAGCCTATCGATAGAATAGAAATTCTACAGCACAGGGCTTTACGTTCTTCTACTTTTTCACATTAGATATGGAGTTTCGCCCTACTGAAGTAATCTAGAAGTGCTGCTAAAAATTAAATGTAAGCACTGGTTGAAGATTTTGTTGCCGGAAAATCTTCGATTCAAAAATTTAGAAATAATGTGGAACACAGAAGCGCAATTTATAATGGGGAAATGTACAGTACATATGATCATAAAGATATCTTCAGGACAGTAGAAAGCTAATGCGTATGAAGAGAAAACGCTGAAAAACTGCTGCAAATTTTTGAGCATAATTTATTCTTTGAGTTTTGACATAATTTTTTTTTTAAGTCAAAATTTGACGAATGGTTTTATCGTATACATATAGCAGGAAAAAGCATGTCTTGACTTTCTCTAGTCGTTGAATTTGATACGAACTCTCAAAGCTATGATCAGGATTTTTTTTTATTAAATCTTCTATAAAAAAATTGAAAGATATGCAGTAATTCGAAAACAGATTAACAAACAAACGGAGTTCCGCGGTACCCCAGGGTTCCGTGAAGATCTCTCAGAGGTTTCGCGAAGATATAAAAAATAGGAAAAATGTAGTTATGTGAAGTTTGGAACCTCACCATAGCGAATTTGGATTTTTTTATTTAGATCGATAGGAAATCGTTTGTCGGTGATTGTCGGTCAATTAAAAAGATTTGTCGGGCCTTAATTAACTAATTAGGGGCTAACAAAGTTTGACATATGAAATGAAACAACTGCTTGGATGTCAAGGATTGTTTTGTTTTATATATCAGGATGTTTCATAGGAGTATGTCGTCTGTCGTGTACACAGTTATGTGAAGTTAGCTATTTTACATCGCGAATTTGATTTTTTTTAAATATATAAACAGCCGTTTACATCTGTAGTGACCTGGCAATGCCATGACATATGGCAACTCAATAGCTGTTCAACAAATGAAGTACCAAGGGTTGTTGTGTGGATGTGCAACCCGTCAAACAGTATAAAAAGCCGTGGCGATGACACGTCGATACTAAATTTGAATACTCAATTTGAAAATTTGACACTCAATCTTGGAGCGTCACGAGAATATTATAATTAATATTGTTGAAATAAATTATTTTTCACTATTTTAATCATTGTTCTCTATTCTTATTCCCCACATTGGTGACCCCGACGCCGAACGCTATCCGGACCTTGGGAGTCGTTATAGCAGCATTATTACAAGCCGAAGCTAAGGACTATCATCAGCATGGCCACGGATTCCAAGGTGCCAGAAACGCCCAAGTCATCACGAGGAAACGAATCGTTGCCGCCGATACCTACTCGCTCATCAAACGTATACGTGGAAGCAGCGCGGATAAACAAATTTCCGGCATTCTACCGTCCCGATCCAGCATTTTGGTTTGAGCAAGTGGAAGCCGCATTCTACACAAACCAAATTACTCAGGACGAAACAAAACTCAAATACGTGATACAGTTTGCCGAGCCAGACATCCTCCCACACGTTATTTCGATTGCCCGGAATCCTCCACAAGCAAACAAATACAAGGCCGTGAAGGAGAGGATACTGGCAGTATTCGCAGAGTCGACCGAATCAAGGTTGCGTCGACTTTTTCAAGGAAAAAATCTGGAAGGGAAGAAACCATCACACTACTTACAGGATTTGCGCAACATTGGCGGAGAGCAGGTGACCGACGCTATGCTCAGGTCATTGCTGCTTGAACAATTGCCCGAGAACATCCGCGTAGTGTTGGCAATTGGCAGCGAAGCGGATGTCGACAAATTGGCAAAAATGGCGAATTTGATGGTGGAGATGCAACAAACGCCTTATGTGTCCACCATTCAGAACTCTGAAGAAGAAGATTGTTCCAATCTTCTTCATTAAATTTCCTCGACTTAACGATCACACGAGATAACAACGATTCTATACGAGTATCAGTTTATCGAAAACCAACAACATCCGATAGACTCATAACAAACGATTCGTACTGTTCACAACAACATAAAATAGCCGCTTTCCATTCGTTTATTCATCGAATGTGTAACCTGCCTGCAACTGATTACATAAAAGAACATAATCATATATTACATCTTGCTAGCATTAATGGCTACAAAAAATCTATAATAGATCGATTAATCACCAAACATTCAAGACAAACATATAAAAATAAACTAACAACTTTATTTGCACAAAACAAAAATGTTTCATCAAAACCTGAACATCGTGTATCACTAACATTCGCCCCTAAAATATTAGGATCCTTAAAAAATGCATATAAGAAAGAAGGCATGAAAATTGTATATAAAAGCAATACGAAGCTAAAATGCTTATTAGGATCAACAAAGGATATAACCCCGAATGACGAAAAAAGTGGTATTTACGAAATAAATTGCAATAGTTGTGATGCTAAATACATCGGTCAGACAAAACGCAAAATTAAAACCAGATACAAAGAACATCTTAATCCTGTAAAAAGTTTCGCCACGGACAAATCAGCGGTAGCCCTACACAAGTATGCTAATAACGATGGACCACCCCACCAAATTGGTGACATCAGGCTATTAAAGCACATTACTGACAACAGGACCATGGATGCGTACGAATCAATGCTAATACATAAATGTACCAACCGCATGAACACGGATAACGGAAACATCACCTCGAATCTTTTTAAATACATAAAATAAATTTAATCGATCTAATTACACATTTTTCCAATATATAACGTTACTTGCGCTCGATTTCATTACATTTACCTTTTTTTTACATTTTATATTTATAATACATATATTTCGCATTAATATCATTTTAACTTTGATTCATTTACAGTTATATTAACCTTGAAAAATTGTATATTTAATGTTTTCAAAAAATAATTTTCTTTAGTCACTAAAACGCGTATGCTGAAATGCACATAATCCTAAACTATAAGTATTTCTGATCGAATCTACGGGTGCTAAATTAATTAAATTTAGTTAGAATTTTAGCATAAATCCTCCTAGCAACTTTAAAGGTTGAACTTCTCTTCAATATTCTTGTGACCAAAACCCAGAAAAAATTATATTCACACAAATTCCCACTCCACAAGCGTGGGAGACGATTTGCTTGTGATTTGTTGCAAGTTTAACCTTCCGGCGGGCGCAATACTAATCCTAACACGATCGGGCGCAATGCATCTGACAGATTAAGTGCAGAAAAGGGGATGAAACTAAGTTTCTGTATATTTTAGACTATTATTTATTGTTGCATTCTCTTTTTTCTAAGAATATTCCGCTAAGAATATTCCGCTTTCAATAGCTTCAATATTTAAAAAAAACCTCCAAGAACTCGGCCGCTTAAAAAATGTGAGCTTATTTTACTAAAAACAAACTATTGAACGATTTGGTGAACCTAAAAGTCGACACAACGTTATTACGCAATTTGAAGAGGATAACATGTGGAAATTTTCATAGAAAAGGAGAAAATAACACAATCGGGCGCAATACATCTGAGAGATTATTTCATCCCCTCCCGCCCCCCAGACATATGGTAGATAGAAACTGAAAACTGCTTTGGATAGTTGATCGATAAAGATTAAGCTACTGTGAGTTTCAGATCTTTCCCTTTTCGTATCGCTGATTGGTGCAATAAAAACTGGCCACTTAATCTGCCAGATGCATTGCGCCCGCCCGAAGGTTAAGTCAATTGTAAAGTTACGGCTTTCCGGTATTAAGTTTAAGTAGTTTCGGAAGCATTTGTCTCTACCTTAGATACTTGGACTGACGCGTTTTTTCTTGTAGATTAATAAATGAAAGATGTATAAAAATCTTTATACTTTCGTGCTTAGGGTGCCCTGTGGCTTGGGGAGCCGTGTTCCACTGAACACATGGAACACTATACGTTACGCCACTGAGTACCACTGATCTAATCTAATATGAAGCTCTGAAACTCCAATCACACTAGCGAACATTTGTATGAAAATTGGAATATTGTGGATTCACTCACCGTAGTAAAAAAAAAGTTATTGATGCAATATTTTCAGGACTCAGTTATTTTCATATGGCAAAAATGCTATCTACTTTGCCCCAAAATTTGCTTCAAAAAACTGCAAATGAAATGTAACGTTGACTCGAAGTAGCCTATAAACGGCTGAGTGAACGCACCATGCCTCACAAGGGGTTATGGTACAGAGAAGAAGAAGTTTTATCTTTTAAGTAAATTTGTTGGCTGTACCTAATAATCATCTTATGTTGCTGTTCTAGCTAGCTAGCTAGCTTTTGAGATATTGAGGTTTTAGTCGAACAAGAAAATGATTTTTTGAAAATTCTTCAAATGCCTGTGGCAGTTTAAGGGTTAAGAATTGGATTTATGTTCCGTACAACTTTTTTGCTGGAAATCACACGAGGAATCACAATCCGGTACGTTTATGTGGCAGTTTCCGGACACCCTGTATAGGCATAGTCTCATCGACATCAACCTTATAGGATTGTCTGTACGCAGCGCTGTGGGCTTGGAATAATTTGCGATTGTGTCTATACAGTAAGAAAAACACATTGTTTTTTACATATTAGAAAGATCCTTTAATATAACTAATTTATTCAATTTAGTATTTACAGTAAATTTGTTAGTGTACTACAAAATAAACAAATTCGCAGAGATTATCCATAGAAAATAATATCGTATGTATAAATGTAATGTGTATGCATGTGTAATGTATAACAATAATAGCGACAATAACAAAAAAAATAGAGTTGTCCTAACTAAAAACTTAAATAAAAATCAAAACGAAAAACACAAGCTCTCAAGAAAGAAACAAATTATTATCTTTCCAATAAATTAGCAAACAACAAAAAATAATTACACATTAAAAAAAACATTCAAAATTTTCATTCGGAAAAAGAAATTTCGACAAAAAATTTTCTGATGTCCGATCTAAATAGGTACAAATTTTAAAAATAAGAATTAACTCGAATTTTTCCCCAATAAAAAAAAACACCCGTGTGATATCCAAAAATTTTATAAAATATTTTTTTTTTCTATAAATCAAATTAAAAACCAAAAGCGCCAAAAATATGTTTTTTTTTAGGGTCAAATAAAAAATAAATCTCATCTGTTGTTTTTAATATTTTGAATGTATTTCATGAATTAAATCAGTTCATGATTCAATTTCATAAAAATAATAATCAAAAAAAAATATTATAATCTCCCTGGCATATCGTAATATGAATAATATCTTTGAAGTAAAAATTGGTATGCAAATACCTACAATTCATGTTGATTAACAAAAAACAATATTTTGTTTTGCGCAACTAGTTTCTAAGTGAATTAAGAAAAAATATTAAAAATAATTAATTATGTAATTTTAAATCTACAAAATATGTAAAATTTCCTAAAAAAAACAGAAGATTTGTAAGAGATATTTGATAAATCTTTTTGTATGCTTTATTCTGTTTGTGTTTGTATAAATATAGAAATTAAACCTTACGACACACATCACTCGTAACCGAGAATGCGCGCATTATTGGCAGTGCGTAAATGCTAGAATATCATAAGATTAATTATATCTATAGATAAATGACTAAACTTAGATATAATGGAGGTTTTTATAATCAATTTTCTTCCTTCCGAGTTGATACTGTTCCTCTCTAGCTGCTGTGAAAGGATCGAGCGTTCAACGAGCAAGCTTATATGAACTAAGTAGCTGCTTAAATATCTACGGAAAATGGAAAATCTATTCTGCTGGCTGCGAAATGTTCTTTTGTTGTACAACTTTCAATATTAATTTGAGTTTATTACGATTTTATTCGTTTTTTTTTTTTCGGAGAAAAAGGGTCAATAGAAAATATAACAATAAATAAAAGTTTTAACAAAATAGATAAAATTAGAGTGTGTGTGTGTTGATTTTATCAATCCAGATCGGTCTTACAGGCTAACAACTTAATTTCTAAATAATAAATTATTTTTGAGTATGAAATTTAATCGAATTGCAAATGGACTTGCGACTATCATGCATGATCGAAGTCGCGCAGGCGATTGTAGTCGCGCAGTTAACTACACACAGCATTCAAATTTCGATCCATATTCACGCTACTACTGTCCACTGGCAATTTTGTGTTATTATTGTTGTTGCTAGTGTAATTGTTGTTGTTCGTACTTGTATTATTGTTGTTATTATTGTTCATCAGATTTTGTTCCAGAATTGAATGTTTCAGCTTAAGTAGCGCGGCCTTGGCATCATTTTCCGCTTCCTCTGTTTCGCGATCACGCAACTCCATGGCTCGCTGGTGCTCTTCACGTTCACGATCTCGCTCACGTTCGCGTTCACGTTCACGTTCCCGTTCACGTTCGCGTTCACGTTCTCGTTCGCGCTCACGCTCTTCCTGTCGACTTCTCTCCTCTACATCATTATGATGTCCCGCTTGTCCTGATGACTGTGTTCCCGGCTCCTGTTTAATATTCTGTACTAAATTCAAAGCCTCTTCGCGTACCATTTCGGGCAATTTGATGCGGAAATTGTCGTTGATCGGTGCCATTGGATGATTCATGGGTGGTGATTGTTGTTGTCGTTGTTCCAGTGCTTCCAACTCTTTATTGCGTTTCTCTCGCATTATGTCCTGATTGTATTGCATCAACATCTTACGCTTGGCAAAATATTTTGGATGCTTCCGTCCATCAAGGATTTTGTTGCTGCTGTTTGTCTGTTGGATGCCGTACTTTTCGGGTGAGATGTTGTTGTTATTGTTGTTGGCGTTGTTCATGTAGGCCTCGTTCATTGCCGACTTAGAGCGAATGTGATCGCGGAAGGATAAGAAATTGGGACTGGGAATGGAGGATGGGGCGGCGGGACCGGTTGTGTTAAGGTTGATTGCGCTGCTGTTGTTGTTATTGTTGTTGTTGTTGTTATTCGGGCTGACAGTCGGGCCGTTTGTTGTATTGCTGTTCACGTTTGCGTAGATTGACGAAGAAGTTGGATGAGAATTTTGGGATGGTGTTGAGCTGCGATAGCGATTGATCGTGTCATCTGGTACGGCTGAGCGTGGTATCCGAAGATCTTGTTCTGTGTCTTGTGTGCTCTGCAAAAAAAAAAGTTAATTTAAGATAATCACCTGAGTCGTGTTTTTTAAATTTTGAACACGTTCACTGTCTGTGTGACTCATATACGTGAACGAGGTGAAACGCTGTGTGCACATGTGACTCATAGACCGAGTGAACGTGTTAAAGAGCAAAGTAGCGTTCAAGTGAATTTCAGTGAAACACCTACCTCTGTGTGAAGTCCTTTGATACGCATAGCCTCCGCCACTTTCAGGAAATTTGGCAGATCCTCATATTTGACATTAACCTGCGAAGAATGATAAATGTAAGCGACTTCGAAGATATAAAATCTTTTATCTAAAGAATTTGCTCTAGAGCCGTTTTGGTACCTATTCTGTTTCGGGTTTGGCACGAAACCTACCAAAGTCAAAATCCACCTGGACACAATGAACTACTTTTCAAAATCCCCTTTTTTCATTCTCAAATGGAAATCCACTTTTTCATTTTCAAATTGAATTTCCGTTTTATTTATTACGAAACAAAAGAAAGACTGTACTCTTCAGGAGCTACCTTTGTCAATCGGGGAGGTAGCTCGACTAGGGGAGTGTACTCGGAGGGAGGCCAGTTGAGAATTTTGACTTGTGCTGCAAATTTCGTACCAAATCCTGATCTCCTTACGGTTATTAAAATTGAAAAATAATCGAAAACAATAAATCCCAACTCACCTGTCCACTATACATAAAATCCAATAATCCTTGCATATGATTACAATCGACATCGGTCATAAACAATATCGGATGACTGCACGGATGATCCAAAAAGATTTTCTGAAAATATGGACTACAAACGGAGAGTACCTGTATACATATACCCCCCAGGAAACGACGACCCCGAAATGTAACATGCAATGAAGCACAGTCAGAGACACAAACAAAAAAAGAGAAGAAAAAAGAAAAGAAAGCATTAGAATACAGATGCTTATTATAAAGGATAATTTTGATTGAAAAAAGTCTCTCACTAATTTATGTGCTTTGAAAATCTTTCCGCCTGCCGCGATAGTGACATCGACCATTTTTTCGTCCTTCTGAAGACTGTGGAATCCTTTGCACATGTTGCCGTGGAAGTTGTTCCATGAGAGTAAGTACTGGAAATGAATAGAAAAAAGGACAAATTAAAAAAAAACTCACTAAATAGAAAAACAAATATTAAATCATGTTTCTTAACAATCAACGTAACACATGGGCATGAGAAAAATTCAATAAAAATTCCCAGGAGCACGGATCTGCATTTATAGACACGACATTTTTGCAAATGCTCAAAAGCCCTTAACGGGGAAATGATAAATTGGCGTCAAACAAAATGTGTGCATAACGGTATAATTTTCTATTATAATTGCTGAGGGTGTCACAATGACAAAAGTACTGTTTTTCGTAAATCGTGTATGCATTTTATGCATCTCGACTCCCAAATAGTTAAGCCTAGATTTAATTTATTCTTGGCCAGGCCAAGCAAAAAACAGGTAATATCAAATTAACACCATTGGCCACTTGAGTACCTGAAGGTTTTTACAGAGTCAAAAAAACAATTAACGAGAAAAAAAAAACAAATTCCAAAAATCTGCAGCATGCTGTTTACTTCTTCATTATCTTTCATGGTGACCGCTATACCGTTAGTGCCGCTACGCCGTCGCACACCGAGACAAGCAGCAGCAAAATTCAAAAATCTAAAGTTTCGCCAAAAATACGCGGAGACCGGAAATATAAAAGTTGCCCGCCACTTGCGCAGTCCGTAGTGTAACTCAGTACAGAATTGTTGAGCAAAGGGTGGTGACGAGACATAACTTTGAACGCTTAATATATGATTTTAGTTTAAGCGATTTTTTTTGACAATTTCACAGTTTTATCAAAAATACCCGAAGTACAATTGGTGCTTGCCAGTGGTGTAGTTTGGATTGGAAGGAGAGGGCGGAGACAGGACCTTGCTGGGCGAGCTTAACCGGTAAATTTACTTTATGACGCATTGGCCATTAAAACTATTATAGGTTACATCCCGAGCATACCAAGCTTTTCAGACTGTGACGAAAAGAGAAAATGACAGGAAACTCAAGCGAAAACTACACTGATCATGGTTCGCCGAACCGGGCGGTTCACAAGACCAAAGTTGTGGACAATACACGCCTGAAAGGCACAGAGGCGATAGGGGAAATTAAATTGTGTGATTTGTTCGGCACTCGTTAGCTACTAGCATTGTGCTTGCGGTAATCCAAGGTACCAATCTTGGACCGATCGTCTGCGCTGGGTTTGACAAACACTGCACAGTATGGCGCGGTATGGACGACCGATTTATTGATTGAATGTGCCACGCTCACGAAATCTAGTGCTTTTGGACGCAGGACTTGGATTTCAATCGTCATATAGTTCAGCGTTTTCCAAACTGACTTCCATACAATTGAGGAGCCTTTATCATGATAATTGGAAAAAAATACGAAGAGCCCACCGCTAATAAGGCATTTTTCTTCTAGTGAATATCGTCGAGAATCGCCAAAGAATGTTTCGACACCACACACAGATCCACTGGATGCTCGGCTACCAAGCTGTCAGGTTTAAATGAAGGTTAAATGTGGATGAGCGCAAACCTTTTTGTATTGCCTTTTGGGCTCCACAAGAGCCCTTGTAAAGGAATGGGTCACGTCAGCGATGTAATAACCTTTCAGGTATACAATAATCTAGGGAGATCATCAATCCTAGCAACAGCCGTAATCTAATGTTACTTAGCGGAGAAAATCCGAGGCGGCTTGGAACATTTTGGGACCACGCCACACTGCTAAATTACAAACTTATGTCGCAAATTGCTGCTAAAATCATGTTTTCAAAACGCACTCATTTACGACGATACGGATCGCATAGCTTCGTATTTGTGAATATAATTATTTTATTATGATTCTTAAAATTTCCCCAATAAACCGAATAAATAATAGTGAAACTTGGGCTGCTTTTTAATATGTATATTATTATTATTATTATTATTATTATTATTATTATTATTATATTATTTTTTTAAATGTTGACTCCCCAAAAACCATATAATGGGTAGAATATGCTTTGATTTATTAAAGAGCCACAATTAAGCTAAAGAGTCACATAAGGCGAGACGGAAGTCGCACTTTTCCCACCATAGAGCTTGAGATTTGGGAGTGCTTACCATTTCTTTTGCAAGCCCTCGATCATATGAAGTTCTACAATTCATTTTGTTCCTATCGATACAATTTCTACGTTAGTTTTTGCACATGCCCAAAATATGCTGATATAGAGTTTTAGCATGTCGTAGTCTTCACTCCACGCGTTTACGCTGCTTTACGAAAAGGGACTCACTATATCAACCCGCGCGTACCGTAAACAAAAAAAAAATATCGAAAAATATCAACCTTAATTGCAACAAAAAGAAAAACACTTCCGCCTACTTAAGAAAAGCAAAATTGTGGTATACTGTTTTATGTAGGCTTCACAAGCGATTTTTTCCTTTAATATCTCAGAGACGTTGAAGTAAGTTGTACGACATGCTAAGACTCTATAATATCTTTACTTTAACAAGAGTTACAAAAGTTAGAGTTACTTTTCGTGAAAAAATATACTGTTCAGCATGAATTTTCGATTATAAACCAGGGTTTTAAAATCGCCAAGCTCCCGTAACAATGGATAAGTAAACCAACTAAAAACTAACGATAAAAATGGACATTAAGGAATTGAAGGATACTAATAATAATATGAATAAATTAAATAAAAAAGTTACCAGAGTAAAGCGTATGAAAAAAATTGCAAAAAATTATCAAAAATTGTTATGGACTAACGGTAAAAAAATACAGCCAAAACATCAAAAACCAGCTTTCCACTGTTTAAAATAAATAATAAATTAATATTAAGATGATCAAGGAGAATAAAAAAAACAGAAACGGAACAAATTGTAAACAGATATGACAGCATAACGGGACTAGTATGTAATGGAATAGTTGGAAAAGGAAAAAAAACGAACGAATTGAAAATGAAATTAAGAAATCAAAATCAATTTATTTGTTACTGTGTGAGTGTGATAAAAAAAAAACAAATCATCACATTGTGCCTAACGCTTGGAACAATTTGCGCATAACGGTATAATCTGGTGTAAAAATTATTTAGCATTACAATTAAAACTGGATAATCTAAATAACACTACACAAATTATGAACTGAAATAAATTTAAATCGGTCAATTTGCTTTCCTTGCTTATTTCACACCATTTTTCGTAGAGGTCATATGTCACTGGGCCCCAAAATACATAATGTACAAGAAAAACTGTTGCGCCCAAAAATGAAAAACCGTTCAATTTCAAAATTTTATTCATAATATGGAACAATGTTAAAAATGGCAAATTTAAATTCTCAATTGTAATCATTAGGCCAGTCATTCAACGATTTTAGGTCGCAAAAAATTGTTCGGCTCTGTTGTTTTGGGATATTGTTAGGATAGATACCAGAAGTGTACCACCAAGTTTGCAACTTCGAAAAACCTGTGCTAACCCCGTAACCCTTAAAAATCCTCAAAATTTTCGGACTTTTTTCATATTTTTGTTTGTAATTTCTAAAAGGTGCTTCTTACGAGTAAGTCGTCCGCTGCACTTTTAAAGCTTCTTTAATTTGAGTGTAACTTCAGCTTTGTAGGTGCAAAGGATCCCAAGATACAGCACTTTAAAAAATGTGTTTTTTTTTTTAAGTCCGAAATTGTATTTTAGGAGGTTTGTATGACAGCCCTATTACGTAATGTTCCGATTCCATTCATTCCTAGATATGTTTTGAGGCTTTACTAGGAACACATTTGGGTGAGGTTTGGTTAAGATTGGTTCATAAAGAAAAAAGTTTTTCTTAGAAGAACCTGATTATCAGGGGTTGGTTTGTATGACAGCCCTATGACCTAGTGTTCCGATTTCATCCGTTTCTAGATATGTTTTGAAATTTTACTAAAAAACACATTTGGGGAGAAGGGTGGTTAAGATTGGTTCATAAAGAAAAAAGTTTTTCTTAGAAGAACCTAATTTCCAGAGGTTTGTTTGTATGACAGCCCTATAACGTAGTGTTTCGATTTCATCCGTTCCTAGATATTTTTTGAGGCTTAACCAGGAACATACTTGGGTGAAGTTTGGTTAATATTAGAACATAAAGAAAAAAGTTTTTCTTAGAAGAACCTAATTTTCAGGGGCAGCCCTATGACCCCATGGTCGGATTCTATTCGTTCCGACATATATACCACTAAGGAACTGGTTTGTAACTTCATGTCACATGACTTTCTCCGTAAAATGCGCATTTAAGCCGACATTCAGCTCGGAACATGACTGAAATTACAATTTCTAACTTTTTTTTTCAAAAAACAATGATCCTTTGCGCCTACAAAGCTGGGGTTACACTAAAATTAAAGAAGATTTTCTTAGCTTTAACAGTGCAGTGGACAACTTACTTGTAGGAAGCACTTTTTAGAAATTACAAACAAAAATATGAAAAAAGTCCGGAAATTTTGAGGTTTTTTGAGGGCCACAGATTTTTCGAAGTTGCAAACTTGGTGGTACACTTCTGGTATCTATCCTAACAACATCCCAAAAAACCAGAGCCAAGCAATTTTTTGCGACCTAACGCTTTATTTTTCGGTTTATTGACTGGCCTACATACCGCTCAACGGATCTTTAATATTTATGTCTCTTTAGAAGTGTAATTATGTGCTGCCTAACATATTCATGGAGAGTTTTTCGCAGAAATAAATATTTTCAGAGTTAGGAGCCAAATAACGGAAAACAGCAAAAAAATTTTAGGGTTTCGCAATTTTGACCCTGTTTCACAACGAAATGTTGGTGGGAAGCTCCTGATTCGTGCTAAGCACCCCAAAAAAACATAAGAAACAAAAAAAAATTGTCTCCACCACATTCTGCAATCTGATTTACTAGGTTTATCACCTGGATACTGCACTATTAGGACTGTAGAAATTAACTACATATTTAGTTTTAGTGAATTAAATCACAATCACCAAGAATATTTTGTATACATTTCAGCTGGGTCTAGAAATCCACATTGAGTTGTCCTTAGATAGATTTAGCCACAAAATGGTTATTACCGCCAACAATCAAGTGGAAATCTAGCAAAAAATTGAATCTCATTAGGGAGTTGACCCGATTACAGTTGAGACTCAACATCACCTATCTTAACATAGTTAACATAGTTCCTTCGATGATCAATAATGTTAGATTTCAGTGTAAACATTCTCCTCGGAAGAAAATGTGTCGAACAATATTTTTAATATATTTTTTTTAATATCCCAAATCAAAAATTAAAGTAGGCAAATTAAATTTCGGAGACTACCAAAAAATAAATGATACAATTTAAAAAAGAAAAAAAAAAGCAACACGGTGAAAATAGAGTATCGTAAGAAAATACAAATTTGTATGGACAGATTGCACAACAATTCACTTCACTACGATTCAATATTAGTTAGTGATCAATTTTTAACTTTTCGGATTTTTTGAATACTGGACTATTTTTTTTTTAATTCAAGAATTATCTAAATTTCGAAAATTAAAGAACTTTAAAATTTTCTGAATTTTGGGATAATTTGACTTCAGAAATTTTTTGAATTTTCTGAAATTTGAACTTTTTTAAATTTTGCTGTTTTTAGAGTTTTTTGAAATTTCCTGAAATTTAGAATTCTTTTATTTTGAAAATTTTTAAATATTGAAATGTTAAGACATTTTTAGAATTTAAAAATTTTCTCAATATTGGAATTTTTATAATTTTGGAATTTGGAAATTCAATGAATTTTCTAATTTTTGGAATTATCTGAATTTCGAAACTCGCTGAATTTTGTAATTTTCTGAAATTTGAAATTGTTTAAGTTTTTCAATGTTGAAGTTTTCTGAACCTAGGATTTGTTTATTTTGGAGTTTATTTTTTTTAAATTTTGAAAATTTCTGAATTTACAGATTTTTTGAATCTTTAAACTTTTAGAAATATGAGTTTGTTTGAATTTGGAAATTTTTGAATTTCGTAATTTTCTTAATTATGAAATTTTCTGAATTTTTTAAAGTTTTCAATTTTTGAATTTCCCGTTTCTTTGAAAATTTTGAATTTTATGTTTTTAATTTTAAAATAACTACACATATCATTTCTTGATTTGAATTTTTCTAAATTTTAGATTTTTTTGATTTTTAAAACATTTTAAATTAGAGAATTTTCTGAATTTGCAACTTTTTTTATTTTTGAATTCCTGAATTATCTTAATTATGGAGTTTTCTGAATTAAACTATTTTTTAAATTTAGAAACTTTTAAAATTTCAAAATTTTTGTAATTTTTGAATTTTTTATTTTAATTGATTTGGTGATTTTTATGAATTTTGAAAAATTAAAAGCGAATATTCTGAAAGGGAACCATTATGTTCATAGACAAAAAATGGGGCTATTGTATCCCCATTTATTTTAACGAATATTGGAAATATATTTAATCGCGTGCTAAAAAATGTCACTTCAATTGGAGACATTGTGCTCTTCTGGCCTTTGCTGCTTCAATTCATTCAATTCAATTCTTATTTTAAGGCTGATAGAAGATAGATAGAAGTAATGGAATGTATCGAATGAATGAGATTAGTTGTAGTAAAAAAGCGTAAAAAAAACGTAGTGAAGACATGGTACATTCGAAGATCACCGTAGCTACCGCCTTAAGTAAAAATGTGAGTACTTAACGAGATAGGCGATTTTCATGCATAAGGCACACAATTGCACTTCGTAGTTTTGCAATAACAACCCCTTAAACGAGACCGAGTTCTAATCGTGCGAATAGCACGATGAGTGTATAGCCCTATACTAAGGTGACCAGATTCTCGAAGGACCAATGCTGTACAAATGCTCGCTGAAATTGGGTTTCAGGCAAATCCTCAGCCATACTTCCATGTCCGAAGTCTGCGTCGCAAAAATGTTGGCGAATTCTCTAATGTGCGAGCTCTCAGGTAATTATACAGACGAGTCATATGTCTAAATTCCACGAAGCGGTGTTCACTCACCGCTTGCACCTCGCCTTACCAAAATGTTGGCGAATTCTGAAAAGCGCGACATACAGGGCGAGGCCTGAACGAAGCGAAGAGCGAGCCACAGGATCTGACTAAACGTATGAATCAGCCATAGGTCTAAATCTTACGAAATGCATTCCGCAACAGCACTACGTCGCAAAAAATGCGAATTGTGAATAGTGCGACAGACAGAGCGACGTCCAAACGAAGCGACGGCGAGGTACAGGATTTACGTAAACGTATGGGGGAACCAGAGATGTAAATCTTACGAATTGCCTTCTATTAGCTCACCACACGCTGAGCTGGCCTTATCCTATTTCCCATCAGCGCTAAGTATTAAATGTTAAATGGCGAATTCTGAAAATCACGACAAACAGCGAGGTCTGAGCCGAGGGCGAGGTAAAGGATCTGAGTAATCCAATGGACTACATCCTTCTATTAGATCAACGCTCGCTGCGCTCGCACCTCGCCGTGACCACATCCCACCAGTGCCGGTCGCAAGGATTTTGGCGAATTATGAAAACCGCAACAGACAGAGCGAGGTCTGAACGAAGCTAACGGCGAGCCACAAGACCTGAGTACACGTATGGACGAGCCGAATTGCCTTCCATTGGCTCACCGATCGCTGCGCTTGCACTTTTCCTTATCCTATTTCGCAACACTACGTACCAAAAATGTTAGCGAATTCCCTAATGCGCGACAGATAATGCCAGGTGTGAGCAGAGCGAAGGGTGAGGCACACACCTAAACCTGGTTGCAATATTTCTGGAGGAGAGCATGCCTTTCTCCATGGTAACATTAATGATGCCATGCTGGCTCCAAACGCCGTTTTAAATGGATTCTAAGGACATGTGTGAAACAACTTAATTCAAAATCCATGCCGAGTACTTTCTTTAGTATACATTTGTCTATACAGGTAGATAAAACAATCGGATGGTGTAAGTGTGTGATTTTTCCATCATGTTGTGATAGGAAAAATACATTAAAATCTTATCTTTGGACGACTGTAACTTTTGAACCTTGGACTCTAGAATGAGCCTTGTAATGCTCACGGTGCCCTGCAAGATTGGAAAATTCCGACATTCTGCACAAGACTTTCCAAGTTATGGAAAATTGTCGAATAGAAAAACACAGAAGTGCAATTTGAGCAGCTGTAACTTCTGAACGCGGATAGGTGTAACGTGAAATTTGGAGGAAATATGAGCGAAAGGAGCTCTACAAATGTGCGAAATTACACAGAGATCGGGAAGTGTTCCCGAGCTATCCAAAATGTACGATTGCCAAACAAAAAAGTGTGATTGTCTCAGGCCTCATCGAGTAGCTTATTTTAAAGTGAATTAGGTTTCATTGTGTGGCATTGGAAATGCTGTACATTTTGCTGTACATTTCCCAGTGCTGTACGACAGGTCAAAATGCCCTACTGTACGTCTGGTCAGCTTACCCTATACCCATGTGCAGACCTAGAAGGCTAGCAAAACCCAAAATATTCAATTTCATATTTTTTGTAGGGGAGGGAGAGGTAGATGGGTCGGACCTGGCACATCTTATCTTATCAAGGCATCCACCGGCTATTATTTGATACTAATGTAAAGTTTTTCGTGACATTCTATCAAAAGATATGGGTGAATATAACTTTGTAGGGGAAGTAGGGGTAGGGGTAGTCGGACCTACTCCATTTTCCATCAATTCAAAGTATATGTCAGAATGAGACATTGATCAAAATTTCAAGTCGATAGCGATATTCTACCGAATGTTATGGCCAAATTAAAATATCAAGGAGGTGTAGTTTGTATGGGAGGTTGGCGAACCCGTGGTCCGATTTGGCCCATTTTCAATACCGTCCAAGATTTTAGCAAAACAAACATTTGGCAAAAATTTCAAACCGCTAGCTTCATTATTTCGGGAGTTATCGTACTAACAGACAGACAGACAGAGAGACAGACATGGCTTATTCCCCAGCCAGCATTTAACACATTTGTAATCATTATTTCATGCAACACGCGTAAGCACATATTGCTTATTCATTCATCACGTTTTCATACAAGCAGTATATGACGATGTCCCCCTATTTCATGTATATACGCATTTGCGCCTTATTACGGATAATCATTATAAAATCGTTATTCGTAAACATTATGTAATAGTTACGTTGCATACATTTTTAATGCATCAATCGTAAAGACTACATAATCGTTAGTCATAAAGATTACGCAATACTTATGTAACATATATTTTAAATGCATTGCTCGTAAAGAATGTTAATGGCTTATACGAAATGGATCAATAATGCATGATTCGTGGAGATTAAAAATGAATTATGCTACATATATTTATAATGGTTTATATGGTTACTGAAGATTATGGAATGAATGTTATATTTTTTGAGAGATAGAGTTTTTAAGACGATGTTCTTGAATGGAATTGAAAATATATGAACACTTGAATCAAATTAAATGTGTTCAAGTATATTTTACAAGTTGGCCTTGGTTACTTTGAAGTCGCATATCATATTAAAGCTTGATGTCTCAAGTTTTTTTAAATTTAAGCAAAGCTTCTTGAAGGAAATTTTAGTATTCATTCGCATAGTTTTTGCTACTATACCTAACCTAAGAGGTTTGGTTTTCACAGAGTTTCAAAGTCAAATTTGTGTGATTTTACCCAAAAACAGTCAATTCTTTCATCTCAATTTTCTCCAACTTCTGCCAAGGAGAGGTGCCTGTACGATTCTTTTAAAAATTGGCGCATAGTCTAACGATCATTTCTTTCTTACATAATTTTATTGTAGCTGCATTATTTCTAACAGTTTTTATACGTTAAGTGTAAAAAACTAAAGTTAATTTTAGCTCGAATTCAATACAATTCAATTCACACTGCTCCTAAAGATCTGCAATTGGTAAAATCTATTCAAAGTATATCGAAATCGAGCTAAAATTAACCCTTAGTTTTTTGCATTTAAGGCATTCAAACTGTTAGAAATTATGAAGATAGGATAAAATGATGTAAAAAAGAAATTATCGTTAGATTATGCACCAATTTTTAAAAGAATCGTACGAGCACCTCACCTTGGCAGAAGTTGGAGAAAATTGAGATGGAAAAATATATTGTTTTTGGGTCAAATCACAAAAATTTGACTTTGAAGTTCTGTAAAAACCGAACCTCTTATCAGATTTTAGTGCCGTTAGTTTTATTTTTTAGGTAAATTTGTTGGCTGTAGTAATCATCTTATTTTGCTATTCTAGCTAGTCTAGCTTTTGAGACATTGAAGTTTTAATCGTACAAGAAAATTATTTTGCAAAAATCTTCAAATGCCTGAGCCAGCTAAAGGGTTAAGCTAAGAGGGTATGTTCCGTACAACTTTTTGCTGGAAAATACATGAGGAATCAAAATCCGGTGCGTTTATGCGGCAGTTTCCGGACACCCTGTATATATGTAAATTAACAAAAACATAGCCGAGTAAAATGCGTCGCAACAGACAAACAGACGGACATCGTCCAATCGACTCAGCTTGTCACGCTGATCTTATATATTCATATTTTATATGGTCGGAGATGCTTCCTTCAATGCGTTACAAACTTCATGACAAAGTTAATTTACCTACCCTTTTCGCTTATTAAGCGAAGAGTATAAAAATTAGTTTTTGCGAGGTATCAAAATGAAGACCAATGGGACACTATGCGTGATTTCTAGTGATTTCAACGTTATCTATAAATCACCTGGCTTACGATTACCGAATGTAGAAGGATTGTAAGTAATTGTTTTATCTAAAGTTTTTTTTTAGTCATTAGATTATGTACAAGAGTAATGTGTATAAAAAAAATCTGTTGAGTTTTGAACAAACCGAGACCATGGTCCTTTTGGAACTATGTATGTAAATAAACTATCACTTACTTGCAACGTTTTGATTTCAGACGCACAAAAAAAAACATTTTAAACACAATAAAACTGAGCAAAAGTACATCAAAAATAAATAATTACTTCACTGCAATCGCGACGTACACACTTTTTAAACACTTTCGTTTAAAAAAAAAGTTTGTTTTTTCATCCGATTGTTGCGAACTTAGGTACGCAGTCTCAATGAACGGAAGAAATCACGAAAACTAAGCCCATCCAATATCCAAATAGTGGGTTTCAAATGAAAAGAAAAAAAAATAGCTATACATTGTAGTGAATAGCTGATGCGTGGGCATTCCTTCAGCTGGCCATCATGTGTTGCACTTCAACAGCGTGGTCTATCGATACAGAACGTCGATTTGTGATGCATGAAGTAAAGATTATTTTGGTCTATGTTTACGATATATGATGCCAATGCTGGCTGGGTCGATTCAGGGACCGACCCTGATCATTTATATACATATACTTTTATACTTTGCCATACCTCCGGTGGCTCCTTTGAGGTGTTACATAATATCGACGTTACCAAAACAATATACCCTATACTATATTATGGGTATAGGGTATAATTATACAGTTCGTAAATAAGCCTCCAGGACACCGAGTAAAGTAGAAAGTTAGAACCGATAGTCTATCATTGTCGATATCAGCAGCACCGAAAATAATTTTATGGGAAAGCGAAAGTATGTATGTACTTTATAAAAATAAACATTTTGTGATTATTATATCCTTTCTCACCTGATCAATTGTATGATGTTCGGGTGGCGTCGGATTCGGTTGATGATGTGACGGCGGTACATTGTACTCGGACTGTGATTGAGGTAATTCAGGTTTTCGATGTCGATGTACAACATCTTCGGCACTCATAATGCTATGTTTCTTGGGCTCTTCCGCCACACTACTGTAATCACTGGCGGGCGTCTCTCGTCCCATATCGTCATAACTTTCACTTTCACTCTTCATTTTTTGCTGTTGTTTAATCTGTACCAACTCGGAGATATCCATAAGGGATCCTTGTGTGGCAGCCGCAATGGCCGATGAAATAATTGGATCATCCTCGAAAACACTGTCGTCAATTGTCTCCTTGAGTGTTTTTGTCGATGAGAATAGCCGCAAGGTGGGATCATTGACTTGATCACTAAAATAGACATCCATAAGTGTGAAAAAGGGCCATTCACGTCGTTTTGGCTCTTCAGATAATTTGATGGCCTGGAAAAGAAATACGAAAAATTATTATAGCTTTTCGAATTTTGCGTGGACAATAGACAAAATAGAATTTACTGAAAAAAAAACAGTAGAACTTTGATAATTCGAACTCGAATAATTCGCAATCAACCTTTTCTTATAAAAATTTTGGATAATTCGAAATTTTCCGTCCGCCCCTTAGACTTTGAAATATCTTTGTATTAATGAAATCCAGAGAGCTTAGCTGTTGTAAATGTAATACAATATAGACAATTTCATCCAAACCCTTCAAAAAGCATTTATTTTTTGTAGGTTCGAAAAATTCCTCGGTAGAATCAGGAATTGTATGGCAAACCTAATCATCTAGTTCTATGCAGAATTTACTTAAAAGGCATTTTGCCTTTGTTTGGCGGTTCATCTATCCGATGTGATTCAACAAACCTAGCAGCTCCATCACCTCGGCTTAGCCTAATCCAACAAAAGACCTTTTACAACCTTTTCACACCTTCCACATATCGGCAAAGGCATCCAATTAGCCCGCATCTACGGCAATAAAACAATATTCAACATCATAAAACACTTTTACGAGTGAAAAATCTGCACTACTTAACTCTCCAATAAACAAACAAACAAACAAATCAAATGAAACGGGAAAGCTGCGATACCCTAAATTTCTTAGTAAATATAAGAAAATATCATTTTTATTATTTTGTTCTTAAGTACTCTACATACAGACAGCAACAGCGAATATATTTCTGTATCTCCGACAGTTTAAGTTCTTTGTGCGCTTAGAAATTCAACTACCGTTTGTCATAAATGGATCATGTAAAATGAAAAATAGGAAAACTAGGTACACGGCATATGTGCTCACATACGATAGTAACTACTATACTATCTGGAATAATTCTATACATTTTGTTTCAGTTCAGTCTATCGCTATTTTTATTCGCAAACGCTATACAATTTATTTATTTGCGCAAAAATATCTAATTGCCCTGTAATTCACTCTCGGCGAATTACTATAGAAGCTCTATTTCAGCGTATGCCATAAAGAAGCTAACTACATATTTAAATAGACGGTTTTATCTTAGTTGAGCTAGAATCTTTTTGGATGTTTTCCGCTTTATACAGAAATACGTACAGATTGTCTTTAATCTGGGATACGAGTAAATATTTTATGGAGAAGGTATTTGCTTGAATTCTGTTTGATGACCTACAAAGTATATGATTTTGGGGAGTAATTGAGGAAAAAGATTGAGGTCAGTGTAGAGGTAGATGATTATGACGGAAGAAGACAATATTTTTGATATGTTTAAACAAATCGCGCTCTACTTGTCAGTGCTGCAAAGGAAAGGACCTTAGTTTTTATTTACATACTAAGACGTAGTTTAAGCTTCAAGATGGAGAAAGGACGACCTTTAGCGAATAAATTCGTTCATTAAAACAAACAGTAGGTATAGCAATACCATGCAAATCCGAAAAAGTAGCCTAGGAATTTCCGGAGAAATATTGTTCGTTGGGAATGTTGTTTGGTCAAACTGAGTCTGGGGAGCAGGTGAGTAATTTGGAAAACCTCTATTGAAACTCATTTCCGAATTTGAAATGTATTTCAAATCTTTATACATCTGAAACACAAATGATTCAGACTTTCCATTTCATTGTGGGCGTACGAGCACTTGGACGGATTTTGGAAATGTTAGATAGGAACTAGGTTTCGACCATTAAGCAAGTATCTAACTGTCACTATTTTGAGTGAAAATAAAAATACGAAATCGTATGTTTTTATCGGTTACCACTATTTGAGGACTAACTATCGCCAAATTTTAGACGTGTATGATAAAAACATTGTGACCTTCTAGAGGAGATTCAAAAACCTGAGAGCTGAAATGGTTAAAATAAAAACAAAACTAACATTTAAACTGAAAATTGGGTAAAAAAGCAAAAAAGTAGTGTGGTCTTGTGGTTAGTGCGCACACCTTAGGTGCACAGGTTCGTTGGTTCGAATCTCACCGTAACCAATATTTTTCGAACTCACGACCCATGTGACGGACTATGATTCCTCTCAGATGTTAACCGAGTACCCATTTATGGGTAGTCTGGCTGGTCTAGCAGTTAGTACGCGCACCTTCGGTGCACAGCGTCATGAGTTCGAATCTCATCGTGGATCACAGTGTTTTTCGAACTCACGACCTTGTGACGGACTATGATCTCACTCAGATGTTAAACGAGTACCCATTTATGGGGATAAATAACACTGCTGAGCGTGCTGTTGATCTCAACACCTCAACAAAAAAGCAGCTAAGATCTTGGAAATTGGACGTCACTAACACCTCCAATGTTGGACGGACTATCGCGCCCGTTATTTAACAGTAAAGTTTGATAAGCAAAAAATAGGCCTAAATTGGTTGTTTTATGGTTACAGTGGAACCTCACTAATCCGACCTTTTCGGGACTAGAGAGTAGGGCGAAACGCTTCAAAGTTCGGATTATCCGGAGGCTTCAAACAAGACTTTTCTATGAAATTCGGAGCGTGAAAATGTTTACTTCACGTCATGACTCAACCGTGTGTGGGTCACTAACAAAATAACATCAGATTCTTGCAGAAATAGTTCCGCCAAATATGTTTACCTTCAAAAGCGATAAATCATATGAAGGACTAGAAAAACGTTCGACTTTAAAGTTTGTGTCATTTTTCAGTTAAAAATTGTCACTTGGAATTTTTTTAAGTCGATTTGTTGTGGTGGTTCCCGAATTTTGAATTATAAAGCTACGTTTGGGTCGGATTAATTGGAGAGTGGGATTAGCGGGCGTCGGATTAGCGATGTTCTACTGTATTTTCGCACCAAATTTACGATTTCTGAATTCTATACCCTTGTTTTCCTTCCAAAATAATCTCAATCCAAGGTGATGTGCTTACTCAGAGAATACGAACTGTAGTTGTGTGAAGTCGACAAATCATAGGCAAATCGTGATCATTGCCGTCAAAGTCACCAAATTTTTTTTCTCAACTGAACTCCATAACAAAGATAGTTTCCGCAGGCCGCATCAAATTGACCCTAGTCGGCCTTTTTTCTCGCTAAGCTTCGTTAAAAAAATATATATGCACAAGAGTGAACAAAGTACTGATCGTTATTCTCTTGACAGCTTCAAAAAAAAAAGCTGAACCACCTGTTCTTATCTTCGCTCTCTTGGTTTCACTTCTATAAAAAAAATTAATTAATTTATCAAATAAGTCAATACAACACTGAAGCGAAACGAAACCACCCTCTAAAGGAAACTCGACTCGACGATAGAAATGACTTTAACTACTAACTGTTGTGGCTATCGAATTTCTGGAAGTTGGAATCAGCATACACGTAGGAAATGTATTCAAAAGTGGGTTCCGATATCTCGGTAAACTTTTTGAATAGTTTACACAAAAAAAAAATTTTTAATCCCAGTAGGCATTTTGTCCTGTCAGTTTTTTTACATTTCGCGCAACAAAACTGTCACGTTTGACAAACACAACTGTCAGATTTGACAAATATAACTGTCACTTTTGACAACCCCGCAGGGGATCTGAGTCCCTGTGAGACAGCGCGGCTGTGTAGTGGGATACAGATTTCTGGTGAGTTGCGCCACCACGTACTTGAGCAGCGCAGGGAGGCCCCTTGTATTTTTGATATGCCATGGCGTGGATCTGTACAAAGACCATTCGGGCGATAACGCTTCCGTGCTCCCGAGTCATGTACGGGTATGACTGATCTCCTCCCATTGATTACGGGAGGTTAGTCATAAGCAGGCCGAGCAACGAACTTAGGATATGCACGTCTGAATGTCTACGTGAGGCTTAACCAATAGGGCGCCGAAGGAGGATCACACCTGCTATAGAGAAGTCTTTAGCGAATAGTGTACCTCGGGTATAGGTGTGCCCAGGGGATCATGGTCCGTGCCCATCAATGTGTTGGCCTCGAGGTGGCTGGAGGTTGTCACCCGAGTCAACCAGCTAGTGGTGCAGCCCCGGGGTTCGGGCTTCTGATGGTGAGTGCATTCACTGGATGAAGAAATCCCCATTTGAAAATAAGGCCATGTCAATAAAATGCCGAAGGTCCGAAACTCTTGAGGGACCGGGAGATAAGAGCGTAAAGCCTAGGTGCTCCCCTGACGGTAAGCTCATAGATGGTAAACTTGTCACTTTAGACAAACCAAAATGTCAATCTTTCAAATTTGAAAACTCTTGAGGGACCGGAAGATAAGGGCATAAAGCCTAGGTGCTCCTCTGACGGTAAGCCCGTAGATGGTAAACTTGTCACTTTAGACAAATCAAACTGTCAATCTTTCAAATTTGACAATTCTAAATGTCAATCATTGACAATTCGACGAATTGAACTGTCAAATTTGACGGTTTACCCAGATGTTGGGACACTATTTAATAGGTCGAAACGTAAATCTATAGCTAAAATGTCTATGGTAGTGACTCGCTCCTAAGCGTCTGTAGAACAAATTTTCAATTTGCTTTTATACAAACTGCAGTTTAACCATTTTTTTAAATTTTAAGAAACAAAATTTGTGGCTGAAAAGAATGTCGCTTAGCCAATATAAACAATAAGTAGTTTTTTTTTTGTTATCCCGTTTAGGTTTGGGTAACGAAACTCCATATAAAACGAGACCGAGTTCTAATCGTGCGAATAGCACCATGAGTGTATAGGCTGTGTGAAGTTAGCCAGTCATTTTTTTTTAATTACGCCCTTTTGCTCGGTGAACCGTTTGTTCTACAGCGGCTACGTTTGTTCTTGATTGTTCGCCAATTAATATCGTTTGTTCTTCTCTAATTATTTAATTATAGCAACTTTAAAATTGTGAGTGTGAACTTAGCCAGTCATTTTTAAATATGGGTCGGAAAGGTATAGGTTTGGTATCAATCGAAAGCCAGACGTTTGTTCATTTTGTAGGGCGTTTGTTCATCCTGGAAACGGAAGGATACAGGAATTATTAAGGAAAATGAGATTAGTTGTGACGTCATCTTCACTCAACCAACGCCATCTACTCAGCTCAGCTGTACGGGCAACCCGTGTCCCGCGAACAATTTATGCAAGATCCACACCATCATCGTACAGCTGAGCTGAGTAGATGGTGTTGGTTGAGTGAAGATGACGTCACAACTAATCTCTTTTTCCTTAATAATTCCTGTATCCTTCCGTTTCCAGGATGAACAAACGCCCTACAAAATGAACAAACGTCTGGCTTTCGATTGATACCAAACCTATACCTTTCCGACCCATATTTAAAAATGACTGGCTAAGTTCACACTCACAATTTTAAAGTTGCTATAATTAAATAATTAGAGAAGAACAAACGATATTAATTGGTGAACAATCAAGAACAAACGTAGCCGCTGTAGAACAAACGGTTCACCGAGCAAAAGGACCTAATTTTAAAAAAAATGACTGGCTAACTTCACACAGCCGAGTGTATACCCTATTATACCCATGTACAGACCTAAAAGACATGCAAAACCCAAAATTTTCATTTTTATATTTTTTTTAGGGAAGGAAGGGTATAGATGGATCGGACCTGGGACATCTTTAACATATTATAAAGGCATCCAACTGCTACCATTTGATACTAATTTGAAGTTCTTCGCGACATTCTATTAAAAGATATGGCTGAATATAACTTTGTAGGGGAGGTAGGGGTAGCCGAACCTTATCCACTTTCCGTCAACTTAAAGTATATGTCTGAATTAGGCAGTGATCAAAATTTCAAGTCGATAGCAATATTGAATCGAAAGTTATGGCCGAATGGAGGAGTAATTTGATTGGTGGTAGGGGAACCCCGTCCAAGATTTGATCAAAAGAAACATCTGACCAAAATTTGAAACCGCTAGCTTCATTATTTCGAAAGTTATGGTGCGAACAGACAGACACACGGACAAACAGACAGACAGACATGGCTCAATCGAATCAGGGACCGACCCTGATAATTTATATATATACTTTGCCATACCTCCGGTGGCTCCTTAGCGGTGTTACATAATACGGCGTAACAAAAACAATATACCCTATACCATCTCATGGGTATAGGCATAGGGTATAAAAATGGCAGCTGTTTATATGAAAGTTCGTTACTTAAACCGACACGGGATAACCAGAAAACGGACTTAATAATAAATTTACTTTTATCGTGCTGTTAGCTGGCCTTTTAGTCCTCTGGGTATTTTGTGTTAGTTTTCCTTTCATTGCGTGGAAAATGACCTAGCCCTAGACAATTGCGTGATGGTTGAGAAACGTAGAGTGCAGCGAAATTGGGATCGTCGCATGAACAGCTACGAGGCCACGGTAGGTTGATAGAACTATGTCATGGTATTGTTGAACCGGGGTTAGTGACATTTATCTAGATTTAGATCTAATGACAGCATATATAGAGCGGCGTGAGTTTTCCATGAGGATGATACCTTCAGATTCTCTTTCTTATTTTTGTCTGACCGTAGTGTGATTTTTGAAGAGTCTACCGGAACACGACCATAAAAGTCTGATTACCCACAGGGAAAATTGTACTACAATTCTATAGTTAGGGCGCATGTTCTCATCTCCACAGCTGCATACACTCATTTTGCCTGCGAATTATGAATTACAATTTGCAGAGACAAAGGATTTCCACACCTTAATATGCCTTGGAAGCAGCTTCTAGAGCATAGTAATGCCTCTGATGGCGGTAATTTTTAAAATCGGCGAATTTCTGCAGTGGGCGATCTTGGTAAATGACTTTATATGGTATATCGCGGCATGAGTTGAAACTAGTATAAAACCATAAGACCACTGACCCAAGGCCAGGGGCAGACTGAAGAACACCTGGATGTGTCAAATGAAAATACAACAACGCATTGGTCTCGGCGATGACACGATCCAAGATAGAGCTGCCTCTAGAAAGGGGCTGATACATTTTCGCCAGAACGGGCGATGTACCTACACTGCAGGTCAAGCGATGCGACGCCATAAACGCGGTATAAAGAACGAGTCAAGGAAAAGTAAGATAAAACTAACGCGAATAGCTAACATTTAACACCAGCTCTCAGCCTGGCCTACACTGAAAAAATTATCTTTCCTATTATCCACGAATCGCATGCGTTGACTTATTTTCATTGCCATAACATAATAATTCGTTATGATAAGGTAGACGTTCATAAAGGTTTATGCTACATTTCGTCACATTAAAGAAATCTGATTCGTTTATTTTTTTTCGTCAATATCACAAATATTTACATTGACATGAAGAAAATATTCGTTTATTAGGTTAATAAAAACTTCTTTCATAAAATGAATGATTATTTTCCTTGTTGTAAATTTAATGTAAAATTTCGTTAAAATAATCTTTACGTTACATTCAGGAAGTTTTTCTGGTTCAACGATACGTATATTTTTTATAATATCGATATTGACGAATTGTTCATAACATTACTGAAAGCTTTTCTAAACTCTGACAAATACTTTATGTGGATCTTAGAAACCTTCAGCACGTGTAGTCTGGTTGGTGTAGTAGGTAGGGTGCAGGTCTTCAAATCATAGGGTCCCGGGATCGAATCCCACTGTAGTCAGGTAATTTATGATGCTTTTCAAAGCGTATTGAGGCAAATGAAAGGTCCCTTACACTTGTAGAGGTCTAGGTTCAATGCTGCGCTGCGTCATTTTTTTTTTGTATAAAAAAAATAACGAAACCGAATATTTGCTTTGAAGAATCATTTCTTCAAATGGAGAATCGCGTTCCTTAGCTGTACGAAATTTCCGCTTTAATATCAACGAAAGACTTTACACGAAATAATGAATGTTTTCGTTACGTAACGAAACTAGTTTCATTGAAGTGACGAATAAGAACATTGGAGGTTTTTTAATGAAGTTTTTCGTTGATTTGAAGATGGTTTTCATAGCATTTACGACAACTTTTGGTTCAGTGTATGCTCGGCTTTGATATACAAATACAAACACCGTTTTCCTATCAAACATCATCCATCGAACCGTTTTCAAGAAAAAAAATTAGGATCATCGTAAATCAATATACAGTAGAACCCCAATAATCCGGACCTTGAAAATCCGGATTTTCGATAATTCAGATTCGGTTTAAGTCCCAAAATTTTCTTGGATTTTGGAAAATCTGAGAATTTCATAAAAGTTTTTCTGTTGTAGTGCGCCTTAGATTTAAAGAAACACCTATTTCGACCATAAAATGAATTATGTATTTCTATTGAAAACAATTGAATTTTGAGCAATTTCACCATTACTGCCGTTTACCGGGGTTTTAATATAGGTGCATTTCAAAAATCCGGATAATTCGATAATCCGGTTGGGGTCCGGCTCCAATCAATCAGGATTATCGAGGTTCTACTGTACTTACATTTTACATAGGATCTTTTATGTGACCAACTTGATGATGATCACCCCAAAAAGTACGATGAAGTTTAAAATCGAGTCAAGAAGAGCCAAGTCTTGGGGTGTGTGTATTTTTGTTTGCCATCGTAAGGCCTGGATAGACCTCGGGCGGAATGAGAATGAAATTTTAGTCCGCTCCAATTTTCTCAATGAAAATGCATACATACACTGAGAGAATTTTTTGTGGTTGAACTAACATAATCTTTCTGTTAAAAAAATAACCGGGAAATCTGTTGTAGTAACAAAATATTTATTAGTTCAACAGTCAAATTAGACTATTCAAGTGTAACTTAATTTTCCAATCAACAGAATTTCTGTTAATTGACGGGTGGAAATTTGATTAAACGTCTTCTTAAGAGTTTTAACGTAAATTCTGTTGCTTTAACATAAATTTCTATTAACATTGAAATTACCGTGAAAAATTATAGCCAAACAGAATCGTTTTGTATTTTCCAAATTTCTTTAACATACGATTCTGTTGAAATCACAGAACTAGGGCAGTATTAACAAATACTCTATTTGAGTAACACACTTATATAGTCTGGTTAGTCTAGTAGGCAGGGCGTTCTTCTACAAATCATAGGACCACGGGATCGAATCCCGCTGTAGGCAGCTAATTCATTATGCATTTTAGAGCGTTAAGAGGTAAATTAACCTTCAAGCGGGCGCGCATTTTTTGTGACATTACCGGGCGCGCGGCGGTAATTTACCGCCCTCGTCTTTTCCCCTCCATTTGCGCTCAACCGTACAACTTCAATTCTCATAATTATGGTAAATTGAAAGAAGAGCATGTCCCAAATAAGTTATCTTCATAAAAAGTATTATCTGGTGAACAATAAAACAAGTTCAGCAGTTTTAGCGAAGCATGTCTCTTCAGTGATATTACACAGAGCACACACATTTTGAGCACAACTATATACCAAAATATACAATCCCCGAACGTTTGATGACCGCTGGAAAGGTATGGAAGGTAGAATTTACCCAAAATTTGATTGTATCGTATCTATAACAGTATGATTTAAGAATACATACTTCTCCCACCTCGATCCGGCCAACGGGGGAAAAGCTATGCGTGTTTATATGATCAGGGCGGTAAATTACCGCCCGCGCGCCCGCTTGAAGGTTAAATGTCGCCAACACCAATAGAAAGGTCAATGCTAGTTATACAAAACTCATTTATGACTTAAATGTTCTTTCCCTGTGAAAATTTGTTTTTTTTTTTATTCAAATGGGAAATAATGTTGATATTCCAAAAATTAGGGAGTCACATTCTGTTAAGTAAACAAAGTGATATGTTAAAAATACAGTCAATTCCGTTACAAATACAAATCACTTTTCTGTATTGGTAACATAATTGGTTTAGTTAAACTAACAGAATATTCTATAGGCTCGAAATCAAAAGAATAATCTGTTAAAATAATTAGTGTTTTTTGTTACTGTAACAGAATATTTTTTTGAGTGTACTGTCGTGGAATATGTATGGTGAATGCTGGGGAATTCCAAAAACTAAAATCCGAGAATGGTTTCACAATTTGTCTCTGCCATTTTATGTTTTATTTTTCGATTCCCCGGTGATTAGATAATCTCCACGATAAACTCGTCGTGGACAGTGAATCGGTTTGACGTTTGCAAAACTCACCACGCCCGACGGAGAATATGCTACAGAGTCGACTCATTTTCACGTTGAAAATGCATTCGGACAAGGGGGAAATTATTTTTAAGATGATTTAGGACGTAAAACGCCTTTGTACGAAGCTAAAATTTTAAATTCACCACGGTTTTTATGCCGGTTCATTACTAGTTCATTTTCATTCCGCTCGAACTCTATCCGGGGCTGTAAGCTTAGTCCATGGCATAGACATCTAAACGGAAAGGAAAATCCGCTGTCATCCCATACAAACTGCATGGTCCGGTTTGAAACACAACAAAAAAAAACATTCCACTTAAATGCGTTCCCTTTCTGTCAAAACTTGTCAGCTGTTACGCGTTCTGCAAATTCTCAAGAACATATTTGTCGCGTCGCGCGTTTGTTTTTTGTGATAACGTAATTCTTATATCATTTCAGTGTTTTTTAAGTGAAATCCAGTTACTGAGTGTGAGTTTGTGAAGTGAATTTCGCGCCTACATTTCAATGTTCCCTTTATGTCAAATACATGGCCATTAGTGTCATTTCAAAAACTGGACCATTTGAGTATAATTCGGGCCTATCCTTTAGTTCTTTAATCAATGGCTTAGCCCATCAATAATATATTGTAAATTCATATTTCGGATATGATAGCATTTACCCAGAGAACCTGCTTACGGAACCCGGACATTCACCACACCAAAGGGTTCGCAACAAATTAACTGACATAATGAATCCAATTTCAACATCTCAAATAAAATTTCTTCATTCGTTTTGCCTACATACTTGAAAATTTAAATTCTTTGAAATCGAAAGCCCATTAGGTACTAATTTATCTAGGCAAAAATAGTCATTCGCATCAAAACTATACCATCACATCAATGAAAATAAAATCGGTGAAGTTAACGAGATAAATCACACACAACCAAAAAAAAAAACATCTTAAAATCTACCTAAAGAAATGGTAAGCGTGTTATAAAATAAAAAAAAATCTGCGAAAAAAGTTTCTATACATATCTAATGAAAAAAATGAAACTGAAAGCGCGACTCATGTACGAATATTAACAAAAAAGTATGTGAAAAAGCCAACATTATAATGTACCTACATAGACAGATATTCTACAAGAGTTCACATTAGCAGCGTGCGATTTTAATCGTTTCGCATTCGCGGATTCGCGCACCACAAACACATTCACACATTATTATTATATTTTTGTGTGTATAGCCACCAAGTTCCGTTGAATTGACCCAGTCTGGATTTTCACCGCAAGAATCACTTTCTCCTACATTGGCGCATGACAAGCATTTCAAGTTTTTTTTCCTTCTTTCTTTCTTGTTTCTTTCAGCTTTAGACTTCTTCAGTTTTTCTTTCGTCTGTTTTTTATATTTTTTTTTTCTTATATTGAATCTTATATTTCTTGTGTATACGAATATATAGATGTTTGTACATATGTACATATAAATTTCTTTCTAGTTGCCAATGGAATGTATGGTATGAAAATCAGTAATGCAGCCGAGCGCTGAGGTGAGGTGCGTTGATGATGATTTGGTTACAAACCATACCATATGCCATCAATCCGCATACATAATTACATATAAGAAAATATTATTATTTTTATGCAAGAAGTAACGCTCATAATGCTAAAATATGTAAGTATCCCCATACAAATACCAGCACAAATAAATTTCTACGAAGAACTATTTTGAAATTATAAACTATTTGCAGTAGATATAATTTGGATACTTAAACGAAACGATTACTCATATATGAGTATGTACCAGCGCAATTTCTACGATTACTCGCGCATGGTACTCGTAAGTTAGTATTTGTGGTAAACTTGATGATGACTATGGGTATGATGACGACAATGATGATGGTGGCTAGCTATAAGGTATGCATTGCATTGCAAAAAGCGAAAAACCCACAACAACAAATATACATAATACTATGGAATATGTCTATATACCTAAGGCGAATATACCAGTCGGTGACTGACTCCGATCACGGATATAAACCGAAAACTTTTTTCTTTTTTTTTCGAATTTAGAAACTGTGACAAGGTTATATGGCATCGGTTAAGGTGCATAGAGTTTTCAGATTTATCAATTTGGAGATAGCTATTCCAAAATTGCTGCTTTTGTAGAAGTAAATTGTTAGTTATATGTTTAAAAAGTATTTCATTAATTTTTCCACACATCGAATTTACGATTGTCAGGATATATGGTAAAACTTCTTCTGAAACTATTTATTGAATAAATTTTTTTTTCAATCCACCTCCTTTCACTGTAAGCATGTGAATAACCCAACTTCTAAATTAAGCAATTATATGTTAAGTTATGTGCATGTGCTTCCCCAGTGAAAATTAGTCTCTATAAGAATTCACGATAAAGGTTGATCCACACTTTGCATTCAGTCATGGCAGTCACAGTCATTTTCCATACAAGTTGACATATTGACAGTTAAATTGATTGATTGTCAATCTGTCACATGTATGGAAAATGACTAAGACTGTGACTACCATGACTGAATGAACAGTGTGGATCGACCTTAAACTGTAATCCTTCATTAGATTGATCGTTGTGGGCATATTATGTTGTCATACCCTTCGCTCATAGAGTGAAGGGTTAACTTTGTCATGAAGTTTGTTACGCTTTGAAGGAAACATCTCCGATTATATAAAAAGTATACATATACTACTGCTCAAAACAAAATAAGGGCTACTAATAATTTTCTGATTATTTTTCCGTGGAAAAAGAAAATCATAGTTTTGCTGGTCTAATTTAATAAAACAATATCTTTTTCATTAATTATAATGAACTTTATTGAATTTTGACCAAAAGTTACACATTTTTTTAGCATTTTTTCGGATTGCTTACTTTTTGCGGTCATGTAATCGTAACAATAACAATTGATTTGTATGTCTAATCTGTAAAAAAATTGATTCTTTGTTTTTTAGTATCGAGTATGTCCTCCACTTTTTTATATGCAGACTCGAAGCCTGGACGGAACGCTTTCAATAAGCCGATCGACGCTTTCTTTTGATATCTCGTCCCAGCATATTTTTAGCAATTGAATCAGCTGTTATTGATAGTGTATGACCTCTTCAGCTGTCCGCATCCGACGTTTGAATTGATCCCTAAGATGTTCTATCGGATTTAGGTCCAGAGTGTTGGCAGGCCACTCCATGACCTCAATATTCGCCTCCTCGACAAACATACATTGTCGCCCGGGCGGTATGTGGTCGGGCATTATCTTGCATGAGGATAAAACCATCCAATGCCTGTTGTGAAAGAGGAATGATATGTGGCCTAAAATCATTTAAACATAACTTTCGGACGTAATTGTCCCGTTATTTAGGATAACAAGGTCAGTTTTGCCTTGCAAGCTAATTCCGGCCCAGACCATCACACTGGGACCGCCTTGCCTCTCAATTTGCAAGGATAATGCATAATGCAAGGATCGAAAAAACTTCTCCGGTTCTCCGTCAGACTTTTATGCGTTGGTTGTCGCTAAAAAAATTTGCTTTGAACTCATCCGAGAAGAGCACCTTGCGCCATTGGTGCATGTCCCATTGGATATGTCAACGAGCAAATCTTAAACGATTCGTACGATGCGTCGTGGTCAGTTCTGTTCTGGTATCACGTCTCCTTGACTCCTTGACCGTTGTTGGTCTTCGTGCAAACGATTTCTGATTGTTTGAGGGCAAACAATGGTCCCAGTCGTCCTTAATAGCCTATACTTGTAGTCAACGGGTTCTAATGGTACGATCCCGTCGCTCACAAAGTCTCACATATCAGTCTTCTGCGGGGGTGGTTATTCGAACTCGGCCTGAACCATGAGTACGGAAGACACTTCCTGTTTCCTGGTAACGGTTCCTAGGATTTTGAATAGCTCTTCGCGAATACCCTGATTGCAGAGCCACAGAACGTTGCGAACGACCTTCCTCTAACATTTCTAAGGCTCTGGACGAAGCATTTAAATTTGAATGGCGCCGAATTGCTGGCATTTTGTATTTTACAGATTTTCCTTATCTTTAAAAGTGCAACCACTAATGTTGCAGTTAAAGAACTTGGCGAAAACTAATTCCTAATCAAAATGAGAAATAAACCAAACTACCAAATGTATGATTCGTAACCCCAAAAAACTGTTCAAGCCAGTTCCGTTAAAGCTAATGTGGACGAATCATACTGTGATAACTCACATCACATTCAGGTACAGAATGGCATCTTTGAAATTAATTATCAAACTTAAAATTCGCCAAAAGAAGTTTTTAAAGGCAACGGACTTTAGTGGCCCTTATTTTGTTTAGAGCAGTATATATCATCAGCATGACTTGGGGAGTCGATTGGACGATGGCCGTCTGTCTGTATGTCTGTGGCGACGCGTTTTACTCGGCCTATTTAAAAGCTATGAAGCTGAAATTTTGCTGCAGGCAGTTTGTATATTTGAATCGGTAAAATCTGACAATGGGGTCATGGGGTTGCCATACAAACCCTACTCCCCTATTTTGGTTCTTCTAAGAAACATGTTTTACACCAATTTCACAAAACCTTGAATTAATATGTCTTTAGCAAAGCATCTAAAAAGGACAAAACAAATGGAATCGTACTATGGCGCCAAGGTCCCGCATCCCCCAATAAAATTTTATGAGTAAATAGTTTTATTTGCCCACTTATTCCGACCAAAACCCACACAAACATTGTTTTGCCGACGCAACGGAAATTTTGTGAAGACAGAAGGTAAAGAATGGGTAAAGGTAAAAGGTAAAATACAAGTCGTAGGTATGCCCGAAAAAACTTTTAGTCCGAGGGGAGCGAAGGGTATCCAAATTTCGGCCGCGCTCGAAATAAGCCTCGGTGTCGTTCTTTCTTTGCTTTTCCCTGATAAACTATGATCGAAATAGTAAATACTAAAAAAATGAAGCAGGTTACTCGCTTAAGACTTTTGTTTTTTTCCTGTAGTTTTGCATTGTTTGATTTAATAAAGGAGCTGCGACAGGGTTGCGCAGCCATCAATGTTAATCTTGTATACTTTCTTTATCTAAATTGTGTTTGAATAGTTTATGAAATTATCAAAGGAATAGCACAAGTATTTGTGTTTGGAAAATTACAAAGCGAAAAAATATAGTTTGGAAAAAAACTTACTTTAAAGCTGTATGAACAGTAACCGTAAGTCTTGTGCTTTCGAACAATATGTTGCTTATGGAAAACATTTTAATACGGTATTGTAGATAGTGAAGCCACACTACCTGAATTAAAATTTCTAGGGCAGGACCATACCGTAATATGTTTTCACGATTGAGGTTATTATTAAAGGACAAGTATATGAATTGCAGCAAATAGTTGGGTGTAAAAACTCGCGATTTCTCAGTGAGTGCGTTGTACATCGACTCTCAGAACCAACATGGCATATTTTGGGCATCTTTATCTTTGAAATGGTAATAGGTAGGACTCTGAACTTTTCAGCAAAATGCGCTCTATGTTGACTATGGAAACCTCCATTTTCAAAAATGTTCAAACGAAAATATAAATCAGCGCATACCTCGCTAACGAGAGCAGCTAGACGGATCAAAATTTTGACTTTTTTTGGACGGCTGTCTCTGTGCAACCGACTTATTGCGATGATTGGATTGGGTTGGGATAGGTTAAGGAAGGCGATGTGTGCATTTAGGGGAATACGGATCGTCGCTAGCCTCCCCATGTTCAAACGTTTGATATAGGTACTACTGCAACCATTTACACGAGTAGAGTGGAAAGATTCTTTTTTTTTTGACAATGGAAAAATTCCACTCTACTCTACCATTTACTCGACTCATGTAAACCGCGCCTAATTGTTGTTATTCGGTTATTGTTATCAAAATAGCATAATTTTAAATTTTTTTGCTTGAAATTTAGTATAAACCTTATAAAATGTCAATTCTGGACTTTCAATTCAATATATGGATATTACGAATTTCGGTTATAACCAACTAATTCTTACGGTCCCCCGAGGTTCGTTATATTCGAGGT
Organism: Microchrysa polita; assembly: GCA_949715475.1. NCBI lineage: Eukaryota > Metazoa > Arthropoda > Insecta > Diptera > Stratiomyidae > Microchrysa > Microchrysa polita. The sequence continues at coordinate 65,451,909 of OX454421.1, read as the reverse complement.
TGATTGTACTTACTTCAGCGACAAACGGGGAAAAATCCATTTTATGTAAACCTTTAAAATTGGGTTGTTAGAGTGAGTATCCTCATTTTGTTAGTTACACAATCTAGCTGTAATAATAATTTATCAAAATGATAAAACCTGGTCTAGTAGAAAAGGACTTAATTTACAAAGCAGCAAAAACCTCCTCCATATAAGAGCAGGAATACTTTTACCGCTCCTGCATCAAATATCCCAAATTGTCAAAATACCATTATTTTGAACCAGTTTTGATATTCGTATTTCGAAAGAAAGTCAATGAAAAGCTGATTGCCAAAACCAATTCTCAACGTATGCTCACCACTACCTACACGTCAAATGGCGAAAGGTTAAAGAAAATCTGTATTTTGTATGGGGAGGGAAAGTATGAAGGAAGAGGCATAATGGAAAACCCGATACAATAGCGGGTTCGTGTTTATATGAATAGTATAGACAATTTGAGTATGCCTTTCTTACGGCGAGACTTTCATTCGATCTGCAGGCTCTGGCAAATTCCGCATAAAAGTGGATTTGTGTTGGGTGCAAGAACAAAAATTTGAATTACTTGCCTCGTTATATCGCTGAATGGCATCGCCTCGCTCGGCCTGCGGTGTGCGGTGTAGGCACCCCAATAAGGACAGAAATTCTAAATTACATAAATGGCAACTATCATTCGTAATGTCCTTTTGTTTCACTAAAACGTAAACTTACTGTTTTGCAATTCCGCCGCAGGACTCATTGATCCCGTGTCATCAACTCAGATTGAACCTGAGAGGCTGATTGGGTACAAGGTTTCCGGAAAGTGTTTTCGTTGCTTACTATTAACTCAATTGCACATCGATTTTATTTCAAAAAAATAAGGTGCTCCTTATGTTTTAATAGTTTTTTAAAAAACTAATTACAATAGGAATTACCTTGATTTACCCTAACTCTACCTACGACTACCGTGTGTGGTCGTCAACGATTCAAAGACAACTGAATTCGGAGTCTAATACGGTTGCCAGCCATACCACATCCTATAGCCGCATTGTTAGTTTATTTTTCTACGATGAGAATATTTCTTATCATCTTCTGAATAATAAACTTGCGGCGGGTCATGCCGATTTTGGAAACTCATTTCTCTATGTATCTCCATATCACAGAGTGGCGACCGAACAGAGCACGACAACAGGAATTATTGTATGTTAAAAATAAGATTTTTGCCTGCATAAACTATTTCTGGTTAATATTTTAAGGTTAATTTCGGCTCATTTTTAAGTGGCACATCATGGACATAAAAGAAGGATTCCCTGTAAATTTATAAAAAAATTAAACGACTTTCTCGCCCGCAATCGTTTTTCAAAATAATAAGGTGACCCGCTCCAAAAACCAAGTTTGGATACCCCTGCTGTAGATAAAATGGCGGAAAATCAAGTGTTGACATTTGTTAACAATGAAAGTCAAAAAAAGGTAGGTTCCCTTGACATTCTTGCCCGGCATTGAAGGAAACAAGCAGGCTGACGACCAAAAAGAACGTCCACCAGTCCTTCTTTGGCCCAGAACCCCACTGTGTTATTCCACTCTGCACATGCAAAAATTATATAAGTGAGTGGAAAAGAGCCAAATCCATCTCACACTCTTCCAGGGCTTCAACAGGCAAAACTATTGGTTGCCTACTATTCACCCAAACATACCCAAGTCCCATTAACCTGCTCGAGAACAGGGTTCGGATAATTAGCGGGTTCCCCACGGGTGCCACTGCCGGTAAAGTGGCCATTTGAAAACTATGCGCATTGTCACCGATGTGAGTTTTCGTTTCTGTGAGGCTGATAACGCGACAGCGTAGCATTCGTTGTGAATATGAGAGGATTTTCAATCCCCTTAGAAGAGTATACTGCATCCCTTAGCATAGGCCAGATAAATTTATTTATCGAAAGAAGTCGGTATTATTATAAAATCATCTAATCTTTCGTTAGGGCAATGGCACGATATACCGCTGGTCGCAGTGCCCATGGAATCCACTAGCTAGCCTGCGTCCTACTCTATTCTAATATATTATAATCTACAATTTTCTGCAAGCAAGCCTGTCCCAATATTTTGAATATTCAATATTTTGTTACCAATATACATTTCTGCAATGCTGTCGCTACATACTTACTGTCAGTTACTCTTTATCATCTTTTGATCGCAATCTGTTCGAATATTTTAAAATTTGTTTAATGGAAAGTTTTTTTTTAAATCCAATATGCACATACATAGAAGAGGATACTTGAGGCTGAAAGACCAAGGTGGCGATCGTTAGGAATTTTCCTATTGAAAAACACACAACATGCAATCAATGGGTCGACAACTGAACATGTCCTGGGTAAAGAAATCGAATTCAATGGGCTCTGGGCTTCTGTAAGACTGTGTAATTTGGATTTCACTGAGCCAGTCGTTCTGTCTCCTTCACGGCGAGACTCGATGTCACCAATGCAATGAAGACGAATACATATTGAGCTTAACAGAATCTGTAATGGAGGACGCTGGACATCCGAAGATGCCGAGGGGTCGGAGCCAAAACCTTTACAATCGTGCAGGTTAGGCCAGGAAAATAAGGCATGCGCTTGTTAGAGCTCAGAGGAATATATTGGGTAGAGATGTTAAAAAAGTAACAACCCGTTACTTAAGTAGTCGTTACTATTAAATATCAGAAGTAACGATTACCGAGTACAAAAAGTAGTCGTTACATATGTACCGAACAACAAACAAGCAAAGCAATCTCGTATGTATGTAGTCAGGTGCTCGAGCAAACCGAGTAGTACACGTGTGTTATGTACGCAAGCATCTTTCTCGATCAGTGCACAGGGTGGGCAGAGGTAACCATCAACCTGGATGTTGGCCCGAGCAATTTCACAATCAACTTCGTACTACTTCGGAAATCCATCAATATCTTCGCAATCCTTTGGCAAAGTGACACGATTGAGGTGTCCTCGGACTCGCCACAAAATTGTCTAAAGGCTCGTCGAAGCCTATTCCCCGATCAATGCATAGGGGGGTCAGAGCTAACCGTCAGCCTGGATGTTGGCCACTGCAATTTCACGATCAACTTCATACCATGAACTTTAAGAAATCGTCGATATATATGCAATTTTTCGGCCGAGCGATACGATCGGAGTATCGCCGGACTCGCCACAAAAGAGCAATTTATTTGTGTAAAACAGTCCAAAAAATGAGTAAAAACCTTCCTACCGTCTATACTATGTCTGCGACCAATCGCGAATACGAGTACTATCGTATTCGAGTAGGTATCATTCGTCGTTGCTGTTTTTTATGTGATTCTTTAAAAGCTTCCATTACTAAGTAACGAATACAAAATAACGATTACTCGAAATAAATGTAACGAATATCACCGATTACTGGAATGTAACTCAAGTTGACATCACTGATATTGGGCGGAGTGTATGCTGCCCTTTGTCATTTACATTAAAAGAAGGGATCTCGCATGTCTATGTAAGCGAACATTGGGATAATCGAATTTTAAAGCTGGTAATGGCTGGGGTTTTCTGCTCGCTTCGCTAAACTGTATTTTTTTTTTAACCAAGGGGTTCGATATAGTCATCCAGTGGTACACAGAAAGACTCGGTTCCGCAACCCATCTTCCTATTATGGATGCACCGATTGTGGCCTACTGGGTATCCACCATCCCACAGCTAACAACTTACGCGGGCCCCGATCACATAGGGTCTGCTAACCCATTATAAATATGTCGAAACTTCACCCGCGCCTTGATCGGGCGCAGACGGGACATCATCCATCAATCCATGAGACAATGTACACTGCACCAGATTGAGGCCCGGGGCGCTTAACATTTTTGAATACGAATTCATAGCGGTACGCTCAGCAATATTTCGCGTTTTTACAGGAATATTCGCGGATTCTGATGGGGACGTCAGATTCTTAGCATTTTTTCCCGGGGATAAAATATACCCATAACATCATAAATAACGCAACACGAACAAAAAAACACAATCGAAAACACAAAATCTCGCTGTTTGAACTCAGTTACACAGTTTTGATTTTTGGTTTCCTTCATGTTTGTGTTTTCCTTGCTGCTGATCGAACGAATCCACCTTCTGCAAAAGAAAAAATCCCGTCACTCCTCACAATTTTCACCCACTCAAACACTTAAAAAATGTTCAGCCTCAAAAAAAACCCACGCGCAATCTCCTGTCTATTCGTCCTTCGCAATCATGCACGAACTTAGTGTATCTCGGATCGGGGGAGTATCGGCGGAACTCCGCTTCTGGCCTAACTCGCGGAGACGGGCGTGGGCGCCACGCGTTTCAACAAGGAGTCCCAGTCAATCGATTTGAAACGCGAAGTAATCGACGGTCTGTAAATATAACCGCCCCAATCCGGAACACATATCAACACAGTTCCATCACTAGTACCGTAGCGCCGACCACTGCAACTAGAAGAACTACTAAAATCCCACCGTGCTTCACATGAATAATGAACAGTAATTGCTTGATTTGAATTACATGAATGTATTGATTTCGATAAACGTTATAAAACTTACAAACTCTCACCGAATAATGGTTTCCCTTCTAATCGGCCAATATTTGGGCAGCGCTGCCTTGCAACTTTCTCCTCTTGAATACCGCCGGCAACCATTCGTCTTGCAGTTAATCATCTCTTGTGAGCGCACGACTCCTCCTCGAGAATACGGCAATCGTTCGTTTCTCTGTCGCTACGGCTAGCCAACTCGCCTCCTTCTCAACAACTCGGCAATGTTACGCCTCGTTCCGTAATGGGTAGTAGTCCTCGTTTGGGTTGTTGGTCGGAATCCTTTTGCCTGGTCAACTTACCAAGACAACACCACGTTCCACGCTAACTCTAGCTCCCACAAAAGGATATATTCCACACGGCGACAAGAAGGCGAAAAAAAGCTTTTCCAGTTTGACTCCCCTCTTTTATCACCTCGGGTGCTGTCATCATGGCGATCGTCATGGCCGCTTCGATCTTCGCTATTATGGCTGAGTTCGCTTAAGGTTGTGGTATCCGATATTGAGCAACTTAATACATACTCTAGACTAGATGAATGAATGAAATATCAACAGCCCAGTGGGATCGGGTGACACTCCCGCCAAAAACCCAACTGTCCCTCACGACCGCCATTATTATTCGCCATTTGTCACGGCTGCCAAACGAACGCACATCGAATTACCCATACATATTTATGATATGGCAATGCCAGTTGGTTATGGCTCATTCGTCAAAACAACTGTAGCTTTTAAGATGAATTCACACAAAATGTCGATGATTTGAAATTAATCTGATCAAAGGTATTTGTATAGAAAACTTGTGAACTAAAATTACACTTATGGGTCTGAATTAATCCATTACAAATCCCAGAATCTCATGTGCCGCATTACCGACAGTGTTCCTCCTTTAAGGTTAAGAAAAACGTAAGAGGAGGTTAAGAAAAAAATAGGAGGAGTAAAATAAAAATTTCGCAGATATATTCCGTTAGATTCTTTGGAGCGAAGCATTCAACAATTATTCGAAAACTAGCTTCGCAGCACATTATTCAACGTATCGACCATTAGTTTATACGTCATGCAACTCTTCGATCCATCCCTAAGCAAAAGAAAAAATAATTTATGCTTGCTCAAAAAAAAAAGTCAAGAGGAAACTCCTCATTTCTGAAGGGCTGCGTGATTTGCCTCTCCAATGGCTAGAAATAAAGCTAGGTTCAAAATGATGACGCGAATGCGACTTGCTCGCACAAAGTAAGTAACTGAGACCACATCTTTGATACGAAGTGCTCCGATAAGAAACCTCAAATGAGTAGTACAAGTGGTCTAAATTTTCAAGGTAAAGCGGCAAGCAATTTACCTGTGTAAGAATTTATTACATAACTGTATTTATTTCTCCTGAATGAACATAAAAGGATATTCAATTAACAGAGAAATTTATAAAATCAGATAAGAAGAAACAATCCAATATAAATGCTGCCAATTTTTTGATGCATAGTCTGACTAGTGCCTAAAAAGTTGCAAATTGTCTTTTTTCCAGGACAGTACTCGTATAATGGCTAGACCGGCGCAGCGCATCTACAGGTAGAACGAATTGATATATTTCTCGGATGTATTATCCTTAAATACGAGATCCCCAAAAGACATAATCTTAAAATTAAGTTTTCTTAAATATGATTAGTACGACCTTTCATGTAATTTCAATTATTTGAAAATTTATAAATTGAAAATGCAACTTCAGCCATCAGCCTTAAATTCGCTGAATTTCTATGACACCCTCAAATGGAAATTCCATCTGCAACCCTCATCACAAAAAATAACCATTCATCATCAGATGCAATTATCTCGCGACCATACAACTATGCCAGATTGTACATTCGTACATATCGAAGAATCAACATCACATTCACATAATAATAATAATAGTCACACAAGTACGTTATTATTCAAAAGAGTGCAAAAGAAGTGGTAATGGCGCGGTTATTGACTGCATATAGAAAGAAATCTGAAAATGCTAGAAATTGCAAGGTAACGCAAAGCATACACAAAATCCACGACAACAACAACAGCAAACAGTAAACAAACCACTCGAACATACTAGCACCAGCGCGACAGCAACAGCTTGTGCAGACACAGTTGGTCTTGGCTTTATGCCAAGTATAATTTTACACATTTAAAAATGCCATCGTGTGCTGTGCAGAAAGTATGTATACCTGGCTGTGCCCCGAAGTGAAAAGTGAAAGCTAAAGAAAAGAATCTGAGTAATAGTAGTATCGGAACGGACGAACGGTTAACCAATAGAGAAGTACACGTACGTATGTAATACAAATACCTTGTAATGTGAATATATCGCGGCATGCATGTATAGTACATCCGAGAAATGTATGTTTGCTGTATGATGATGGTAGGCGCGTACATATATTCTTGTACTGAATCATAATAGCAATTCATCTATCGGGTGGGTATCAGAGGCAAGAGAAGTTATGGCACAAGAAAACAAGCATGAACAGCATGAAGTGTAAGAAGAAGAAGAAAAAAATCGACATGGATTGTAGAGAGAATGTTTGATTATTTCTATTATAATTTTTTTGCGAATCTAAAATTGTATTTGAAAGGAAAAGTTGAAAAATTCATTAAAAAAAATAAGGTAAATGAAAATTATCTAACATTTTACCACAAGTAAAAAAACGCTGCACGAAGGATTATAATTCAATTACATAACGAAAAAAAACAGCTAAGATAAAACAAATTAAGAAAATTTAAAAAAAAAACATATTTTGCATTCGAAATCAACCATAGAACACCTTTTAGCGAACTAAACCATTTTTTTTTGTTAACATCAATTACTTAAAACAAAACACGCAAAAAATCGTTAAAACATTTTTTTATTTATTCCGCACACAATTCACCTCAAAAATCAATACATATACGGACAACTATTACAGCACAACAGGCCTCGATAAAACCTGCGAATTGCTCGCTGAATCCATGACGATCTCACCACTCTCCTCCCGAACGTACAAAAATTCTCCTTCTCCAATCGATCCACTTCCGTATACAACACCAAATCGTATTCGTTAATATCCACATCCGGGCACGGATCTTCACGATATTCATCCAACAATTCCTTCAGCTCTTCCACAGGCCCATTTTGATAATCCCTGCGTCCAACGTAATCACATTTCCTCCTTAGCTGATTCCAATCGATCACCAACAACGGACTATGTTTTCCGCGACATTTGGAAAAAATCGGCTCCGTTGCGGGTGTCTGGCTTAAGTCTTTTGTTTTTGCGGTAAGATTCTTACGCTGGGCATACGATTGAATCAGATTGTCGATAAGTTCGTTAGGATCGAAACGGCCAGAATGGGTAGAACCGTTTAGATGGTCAGGAATTTCGGCAAATAGATCGTTCAGTTCGTGATCGTAGAGAATGATACCTTCCAGTTCGAAATATCGTTCTCGTAGCCGTTCCAGGATTATTTGCAACTCAAAATTCGCATCCATTTCGACGGAGACGAAAGGAGCGAATTTAGCGCGTTGTGCGATCGACTTATTTAATGGTGAAGTGACAGATAATTATGTTGAAGAGGTTTGAGAATAGTAAACGCGGGAGGTTGGTCGTTTATGAAGAAACCTCTAGACAGGTATGAGCCAGAAATACATGAAGAAAAAAAAAGGTTTTGCATGAATATTAGGACACATTTCGTATTGGTGCCGACCAGGTAATTGAAATGATCTAGGAAAAAGGTTATACCCAAACACACGCACAATATGGTGAGAAGATTTCTGAAGACAATGCACGGACTGTTGAGCACGTAAAGAAATACTTTAGTTAACATGAGGTCAATCTGGTTACCGTATCCACTTGGTGGGTTTATTTAGACGTGTATGTGACTATATAAATATCACAAAACATTTGAGATGGAAAGTTGTTTTCTACCATTTAAATCGTTTTCTTTTAATATACCATTTTCAGGACAAATTCACAATTTTCTCAACACAAATTAATTTTACATAAAATTAACGATTTCTTAAATGAACTTAACGTTTTAACAAATAAAATTTACGAATTCACAAATGAAATTAACGCTTTAACAAATCAAATTAATCATTCAGCAAATCACTTGTCATTGTTAAATCGTTAATTTGGCTTGTTAAAGCGTGAATTTCATTTGAGAGATCGTTAATTTGACTTGTTAAAGCGTTAATTTCATTTGTGGAATCGGTAATTTCATTTGATGTATAGTTAATTTGTTTTGAGGAAATGGTGAATTTGTCTTGAAAATCGTATATATTATACAGAAAATCACCACGAGAATAGAACTCAAGCTTCAGCATTACTCGGCAGAGTGGAATGGCAACTAAACCGTCTGAGGCACCGAATGTCTTGTTAATTCAGCGTCAATGTACTATCCGATAATTATTTCTATAAAAACATACGTCAACAGGCGACATGATGAGTTCAACATTTTTTATTGTGTTCCGAAGAGTTAACTCTTGCTAAATTCGGGATGTGATACAGCACAGCCCTTGGCTTACACTCCGCGACACTTGAATATGCCACTGTAAAGATACTAATTTTAAATCCTTGTATCGTCCACATAAATGCAAACCATTTTTCATTTTTTATGAAAGTTTATTAGGGTACAAAAAAAAACATCAAAATAGATTTCAAAATTTTAAATATTGATTTTTTTTAATAACCAACTTATAGAGACTATCAGAAAAAACGCAACACTTGAATAGGGCACATCTTATGATGTCCTTTCAAGAAAAAAAATCAAGACTCCAAGAGTCGTTGATCATTACCTGAAATCGCAAGTTTTGTACGATCTTACGTATTTTTTCCACATCTGCCTTATGCGATGGTGGCTTCTTCCAATTTTTAAGGGTTGCCTTTTATATTTCGGGATTAGAGAACAAAAACAAGTATTAATCATCGAAAATCGCTTTATTGGTTTCCAAAATATTCCCCATGAAGATCTATACACTTTTGCTTGCGTTTGAACCAATTGTCGAAGTACTTTTGCCACTCTGATTGAGGTATCTTCAAAACATGCATTCTGAACGCAGCAACCGCTTCTTCAGGTGTTGAAAAACGTTGACCTCTCAGTTTGTTTTTTTTTTACGTACGGGAATAAAAAGAATTCATTCGGTGCCAAGTCAAGACTATACGGCGGATGACCCATCAAATCGATGTTTTGAGTGCTCAAAAATGCAGTTGTTTGAGCTGATGTGTGAGAGCTAGCATTGTCGTGGTGAAGAGTGATCCGTCCTCGACGGTTGGTTTTCCTGATTTCTTAGAAGACAACTGGCAAACAAATGGTTGTGTACCACTCAGAATTGACCGTTCTGCGTTGTTCTAGTTGTATGGTTGCGACATGTCCAGTTATTCCGAAAAAAACAGGCGACCATTTGCTTGGAAGTGCTTCGTGCGCGAACAACTTTTGTTGGATTTGGCTCATCTTGAATCACCCATATAGTCGACTGCTGTTTACTTTCGGGCTCATACGCGTAAATCCACGATTCATCACCTGTCACGATGTCATAGACGTGTTTTGAAGCACCGCGATCGTATTTTTTGAGCATTTCTTTAGACCAATCGACACGAGACTTTTTTTGAGCGATTGACAAATTTTGTGGGATCCAACGCGAACAAATTTTTTTTACAGTCAAATATTCATGCAATATTGAATGTATGCTGGCCCCACTAATGCCTAGAATTGACTCAATCTCACGACAGGTCACATGACGATCTTGCAATATCAGTTCGCGCAGAGCATCAATGGTTTCCGGAACAACAACTGATTTTGGACGACCTTCACGAAATTCGTCTTGAAGTGAACTACGACCTCGATTGAATTCACCATACCATCGATAAACACTACTCCTTGATGGAGCTTCATCGCCAAAAATTTAATTCAGTTCATCCATGCACTGTTGGATAATCGGACGAAAATGTTCACGATTTAATTCAATTATTTGGCCAAGATGGATCTTTTAAGTTACTGTAAAAACAACAAGTAGCGCTCGTATGTCAAAACGTGCTGAGTACGTATAACATTGCATAAAGAAAACTAAAGGAATGCCCCGTGGAAACGATATATTGTTCAATTTTTCATATCAGACTGGATCTGACAGGTGGGGACAATTCGTCTTTTTTACCTTTGTGTCGCACTGAAACTGCGTCATATCGGACTATTACATTTTATAGATACACTTCCTGACTTCCTCCAGCAACAATCTTTCCCCCCACTTACTTCGTAAAAACTTCACAATAACACTTGACAGATAGGGACAACCACTTTTTAAAATCGGGCCATGAAGTTCGTATGGGTGACAGCTGATTTACCATTCCTTTTTAACTCTCTATTCCACGACGTATAACCTCAAAAATGTCAAACTTTATGATAGAGCTGTCAGTTGCCAGATTGCAACACTAGGGTTGTCCAATCCCGAAATATAAAAGGCAACATCCGTAGTACAGTTTGACTAATGTTGAGCAATATATTCTACTTTAAGCAAGAAGTAATTTTCCTGATGGCTTTATGCAAGGGCGTAACGTTTTCTGAATCTCTTGTGTTCGAAATTAGAAGAGGGGCCCCACATTTTATACTCCAAAAATTTTCCTAAAAAATATTAAAACAAGATTGTTTGCTTTTCTGTGGGCATAACAAGTATTTGACGAATTATTTTTATAGTAGAATATTCAAGTGTCGTGGAGTGTCCATAAACACAAGAGACGTAGTTATGTTTTGTGTGATCATGTCTATGCAAAGTTTAATAACCTAATTTAGGCGCCCACTGTCTATGAGTCACATGTGCACATAATATTTCTCCACATTCACATATATGAGTCACATGTGACTCATAAATGTATGGATGAGAAAGTGATTACGTTGCCGAAAACCAAACAAAGAACGTACTACCGGAAAACAGTAGGCTTTAAAAGTCGCCATAGATTGTGCAATTGATTGTAAAATTAAGCTCATTTTCTGTAGAGAAAGCTCATTTTCACTAGCGAATTCGGTAGTGGAACTTAAAAAAAGTAGCTTCATTGTACAATCGATTGGCAATAGTATAACCAGTGTTACCAGGTTAGGGGAAAATCCCCTAAATTTAGGGTTTTTTCAACCTCTTAGGGGGAATTTTAGGGTGATAAAATTTTTAGGGGAAATTTTAGGGGGAACCTAAAGAACCTTAGGAAGAATTTGGGGCTTACTCTCCTAACAAGAATCAGCAAATTCCATCAAAATTGGTGTCAGCGACAGTCGCTTTAACTTTTAAAATTTGCTGGTTGGACCAACAAATAAAATTGTTTACTTGTCCTGTACCTCCAGAATATCCTCGATTCGATATCGGTGGGAGATATTGTGGACATATTTACATATTGGGGAGTTCAACATCTTCTCTTATGAAACTGGTACGCGTTTTTTAGATTGCTAATAAATATGTAAATAGACAATTTGTAATAATGTGTTCGTTTAGAAATTCGAGTGACTCCTTTTTCTCTCGAATTATGTATTTTAGGAGCAATAAGAGGATGAGCTATCCTCAATTTGATTTTTTTCATTTTTCTTTGATTATAGTTGGCTACGGACGGAAAATTCCCACTTCGATTTGCCCAACTTAGAGCTACAGCTAGTAGCTGTCGTCGCTTCGCCTGTAGACCGATATATATTTTCGCGGTACCATTAGACCCACACATGAAGCGTCTGAATCCATTTTTTGGATTCTTTGTTCTGTTAAATTCATACATTTTCTTTCATTTTGACAGAACGAAAATCCAAAAAAAAAATTGATTCGGTTTGATCGTGTGTGCTGAATTACGCTTCGTACCCTCGTCTTCATTTCACAATTTGCGCTCAGCATGAATCCTTTTTGGTCATTTTCTGTCCTTTTTTCAATTTAGGGGGAAACCCATCATTTTAGGGGGAAATGGAGTTGAATTAAGGGGAAAATCACGCAGCCAACCTGGCAACACTGAGTATAACAATGAAAAGGAAGCTCATAATGACGAGCTTTTATGTTACAAAACATCAGGAAACCCGTGTTGTAATCATCAATGTTTGCATGCGGTTAGGATATTTTGCGAAATGCTTAAATGGCTTGCAATTGTGTTTAAGCTTGAAAGCTTGTTAAAAGCTTAAATGCAATTTGACGCAATTGACCAAAGATCCTGACCGTAGCCTTAGCGCAATGTGGCGGTGTGGTTTCTTTAGATGGCAAAAGCCAAAAGAATAATTTGTCTTATACTGAGGAGTTTTTATTATCAAGTGCAGACACGTGTTTTGGACACAACTTCTGTCCTTCTTCAGTGCCAACTACAAAGTTACTTTTAAATTTAAATTAAATTATGCATTAAAATTAATTAATTAAATAAATTATTCTTTTTATTTTTAAATTTAAAAAAAACTGAGGCAAAGAAACGGAACTATACATGACACATACAATTATGCAAAAGCCATTTCGCTTGACGGATATTATTTCAAAAACAATATACAAAGGGAGGAGAACGATAGCGTTGCTCGTTGTATCAAAATAGTTCACAACAATCTGTGCCAGTAGGTAAACCCAAAAACCAAAAGCACTTTCATCACCACAATCCCTGAGTGACTACTTTTCGAAATTACTTCAGAGGTATACATAATATCGATCGAAGTTTCTTATCGGTAAAGAAGAGGCCTAAATATTCGCAAGCTTCTGAATATGCTATCGAAACGAGGTCAAACGAATAATCGCTTTAATATGGTTTGCTTTGAGGTGTTTAGTGCAAACACGCAGTCGTTAGCCCAGCAGCTTGCCTAAGCGCATATGCTGAGTTTCTTCTTCGGCAAGTAGTCTACCCCTAAACACAGTGGTAGTTGCATGTTAGGTGCAGACATGGTTATTACACTGTGATGGTGATCATTATCGATGCACAGCCGGTGAATCAGAAGAATTTCCGGTGAATGTCGGACTACACCAGGGCAGTGTTTTGAGTCCGTTGCTCTTCAACATCATCATGTGCTACTTATTAACACGCGTCTCCGACGGCCTTGAAATATCTCTTCTTTTTGCTGATGATAGTCCTCAGTAGCGCAAACATCGTTGCCTTGCAAGCTGCGCTTACAAAATGGTGTGACATTCTTGAGGAGCATGGACTGAGGGTAAGTATAACAGAGACTGAGTTCTTATGCTGCCAATTCTCAGACAAATGCACCGATACAAGAAATGTACGTCAAAGGAGAGCAGCTTAAGTCTTGTACCAAGTTCATGTACTTTGGCTCGATGGTGAACAACGGAGCTACATGCGATGATGACATCAAACATCGCACAAAGGTTGGGTGGATGACGTGGCGAGAAAACTCTGGAGTTTTCTGCGATAAGAAAATGCCACTGAAGCTAAAGGACAAGTTGTACAAAACGGTTGTACGTCCCGCACTCATGTATGGATCAGAATGCTGGACCATGTATGAAGGTTACGCGAAAGAAATGACAGCGACTGAAATGAAATGTTACGCATGTCAGTTGGTGTAACCAAAAGGGACCACATCAAGAGTAGCTACATCCGAGGCAGCTTGCCCATAGACCAACCAATCACCGAAAAGCTCGAAGATTGACGAATGGATTGGTATTGCCATGTTCAAAGGCGTCCGCCTGAGAACCCCGCAAAGAGAGGGATATCAATGGAAGTTCCACTTGATGGACCCAAGGCCAGAGGCAGACCGAAGAACACCTGGATGTGTCAAATGAAAAAGCAGCAACAACGCATTGATCTCGGCGATGACACGATCCAAGATAGAGCTGCCTGTAGAAATATGCTGAGATATTACCGCCAAAACGGGCGATGTGCCTACACCGCAGGTCGAGCAACGCGAAACCATGGAGCGGTATAAAGAACGAGGCAAGGAAGAAGAAGGTGATCATTATCGATGATGCAATAAGAATCAAAACGCCGCCCCTATTGCATTTTCTACATCTAACTAGCATACGGCAGTGCATTTCCTTCAATATTGCATACAGATTGGGTGACACTTTCATTGTTATTTACTGATTGCATACAGCTTCTCTTTCGGGCTCAAGTTTGGTTACGGCCAGTCGTTTGGACACAGGCATTTCAGAGTGACACCTTCTCGACCGGTTATTAATTTACGGTAACTTTAGGAGCTGACATGCGAGCTGCGAGTACTTTGGTTTCGGTGGTTCCGAAAGTACTGAAAACGTTGGGTGCCAAGCCAACTGAAAAGCTTGGAGCACCAAACCCGTGGCTACAGTATGTTTTCAGAAGCTGACACCCCACTGGTCCAGGGTAACGTGCAAAATGTTCTTCTACCAATGGTAATCTTTGACACAAGCATCAGTGACTAGCTCAGCAGCTTGCCAGGGTGTTGGAGTGTAAGGCATCAATTAAAACAATACAACAGCATCTTCGACCAAATCCTCTCCAAAAGTGAATTTGCAAACCTTTTCAGTTTTTTAATGACAGGGAAAAAGACTAGTTCTACATTAGACAAACGTTTTGACGAAAGGGGAAAAATTAAATCTTACCTGACCAACAGCATTTTTCAAGAAGGGCGCATGTAACAGAGTTTGTTTTTTTTAATTACACTATTTTGGTCGAACTGTACGCCAAATAAACCATTATAACAACTAAATAAAGAAAATCATATGTATGTGCTGAGCCAATATTGATTTCTGTGGATCATGCATACCAAATTTCATACAAATTTTACCAAAGGAAAAGGCAGTCGTTCTAGGACTGTAGACGGCAGTATAGAATCTACTACTACTAAGTTGCCTTAACCCTTTGTGGGGCATAGCACGTCTACTACACCTACTCGCCATCGCGTACGGTTTCTGGCCTTGTAACGTATTTGACCCCAGTTCTTTCTCAAAGACGCACATTCCTTATCCGCAGATTCGCGCGACCAGCAATGCAGTTATCACCCTTCCGCAACGTATAACCAATCCACTGCCAATTCGTCGATAGGTATTTGACCCGTACGCCGAAAAAGATCTTCATTCAAAATTCTTTTGGGCCAAAAAATTCTTAAGATTCGACGAAGACAAGTGTTAACGAAAGTTTGCAGCTTCATGGTAACGGCAGCGGAAACTTTCCAAGTGCTGCTCCCGTATAGGAGCACTGAAAGCATCAGGGAGCGAAATAGCTCCAGTTTGGTTTTAACACTGAGATAACTGCTTTGCCTGAGTTTGGACAACATGCCGAAGGAACACTTGGCACGGTTGATGCGGCGAACGACGACGTCTTGATCTGTGCCACCATCAATAGCAACAGTGCTACCTAAATAGACAAATTCGTCTACCTGTTCAACAAGTTGTCCATTGACTTATGGGTAGAATGGGATTCTCAGTCAGGCTAAGAATTTTGGTCTTGCTGGTATTAATCTTTAGCCCGACAATATTTGCCTTTCTCTCGAGATCTAGAGCCATTTCACTCAGATCCATGATCTTATGCGAGAGTGTACAAATGTTGTAGGTGGGATTTTAGAGTCCACTGGATGCCACGGTTACGTTCTTCTGGCAAAGCTACATGGAGTACATCACCAATCACCAAAAGAAATAGGATGGGTGATAGCAGGGCCGTCCCGAGGATTCGCGGGGCCCGTGGCAAAATCACGATGCGGGGCCCCTTTTTTCCAAAATACATTATGTACATAATATGTTTTCGAAACCATAACTTTATATGTATTAAAATGAAAACAAAATCAAATTTCATCGAAATTCAGTACATAATTATAGTTCATTCTGGATGTTTTTTAAACCCATAAGTATTTTGATCAAAATTGAAATTTAAAAAAAAATGCTTTCTGAAAACATGTGTGTTTTAGCCTATTTTTCGTTTTCAAATAATGTGAAAAATATTATTATTTATATAATGTTTGTTCAATGTTTTTGCCGTGCCACTTTCTATGGAAATGGTCGCAAGGTAATTTTCAATTGTCGATCGCAGGTAATTTTTAATAATTTTTAATTTTGAGAAACTTCTTTCTTCTGAAGCCACTGTTTCAGAAATTAAATCAATGCCAATGTCAATGATGCGCCGCAAATGTTCTTTCGTGGGGGTATCAAAAGAGCCCAGAATTTCTTTTAGTTTGAGGAAATTGCCATTATTTTTTTCGTAAATTGCGGACGAGGGTCCACGAAAGGCGGGATTCGTTTCCGCCAAATATTGAACCACCGCAACGAATCGAGCAAGAACATTTTAACAACGGGTGCGGCTCTGAAACGCACTGGTCGCATATGTTCCCACAACATGTTGTCCATTCTGATCCTATAATTGCGGTTTTGTGGATCAGCAATAACTTTCGGTGTTTTCCGTATGTCTGTTTATGTGGAATATGTAAACGAAAAGTTTCGGAGATCATTTTCTATTCGTGAAAACGCAGTTAGAGGATCAGAATGGACAACATGTTGTCGGAACATATGCAACCGGCGCGTTTCGGAACCGTACCCAATGTTCTCGTTCTGTATTTATCTGGCCCTCGATTCTTTTATCTATAGTGGTGTTTTTAGTTAGCCGTGTTTTCAATTCGACGAATTCTGTGTAATGTTTTTTTTATGGTCAGTGGACCTTTCATGTACTCTAAGTTTCTTTTGTGCATTCTGCCTTGTTTGGTTGTTAATAAATTTTGGTCACGTTCCGGAGTTACTCGAGTCAAATATTCCTAAGGTACTCGTACTTTCAGGTGCTTTTGAGGTGGTGTTTTCAGATATTTCATCTGTTTCAACCACGAAAACCGCTGGGTCGAGATTCCCGCAGCGTTTTCATGCGCTGGATGTTCTTTCAGACTTTCGTTAGCATTTTGCTCGGAAGTCCAGTATGGTACATTTCAGTATGGCACCCTCCTGCGAGTGCTGAAATTCCTCTCGAACTTTTCTTGTCCGAGCCTTGGCGGCACCGCTTTCGTACTTCGGCCAATGATTCTATCCCGACAACTCATATCTATTAAGCCAATTAAATTTTTCACAAAACAAACCGCAGAAAGAAAGTCAAATACAGCTGAACATTTTTGGTTTCGATAAGAAATTAAACAGCACAGTTTTTGGATAAATTTCACACAAAAATATTCACTTGAATCAAAGTAAAATATGACCGCAAATTGACGTTTTCGAAAAAATAATCAGTTACATATTCCGGGAAAGAAATACACAAACGGTACACAACTTCCGAACGCAAACGCAGTCTGGAATCGAACTACTCGTATAAAGTGAGGCCGAGAAATCTTTTCCAATAAATGCAAGGCAACGCAGTAGAGAGAAGAAAAGCATTCCAAATTCTTTCATCTTGCCAATTACAGTAACGTTATTATGACTTTTGAAATAATTTTACTGTTTCCAACACAAAGTTTTCATTTGCTTCCATGGCAGTAAATAAGAAATGGGACATGCTGTAAATTTGTGCATACGATTGTGCGTATGTACGATTTATTTCTCTAATGGTTTTTATCGATAAATTTTTATATATAAGAGCAAATTGTTAAATAAGGATTCAGATCAGGCGCGGGGCCTATGCAAGCGCCACAATTATAGCCACTATTTTCTCTGGAGCACTCCTCTTGCGCAAGGCCGTCCAGATACATTCTCGGTTCACACTGTCGAAAGCCTTCTCAAAATCAACAAAGAGCATGTGCAACGGAGATCTATATTCGACGCATTGCTCAATTACAATCCGCAAGGTGTTGATGTGGTCCACGCAAAAAAACCCAGATCGAAACCCAGCCTGCACACAAATACCCCTCGAATTATTGCATTCTGACTTGGAAGTTTGACAAACAAGAAACTATATCCAATCAGAAATAGCAAAATAGCAAAACACATGATTTTCAAACTATCACATTTCCAGCACTTTGGATCGCAGCATACAGTCAGACTTAGTAGTCTTCGTCCCTTGGACCTAGTCTAGGATATTCTGCACAAAACTTCAAGCTCGTAGATGTCTGATTACGGAGCAACAGATTGACACCTCTGTCGCTCTTGCCCACTTGCTCGCTTCTCGTTTTTTCTTTGGCGGGTGAAACGCTCTCACGTCTCTTCATTTTGCGAGGATAAAATTGAATTTGAGGAATAAGTTTCTTTTCAAATATGACATTTTGATAGACGAATTACTTACATTTAATTTTGAAGAAGAATTAAGAGACGTGGGAGCGTTTCATCCACCAAGAAAAAACGAGCAGCGATGAAGTTTAACCCTTCTGTCGGCACGAAGGTCTGGCCAGACCTTTGGCACTATATTTTGGTGAAAAAAGTATAGAAGATGAAATCGCAGCGACTTCATATTTCATGATATCCTAGAATAATATGTTTAGAAGCATTTAGCAAAAGTTTGACAAAATCGGTTGAAGTTTTGAGTATGTTTTTAATGATTTTCAATTTATAGTGCGTTTTGATACCCAATAGGTCTGGCCAGACCTATAGTTTTTCCCCTAATTTTTCTCTTGAAGTAAAAAGTGCAAATAATAAATACTCTTATTTATGATGTAATAATGTCATTTAAATTCAATTTGTACTATATTTGATTTTTCCATGAAAAGCCGTGAAGTTCGGAAATGGGTATGCCTAATTTCTTCACATTTTATAACATCACCTAATCAACTGAGATTTGATCCTAGGAAATTCAAACCATTTTTATTTCCTTTGTAATAGTAAGGAATAAGTATGAGCGACTTGCAAACGTCTTTCTAAATAGAATTGAGCAAGAAATTTACGAAAAATTTAGAACTAAATGATTTTTGCGCTTGAAAATTCCCTATTTCTTTCCACCTATGCAAACTGCGCGTTTAAGCGCAGTATAGACCTCGGGCGGAATGAAAATGAAATTTTTGTCCGCTGCGATTTTTTCAATGAAAATACATGCTTACTGTCGTGGAACATGTCGGAAATGATGGGGAATTCCATAAGCTACAATCCGAATATGGTTCCAAAATTTTTCTCGGCCATTTTATGTATTATTTTTCGATTCCCCGGTCATTTCACCGTGGAAAATATCTAATGACGGGGAATCGAAAAATAATACATAAAATGGCCGAGAAAAATTTTGGAACCATATTCGGATTGTAGCTTATGGAATTCCCCATCATTACCGACATGTTCCACGACAGTAAGCATGCATTTTCATTGAGAAAATCGCAGCGGACAAAAATTTCATTTTCATTCCGCCCGAGGTCTATTCAGGCCTTTAAACAGTGAAGAAACAAAATCCAACCTACTATAGTATAATAAATTTAATCGGCACTCACCTTATATTCTTGTAGCAGATTATTCCACTTTTTGATGATTTTTGATAGAGGTAATGGTACATTTAGTTCACGCTCAACCACTCTGCAAAATAGAAAGAAACAGAAACAAAATTAAACATTAAACGGGATCTTCTTCAAACAATCAATTACAAGAATAATTTGATTAAATATATTTAACCGTACTATGAAATAAATTACACTTCTATTAATGTGAGTAACATATAGAAATTTCTAAAAGAAAAATTATAAACTCGAAAGAAAAGGTTCAGAAAATTAAATACACGAGCCGCATTGAATTAATGCAAACACTAGTTAGTGGTTCAAGAAAAGGAAAAAAAACACGTTTCTGCATATGAAATCAATTGGGAGGATTGGGAGCTTCCATTCAAATGAGATTTTTGCTAATTAGACTTTTGTACTTCTTCATTGTTGAATCTGGTGTAGACAAAAGTTACCATCAAATAAGCACTCTTTGCAGATGAAGTATGTAATTACTTAATTTGTTCAGGTGCATTGGCTCTATTTGCGTGCTTCATTTCATTCGTCATTCTCTCTAACGGATATACCCGTCTGTAATATACGTTTCTGTAAGTAACTCTCTATTAAATTTACTATCTGTATCTTGAACATTCAAGATGCCAAGCGCACTATAGGTATTTGCATTAAATTTACTGCGAACACTCTCTTCACACATTTTTTTTTTGTCCAGCCAGGGTTTGGTCTTAGTTGCTGTCGTCATTCAGACTATATAGATTTCCTAATTACATATGTACATTCATTTCATATTCCCTATACATCAGCGAGTTTGCAGAAAAGTCGCTACGATATTGTTAGATATCTTGTACGGTTGGATTGGATATAGCATATCATCACGACCAACACCACTCGCGCTCTTTAGTAGATTCGGCAGTGTAACACTTTCTCTTTTGAGAGTGACCTTGTATGGCGATCATTCTTGCGATTTATAACAGGTTCATAACAAAATTCGAAAATATAATAATATTCTTCAGCTCACACACAACTTTCTCCAGGAAATCAAATCTGTATGGTATAAAGATGGTTTTTCGGTATGTTAAGACCATTAACGAAACTCTTAATAAAATATATGAAATATGGCTAAGGTATACAGTTGAAGAAGATATCGCATGTCATGTCATATGGAAAAGTTAATGACACGCAAATGATCCTCGACCTCTGCTGACTCAAAGGAGGGTACATGCTTATGCATGCATAAATACAGTTTTCGACAAATTGATATTTTAATGTTCACAACGAAGACAAATTGGTTTGGGTAAGTCAATTTTAATTTGTATATGATGATATGGAACGTCTTTGAAACGAAATGACGTTAATCTGTCTCGAACGATTTTATTATGAAATTTTAAAGTTGTTTGTTTGATCTGATTGGAAAACTATGCATATTGGCGTTGCGTAACTAGATTTTAGATGTTTTCGGCGAAAAGAGTGTCATTCCAAAAATGTGTGATGATTACGATGGCAGTGGCTGTTGTGTAAGATTGTTTTTATAAAATTCCTTTAAAAATTGTTACATTTGTTATGGCTCTATTGACATGATTATATTTCTATGAAAATGTCCGGATATCGCAAGAAAATATCACACAAATTTTTTAAATTAAAGTAGGTATCCGGCAAGTCCCGCATTATTGGAA
Source organism: Microchrysa polita (assembly GCA_949715475.1). Lineage (NCBI taxonomy): Eukaryota > Metazoa > Arthropoda > Insecta > Diptera > Stratiomyidae > Microchrysa > Microchrysa polita. Next base: position 65,430,485 of record OX454421.1, on the reverse strand, counting down.
AATTTATTTATGTACCTACTTTGCACTTGCAAGTTTTTTGTTCTTGGACGGCTGTAACTTTTGAAACTACACAGCTAGGACTAGGAAATTTTCAGCAAAAATTTGCGCCCCGATAGGCTCTACAACGCCCTCCTCTCCTCCCCCTGAACCCTCTCTGTTTAATTTTTTTTCTTGGGTCTTTTGCAATTTTGCAGGGAGGACTTTTTCGGTAAAATGTGGACACAATATGCTCTACATTGACACCTTGATTAGCCTCTATCCAATTTTTTTTCCAAAATCGATATGACGTAGATACTCGTACAATATCAACTTACATTTAAAAGGCAAATAAGCACAGTGAATGTATTCACCTTCATCTGGGTGCCCTCAAATTCTGCTTATATTTTTTTCCAACAGAAAAGGGTTGAGATTAAGCCGTTTACTTAATGAATTTCTCTTAAGATCGTTTTGAGTTTCCGAAATTCGACAAATCCGCTGAAGATCAAATCATGTGACAAATGAACATTTTGTATTAGTTTTGGTTTTGAATGTCCTGCATTGACTTCTGGAAAAAATGGTCACCTTAGAATTGAGGGTAGTTTCCGCAAACGACTCAAAGTGTATTTATTATCATCTAATCACCTTTAACTTCGTGATTTTTAAACAGATTCACATAGAAATTTAATTAATTAATTTTGATGGTGGTACATAATGTGACCATTATCCCTGATAAAATTTCATAGCACATCGATGTGACGGAACACTGTCAAGAAAAATTCAATTCATTGCCCATATGAAATCTTTTGTCACATTGAAATCTAGTGGTGAAGTAATACTTTTCAAGGACCATGTGTTCTGAAAATTACAACACTAGTCTCCACAAGTAAAAAATAAAAAATTAATAAAATACTGATTTCCCATAACGGCTATACTAGAACTTCTATAATATTGAGCGTTGGACTCATCCCGAAACCAAATCCTGGCTACGTCCCTGTTGGGAAGCACTGTTTTAATTGAGGTCTTATGTATATATGTATAGTAATGCCCTACAGTAGAGCGTCGATTATCCGAACTAATGTTGACAAGGAGGGTTCGGATAAACGAAAGTTCGGTTAATCGAACATCCATAGAAAATTTTTAAAATGGCCCAAATCTGAAATTACGCGAAAAACTGAGCGATGCAGATGAGAGGTTGCTTCCGCCATTTCCTTGATTTTTCATTTGATTCTTTCTTTCCAAAAAAAAAAGAATCTGACTGCCCTGTTCTGTTAATCTAGTGTTCGGATAATCGGCGTTCGGATAAACGACTCTCTCTTGTAATTAGATAGAAGAGTACCCGTTTATGGGGATAAATAACACTGCTGAGCGTGCTTTTGATCTCAACATCTCTACAAAAAAAAAGTTAAGACAATGAAAATTGGATGTCACTAACACATCTGCGGCCTTAGTTCAATGTTGGACTGTCGCGCCTGTTATTTTTAATCAATCAGCAACAAAATTAATGTTTCCTGTCAGTTTTGTTCATTGTCGGTCCTTAAAGTACATATTGATATAGAAAAGGTGTTACAAATTTAAAAGCTTAGTATTGAGTATTTCCAGAATACAGATCATTATCAATATTTTTCGAATGAATTTCTTTCCAAATAAATCAAACTTGTATGTCTAACACAGATCTACTCCATATGTATTCATATTCAGTGCATATCATATTACCATTATCATTTTAATTAGCAAATAATTCCAACAATGTTTTATGTATACATTTAATTTCTCCTCTATAATAAAATTCTATGTATGTATATATGAGCGCATCACACATTCATCAAGATTACCGTTTATGAACTTGCCCCGCGTTTCGGCCGCGTTCTCATCTTCTTTCATTACGCGATTTATTAAACGTAACAGCCGATTTGTTTAGCTTCTTTTTACCATACAAAAAGAAGTGTGTCAAGTCAATAGTAAAAGAATGGAGCGCAGAAAAAAAGATTTATGTTAGACACGTTCGCCTAGTTTTTTTTTTCGGGGGAGAGTTTTGACGATAGAGGCCTACTTTTCTAATCCGTGAAAAGCATATAATTTCCAAAATGTGCGTGCACGTAAATTTGCATTAAACTCATTTATGGTTGATTTTGGATAGTATACGAAGTAAAAGCCTTGTTCAAAATGAGTATAGAGAAAAAGTGTAATTTACACTATGTACATAAAATAAATTTTATTTTTGAAGATAAATGATATGGTGATTAATATTTGTGCATAGATTTCACGAATCTAGATTAATTAAATTAATTATCGTTTTCAAAGTCTTTTCTAAAAAGGCCAATATGTCATAATACAGTAGAGCGTCGATTATCCGAACGCCGATTATCCGAACACTCGATTAACCGAACCGGGCCCTCAGCTTCTTTTCTTGTGAAAGACATCGAATAAAATAAAAAATCAAGGGTCTGAGGAAACCAACCTCTCATCTGGATCGCTCAATTACCTCGAATTTTTAATTTTTGGCCAGTTCATCGTTTTACACGTTTTCAGTTTGTCGCGTAACTTTAGTATTTTTTCTAATTTTTCTATGGAAGCTCGATCAACCGAACCTTCGTTTATCCGAACCACCCTTGGCAACATTAGTTCGGGTAATCGACGCTCTACTGTAGGGTAGGGCGGGGCTAGTTGAGCAATTTTTCACTTGAGCGTTTATTGCTCCTCAACGGTAAGTCTTAATGGCTTTTTATGAACACTGATAGATTGGTGGTATATCCCTTTGTAAATGTGCCCAACGAAATTATTTCTAAAATGTCAAATTAAGGAGCTGTATCAGTTTAAAAGTAGAAAGTCAAATATGCTCAACCTACCCCATAGGTGAGGTAAGTTGAGCAAGGGTATGGGGCAAATTGAGCACATAGAAAGTTTAGCCGAACCAAGTGTTCAATATTCAAATATTGGAAAAACGATACACGCGAATCCCGAAACTATTCTATTCAAAAGAAACAAAACACCGGGTTTTAAATTCGCTTTAAAGCGAATTTAAAACCCGGTGTTTTGTTTCTTTCGAATAGAACAAGTGTTCAATGTTAGCTAGGCATGAAATAAAATTTCCGTTTCATAATCAACATTTTATTTATAGACTTTAAAATGACAAAACAACAAAACTTAAATCAATTTTGTTTCAAAATTTAAGGTTGGGGTTAGTTGAACAACTATAGCTTCAAAATGTATGGTTGGCGTTATTTGAGCAACTATAGCTCAACGAGCTCAACTAACCCCAACCCCAAATTTTGAAACAAAATTGAGGGAATAAAAAAACGGTTAGTATTATACCCAGAAACTATATACATATCAAAAGTACAATACATTTGTGAACTTTTAACATTTACCTGATTTCAGAAGGATAATATTTGACTCTTACAGACGAAATACTGAAGCTTACAATTATTTCACTTTTTGGTCACAAAATAAACAATGCGCGCGGGTACTTCAGTTGATCGACGGGTCGCTACCGACGTTCGTGGGATAAGTTCTACTACCGCTACCCGTTATTTCCGCTATGTGATGATTTTGCGTGCGGTGAATAGTTTCGGTGCACAGGGTCATGAGTTCGAATCTCACCGTGGATCATGGTGTTTTTCGAACTCACGAGCTTGTGACGGACTATGATCTCACTCAGATGTTAAACGAGTACCCATTTATGGGCATAAATAACACCGCTGAGCGTGATGCTGATCTCATTACCTCAACAAAAAGCAGATAAGATCTTGGAAATGAGATGTCACTAACACATCCTGCGGCCTTAGTCCAATGTTGGATTGTCGCACCTGTTATTTATTTATTTAATAGTTTCCGAGATATTTCGATTGCCCAACTTGCCCCTATGCTAAACTAGCCCCGCCCTACCCTACAGTGAACTAAGTGACTTACTTTAGTTCACCCCATTTGGATTAAGTTCAGTTTTAGTCTAAAACTGTAAAAACGTAGGTAGTAAAAACGATTTACAAAAAAAGAAAACATTTACCCCTTTTTAGAAACAACGGATTCAACTGTTCAATCGACTGCCATTCAGGCGATTGTATGTGTTGGTGTTATGTCATATTAATTCAAATGAAATGAGTTTCCATGAACCGCTACAATTTTAAAGTCCATTGAATACATTTCGGGAGGGGTCCGGACCTCATGGACCCCTCCCCTGGCTACGTCCTTGCTTCCCAACCCATAGATATCTATGTGAACCACGTGACCTGAAAGTGATTTGCAAGGATTGAAAAAAATCCAATTCAAGTGATGCCTACACCGGCGCGTCAGCGAATATTCGCAGCGAATTTTTCCGCGGCGTCAAAATTGTAACACACTGCGTTGTATGGAGATGCCCACACCAACGCGAATATTCGCCAGTTTTGCAGTATTTTTTCCGGTTCGAATATTTGCTACCTAATGTCATTTTATTCAAATAATTTATTTGACTGGTGCAGTGTAGGACAACTTGATGTTGGTGTACCCGAAAATGTAGATTTGGAATGTGTTGTTTAGGTATTGACCGAGCATTTAAGTTTTGAATGTTTTATGGTATCAGTGGATGAGTAAAGGAAGTAACATTTTTGGAAACATAAATTCCAAGGAAGGAAGGTTTTTACTCGTAGTTTGGACTTACACAAATAAATTGCCCTATTGAGGCAAGTCCGGCGACACCCCGATCGTATCGCTCGGCCGAAGAATTGCAGAGATATCGACGATTTTCCAAAGTGCATAGTACGAAGTTGATCGTGAAATTGCTGTGACCGACATCTAGGTTGACAACTAACAAAAGCATACATTTTGTGAATTATTGTACTTATCTCGGTTATCCCCTTGTGAGCTGCGCAGGAAAGATGCTCCGACGCCACCTTAGAGAATTTTGTGGCGAGTCCAGCGAAACCTTGATCGTTTCGCTGGACTCAAGAATTCCAAAGATATCGACGGATTATCGAAGTAGTACGAAGCTGATTGTGAAATTGCTGTCGCCAACATCCAGGTTGACGGTTATCTCTGACCACCCTGTGTCTTGACCGAAAAAAAAAGAGGATCCGATGACCCTTTCGGCAATTTTATGGTGAGTCCAACGCCACCTCGGTCGTTCTGCTACACCAAAGGATTGCAGAGATATCGACGGATTTCCAAAAGAATACAAGGTCAATCGTTTCATTCATGAATAGTATACGATAGGAAATGAAAATGTCTCCAAGTAGTTACAACAAGCTTGAATATTCGATTGACTTGAATGTTTACTTTGCATAGTTACGCCATATTTTGCTTGGTTACGCCATCGTAAGGAATCACGTAAGGATTCTACTAAAAGTTATTATGCAATTTCACACGATGGCGTAACCAAGCGAAATATGGCGTAACTATGCAAAGTAAACATTCAATTCAATAGAATATTCAAGCTTGTATGTAACTACTAAGTAAACAGTTACATATATTCAATTCAAAACAGTCACACAACAATATTCAAGCTTTGTGTCTTCTCTATACGATAAGACTAACCATTCGACGGGCACAAGATATGATGTAAGAGTTTTCGGGTACACGATAGTCAATTCAAACAATCAAATTGAATACTGCCGCAAATTTTTTTAGGGTACGGTGTAACAAGGTTGTAATGCACTGCATATTTCCATCAATTTGCGCATGGCAATGATTTTATCCTTAGAATAAGTATAGACGTGGAGAGGTAAAATGTCGAATTTCACGTTGATTTCTTCCACTTACGCTTTTACATAATAAGTTAAGATGCCGCGACATTTTGATATAGTGCACGAAAATTGCAGCATGATTATAAATGTCAAAATAATTGTATTTGGCCAGCTCTTGCAGTTATTCTTTATCATGTCTAAGTCCCTTCCTTACATAAATCTAATACCTTTTCTAAGGCAACAGCATGAAATCAGCTGTGAGTGACAGTACCCAGCGAATTTTTCCGCGCCGGTGTGGGCACCAAAAAATGTGCCGCGAATTTTCCGGCGCGGATTCGCGACGGAAAACTCGTGCCGCGTTGGACTGGGCATCACTTCATGCAAATTCAGGTTTTCGTTAGTATTTTTCACCATAGTGGCTTTTGGATCGATGCATTTTTCCCAACTACATATTTCAGGCAGTGGCGTGCACAGCCATTTTATGGAGGGTATGCAAAATTAAAACCGAAGAAAAGATAAATACGAGTATAAACGCTTTTTGATATGTCGAAATAAAAAGGAAGCTTAGTGTTTCCTAAGTAATTGAGTAATCTCAGGATAACTAAAAATGAGGAAAAAATTTAATTTAGAAAACACTAAAAAAAAGTATAATAAAAAAACTTTGTAACGTGAACAAAACAGTGCTTGAAAATTATTTAAATCAATCAAACAAATACGAACATTCGCATTGTAAGATTTATTGAATTTCTCAAATGTGTAAACTGTAGGCATACAAACCTTCCTTTGTAATATGTACATAACACAGTGTGACTAACAAAATGCATACATAGTTATGCAACCAACCCCGTACAAAAATTTGCATTATAAATTGTTTCTGATTAGTAAAATACATTCTCTTTTAAAAAATAATAAATTCCTATTTCAACATTGTTTAAATATTAAAAAAGAAACAATGGAAACATTTTATCAAAACTGAACGACACATTTTGTGACCTACTCTACTGTTTATTTCCGTTTTGGTTCCCTTTGCTCAAATCTTATCACGACATTTTTCGCCGCTCGTGCTATAGTCATCGTTCTTCCGTCAACTTTGTTCGCCAACGCCAAGGCAGGCGTGCTTCTCTTCACCATATAAACCTGCAACATTGTTGCAGTTGAAATTTTTCAATTGGTATGGAGATTACAAGCACGGCGAAGTGGTGCTTATCGAGCATACTCTATAGTTTCGGCGAAAAAACGATATCAGTGGAAACTACAGTACCTATATAAAGATGGCGCTGGTTCATTTGTTGAGGAAAAAATTAACAGTGAAATCCGTAATTATTTTCTTGAACTTGTATGAAGAAAATGTTTTTAAATAAGAGGGTATGCACTGCTTATTTGCATATATGGAGTGCACGCCACTGATTTCAGGTCTTTCTGATCATAGGATAAGTATTTCTATGGTTGAATATACTGCGTGAACACATTTTGAGGTTTAGATCTTTTCGAGTTTTTGGACCGAAAACAAAAGGTGGTGTGGTGCTACCGCGATATTTTGTGGACAACAGTCCAAACGACCATGTTGCAGATTACAAAAGATTCGGATGTACAGTAGTATGGTTTATCACGACATCGAAGGGACCGAATATTTTACGTCCTTATATTCACTTATATCGCTTATTACAACCACCGTCGTTATATACGATCATATTATTTATACCGTCCTGTCGTCGTAATAAGCGGTCATAGCAACGTAAAGTCAAAACTACTTTTAGAACACAAACTTACGGCGATCCACTTTTAAAATGTATACGTGTGACGACAAGAGTAAACGTCCTTGTGTGACACACAAATGAATGGAATAGCTGCTTCTGAATTTTGTTTAAATTATTTAAAAAAAAAGAAATACAGTTGAACATTACAAATACCAATGAGGCCATAAAAGGACAAGTTAGCAAATTGACAAATTCTGGGTTTGTAGTTTTTTCCAACCCAATTGCAAGGACCCATCGTTAATCTTTTAACAACAACAACAACAAATTCGAAATTAGGAATTGATTTTCTCGTCGATAAAACCTGAAGCAGGATCTGTGTTTTTTGTAGTCTCTACAGGATTGCATACGGGAACCAGACGGTTCTTACAATTAAACAAATTCAACTTTCAGAATGTTTTATTTAAGCATGCCAAAGAATTTCGCATTTTTTCATCATTACACTTTTGGAGTCCTTTTCGGCAACTTCAGTCCACTTTTCATAGCAGATAAACTTAAATTCTTCGGTTGACTCCTCACTTTATCAACGTACGTGGTTTATTTTCATAAATGCTTGATTTTACGGGCTTAAAAAAATGAAGTCAGAGCTGGTAAATCAGGAAACCGACTGCAACGTCGTCGAATCTTGTATCTCGATATATCCCAGCCGCAATGCAATTTTCAGAAAACTAGTTTTGAGGCGCTAATAGTGTGGAATAACAACTGCTCCCCTACATTGGACGATTGTTGGTACCGAGTTGATGTGGATCCGCTACATAAAATTTAGGGCGGCTCCCGAAAATCATGGTTAGCGATGAAAACGGGCACAATTTTTTGGCGTGAAAATTTTCACAGGGGAGTTATCTTAAAGTCTCTACTGTGCTGATTGTTTTATTGCAACATTGGGTTACATGAATTTTCGACATTTTAAAAAACCTTCAAGTTGAGTGCAATTGCGATGCGATGTCGTGTCATTTCGGCCTTCCAAAAACAAGAATTTTGGAACTTTTTTTTTACATATGAGCGAACGTTCGCACTGAATTTTATTTTTAACTGGAACTTGATCTTTGCATGCCGGAAAAGCAAACATTTCACTTACAAAAATTGACATGTGACGAGCGTTCATCGTTATATACGATCATTTCGCCTCTCGGGTCGGACAAATTCAGTCGCTATAACGAATACGAATGTGTTGTTGAGTCATACACAAAGAATCCTTCCTAAGAAAAAATACTCCTCCTCCTCCCCTACAATTTAAGTGCATCTAAGTGCCTCCGTCTAAATGCCTGTAGATTTCTCAAATTTGGTTGTACATATTGTTCCTAGACATTGCATAGTAAAAATTAGGCCAATGAGTGAAAAAAAGCAATTTGAGTACAAGAACCACGTTTCCGCTATATTGTAAGTTTTTGCTCATCAATGGAAGTTCCACTTGGTGGACCCAAGGCCAGAGGCAGACCGAAGAATACCTGGATATGTCAAATGAAAAAGCAACAACAACGCATTGGTCTCGGCGATGACACGATCCAAGATAGAGCTGCCTGTAGAAATATGCTGAGAAATTATCGCCAAAACGGGCGATGTGCCTACACCGCAGGTCGAGCAACGCGAAACCGTGGAGCGGTATAAAGAACGAGGCAAGGAAGAAGAAGAACTAAGTTTTTGCTCATAAGCCAAAATTTAAAAATTCCAAAAAATTAAATTCATTCCCACTCGTACTCATATCCATCAGAATATGACGAGTACAGAACAGGACAGAACAACTTTCATAGCAATTCGCAGTAGCTCTCTCTGCAGCTCTCTGCGTCATATTCCATATTCAATCTGCAATTTTAACAGGCGCAAAAACCGCATGAAATATTGAGAGAATTTCAACTCTCTGGAACTCTGTAGCAAAAGATCAATGGCTTAATCGCCTAAACGTTTGTCTGTTCGTTAGTATTTGTGCGAACAGGCGGACATCAGGCACCTGGGCTAAAAAAAAGTGGAACCGCTTTTGAATGCACTTTGGACGTCTCTGTATAAATCGTTTCTGATTCTAACAAGTAAGAGCGTCGGGATGCGGGTACCGTTGACGATATTGGAGAGATTTGTTATTCCCTGTAAGCGAGACTGTTTCATTTGCTCCACAGGATTGGTCTCTACTCCCATTAGCAGAACATCTATTGACGCAATGAGAAATTCACAATGAGCAGAATTATGAAGACATTTCTTTTTCACATATGTATTTCTTGAGCGAATTCGCGGTTTTTTTCGCATAGTTTTGTCTTTCTTCTGAACGTCTAGCAAAAATAAATAGCAGAACAACTATTGAAACACGCAAAAAATTCACAATGGGCAAAATTATAAAACCACGCTCTGTGGCTCATACAATGCTGCTAGTAATCTAGAGGTCCGGAGATCGAATCTCGGCGTCGTCCAAAATGTCCGTACATGTGCGGATAGGAAATATATGTATAGTGCTTGCAACATTATATACACTCCGAAACGATATGCAATGTAACGTTGACTAGAATTTGCCTATGAACGGCTGAATTAACGCACCATGGCCCCACATGGGGCTATACGGTACTGAGAAGAAGAAAATTGTAAAAACAGTTCCCTTCCGTATAGTTCTTAAACGAATTGCTGGGTTTTAGTAAATTGATTCCACCGGATTCGCCTATACCCAGAATACTATTCAAACATGCGATAAATTTACAATGGTCAAAATGATGAATATAGTTATTTTTCAAATACTTTTGTCTTCTCCTGAACGAATTCTCAGATTTGAGTAAATTTGCATCACCGCATAAATGGCAGAATAAGTATCGAAACATTCACAAAATTCACAATGAACAAAATTATGAAAGCATTTCGTTTTCACATACTTTATTTAGCATTTATTCCCTCAACAGATAAGTGGATTTAGGTAGATTTGTCACGCCGATTGGCCTCTACACCAAATAATGCCACCAAAAAAGCTACCTTCAAAATTTGCTCATTGAAGAGCTCATTCCTATATACATATAGCTATCTCCTTGGGTAATAAGTTGATTTTAGAAAATTTGCCACACCGGATAGGTGTCTATCCAAAACATTAACGTGTTTTTGTAAGTTCTCCCCTTGGATTTTTCTTCCCCCGGAAACCGAAAAACTACTGAAACATCCGGAATCACCTGAACGGATGAGAAACATTTTTAAGGCAGCTCTTTTCATATCCGTTGGCCACTTTAAACGGATTAGGAGATTTCAATAAATTTGGTCCACCATATTTGTTAAGGACTTAATAATTTTATTATTTTTGTCTGAATTTCAATGCCTTCAAAATACAATGAGCGACAATTCACAATGAGCTCTTTTCCAAATATTTTTGTCAGCATTTCTGAGCGTCGTGACTGCTTTTCAAAAATTTTGTCCGAATTCCCGAGTTTGTATCAACCCCGAATATTAGCAGAATAAGTGGAAAATTCACAATGATAGTTGTTTTTCACAAGCTTATCTTAACATTTCTTAAACGAATTTCAGTAAGCTTATCATTGGTCTGCACCCAATAGAGGGTAAATGGCTACCCATAGTACAATACCAATATCCATTGAAACATGACAAATATTACAATTACCAAAATTGTGAAAATACAAGATTCTTACATATAATACTTTTGTCTTTATCTTCTGAACAGATAAGTTGATTTCAGTAGCATAAGTCGCATCAGAAATGTCTGTACCCCGAATAGGATAACTTTTGAAGCACAAATAAAATTCGCAATGGGCAAAATTATGAAAACAAATATTTTTCACGCTTTTCTTAATATCGCATAACTATTGAAACAGATTAGCGGATTTCAGTAAATTTGCTCAACCGGGTTGGTCTGTATGCCGAACAACATAAAACTATGAAGACAGGTCTCTCCACATAGCTTACATATCCTGAACGAATTAGCGCATTTTAGTAAATTGGTTTCCACCCCGAACTGCCAAACAGTTGTTATTGCAGCATGCGGAAAATTTACAACGAGGTAATTTACGGAGACAGTATTTTATCATACTTTTGAACAGTTTAGTGGATTTTAGTGAATCCTATCTCTCGTCTGATTTATTTCCGCTCTCATCAACAGCTGAATGACTTCCACCCTCGATAGCAGAATACCTATTGAAACATCAGCAACATTGACCACGAGAATGCAGTTTATTTTCTCCATTTTTTTGTGAATATTTGTTAATCGAATTACCGTACTTCCGTCAATTATCCCCCCCCCCCTTCCTCATGCATGAGCACCACCCGAATAAGCTCATGAACAAAAATCGGGAAATTGGCCGAAAAAATGTGAAGGCGAATCAATTTCTCCACCTTTTGCGTATAGTTTTTTATCAGCTTAACATATTTCAGGAAATTCCTCCCCCGCCTCCTTATCCTGAAGCACTTCGACCTTTGATGGAAAAATAAGTATTGAACGAAAGTTTACGAAGAGAACAAACACATAATTTTCTCCCATACGTTTCACTCCGCCCTCTCCTGTGCTGAATGAACTTGATCCTCAATGGCACAATTCACTTGCGCCTACTTTTGTCAATATCTCTTGATCGGATCTACGTATTTCGGTAAATTGGATCCTTCTAATGCTTTGGTTTTCACCTGGAATAGCTGAAAAGCTACTGAAATTTGCAGACACTGGTGAACGGATAACCGCTTGAGCAAATTTCGACAAAGCTCTTATTCAACCTTTGGCCTTATGCTGTGATTTCAGTAAATTTGTACTCCAAACCCTCCAAACAAAATTTTGAAAGCTGCTGCTTTCCCTATTTTTGGCGACATCTCTTGAACGGAAAAGCGAATTGTTATTCAATTTTTGCTACATGATTAGAATATTCCATTAATAGCTGAATAGCCATTTAAAAGTGTGAACAATTCACAATGAGTGCTGTTTAGTGAATTTGCCCCACCAAATTAGTCTCGAACATCACCTGGACGAATTACAGAAATTCAGTGAAATCGCTCCACCTTATTGCTCTATGTAATGATAAGAAGTATTGAAACATGCAGGAAATTCACAATGAGCGAAATTATGAAGACAATTCCTTCTCACATTCTTTTGCCTATTTCACCTGAATTGATTAGCGAAAATCGGTAAATTCCACCCTATACCCCTCACACCTATTTGCCCAACCACGCCGAATACCGAATCTGCAAAATTGGCCAATACTAAAATTGTTTCTATGGCTTTTGTTTATATCTCTTGAAGGAAATTTCCTATTTGAGTCATTCCAACCCCTTCCACCGAACTGATGACCAGGAGCAGCAGGAAGCTGGAAAATTTTGAATCCCCAGACCAGTTAATGCATTTAATTTTCTTTATCCTTTTGTCGGAGTAGATTTGACAAAATGATCATTTTCTGCTTCTCCAGATTTCAAGCCCACTATTTCCGTGGGCGCAATAGTAGAACAACTCTTCACAAACCTGAAAAATTGGCCAAGCTACTATTGAAGTCATCTCTTGAACGTATCTTCTTCTCAGTACCGTATAGCCCCATGTGGGGCCATGGTGCGTTAAGTCAGCCCTTTTGTGCTCCAAAAAAAAATGGACGAATCATCTTATGCTACAGCCGAAATAGACTTTGTAACACTTTACAGAAAAGAGTTCAAAATATTTCTTGACGTTTTTATCTCAAAGTCCACAGAAAATTGGAAAAAATAGCCAAACTGCTACAGCCATTTCAAGACATATTCGAAATTCCGGCCGATAGGAAAAATTGCACGATAATCTCAGTAACTGTGGTGATCAAAACTAATTTTTGTATTTCAAAGGAGATCCCTGAATGCCTTCAGTTACGGTAACGGTAAAACGAGAAACTGCTGAGTCATATGCCGCTTAGATCGTTAAGACGCTTTTATTTTTTTTATGTAAAGTTCATTTCAATTTTGGGGCCCGCCGGATTCTAGAGTACAAAGTTCATTCATCAAACCTCCAACTAAAGTGCTTGATCGGTGTTCGGCAAGCCATCGTGCTCGTGATTCAGCGAACTCTCTGCATTGCGTTTAGCAATTTCTCTATTCTTATTAATGGAAAACGTCTGAAACAAAAATCTAAGATGAAAAATTATCTCCAAAATAACCATTTTTGGACAAAAATAAACTTTTTTTGTGGAAAAAGTCCAAATTAGAACATTTCGGGTTTATTCGCATAAATGAGAAATTTTCGCATCTATTTCGTAAACCCCCTTCCCCAGTAAATTTTTACTCGCTTCGTCCCTGTGTGGAGATTACAGGCTAGGTTTGAATTTCAAAAATTCTAATTGCAATTAGATATTCTCCTTAAATACTACAGCAATATCGTCAAACTTCAACAGCTAACTTTCTTCAAATAAATTCAATCACCATTATTCATATTTTCCATTCTACGTAACGTACATTATGTATAACTGCATTTATATTCGAAAGAATCATCTAGCGGAAATAAGATATTTTTAATGTTGGGCGGTAAAAGTGTTAATAAAAAGGAAAACTAACCGCTAGCTATTCTCTGGCTGTGGCTGACTTCATCTAGTAAGTATCAGCCTGAGGAGATACCATAGCCATATGGCAGGGTATAGGTATAGGTACATACTTCTTTTGGTATCCAAATCAGCAAAGTAACCATAATCTTCACACAAACATTCATTCCTCATAAAGATATAGCAAAGCAATACATTCGTGCGCATACTGGCATGGCACGGTAGCGTACATATGAAATCAAGAAAAAGATATTATACTTACGCCCATGCATATTTCGAAGCATTTCGTTTGCCTGTGAATAGTGGTGAAAGTTCAGCACGTAGTCGAATCAAAGTTTTTACTTTGTCTGCTTCCCCTGTAAGAAGAAGAAAAGGAATTTTAGAAAAAATGTAGAAACATGGATGTTGAAAATAGGAAACATAAAAAATAAAATGTAATATGTACCTATGATCGTATAATTTGTTAAATCAGCGTGAATTTAGATGTTAGAGATTTGGCTTTTAAAACATGTCATGTTTTATTGAAAAAAAAAACGCCAAACGTTACGTGTGTCTGTTTTTAAAATAACCTAATTAATTCAATGTTTTTAAATAAATTTCATAATTAAATGAATCTAATAGACAAGCAGCTCCTAAAATCTCTTTCAAAATATTCAACTCAATTTATTTTATTATTTATATCTAATAATAATTTAAAAAAAACATGTCAAACTTCCTACATAATTTTTGAAAATATTCGAACGCTTTCAAAAAGCCAACCCACAATACTGGAGAAACTGGAGACCCTAACAAAGAAAAACAGGACGATCGCTTGACATCTAGGATTGTTGAAACTTCAACCCGAAGCATTGGCGAAGACAGACTACATTCATTTCTCGTTTAATCACTACCTCACCAGTCGCTCTAATTCGAACTCTGTGATACATATTACTACAAACGCCATTAGTTGAAACAACTAATCTAATCTGCAAATTCTGTCACCATCAATCGATCTCTAATTGACATCAGCTGAGTAGCACGTTTGACTCCCATGTTGAAAACCTTCTAATAGCCGTCTAATCCTCCCACATCTCATCGAATATCCATCTTTTATTTGCATGCATAAAATACAGTTCAATTCGTACAATACCCACTCATACTTTGTATGCATCTCAAAATGAAACACATCACTACTTACAGTGGCGTATTTACAGGGGGGGCACAGGGGGCACGTGCCCCCCCTGTGAGCACATCAAACTTTTTTCACACCATACTAAAAATTGCAGTACCAAATGTTCCCTTTTCATTTTGAGCGTTTCTATTACTAAACTTTGTAAATCTTTTTCGAAACTTTATCATCACATCATCTTCTCAATTCGCCAGATCTCCTCCTGTTTCTGTTCGGAAACAAGGACTGCTATTGAAAGTCTCGTCATGTGTGAAGTGACCCCATCTTATGTTGATATAAGTTGAGGGGATGTTGTTGCGGTATCGATGTCTTGGAAGCCGCTAAATTGATAAATATTTGAAACAATCGGTCTGATTTTTCGATCGGGTCTGTTTATTTTAATTTGGCCGTAAATTCGTGTAGGGCTGCTGTAAAGGTCTCTAAAAAAGATGCTTCTCTTTCTGTTAAAATGCTAAAAATTTAAGTGTTTTGGTGGGAAAGCATTTTTAGCATACATTTTCAAATTCCTACGGTTCGGTGTCTGTGGTGCCCTGCCTGGGGTACTTTCTTCAATGCTTCAATTTTCACGAAGTAAACATCATCATTCCTTCTGATTTCTATTTTGCAATTGATTTGTTAAAGCATGTTGCTTCAGCTTACCATCTAGGACTCGTTTTAAAAGGTATTGCAGATACTATAGATTTGAAGCTAGTGTAGTACATGTAGTACTTTTGTTGCTTCATTTTAATTAATCGATTGATCTCTTCCCGGCTCTATGCCACGGATAGTTCCTACACGGCTGAAAATTTTGGTGTAATTTTTATAAAAAAAAAATATATATATAGTATAATTGAGCTATAATTAAAGTATAAGTATTCTGGATAAAAAATTTACTCTTCAATAGTATAAAATTGATAAGCAAATTTATACAAACCGCTCGAAAAAATAAAAATTGTAATACGAGTGCAGTCGGCTTCGAATCCACAATTCTGTGATTTGTAGGCAAGCGCGCTGCTCACTTAACCAGACAGACTAGAAATCAATAGATTTCTTTAGGTTGAATGGGTTTTTTGCGTTGATAGTGTAGATTTGATAACATAGTAGGATTGATTCTACCCTTTTATGTTATAACAACATTCAATGCAATTTATTCTATCCCGAACTGTGTAAAATGTATAATATTAAAAGGGTATTTGGATAGTTTTATTCTGTAGCGGCTATAATTAATATAATTTTTGAATAACCTAAAATTATAAGTTGAAAAGGGTCAAATTTGATTCAAGTTTTGGAATAGATAGGAGTTATACTATTTTATTTATAAAATTTACTTCCGGTTTACACCAAAATTTACAACCGTGTAGTATTCTGGATTGTACTTGTAAAATATTATTCGGCACTTGATACGATTTTACGGAATCTGTTCCTAGATTTTTGACAAAACATACAAAGGCCTCTTTTTCAGTAAATCCTAATTTTGCATTCAAATTCGCTTAAAGTTGCCATGGAATTCAAGACCACAATGTCAGCCAAAGTTTGTTGTATCAGCTTTTCATCTGTGTTTCTTTCAAAAGTAAATCAACGATCCCTCAGTCTTGCTAATGTTTTTCCTATGTAGCTGCTCTCGGGTATCCCCACACCAAAACTTTATGTAACTAATTAGCCCCGACTCTGTGCCCCCCCTTTGAGAATTTTTTAAATACGCCACTGACTACTTAAAGAAAGCACGGTGCCTTACTTATCAGAACCGCTCATAGCACCGTTGTTGTCTGAATAAGAATAAGAATACCTAAGTGCTCTACCAGATAGTCTGGCATGGATATGGTGCCTCCGCGTATATCAGTCGAAGAGAAATGACTCAAAATTACCGTAAAACGTGATTCTAATTCCGATAACCCAGTTTTCAAAACCTATATGTATACAGCGAAGGCGACAAGAGCACAACAACAAAATGTTGAACACTTCAAAAGGTACTTGAAGGTAAGATATACCGAGTTTACCTAGCGATGTGTGCATACACAGGTACCCTATTCGTACCTCAGATTCATCCGATCAGAATGATAGCTTCTCGCGTTTGGGTTCAATCAAAGAACACAAATGTGTGTGCCTACTTATACACTGAGACTTGGTCCGAGACACACCAGATATGAAGGTAAACATAGCAGAGCACAAGAAATGGTCGAGGAAGAAGAGCTAAGATCAACCAACGTAAGGTATCTTCTGTACAGGCAAGACGCTACCGACTTCGTGGTATGGTAACCTATATTTACGATCGAAGAAGCACTGAATATTAAATTACCGTCATATACCTTTACACACAGACTTGGATGGAGTCTTCTGCTGTTGATAGACCTTTTTGCTCCCTTTGACTTGACGACATCATGATGTTGAACGCAGAAGTACCTACATACACAGATCTCTACTTGCTTTCTTTCGAATAACTGTACTCGTCAGATGGCAAGAACATCATTTTCTTCTTCTTCGATTTTTTTTTTCGGGGCCAAACAAGTGTGTCACTCGAGGGAAAAAAAGGGCCAAGATTTAAGCAGCTCATTTGAATTGTAACAGCAACAGCCGACATATAGGTAGGCTGGGTATAGGGCATAGGCACGCATACGTGGCTTAGGAAACCAGAAAAGATAGTTGTGTGGTTCTAGACACAGAGGAAAAGATACGGTCAGCTTATTGGTGCCTATATATTCCGTAGATGGATTAAAAACTTCTTGCGGTCGGAATGCAGTTTCTAACTGTGAATGAGGTTTATTATTGGTTCTGGTTTTTTGATTCAGGTCTATTTGATAGGGCCCGGTTTTCGATATGTTCCATGAAGAGGTGTTTCAAGTGATTATGTGTACAGTTCTTTTTGGACTTAGCAATATGTATAGGTGCACTGCACATTGCATTTAGGTCATGTTTGAATTTCATAGAAGTTCTAATAGTGTTTCCTGGAAGCGTATATGATTAGCAAACTGAGCATTAGACGATATGTATGCAAATAAAAGGTTGGAAAAGGTTTTTTCTAAAACTACGCTCTCGATTTTTAAAAGCTTTTTTTGTGAAAGAATAGTACATTCAAAAGCACTCGCTTCGCATCTTCAGTGAGTATCTTTAGGCTGGGGCGCCACGATCGCCTCCAAAAAGGCTCAGAATTTATTCAAAATATTTTTGGGCATTTTAGTTCATCCTCAACATAGATACGACACCAGTCTACTTTCGTGCCAATTTTTTTTTATAAATTTTGGAATAACATCCCAACGGCCCAATGAATCCAAGGAAGATGAGAAGTTACTCCCATAAACCTGTCAATTTCACATATTATGTTTGCAATAATACTAGTAAAGGGCCGATTTTGACACATTTGTGTTTGTATTTGAATTTGCATGATTTTCACAAATATTTCTGATTTGATAAATATTCAAATCCCGCCAGATTAGTCAGACATCTATCGGTCGAAAAAAATCGAAAAGTTGGATTGGAACAGCAGCTGAATTTCAAATGGCGGGTTGGTCCAACTTCGGAGAGTTGGTGTCTGGCTGTCAGAAGGAGGACACGTGTGATTTTGACTGTTGACGGACGACAAAAAAAAGAGAGAGAGAAAAACACTTTTTTGCTGGAAGGAAAATAGGATAAAGATCAGTTAAGTTTTTGTTCCGAGTTTTGATTTCGTGGCTGTGTGGAATGCGACTCTTGTGTGTGGTTATCGTCCGTCACATTGCATCTTTTTAATTGGGACGCAAGTTTGCTGCCCATTTTATTGCAAATTATTATAGGTTCAAATGATAAGTCCTTGATTCTTTTGAAAGAAAGCTACCTGTATTGTTTTGTTTTATAAAAAAACAAGCTGTGAGCTCGCTCCGCTCACAAATTTATAAAAAGAATTGTGTATTTGAAAGATACTAAATTCGATATTCTAAGAGGAAGGAGGTGTAGACTAATCCGCTGGAATCAGTTGACTGAAATTTGGCAATTCCTTCAAGGAATAGAGAAAGAAATATACGAAAAATAAATCTTTATAACGTTGTTCATTATAATTTTTTTCGCGTGTTTCAATGTTATTCTGATATTCAGGGAGAGGACCAATTCGGCAGGAAAATTTTCCAAAAATCCGCAAAGACGTTCAAGAAATAAACACAAAAATATGCGAAAAAAGAACTCATTGTGAACTGTTGCTCATTGTGAATTTTCTGCTTATTTCAATGGTTATACTACCATTCTGGCCGGAGCCTTGTGTAGACCCATAAGCTGGGGTCAACTTACTGAAATCCCGTAATTCGCTCAAGAAAGATAGAAAAAAGAAAAAGAATTGTCTTCAAAATTATGCCCCCTTGTGAATTTTTCATACGTCTCGATAGTTGTCCTGTTGCTTTGGGTACAGACCAATCCTGTGGAGGAAATTTACTGAAATCCGTTCATATGTTAAAGAAATACACGCAGAAATAGGTGAAAAAGAACCCATTGGAAATTTTAGCTCATTGTGAATTTTTTGCATATTTTAATAGTTATTATGCTATTCTGGCTAGAGCCTAATCCAACAAATCCAAAATCATGAAAATCTGTCCAGCCATTCTCGAGTTATAAATGGTGTAACTAACACGACTTTCTTTTATTTGATAAAAAATTATTGTGGGTACAGTTAGGCCGGGACCCGACGCCATCCGGGTCGATGGAGCGCAAATAAGACGTCACCTGTGCTGGTCGGTTTCACATTTTTCAATAATTTCCCCATTTTAACACTCTTGCTGTGTTGTGATCCCGTAGGCATGCGATATCCCTTTCACTTGTAAAAGGACAGGGGCAACCAGTGGCACAAACCCCATTAGTGTGACTCCCGATACTAAGATCCAGCAATCGCATACCGCAAAGAACGGGGAAAGATATCCAGGGCCCGCTCTTACACTACCACCGCCCCAGACAAGAGAAAAACTTGCCGCCCCTTAGGTAGGTACTCAAGAGGTTTTTTCCCTTGAATGGAGTGATTTTAGCAGCTCTTGGTCGCTGTAAGAACGAGTAGCTCTGAAACAATTTACACCGTGGAACCGACTGCCGTAGGCACGTGTTTATAAAGATAACCCATAAATGAATGATCACAGTAGAATTCGAACCAACGCTGCAATAAGTCAAAGGATGGATCTTTATCCGCTGAGTTACGGAAGGCCGCTCACACTCAAAGTTGAACAAAAATTTACCAGTGGGATGCTTTTAACTGTTTCTACTTAATACGGTTCCAAATCATTTACAATTAATTCGTAAAGTGCTCATATTGATTCACAGAAAATTGGCTTTCGCACACACTCTTTTATGCGTTTCATTCACAATAGTGCTAACGCATCCATTCAAGTGCAGTACGTTAGAGGCACCATAGACCCGATCGATCGGCCAGATTTTTTGATTGCGAGATAAATCGGAAGGTGTATGGGACCATCGGATTCAATTTTTTGATTTGCCATGTGGAACGCATTGCCAATGCAATTTTCCGTACAAGCTGTCATGACAATCATGTGTTCTTAGTTGCTGGTTTTTTTACATAAAGCTGTGGTCGTTTTTCGTGCTGTGGTTGTGGCGTGAGAATGACCTTCTCCATCAAAGTAGCAATGGATGTCACTCTTCCATCGCCAAAAATTGTATAATTGTCGTTATTTTGTGCTGTGTCTTGTGTACCGTGAGACTGTCTATTTCAGATTGCCCGATAAATTGCCTAATGTATGTGCTGTATGGGCGGCAGATCGATTGCCCGATCGATCGGCCGAGAAATCGTCTGGTTTGTGGCGCCCTTAAGAACCGGCATACATTATCCAATCAACTGGACAATCAAAGCTCATTTCTGTGGAAAAATCTCATTTTCTGTGGAGAAAGCTCATTTTCTCTAGCGAATTCGGTAGTGGAACCTAAAAAATGAGCTTTCTTCACAGAAATGAGCAGCGCCCGCTGTAGCACTTATGCCGCACTGGGCAAGACTTAAATTTGCCAATTTGAAAGAGTTCATGGGATGTATTGACTTCATTTGTATTTGCCACACTTTAAATTTGAATCTCATTCGCAAAATACGTATTCCGTTCGTAAGATTCGTTACGAAAACAGGAGGGAGACTGAGACTGCCATCTCGAAAACTAAATTTATGCTCGTACTTAAACCGACGTGCAGGTGTCATTATTTCATATCCTTTGATATCAGGTCCAGAAAAACTGCGTTTGATGTAATCTTTTGAATCTGAAATCTTTTCCTTAGTGAGACCCAAAGGTGTTGTTTTCGCGAGGCTTTTAAAAGCCAAAAGTAATGAGCTAAGGGGTTTATCCGAGTTTTGTATTCAGGCGTCAGATGTAAAACACGTAAAAAATGTCAGTCTAGATTTTGCGTTCATCGATTTAGATAATAATCTCCAACAGGTTAAACAAATTTGTTTGGCTAAGATCATGAAATTGAAACAATTTCAGGCTTGCCTCTTTTGAACGAAATTTTGGCTACGCCTATGAGCGGAAGTTCAAAGCTCTGGGACGCTTTTCTAAGGATTATTGTCCGCTAAGTGGTGCAAATTAATTTATCAAGACAAATTTTCAAAAATTAATTTCCTATAAAGGTATATTTGTTTTCCAGTATGTCGCAGACTCAAACTGTCAATTTAGACTGAACTTCTGCAAGAAATTACCGTGTTTTGTTGTAATTGAATTATAACAAAACCTTTGTGCAATATTGTTCCAAAGAATTTTTTTAAAACTTATTTTTGGTTACATCTCAGTTTTTTTATGAATGTAATAACCCTGAAGATGGGCCCACCGGCCTGAAATATATTGGTTACTGCACAAAACATTGTTTTAACTATCGCGTACCCTTCACCTTTAGAGGCAACACAAAACATCACCACATATTACAATTTTCTGTTTGTTTTTTTTTAATTTAGGCCTTATTCTCATGTTTCTTCACGGCCGCTATACATTTAGCCATTGTGGGCGAGGATCGGGATATTGGATCGATCATAAAGTTGTCCTTCGAGTTTTGCTGTTTAATTGAAACATTGTTGCTGTCGAATGTTTTGACCGTTGCCAGTTGATCGGCCAACGCCGCAAACGAGTAACTCTGCAGCTTGCCGTTACAAAGAAAAAGCGGTGAAATATCCTCTATGCGATTGCGCAATTCGTCCAAAGTTTCATAGGGCAAAGGTTGGCCATTAACTTCCGACAGAGCACGAATAATCTTCCACTCTTCACGTGCCATTCCGGGCGGTGTGACGTCACAACGTTTGTTGAGCACAACCCTCAGCATTTGCATAGGATGCTCGCTTTTCGGTGTATCCGGCACCGGGCAAAACGGCGTCAGCAAGCGATGCACCAGCACCACCATGACCAATGTAAACGACGAAAAAGTCTTTCGGTAATTTATCACGCGATATTATCCCCAATGTAATACGTCCTTATGGTCTAAGAAAGGCAAGTATGTATGCAAAACTCACTCCATAGTACCTTAGCATTGGTAATTTCACGGGTCACTCCAAAATCAGATGAAACTGATGACGAAATATGCCTCTATACTAAGATGGAACCAGGCTATGTCAAGCAAACTCAGACTAAACCAAATATGTATTGCTGAATCCTGGGCGATTGTTCAGCTCAGATTCCGGTTGCTTGAAAATTTATCTAGTGTGATGTGCTCCAATTCTGTGGAAAAAGTTCAGGCTACAGAACAATAGCATAGTGGCTTTCTTCGGGTTTGTTTGTTTGTTTTATTAAAAATGAATTCTGAACATAGAAAAAAAGCTAACTTAGGGTTTTTATTTTTCACCGAACATGAATTTAGTTTTCCAGATTTCTTATAGTTTTATTTCTATGAAGGGCTGGTCAAAATGCCGCCCCGAAAATTAGGGCGACCGTCCTCTTCCTTAGAGCGAGCGCTGAGCCTAGGCAAATCCACAATAAGTGTGGAATCCATGAGTGTACTTTGCTTCAAAGACATGCTATATCACACGGGACTCAGTGATGAAGGAAGGGGTCGATAAGTCGACTAACTTCTGGAAATCACTGAGTACTCTAAAGGGACGAAAAGCGTCCCAAATAGTAGTGGTCCGTTTCGATAAATTCCCGAATCATATATTATACAGACTAAGACTAGACAGTAATTTTCCTTTCATTGTGGAATGTTGTCCAAAACAACTTTCCCCTATAATATTCAAATTCGTCAACATTGATTTTTTATTTACGAATTATTTAACACACTGTTAATGAAAACATATAATTGAAATCGAAAGCTTCTATTGGCAAAAAAACGGACTTACTATCATTCAACATTTCTCAGACCCAAACAAACCGAAAAACCAGTTCTAACAAAAGTTTCACTGATGCCAAAATTAAGAAAGCATAAAATGACGAAGAAGCTGAAGCAAAAAAAAAACTGTGCCAAAAACTTAATTATAGCCGCAAGTCAGTCAAACTGTCGTCGTCATCGTGGTTGGTTCTCTAGCTAAGACCTTAGAAGAATAAACCGCGATACCAAACAAATAGAGGGAGAGAGTGATTGAGTGAATTTAGTTTCTTCGAACTCCGCCACTACTTTACATAAGGTTTCTTTGATGTGCTGTGCTATCGCCATCATACATCTTTGTAGTCTTCGTGCGTGACCTACTTCTACACATAGGCCTCTATGCGAATACGCCACTACCACACAACTATTATGGAAGATATTGCTCTGAGATACCCACGTACCAAGCTACTATGTATGTAGGTACCTACAAAAACAAAAGACCAACTGAAGATTCTTTAGGTGAAAAGCGGTTCGGAGGCCTATCAAAAACCACTGTGCGCAGAGTTTCACACAAGACCCCGACAAGCACAGTAACGAGTTTGTCGATATGATTTGACCTTATGATTAACAAAAAAAACTAAAAAGGTGACACTCGAGTTTTTGTTCAGGGCCAGCACGTAGTCTTGACTCTATGGAGCTTATTATATTTTCAAGAAATTCTTAATCTTGCCCGAAATACATACTTGTGTATAAAGAAGAAGAATTTGTTTTTTGAATTCGTTAAAATTCCTCTTGAAGTCTTCGGAGTTCCAGGGACTAGCGCATACAACATGCCTACTCGATACAATATTGCCATTACCATCATCGTCATTATAATATTCGGCTTGAGCAGTAACGTGACTATGCATTGGTACGGTCTTACGACGGCCGCGCATTTCTCTTATCATTATCTTTCCTTCTTTCAAGAACGACATAGTAAAGCCTAAAGTAGTTGGTTGATTCCGTTAACTGGTTCTTAAAACGTGTTACATTTCGCTGGGGTCTTTCTGTATGGGCTGGATGACTGAATAAGACTCCGCGACTCCAGCAAAGACTATAGTGACGATGCCTGGGTTCTGGGTAATACAAGCCAAACTATGGTGAATTTACTTAGGTACTTCGTACCAAAGATAGGTGCGATTATATCGCCCCGATATCATACCCGCGTATAGTGTTGATGTTGAGTTTTCTGTGTACGAAGCGACGACGGTCGGGGTCGGGGCCAATAATACGATGGTATGTATTCAAGAACAAGGCCAAAAGAGAAATTCTTCGAAACTAGGTCAAAGGGTGATCTCACGTTCTTCTCGGTGTTTTTGCGCGCGCCCGCATTTAAGTCTTGTGAAACAAGCGCGATATACAACGAGTAGTACAATTATAACGAACAGGTATAAAAGACTTGGACGAAGGTAGATTCGAGTATCAGGAAAGATAGAAAAGAAAGAGCGCATGAAATGTACTTGACGAATGGTTTAATTACAAAACTAACAAGTTTGATATCAATTGGGTTAGTTTCTTGTATTTTGCTATTTTGGAGAACATTATCTGGTGACAGCTGGCACGGAGTACCTACCTATACATAATTTATGATTTCGGTCAAGAATTTTGGTCTTTCTTGAATGTCGTGAAGTTTCTTAAATATTTTGTGAACAATTTACACTACACAGGAGCATTTCAGCCAGCAACTTGCTTGGGAGTTTTTTTTCTAAATACGCGGTAAATGCAGAAAAACGAATAAGCTAGTTTTCTCGCTTAAATCTTTTAAGTGCAGTACACAGATCACGCCCAGTAAGTTCTTCAGGAAATACCGACTGAATGAGGCTTTTTAATTT
Organism: Microchrysa polita; assembly: GCA_949715475.1. Taxonomy (NCBI): domain Eukaryota; kingdom Metazoa; phylum Arthropoda; class Insecta; order Diptera; family Stratiomyidae; genus Microchrysa; species Microchrysa polita. The sequence continues at coordinate 65,405,402 of OX454421.1, read as the reverse complement.
TTTTACACCACTTGATTGGATTCCGATGATGAGAACATAATCTCGATCCTTTGAAAATGTTCAGCAAAGAGATTTACAAACTTTAAGCCGGCCCCATACCGACCGGAGTGTGGCAAACACCGCACAAAAGACTGATACGAAAAATCGTGCAGCAGCAGTGCAGCAGTGTGGTTGGGCGACTCCAAGGTATCATTTTAGGGACCGCTCTTTTGTGCGGTGTGTGCCACACTCCGGTCGGTGTGGGGCCGGCTTTAGACAGTTAAAAAATTAAATTATGAACATTCTCTTGATCTATCAGTAACCATACTTTATGAATTAATTTTGGATTGCTGATCAGAACATTGTAGATCCGATGATCCAACATGTTGGTAGTCCAAAACTACCTTGCCAGTCAAAACTGATAGGCTGACATAAATTAAGTTCGGATAGAAAGATGGACAAAAAAGCTACTAAACTGAAAGGTATCAATAATGGAGTCAACAACTTTTTTCTTAACCGGATTTCGGGATAAAACAATTTCGCAAAGAAAGTTAATATTTCCCTTTTAAAAAAGTAAAGTTTTTCGACTTTAAAATTTCACTTTATTTTTAATTTTTACGCATTGGTGCTAATATCTATTCAGTTTCTTGAAACTGGCCGCGGGCCGCACAAAACTGTGAGGAGAGCCGCATGCGGCCCGCGGGCCGCGAGTTTGACATTTCTGCCTTAAACGATGAACTTCAATTTAATAGGCAGCTCTTTGCTCTGGATCTACTTATAGGGACTTGCGAAATTGGGGGCCCGTGTTCAACCGAACAAATGGAAAACCGTACGTTACGCCACTGAGTGTCATTGTTGAAAAATAGCGCCATCACACAACTTGCAAGGACAAACTCAAATGTCCAGTAATATTGATGGCTTTATCCCCATCCAGGACAGTATGCTGGTTGCGTTACTGATACGATCAAACCATGGATGGGTTGGGTACGATATCCCGCCCATCATATTCCCGTTTTTTAAGTCCCGACATTCAATATCCCGCCATTTCAAAATCCCGCTCAATTAAAAATCCCGCTCAATTAGAATCCCGTCTAATCAAAATCCCGCCAATCCAAAATCCCGCCATTTCAATAACCCGCTTATTCAAAATCCCGCTTTTCAATATCCCGTCACAAAAGGTAAGTATTCTTTCAAAAATCGCGCGCGCGATTTATGAAAGAAGAAAGTCGGGAAAGCCAGGAAAACCAAGGTAGCCGCCTAAGTGCTGGAGTATTGCCGACGCAGTTCCAGCAAATTTTCCAAGAACTCAAAATATTGTTGAGGCTTGACACAGACGATTTAACTTTATCACAAGGAAAAGCCATATCGGTCTGTACCGGCTGGCGGGATTTTTTGGAAAAAGCGGAATTATGAACGGGCGGGATTTTGTTTTTCGGGATTATGTAGGTATCCCACCATGGATAAAAGACGTCAATGGAAAAGATCATTTGACAAGATTTTTAGCCAATTAAATCCACGAATTTGGTGTGAATGTCGCCAAATTATATGCTAAAGCCTTATATCACTACTCGTAGTGACATGATAAGTGACAGATGTAGTTGATGAGACTTTGGTGTATAAGTACAGGACCAGATTTCACATATGGGCAACCTGAGCAACTGCCAGGGGCGGCAAATTTTGGCGCATTTCGAACTCTCACAAGGCTGTTTGCAAAGATAGGGGATAGAAAATTATAAAAAATGCTGACTTACTTATTTCTCCACCTACCGAACTCTTGAAAGTATCATCTCCCTTATTCTTACAATCGGACGATTTTTCTATTGATCTCGGATTCCCATATTACTCTGTATGGCTGGCTAAAAAAGGATCGAATTTAGGTAGCACTAAAAATGGGGAACAGTTTTGGTTATCGAACTTTTTTGTTTTTGAACATGAGGCTTTTGAATACAGTTCAAAATTCCGCCGCAAAAATTATCTGCCCAAGTGTTCATCCTGCCATCCACCACTGACTTTAGTATTTTAGTGGAAACTCTGAAATCTACCCACTCCCGCAGTAACGAATTTAATCTCTAATGGCGTATACATGAACATTAATTTAGTTACATACTCGCAGTTCAGTCAAAAGGTCTTAAAACATCAAGTAATTCCCAAACTGTGCCCCCTAAGCGGGGGTGACGATTGGGAAAGGGAGGTGCGAGCACAACTTTGATATTGATGACATTTCTGAATTATGGTTTGTTTTCCAAGACCACACCATTACGTTAAAATCTTTCGTATTGGTAATCTGTTGTTGCAATACAATGGCCAAAAACTGCTTAATCAAAACCGTTGAAAGTATTTTTGGCCAAGAAAAAAATTCGAAAATCACTTAAGGATTGATTGGATAAAATTGACATCTGAGCTCGCGCTTCTAAAACAAACCGTACCAGCCAGCCAAATACAATGATCCTTTCAGATTGTGGTCACTCCTAAATCCAGTTTTACTTCGCGCATTTGCAGCACATCATTAGCAATGTATTTTCTTGAATTTGATTATTATTTCTGGTTTCAGTGGTCACCGGTTCTAGGGTGACGAGCCTGGCCATCGCCTAGCCTTAATTTGGGGCAAATTGACTGAGAGGCGAAATTAACCAGCCATTATTGTCCCCTCATTTTTCCTATATGACTTTGGGTCCAACCATAAAACTTTCCAAAAGGTGTAAAAAGCTCCACGATGAAGACAAATTTAAAAATTTACGCAAAGCAAAATTATAATTTTTAGCAGAAATGAATTCTATTTAAAAAATCAAATATATACATTTCCGCACCCATTTCAATTCACATTATACCATGCCGAAAAGTCAAGGACTACGCACAAATCTGTCGTCCGGGACCTCTTAAAAGCTCTAGCTTAGCTCACAAGGGGGGCGGTTACAATTGAGATTTTTAGTTAATACAAAATAGGGTTCTTTGGGGGTCTACATTGCATACGCAGCTCTCCTATAACGGTACAGTACAGTGGGTCCATATTATGGTGTGTTTTATGTGTGATAACGCAGCGAATAAGCAAGGCCGGCGCGTCGATAGTCCAATGTAGGCGCCTGCCTTCCAATATAGGTTTCCCAAGCACAACAAGCGCCCCGATTAAAACGAGATTATTTATGAGTTCCCTCGACTGCGAAACCACCTCTCGGTATCAATCCAAATGAGTGGCTTCAGCTATTTGTTTTTTAGCCATCATCCCTACTTGCAGATTTCCATCTTATTTCTATTATTGTGAAATCCTTGTGGATGCAGGATGCTGCATATAAACTCACTTACTGTGGGGTGATTATAGGTTCAGGATTGCAACATTGAGTCCATCAAATTTTGCGGGCTTAATATTTTTCAAACCATCTCCTCCAGCTGATTTGTCGCCTCCGGCTGTGAGGCATTGAAGGAAACAGGCATCACAGACATCTTTTTCCATTCCCTTGCAACTTGGAGACTCTAAAGAGTCAATTAGCTTGAACTGTTGCAAATATTACCGATATAGATATATTCTTGGTATTTTTTGTAAAAAGCGGGATTATAAACGGGCGGGATTTTGTTTTTCGGGATTATGTAGGTATCCCTATCCTTCGATTGGCGTGATTTACTCAATGTATAATTTGTATATCTTAGGTTAGGCATACTAACAAACACGTATTGCTTTGTTCGAAGCGAAATTTATACATTCCATGGCCGATGTTTTCTGTCTTGATTAATTATTATTTATATATTGTTTATCAAAATAAATTCCCAATCTTATTATCATACTCGTATTTAAAATAAAATAATTTCAATAGAATGATCAGTATCGATCAACACTTTTTGATGGTTACCCTAGTCGTGTACATTGATCACACGCATTAAATTTCAATTGCAATAACATATTGCATATATTACGCAGCCCGACACAAGTTTTACGACACACGTCTTATCGGTTAAACAAATTTCTAAATTATCCCCTGATTCTACGAGAATTTCTTTCACCAATTGACCGATTAGAACTTTTTCAAATATAAAAAAAAATATGTTAGGTATTTCCCGACCAACCGCCATTCTATTCATTCAAATTTCTGCAGTACGGCTTAAAAGCATTATACTTAATTCTAAAATAAAACCTGCGCGGCCTTGCTCAATAAAAAAAGAAGAACCAAAAACCACGCTAAAAATTCCAATCACCCGCGCTTATCATCCTTTCTTATCCATATTGTATGCCGTGACATAAAAGAACATGTCAATCTGATTCTACAATAATAATATCAAATACACGACTCTAATACAATGCGACAACGTATGCGTGCAGATCAAAAGATTAATTAAAAAAAAAAAACAAAAACGGCTTGAATTGAAATTGAGTCTATTTTCCAAAAAAATATTGTTTTTTTCGTCTTGTTTCCCACATTATTGAACACAAGTTTTGATCCTTATCCGTAAATTATTCTATTCTTTGTTCATAAGCTCCATTGAGCTCGTCACTTCTTATACACAGTGTGTAGCTTTATCAAAAACATTGTATGAGATTTATCAAAAACATTGTATGAGATACAGCCGTACTAATTAGAGGTTTATGCGATTTTTTTCGCGATTTACACATTTTAGAACCTCGAACTGTGATTAGATAAGCGCAAGAAACTTTTGTGGCAACAACGTGCGGATTAGTGCAGGTCTTAAGTCGTATTAGAATTGAAAATGATTTCTGTTTGCTTGGTATTTTCTGAATGTATGTTAACTACCATTGGACAAACAAATCAATTAAAAGACAGGAGGATTAGATATACGAAAATTGTGGCAATCAATACTTGTACAATAATTATTATTATGGTTATGTGCGATATTCTATGTAAGAATAAATAGATTTAGAATATAAATTTAATTGGATATTTACATTTGTGATTTGGTTAAGTTTTTAATGAGTCAATTGCTTTAATTGTTTGGCAAATATTGAAAAATGGATCAAAAATAAATAAAGAATAATAGCAGAACGTTTTTTGTTTGGGAAATGTTGACATATAAATATTGTGGTAAATATTGAAGGCAAAATGAGAGAAATTATGAACTTAGGCATCATACTTTGGTTTTTTTTGCTATTGTTGTGCTATAAAAAGAATAATTGAAAAAAGAACGACTGCGGTTTAAATTATGTTGATGTATTTCGGTTAAAGGTTCGAATTCAACTGAGTTACATTGTGTATACAAATTCGTATATAGTGTTACTCTACTTTAGTACATACTCGTTTAGAACAAAGAGAATCAAAAGGAAGAGAGCAATTAAGCGCTAATTCAACACTTCCACTCGCTTATTTGCTGATTTAATTAACAATATTCCTAATTTCTGACTGTTTAATTCAAATTTACATTTTGTGAGTGGCTTTGTAAATATATCAGCGAGCTGGTCTACTGTTGAAATATGTTTAACATGGATTACATTATTGAGGACCTGCTCACGTACATAATGATACTTCACATCAATATGTTTCGTTCTACGATGAAATGTAGGATTGTTGATCAAAGTTACTGCGGCCGAGTTGTCGCAAAATAGAGTCGTTGGCGATGGTTGGTCGCATCCAATTTGCTCCAAAAGACGCCGCATCCAAACAACTTCCTTGGCAGCATCATGAGCAGCAATGTACTCAGCATCCGTTGTAGATGTAGATACTACTCCTTGCTTCCGTGATGACCACAAAATTGGACCACCATTCAGTGTGAGCACAACACCGCTTATGCTTTTTCGATTTTCATCACACGTTGCCCAGTCTGCATCAGAATATGCTGTCAAAATGTTCGACTTATCACGCCCATATATAATGCCCATATTTAGTGTACCAGCAAGATATCTCAGAACACGCTTCCCTGCATTCCAGTGTTCTTCAGTAGGCTTATCCAAGAACTTCGAAAGTTGACCCACTATGAATGCTAAATCTGGTCGAGTCGCTATCGCTAAATACATTAAACTTCCAACGAGTTCTCGATACGGTACAGAAACAGCTCCACTGTCCGTATTTGATTTGAGTGTAACATTGGGCTCGGCTGGCGTTGAAATCGGGTTACAGCCAATCATATTAAAACGATTAAGAACAGATTTCGCATATGCTTCCTGCGTTATACGAATAGTTCCATCCTCACGAGAACGCACAATTTCTACTCCCAGATAGCAGCTTGCTTCGCAGCATTTAGTATCGAAATGATCGCCCATTGCATCAAGAAAATTATTAATATCTTTTATCGACTTACCAGCAACTAGGCCGTCGTCGACATAAAGTGCGACTAAGAGCTCGCCGTTCTCCGAACAATAAACACATGGATCAGCGTTTGTTGGTCTTAATCCGAACCGTTTCATAAAGAAATCGAATTTGATATTCCATTGCCGCGGTGCCTGCTTCAAGCCATACAGGCTTTTCTTTAGTAGGCACACGCGTCCAGAGCCGTCATCAAAACCATCGGGCTGTTCCATAAAAATAGTTTCATTGAGATCTCCGTACAAGAATGCCGTTTTTATGTCGAACTGATAAATCTCAAAATCATTAGTCGCTGCCACTGCCAATAATGTCCGGACTGACTCGTATCTAGCAACTGGCGAAAACGTTTCATTATAGTCTATATTCGACTTTTGCGCGCATCCTTTGACTACTAATCGCGCCTTGTACCGATCAATTGTTCCATCGGGCTTTGTTTTTAAACGAAAAACCCACTTATTTTTGATCGGTTTTCTATCGATTGGCCTCTCTACCAATACCCAAGTACTATTACGCTTTAATGCATCAATTTCATCCTGCATTGCTAACTTCCACTGTTCAGCATTTCTCGACGATTTCGCTTCTTCAATACTGGTAGGTAGTGCTACATTTGCAATGAAGGCATTTCCACGTACCTGTAACTCGTTCGCTGAATGAGATTTGACTCGATCGGTAGTACTCAAATTAGGATTCATTGTGACAGTTTTACTCCGGGTTCGCTGCGAAACAGCTTCACTGTCACTATCATAATGTTTCAGCACAAGACTCTGCACACCATCGCATACGTCAACATCCTCAAGACTCTGCACACCATTGCATACGTCAACATCCTCCTCCTCGCGTTTGCAAATCGACTTGTCATGTTGCGATTCGATGCTTTCACGTGACACTTCGCCATCCCGAATATAAATGCTGGTCATTTGTTTTGGTTGTGATTCGTGTATTACAACATCACGACTGATGACAACGCGACGAGTTCCTGGCTTCCACAAACGATAAGCATTAGATTCGTAGCCAACGAGCTGCATTAAATCCGATTTGCTACTAAACTTCGAACGCTTGGCATCGTTTATTAACACATAGGCTTTACTCCCATAGACACGGAGATTGGTTAAATCAGGTTTCGAGCCAAAAAATAGTTCATGTGGAGTCCGACCGTCAAGTCGCTTCAGGGGAATCATGTTGCGAATTTTCGCAGCTGTCGTCACAGCTTCAGCCCATAATCCACGCGGTAAATCGGCTCCAATCAACATGGCTCGTGCCATTTCACAAATTGTACGATTTTGACGTTCAACGCGCCCGTTTTGCTCTGGTGCATATGGAGCAGAAAACTCTTGAACGATAGAGTGCTGTTGCATAAGCGTTCGCATTTCGTTGCTTCGAAATTCCAGGGCATTATCACAGCGCGTTCTCTTCACAATATGTCCCGCCGCTTTAAATCTGCCGAGTACATCCTGCATGGCACCAATGATATCTGATTTCAATTTTAGTGGCTTGATAAACAAGAAACCGGAACGATCATCGACAAACACTGCCATCAATTTTGCACCTCCGAATGACTCAACTGGCATCGGCCCACAAATATCATAGTGCACTAAATCACCGGGACTGGTCGCACGACTCGGATTTTCATAAAATGGCTGACGACACTGCTTCGCGAAAATGCAAGTCTCGCAAAAATTGTCTTCGCTTCCACTGTTTGGTGCTTTCATTCCAATGACAGCCGAACTAGTGGCTAATTCCCGCACTGACCCGAAGTTAACGTGTCCCAGCCGTTCATGCCATGTTTCCATTGTAGCTTCTTTGACGGTCAAATTTACGCTGCCACCAACATTCACAAAATCCATTTCATACAAATTATTTGACCGACGATACCCAGTGGCAATTCGTTTGCCGAAACGTTCGATCCGCAATTCGTTTCCAATGAACTTAATGTGAGCTTGCTTTGACGTCGCAGCCCCGAGTGAGAGTAAATTTCGTCCAAGCTTTGGCACGTAAAGCACATCCGTAAGAGTAACAAGTCCGCCTGACTTTGATGTGACTCGAACTTCTCCACGACCAAGAGCATAAATAATCTCATTGTTTCCAACGGTCACAGGCATAGCTCCCTCTTCAATGCGCTCCATCGCGATCAATATTGAACGATCCGAAACCATATGGTGAGTAGCTCCACTATCACCAATCCATGAGTGAGAACTGTTTTCCGTTGCAAAGCACTGCTCTTCGTTTGTAATGATGAGACAACTAGCTGAGGCTCTCTTCGACTGAGTGTGCTTTTCATCTGCTTTCAATTTGGTGCAATCTCGTTTCATATGACCAACCTTTTTACAATAATGGCAGCGTATGTTTGATCTTTTGTTCGAACCACTTTTCGACTGAGCAAATAACGCGTCCCCTGAATCACTTGATTCCACTGTAGAAATCCGCTGTGTTTCAATTAAAATCAATTGTTCTCTCAGTTTGTCGAATGTTAACGTTTCACCTTTAGCAGCCTGAATATAGTACGTCTCCTTAAATGAGTTGAATCTTTGGGGCAAATCGTTCACGAGCTTTGCCACCAAACACGCGTCGCTGACATGATCGCCGATCGCTTGAAGTCTTTGCACTATCACCGAAATTTCAGCACAATAGCTCGCCACAGACTTACTTTCGTCAAATTTTATCGAGTGCAACGAATGGTTGAGCAGATACTTATTTGCTTCCGTCTTCGGCTCATAAAGCGACTTCACCTTTGTCCATATATCCGCCGATGTAGAACAATCCCGAATACTGGCGTGATCGTCATCATTTAGCCCTCCAGATAAAATCCGCATTGCCTTTGCGTCTCGCATCTTCCATTCCTTTGCCTTTGTGTCTCCATCCGCCGTTTCTGGACAAACATCTTCGCCGGTAACTTGCTCGTACACCCCAACGCTCCGTAAGCAGGCAATCACCTCAAACTTCCATCGCTGATAGTTTGCTTTTGACAACAACGGTACTCTCAGGTCATCGTTTAACGGCATCTCGGCAACTCGAATAACGCGAACGCGCAAATCAATCAAAAAATTAACCGAAAACTATTTTAATTTCTAATCGCGTAACTTTGTCGTAATTCTTATTCGATTATAAGGCACTGGGCCCATAACCTGTTGTGCTATAAAAAGAATAATTGAAAAAAGAACGACTGCGATTTAAATTATGTTGATGTAACTCAGTTGAATTCGAACCTTTAACCGAAATACATCAACATAATTTAAATCGCAGTCGTTCTTTTTTCAATTATTCTTTTTATAGCACAACAGCTATAAAATCCTTCTGGGAAATCTTAGTACAGCCTTTTTACCATTTTCAAGACAAATTCATCTTTTTCTCAACACAAACTAACTGTACCTATACATCAAATGAAATTAACGATTTCGGAAATGAAACTGACACTTTAACAAGTCAAAATTATAATTCAGCAAATCGCTTCTCGCTTGTCTTGTTGAAGCGTTAATTTCATCTGCGAAATCGTTAATTTTATTTGATTTAAAATAAATTTTAATTGAATTTGTGTTGAGGAAAAGGTGAAATTGCCATGAAAAAGGTATGAATTGAAGTCAACCCTTATAATGACCACGATTTGAATATAAAGTTACTTAAAGGAGTAGCGGTATATCTATACATTTAAAACTTTGCCCGATTCATTAACTTTCAAACAAAGATGAGAAAAGCATGTATGCGCTCTTCTTCATTACAATTTTATAGGTCATCATGATCATAATAAAAATCCATTCATTCAAAATCAAAGATTTAATTCAAATTCCAATTAATTCGTCTAACAAAAATTAGTATTGTATCAGTAATTATTACACAAAAGCCCAATTTAAAAAGGCTTTCGCTATCATTGCATCTTTTTGTTACAATTTTACAATAGACGTACTAATGACGAGATCGATTGATCGCTGTCTTGCTTGAGCATTTACAGTATAAATCATACTCCATACCAAGACCAATCAAACAAGCACGTTGAGAATATAACGACTACCTCTCTTTTGTAACCATATACTTGTACAATATTTAATTTTTCTTGTTAAAGGAAAGAAGCAGAAAAAAATTCCAACGTAAGTAACTTGATACGAACAGGTACCAATCATTTATAAGCTTTCTAAATCTTCTACCCGTATGGCAGAAAAAAAATTCAAACTGGTGTAAAAGATAGATTTCCGATCCGCGGCTAGATCGCACAGCGAATGCAATCTTCATATTTTGTATTCTTGTACGTTGATGCTGGGTTACGTGTTTTGTTGGCATTTATATTGTTGAGGTTGAGGTGAAAAGCCAACGGTAACACTTAAACCGAAAAATCTTTTTAAAAATCTACTGCCCAATTAAAAGCAGGCAGGCGCGGCGCAGCCGTGCAAGCATTACGAATTGTGGTACGCGATATGCACTCATGATCATGACTACTTCTGATCAGATGCTTACTTTGGTCAATTCGCTGATTGATGTAGACAAATTCATAAACCTATACACGAGAGTTCACGAGTAATAGTAACATACCAAACATTATGAATATAGATGAATCATATGGAATTATGTCACGAAGTTGTTGTTGAACGAGGTACTAATTACACTATGGTTGCGCAAATTTTCTAGAGACAAAATATTACTTATTTAAAAAAAACAAATCTCCCACAATCCTACAAAATCTTAATTAAAATCTAATATTTTGCATTTATTTTTTACATTTAACTATTTGACATTAAGATCAAAGATTTGCCAACCAACGGATATTTCTCAAAAATTTATTTTCTTTCTACGGGTACCATACACATTTTACTTTTGATCTTTTGACGACCTGCTAAAGTTTTTTTTTTCGGTGAACCAATTGAGATGATTTTGGAGGTGATTGAGGCGATTTTCCGATCGCGCGAGATGCGGGACGCGCACGCGCTTAAACTTACCGTCTTTGCAAAAAGAGATTCAGGTGTGTATATGGATGGAGTGGAGAAACCATGTCATGGTCAATTAGTAAAGAATCGTAAATCGTTTTTATCTTTTTTTTTTTGAATGTATGTACCTACACAAAATAAATCTGCTCGTGTTCGTCGCGCCCCCATACGCAAGATTTAAAAGATTTTTAGATCCGCAGATATTGACACGTTTTATACTCGGTAACGTCAGATGATGTTGATGTTGTGGTTTTTTCGTGGTTTTTTTTTTGGCAAAAGTTTACAAAAGATGAAAGTTAACTTTCTCCACCTGTTTTTGGATGATTTTAGATGAGATTCTTGATTGGATGTTGTGCATGTATTACAATGATTCGAACCAATCGTTGTATTTAAGCAGGATGTTCCACTTCTTAAATGAAAGGGAAAACTGTTGAGACGTAAATTATGCGATTTTTTTTGGGAAGTGACAATTTTGTTAATATGAACACATTTTGTGTTTTGATACACGGATCCTTCACAGGATCATTTCTATTCAGATGTTTTTGTAGAGTGGCAGAGTTAACATCAAATATAAATGCGAAGACTCGGGCTTTAATGAGTGAATGGTCATAGTACGCCAGGAAATTTGAACAAAAATTTGGCGTAACTTCGGAAAAATTAGGGGAAAGCGGAATTTTTGCATGAGCCTTCCTTTCGAAGTCCTAAACAATACCCTAAAAGTCCCCGTCTCTACGAGTGCCGCTAGCGGTGCTATAGAGGGTCAAAGACCCTCGAAAACTGGTTTTTCTGAATAACTCGGTAACGGTAGCGTATATAAAAAAGCGGTGAATGGCAAATTTGAAGCTCTTGTGCTTTCTCAATAAACGATGGAAAGACCGAATACGTTCGTAGACTCCTAACGGTGCCAGAAGGTCTAACGGTATTTTTTAACAATGTTTCACGAAAATATCTATAACGGTAACTCGTACTAAAAAGTTTTGTATGGAAAATTTGTAGCCTATGGAGTTCTGAAGAAAGTGGCCAAATTTCATATCAATACGTGCAACGCTAAGGGCGCTATGGGGATTCACATTAAAAAAAAAAGTTTTTTTTTTGGGTTTTTCGTGAATGGCGCTAATACGGGGGAGTGTGCTCTATGGCCTTCTAGGAAAAATTTGTAGCTTCTGTGGCTATTAGTAAGACGACAAGTCCCCAAACATTCAATTAAGTAGTTTTTGGGGAATATCTCTATAACGCTAACGTGCACCGAAAACTGTTATACGGCGAATTTGTTGCTTATACAAGGCTTAATTAAATATCCGAATTCCAGATTGATGCGTGTAATGCTAAGGGCGCTATGAGGGTCCGAACTGTACAATAACGGTATTTTTCGTTATTTTCGTGAATTTTTTCATAACGGGACGCATTCGGGAGGGAGGCCTGTAACAATTTGTTGTTTCTGTTACCTCAACTTAAAATGCCAAAACAACTCACCCCCAAGGAAGCTGTGAGGGGTGAAAATTAAAAAAAAAACCGTTTCTCGGAAATTTTTTAATAACGGGAACCTCTTGAGAGAACCCATCTGCGACCAATTTATAGCTCATGTGGCCGTTAGGAAGACGCCAAAAGTCCCCAATGATGGAAGGCCCCACGCCCCTAGGGAAGTTATGGGGGTCCAAACATTAAGCAGTTTTTGGGGTATATCTCTATAACGGTAACGTGCACCGAAAACTGTTATATTGGGAATTTGTAGCTTATATAACGCTTAATTAAATATTTGATTGATGCGTGCAATGCTAAGGGCGCTATGAGGGTTCGAACCGTACAATAACGGTATTTTTCGTTATTTTCGTGAATTCCTTCATAACAGGAACGCATTCGGGAGGGAGGCCTGTAACAATTTGTTGCTTCTGTAACCTCAACTTAAAATGCCAAAACAACTCATCTATGCGGGCACCCTCAAGAAGGCTATGAGGGATCAAAGTTAAATAAAAAATCGTTTCCCGGAAATTTTTTAATAACGGGAACCCCTTGGGAGAACCCATCTGCGACCAATTTATAGCTCATGTGGCTATTAGTAAGACGCCAAAAGTCCCCAATAATGGAAGCCCCCTAGGGAAGTTATGGGGGTCCGAACATCCAATAAAGCAGTTTTTGGGGAATATCTCTATAACGGTAACGTACACCGAAAACTGTTATACGGCAAATTTGTTGCTTATACAACGCTTAATTAAATATCCGAAGTGTAGATTGATGCGTGCAATGCAAAGGGCGCTATGAGGGTCCGAACCATACAATTTCGGTATTTTTGGCTATGCCCAATGATCGCAAAAGAAACATGGATCCACAATTTCGCACAAGCTACAAAACCGGCTTAGAAGCATAAAAGGACATTCCGGGTTGGAAACTTGTTTGGTGCGCTTTTGAGGCTTCTGAGGGAATGTTTCACACAGATTTTGTTTGAGAATGGAAAAAACTGTTACAAGGAAATTCAATTCAATTCAATTCAATTTATTACAATATAATAATTATAAATAGGGTACATATGAGATAATTGCATGACTCCTCTTAAGCAGAGCTTGAGTGAGGAACCTAAATGTTTATTATTGCTTAGCTAAGTGACATGAGTATAAGTATTTTTCCTAAAAAATCAAAATTATTGAACTACTAATTAGAAGGATATAATTACATTATATTATTTTTAAATACATATATTCTATTATGTTCTGAATTCATTACCAAAAATGCTGGAGTGATTTATTGGCTCAATTCGATGCGCCGCATTTAACCCAGATATGCCTATGGAGCCGTGTAAAAGTTTCAAAATCGTTTTTATGGTTTCATAGCGTTGGAAAAAAAATATTTTTTTTTTACTTAAAACTAGGTTTTCGGAGCCGTCCTATATATAGGACAGCAGGTAGTATCCGCTATGCGGATACACTGTTCTGGTATGATTTTCGACAAATTAATTAACGAAAATAACAGTTTTCAGCATCTTGGCCATGTTTTACGGACTAACTTTGTTTAGTGAGTAATTTACTCAGTATGTTCGCTATCTATGAGGTGCATATGCCTCACAGCGCTTTTAACTCTGTCCTCTATGAGTCATATGTACCTCATAAAAAATAAAAATGTTCAGTTATTTCATGCAAAGTGAGAAGCGACCAAGACTATGTTTACACGACGGAACAAGTACGGGTTTTCGGACCTCTGTAGCTCGGACTCTGGTTGAGGGTGTGCATAGGTTATCATTTGCTCCGATCCGTGCAGTAGAAAAAAAAATACAGCAAAAAATGTGATGGATAGCGTTTCTGGCTTGTCTTTTTAAATGTTTCAATGGGTTCGAAAAATGCTTGGAATAGAATCGTATAGGATTGTGATTTGGTAGAATCGTTTAAAACAATCTCTTGTACATACACTGCGCGACAAATGCTTAGGTTCACACATATTTCCTTCTAGGAAACGGTAAAAAAAAAGTTTACCGGTTCAAGAAATGTTATTTTCGAAACTATTAAATATCACAAATAAAATGGATGGACTGAGGCATTACAGGACATTCTCCTTAAATTACAGTAATTGATTTCATTCAAAGAGTCTTTTTCCAATGCGACAATTGCTTAGGTTCAGTGACGATTTTACCGTTATACTTAATGTTTTCGCTGAAAAATATTTCAGAAAAGTGTCAAGCAGGAGAAACACAATAAAAACAAGAGAATTTTTTGTTATTTAATAGTGTGCATTTCCGCCATTTTTATTTATAATTTTATAAAGCCTTCAAGGTAGGGAATTGTGTAAAGAATGCAGCACGGATAGCGGTATTTTAGACCGAGCTGTCTTAATTCCATGAATTAACTCTTCTTTAGGGTTTTACTGTTTACCACTACTGTAAACCTCCCG
The DNA here is from genome assembly GCA_949715475.1 of Microchrysa polita. NCBI lineage: Eukaryota > Metazoa > Arthropoda > Insecta > Diptera > Stratiomyidae > Microchrysa > Microchrysa polita. Next base: position 65,390,395 of record OX454421.1, on the reverse strand, counting down.
AACAAGCCACCCCCAAATGTTTTCTAATGTGTTAATGTCAGGGGAGTTGGGCGCCCGGTCTAACAAAGTCACATTTTCCTCCAAAATAAACGATTTAACTACCCTCGCTGTATGAATTCGGGCAAGATCATGTTGCAATATCCAAGGGTCGCCTTCGTCCATGACATTTATCTTAGGGATATCCTCTTCTAAGAGCGGTTTATAAGATGAACTCGTTTGGCGACCTCGTAGGATGACCAAGACGATAGTTCCATGATATGATATGGCTCCCCATACCATAAGGGAACCTATTCGGGAGTGATGGCGTGACAGGTACATAGGTTCCTTCCTAATATCATGATAATAGTAAGAGAACCCATCTGGACCGTCCACACAAAACCGTTTTTCATCCGTAAATATTACCTCTCCATTGCGATGTCCAGTTCATGAATCTTGAGGCGAATTCCAGGCGCTGTAGGCAATGCTGCGGGGTTAAGGCTGGTTTTTTCTTTAACCATAAACGTTTCAAACAAGAAGAAGATCTAAGAACTCGTTGGATGGTCCTCACAATTGTTGATAACCCCAAATTTTCAACATGCTTACGCTCAGTAAGGGACGAATTCGAGGCTTATCTTAAGAGACGGCGTCGCCGTAATGCACCGGAAATCGCTTTTTTCTGCCTACTACGTATCGTCGGCCATAATTTTCACTATCTCGTATAAAATTACTTGCAACGTTCGAGCTCCGCTGAATCCATATTGCCATTTGTCCGTTTGAATATCCTTCTTGCTTTAGTAGATTAGTAGATTGGAGATTGTCGCCTTTTCCTCGGCAGAAAGTTGCTTTCCTTTTGAGATTATCCACTATACGACTCACAGAGTATAACGCGAAAAAAATGTTTACAGAAACACTTCTCACCAGGACGAGATAACTCTTTAAAGTAAGTGAACCTATACAATTGTCGCAGTGGAAATTGCGATTTTCATTTTAATAAATTCCGTTAGCTATGCGAGTTGCTTGATAGAGTTGCAATATTTATTAAAATAACCGTTAATTGAGAGAGCATTATTTAAAAATTATTTTTGATCAAAGTACATAGAAATTATATAATTTTAAAGGAAAATATCCATGAACCTAAGCATTTGTCGCGCAGTGTATATGTGCTCCAAAGTTTTCAAGGGTAGAGCGTCTGGAAGAATTGGGGCAAGAGGTAAAAGTTCATGTTTTGGTTCGTTTTCTATACGAGCACGTATACATTCGATATTAACATAATATTGCATGAGCAATATTATGTTAATATAGTGCGGTGCATACGTTGCGTTCTTTCTTGTAACTACCACTCGGTTTGATCCTGCTGTGTTGGTGGAACCTGGATGTAAGAACATTCTTGCGTTTGCAATAACGGCGATCGTGTCTTAACCCTTTGGTAGTCCCAATTTGAAACTTAGGAAGTATGGATGTAATTTATATAACAATAGGGTAACAGATAGGGTTAAAGTTATTGTTAGGTCGGAGTTAGTGTTATTATTATGGTTAAATTTAAGAATAAGGCCTGCGTTAAGGTTTCGACCAAGGTTAAGGTAAGGTTAAAGTTGGGGTTATCATTAAGTTTAGTGTGATGTATAAAGATATTAAGGCTACCAAGGTTACTAAGGGCTTCCAAGGTCACCAAAGTTATCAGGGATCTATGGTTACTAAGGGGGTCATTATTATTATTATTATTCTCAAACAAATTCCTGATTAAAGGGCAGTGAATATCGTCTTAACTTCAATAAATTCAACTCATTCAATATCATTTATTGATATGTTGTCTACTTTGTTAATTAAAAACTGCAAAAAATATGATATCTCACAAAAACAACTCTGTTGTAAAAGGTTTCCGCCAAAGAAAAAGTCGTCAGCCGCAAAAAGGATTGATATAAATACAATCCCGCCAAAATACTCGCATCTTGTCTTTGTCTCAAGGATACGCATTGGACGTTCCTTTCACGAATTTTATGTTCGACAATTTCGAACCTAATGTGGTTATAGACTTCACCGAGAAATTGTACCTGTATAACAATTTTGACTAGTTGAGCTATCTCTATCTTACTCCGAACAAAGTAAATTTTGACTGTAATGCCAACGATTGGAGCATATATGTAATAATAAAACTAAGAAATCTGCATAAAGCATAGTTTACGGGTAGTACTCCAGAAAAGAAATACAATTATTAAAATCAGTTTTTTACTATATATTTTCGTAATGTGATTGTTTTGTATGATTTAGCCGATTTTTTGGCCGTTTTTCTCAAAATAGGTCATCAAATTCTATTTTGCATATCAGAAAAAATTACGAGTTGTATTTATAAAAAACAAATATTTTAATAAATATGGTAAAAAAATACTTACGCCTACTTGTGCCAAGAAAAATTGTGGTACATTATACTGTTTTATGTATGCTACATAAGCAAATTTTTCCTTTATTTAGAATCTCATAGACGTTGACGAAGGTTGTATGACATACAAAATCTCTCTATTTTAGTTACTACGTGGTTTTTCGTAATTTGCGAATAGTTACCCAAAAAAAGACATTTACTCAAAAGATCACGAACGGTTACTCAGTACACTTTTCGGACGACCATACTTTGCACTGAGAGTCCGATTTTTTACTTCTAAAAATGCGACAAATAATCAACAAATGGCAACTCAAAGATATTAGTGCACTAAAAACAAAAATATTTTGCTTTCCGGCGCATTTTTTAGCGAGTCCCATGCAACGGAAACGACAAATTAAATGCAGTAAAACCAAAATGGATGAATCTGACAATGCCCAATTATAAGTTTAAATTTTTGAAACACCCATGATTGATGCGAAATATATGTATGTATACGAATGGAACAAAATATATAGTAGTTAGGGGAAATTGCAAAAGTTTTTGTAATAAAATATGCATTTTTGGCAAATGTAATGGGTTAGTTCAAAACGACTATGTACATTAAGATTAAATGAATGGATAAATGAAATAATAAAAGGTTCAAATGCGAGATGCTAGAGTTGGTTTTTATATTTTAAATGTAAATTATTAGATAAAGCAACCTTTTACGTTAAATAATTTGATTTTTTTTTTTAACAAATAGTTTAAGAATAATAACATTGACACAAATATCTTCGAATGACGGAAATACGTCATTATGACGAAAATTTACCATCATTAGCACGAATGCCAAATTACACATTTGGACCATCATTTGCTCAATAATGACAGGAGACGCCATCTCTTGCAAAAATGAAGAACAAGAATTTTTGCAAAAATATTAAATTTGTTATCAATCTTTTCACGTTTCTATTCAAATTCTTCAAGAAAAGTGTGCCTTTAAACTATTGAACAGAATTTTCATCAAAATGTCGGTTTTAGGGACATTTTCATCTTTTGGTAAATGACGAATTCTAATGACGAAAACATATGTGCCACCTCAATTTCGAACTTTAATCATTATGACGGATTATCGTCATAATGATTTGGATATGTGTCAAGCTATAAGGCTCAAGACACATATCCAAATCATCATGACGATAATCCATCATTATGATGAAAATTCGAAATTTGGGCTCGGAATAAGTAGAAAATGGAACGGCTTACTTCATACAAACGCTTGTTCATATGTGGGTCCAATTTTGTAGCGTATGTATATCAACTGTAAATTAGCCCGGCTTCGAAACCCCACGAAGATGGCACGAAGCTTGACGTCGGTAACATGCCATTGCATGTGCGCATGCGTGCGATTTGTTTGTTTGGTAGAGACTCATAGGCGTATCATAAAAAGAGCAATCGTGGGGTTTATCTAAAAATGTATGAATTAAAGTCGCTTTCTCTTTTCATCTTTTTGTTGGTAGTTTTTTATCCAATTTGATAAAAAAAACATGTATATTGATCGTCCAGGCGTTAATAGTTTGGAAATTATGCATTCAATCCCGAAAAAACTTTGCTTATTACCGAAATTCGAATTATCCAATGATCCAACAATACAGCCAGTGAGTAGGAAGGTCCTAGAGTTACGTACTATATACGTTTCTCTTTTAATAAAATAATATGCAAAATCTATGCCCCCTGAAATATTATACCCACCGGCGCTTATGTTTTAGTTTCATATATGTAGCGTTGTGTATAATTGGAGACACATTTTAACAGCTGTGGCCATTCCATTTCTACTTATTCCAGTAATTTGGGTGACACTTATGTTTTCACGTTTGTGAAAATGTTCGTCACAATAGCGATATTTGGATGAATATTCAGTTCAATAATTTGAAGACACACTTTTCTTAAAGATTTTGAAAAGAAATGTGTAAAGATTGATAACAAATTTAATATTTTTGCAAAAATTCTTGTTCTTCAATTTTACAAAAGATGGCGTCTCTTGTCATTATTGCACAAATGATGGTCCAAATGCGTAATTTGGAATTCGTGCTAACGCTGGTAAATTTTCGTCATTCGAGAAAAAATGTGTGTCAAGCTTGTAAAGATGTTCCTGTACAACAGAAATTTTTGTTATTCGATCCAATCTATATTAATTATTGCTGCAATAATTCTAACTAATACCTCAAATGAGTACGACAAAAAAAGTAACATAATAAGCAACAATATCAATTAAATTCATTTTACGTCATCATATGTGTCAAATTTAGAATCCGCTTAATTGACATAAGTACCTATGTGCACCTTGATTAGTGACAATCTGAAATTTCTAATCTCCTTCTTCGGCCGAGAGACATGGAGAGTATAATGTGCAGCATACGTGTCTATAAGAGAATTCTAAAACAATAAACTAAACAATCTTATAATCTTTCCTATCCTATTATCGCAAAAAGATAATAATAATAGGAACAAACAAGTAAGTACCAGTATCAGTCAACATGGTACGTATTATTGTTCCGTCATGAATATAGAAGTATGAGAGTTCAACTCATACATGCAAGGGTTGGTATACACATTACATAAATTTAACCTTCATCCAGGCGCGCCTCTTTTTAAAATATAATCGCGCACGAGGCGGTAATTTACCGCCCTCACTTTTTGTCCGTTATTTCTACCCAACGGGAAATGATAAATTTTCAAAATCATGATCAGTCGAAGAGAAACATGTTTTGATTAGGTAGCAATTATAAAAATACCGGCGTACAGAGGGCTGCGCCCGCAATAAGAGGGTTTTTTAGAATTTTAATGCATAGTGAATTTTTTTTGTACATATATTTTATAAGCAATAAATAAGTATTGTGCACAACATTATTGAAATGCTTTCTGCAAATCTATTTTTGGATTGGTCTAATTAAAGGTGGAACAGAATGAAAGGCGCTACCCTTCAATCTGGAACGCGTTTTACTATTTACCCAGTTTGTATAAAAGTACTCCAAGGCAAATCTAAAGGCATTTTTCGATTTAAGATTTCTGATGGCCTTTGACCAAAAAGAAACTCAGGCAAACGTAAGGATGGCTTGGCTTTATATATGAACTGAATTCTTAGCTGTAAATCTACTGTTACTGTTTTTTTAATCAAGGAAAAGCAACCTTTTTAAAATGATTCCATTGTGTTCCCTGTCATAAGAGCCAACGCAAGCTTTCCTATGAGTATTGAACAAGTATACTTTTGCAGCTATTCAGGGACACCCTGTTAACTTGGTTCTACTAACTTCAAAAATTTTTGTGGCAAACACTATTACCATTCTATGCATTTCCACCAAATTTCATGTTCATTGTTTCATCAAGTTAAAAGATATACATTGAAGAAATGCTTAAGAGGCTTGCATTGTGAAAGGCCCTTACTAAATACTTATTTGGCTATATTTCCGGTTTGAATACAGTTATTCGAATGGAAATTCGTAAACATATTCTATATGTAATTTTCTAAAAGCCCTTAGCAGAATCTTCATATTTGGAAACCTAAGAGGGGCTACACACGAATAAATTGAATTTTTACAAATTTACTGTTATTTACTTTTCCTTTGAAAAATTCAACAGTCTTAATATTTAACGTATATAAGGCCCTACCGACCAATCTTTGTGCAAAGTTTCATATCGATCCCTATAACGGTTTAGCAAAACGGAGCTCGAAAAGGAAGTTTAACTTTAAACGCCAATAACATTTTTACCGTTACTCGAAACTGGAAAATGTAAACTGATATGAGGTGTACTCGTTTAGATCTTTGATTTAAATACCCATACGTCAATCTCCGATAAAAACTAAAATAGTCGACTTTTTTCAAACGTCCGGGACACCCTGTTGTCTTCTTCCTACCAAGTTCTAAGGTATATGTGCCATAGACTGTAACCATTCTACACATTCCTACCAAATTTCATGACAATCGGATGAGCCGTTCGCGAGTTATTTAGTGAACAGACGGACAGACGGAAAGACGGACGGACGGACGGACGGACAAAATCGATTTCATAAGGGTTTTTTGAAAAAAAAAATTGTAAAAAGCCCTAAAAATTATCATCTGCTAAGCAATAAAAGACATCCTACAGTTTTAAGAAGACACCCCAACACAGTGATATTATACATATAGAACATAATACTTTGAACAAACTATCTTCTGGTATCTACGGTCCTCAAATGTTTGACAACTGCTGGGAAGAAATGGACTGTATAACGTGAAAATAGTTATGCCTATTAGCCCAATCCGTACTCCACGGAAGAAGTTATGATGATCAGCGCGGTAAATTACCGCCCGTGCGCCCGGAAGAAGGTTAATTTAATGTGGAACAGAAAATGCATGATTGTACGAAACAACCGTAAAAAATCAAAAAAAATTAACAACTTAATACCCCCAAAAAGTAAGATTCCTACAATTGCAAAATAAAACGATAATTATACTTTTCAAGATCTTAATCCGTTTTGTTTTATTATTGTGCCGAAGGCACTTGATATGAACGTGATATACTAAGTACCTGCATAGAATAAAAAATTCTCGCTCTACTTCTGAATCGCTCAATATATACATACAAGTCGGCACAAGTATAAAGACTCTACGATTGGTAATAAAGAAATTGTACAAATACAGTTTCAAAACGTATGCATCATTTCTCTATTATGTTTTGATCCACATATGAGAACCGCGATAAGCACAATATTTCTTGGATAGATCCACGAAAAAATCAAAAACATAAATATACTCACATAAACAAATAAAAAAAATTACCACCAACACAAACGTATAAAAAAATCAAAACAGTTAAAATCATACATATTAAAAGCTACATACATGAAACAAAACACAAAAATCCACCAGGTTTCAATTATTATAACCTGATAAAATTGATAAGAACTTCTTTTTTGACGGAGGGAACTTGGGGGTGATGGAATTAAAAACACAAGAAGAAAAATCCGATAAGAACAAAATTCTATTGTGTATGTATAAACGGCGGCATTGTACTTGCATAGTATTATCTTGGAATATAAGTACATACTCCTATAGTAGACTCATAAGAACCTTACAAAGATATTTTTGATGATTACGATATGAAGGTGGCGGTAGGAGGAGGTGGAGCGCGTTTAATTCTCAAGACAAAAAATGCCGGACAATAGAATTCATACTTATCAATCTGTTTTGTAGACTTTTGATAAGGATTTCTGTATTCTTGATAGTATAGTAAATAAAAATTCACGTAAAATATAATAAAACTCTATTCATTTGATAATCATGTTAAACTATAACGTGGAATGATGTTGAACATTATATTGTTTAATAATTTTGATAATTTTGTGTGAAACTGTGTTTTTATGAATTTTTATTTACATTGTTCTAAAATTGTCGAAAACTCCGATTATGATCACACAAATATGACCGGAGATATTATTGTTATTACGGTTTGGTACTTACTATAATTACTTTACTTTGGTACTGAAATATATATGTACATACGTATAGATTCCATTAGGTGAAAAGGACAGCTTAACCCTATCATATAACCGCACACAGTGTAGAAACTTCATAGTACACATTGCGGTAGGGGCGAACCCAAGGGGGGGATTTGGGGGATGAAACACCCCCCGAAATTTTTAAATGAAAATTATCGGTATGAATAAAATTCACACAACATATCTTTATTGATAAATCAAATACCTAAGTGATGATTTTCACTATGCCCGAACTCAGACTATCGTTTTAGAGTGCCCATATACCTTCCAACCGATTGAAGCAATGATTTCCATGCAATTTTTCATACAATCTGTCATGATAATCATGTGTTTTCAGTTCAGTAATGATCAATTCTTTCGTTAATAGTATGAAAAGATGGTGAGTTGTTGACATATTCAACATTTGCAATCGCGTTCAAGAATTAATACCTTTCTTAAATAGCGCAGACCTCCCAAGTTTCAATTGTCAAAATGACGAAGACGAACGAAAATTGAGTGTCTGGACAGGCCCATTCTCCATCGAAAGTAGCAATGGATCTTCCATCGCCACAAAATATATAATTTTCGCTATGTTGTGTTGTCTCGTGTGAACCGCGAGATTGTCATTTCAGGTTGCGCGATAAATTGTATAGTGTATGTGCTGTACGGGCGTCAGATCGATTGGTCAATCGATCGGACAGTATATGGGCACTCTTAAGCCTAAGGTCTAAGAACATTTAAAGCAAATACAAATCACCCCCCCCCCCCCCCGAAATAAATTCCTGGGTTCGCCCCTGCATTGCGGAAATGTTTTTTTTAAGGATGCTCCCGCAATTGACTATCGATTGTACTAGATCAGTGGCTCTTAACATTTTGCACATGAGTGACCACTTGATCAAACTCGTTAGTTGTTGCGGACCACCAAATTGCAATTGTGATAAGAACGATTCAAATCATGAAATCTTGTACCGAACTACCTTTGGAACACAACTTATTGCTGTCTTGTCAGTAGAGGTTTTCGATTAGAAAAATGTGGAAATAACGCCAAACGGATAATTGCTGCTTTTAAGACCATCATCCAGAAAAAGTTGACTCGCCTTGCAAAGGACTCTGGGTGTGATTTTGCTAAGTCTGAACGAATTTCAAAAACCTCATTAATTTGCGTAAAGGGTGCTGCCCAATATTTCGGTTTGTTTCATCCAGAAATGGCTCATAATATTGAAATCCAGTTTTGTTTATCAGATTATAAAGCCCTTCCTTACAGTTCTTACTGGAAGAACAACAATTTTTACATAAGCTCCTATAAATACGGCATTGCTGGTTCATGTTGTACCAACAAAAACCCTATTTAGAAGTACCACTGAAGATCAATAATAGCTTAATTATCTTAATTCAGCAATGTAAATTATCGTTATGGTCTGGCCGGAAAAGAATATTCATGACCTTAATTTGAAAACGCGTGTCAAATGTCAAAACTCGTAATTGGCACGTTTTTCCTGTTGTTTTCATGAAAAGCCTTCTAGCATTGCAATTTTAGATTCTAATTTTAGGAAAATATCCTTGAGAATGATCTTGTTCGCCTTTTAATGATAAGTGGCACCTGCACATGTTTTGACTTTTACTTCTGGTTGCATCCAATTTTTTTAAACCGCTGGCTCCGTACTTGTTTCTAGACAGGGTCAAGGTTTGGGGAAAATGCATAGAACCTCGAAACAGGTAATATTCTATACTCTGAAAACAGGAATTCTTTTTTTATAAACTCTGCAATTAAATGCATTTCTTCATGTTTCATTTTGCAATTTTTCTTTTCCCAAATTCTGGGCCCTTCCCGTGGTTGCGCCACTGGATGGGCGGGATATCGTAGCCAACCCCAAAGGATAGGCTCTGTGATTAAGGGTTACGGTAAATCCGACCCGACGCGATGATCATTTCAGAGTCAGAATAAATAACATATCCTGACATCCTAAAGAGAGTGAAGTCTGAACCACGACTGAAGGAGATGAGCGAAAACGTCTCTCGAATTCGCCGAACAAGAAATAAAGAATTATTGTTCCAACTGAAAACACGTGGTGGATTTTCGGTAGATGGATATAAGACAATGGTCCTGTTAGGACTGAATCCATCCAATATAAGAGCATTGCGGCTAGAGACGAGGATAGAGGTTCTAGATCTCGACGAGATCACAACGAGGCAGGATGTCCGGGCGGCCTTAGTAGAGAAATTGGAAGTGGAGCCTCCTCTCGACGCGTCTCTTGAAAGCGTACGGGGGCACCCAAGGTTAGGTTAGGTAAACGGACCGCCTGGCGCACCAAAAATTGGTCCATTGTGATACCACCGTAATTCGTACGTTCCGTTTAAAACCAGCCAGTGCTAACAATGTATTTGTTAGGCAATATAGGGCTCAGATCTCGAAGATCATCTGTATCGTAAAAATACCTCGAACCCAGTGCACGCCGCCTTTTCTCGGATAGGGCCGGAAATTCACAAAGAAAGTGATGAACACTCTCGTTCTCCTCTTCATCATCACAACTTCTGCAGAAGTCGTTGTAAGGAATTCGGAGTCTCCTGGCGTGCTCCCCAATAGGGCAGTGCCCCGTTATACCACCCACTATGTTGCGTATGTATTTCCTGTCTAGCGACAATCATATGGCGGAACGGGATATATCTAGTATAGGTAGCACAAGTATATCCGCAGGTCCTACGTTCAGAAGCGGCTTCAATTATCGATGCACAAACGGCAATAGGTGTTTTAATTTTCTCGTGGTCGCCTTCAACAATACTTGCTACCGTATTCCGAGCCAAATCGTCTGCGCAGCAATTACCTGCAAAGCCATTATGCCTCGGTATCCAGCTTAGTGTAATGTTGAAGAAATGACCCATTTCTCTGAGTGCATAGCGGCACCCTTCAATAGTTTAAGATGTTGTAAATGCTGATTCAAGTGATCGAATTGCAGCTTGACTATCAGTGTATACAGGGTGTCCCGTTCATGGTGGAGAATCTTTTAATGGTAGATAGTGTGGCTCATTTGGGGAAAATTAATGTTCTACGAGACACCTCTATTTTGAACCGTTACAATGTAAAAGCACTTTTTGTAAATTGTGTCAAAATACCTGACTTGCCGAACTAAATCTAAATTTGCCAAACCACCAAACATGTCATCCGAGATATGACTTCACTTTCCGAAACTACATTAAATTTCCTATAAAACGACACCTCGTCCAATACGAAGTTGCTCGTATCTTCCGAGATACACCAGTTCAAACTTTGAAGAAATTTGAAAATCGGTTTTTCATGCAAAATTCAAATGATAAAATCGTAACGGTACTTTGAACTGACAAATCTGCAAAGTTGAAAAAAGTTGCCTCATTATGTTAGCTTTCGAACGACATATAAAAATTAAGGGCTCACGATTTGAAAATTTGCGAATTTAACGTTTCAAATGTAAAAAACTCTGGTTTTCGTGTAATGCAAATCATCTGATATGATGAAGATAAATTTGTACGATCAACACAGTTCATTTTGTTTGGCGAAAAAACTTACACGAAAACCACATTTTTTTACCTTTGAAACGTTAAATTCGCAAATTTTCAAATCGTGAGTCCTTAATGTTTATATGTCGTTCGAGAGCTAACATAATGAGGCAACTTTTTTAAACTTTGCAGATTTGTCAGTTCAAAGTACCGTTACGATTTTATCATTTGAATTTTGCATGAAAAACCGATTTTCAAATTTCTTCAAAGTTTGAACTGGTGTATCTCGGAAGATACGAGCAACTTCGTAACGGACGAGGTGTCGTTTTATAGGAAATTTTATGTAGTTTCGGAAAGTGAAGTCATATCTCGGATGGCATGTTTGGTGGTTTGGCAAATTTTGATTTAGTTCGGCAAGCTAGGTATTTTGACCCAATTTACAAAAAGTGATTTTACATTGTAACGGTTCAAAATAGAGGTGTCTCGTAGAACATTAATTTTCCCCAAATGAGCCACACTATCTACCATTAAAAGATTCTCCACCATGAACGGGACACCCTGTATAGTGACATCCTTACCAGTGGCAACGTGCCTACCTAGCCATAGAAGCGCTTTCGAAATTGCAGTGATTTCTGCTTGGAGGACGCTACAAAAATTAGGGAGGCAGAAAGACAAGCTGGTGTCGAGTTCCTCCGAGTAAATTCCAATGCCGACTCCAGCGTCCGTCTTGGACAACCATCAGTGTAGATGGAAGAGGACCTGATGGGTTGGGTTTTTTCGTTGCTTTCCCAAGGCGGGAATAGAATAGTTCTTACAAAAAAAGTATTTTGGAACAGTGTAGTCAGTAGCCAGTGGCAGACTGAAATTACGAAGTATCGTTGAGTGACCATAATCCAGCGCTCGCCACAGACCAGTTTCACGAAGAGGTAAGCTGCTGACCGTTCGCCGAGTAGAAGTTCGCATGCGAGTCCAAAGGACTTCCGGCCCATTAGCCCTTCATCGACTATACCTTTCAACGACTAATTGATGTTCACATACGACCGGTCGTCCCTGCTAATCTACTATCCATGTCACAACATGCATATTGGAAAGGGAGATCGGTTGATACAGCCTTACATTCGCTGGTCAGTTATATTGAAGCATCTCTTCATAATAAGGAGTATACTATGGTGGCGTTGAGGGAGCCTTTAACAATACTAAACCCAGAGCAATAACAGATGCTCTCATGAGCCTACTCAGGTCGAAGGTTCAATTTGTACTCTTTTTAATAAGCTACTCACTTCCAGGCGTATTCATAGTAGGTTGGGTTCGTCTTTTGCTAGTAGATATGTTTGCAGGGGCACTCTACAGGGAGGTATTCTGTCTCCTCTACTTTGGAACGTAGCGATTAATCAATTGCTCTTCAATTTGGAAAGAATCGGATGTAAAGTCATCGCTTATGCTGATGATATTGCTATTGCCGCTAGTGGCAAATTTCCTGACACACTTAGCGGATTTTTGGAGAACGCCATGGCTATCCTAACAGACTGGGCAAGTCTCAGCGGGGTTGGGAATAATGCAGCCAAAACGGAGTTAGTCCTGTTCACAAGAAGGCGTGTGATCGCCACTTTTAACCTCCCTAAGCTAGGAGGCATTCAACTTGGTTTCTCTGACAAGACCAAATTTCTTGGCCTTATCTTGGACAAGAAATTAATATGGAACCCTAATATCGAGGAAAGAGTGAATAAAGCTACGGTGGCACTGTACTTGTGCAGGAAAGCTATCGGGAAAAGCTGGGCCTTTCAACCAAAAGTTGTATATTGGATGTATACAGGTATTGCGCGGCCTATTCTGCTTTATGGCGTTAGTATGTGGTGGACCGCACTTAGCACAACTGCCTATCATAATTCACTTGTTAAAGCGCAAAGGTTGGCTTCTCGTCTGATTACAGGAGCTCTTCGTACAACACCTTCATTCGGACCAGACATGGTTTTGGGACTGTTGCCATTGGACAGTAGCACCCAAAGGGCAACCATAATCTTGCCTACAGATGTAGCCAACAAGGTACTTCCATCACCTTGTTGGCTAGATGGCAAAGTCAGGGTGAGATGGACGATCTGTCAGTTTAAATGGCAATTATCTCCAAGAGATGCTTTAAGTGTTTATGATTTGCGGAAGACTGCAATAGCCAGCCCGATAGGCCAAATAAGTGCTTCAAGTGTGGAGAGTATGGCTACAAAGCGGCATCCTGCGACAAAGACCCCAATTGCATTTTATGTAAGGGGACAGCTAGGGCCAACTATAAGCACCAAACTGGATGCGTCAAGTTCCCAAAATATCAGGAGGCAACTTAATTAGGCTGGTGTAGTGGTTAGGTCATTCATAGGTTCGAGACTCACCGTGAACGAATTCAGTTTATGGTGTTTTTCGAACTCACGGACCATGTGGAAGACTACGATCTCACTCAGATATTAAACGAGTACCCATGGGAATAAATAACAATACTGAGCGTGCTGTTGATCTGAACACCTCAGCAAAAAAACAGTTAAGACCTTGGAAATTGGATGTCACTACACATCTGCGGCCTTAGTTCAATTTTGGACTAATTAAATTAATCCCCAAATGAGATTGTTACAGCTGAGCCTGAATCGCTCCAAGGCAGCACAAGCTCTGCTAGCGTAGATGGTAAAAGACAATTAAATCGACATTGCAGTTATCTGCGACCAATATAAAAAACTGCGTAGCTCAGTTTGGATCACAGATAATAACAACGATTATGAAATCTTGAACCCTGTTCACACTTTGGCCGTAATCTTGTTCCACGACATTAGAATACAGTAAAGTTCGTCTAAATCGTCCCTCTGAAAATTTGATCCACGATTGAAACGTAGTTTAACTTTAAACTCCGTTTAACTAACTGGGCACATATACACTACGATAAAAGTAAAATTTCTAGCTAAGCAGCAATTTGGAATTTTGAAAAGTCAATAGTTTTCATTAGTAACTGGATATTTTCGGATGGTGGCTATTAATATTTTTACTTTTAAAATAAAAAGGGGCGGATGAAAACTCATGGTTTAATTGATGGTCGTCGGTTTAACTACACTATTTACATTATTGGCTTGCGATGGCGGGAAAAAAGTTTCCGCCAAACAAGAACGGGAGCGGTACGCGTTACACACAACACACACACCACCCGAATTGGCAAAATCAGCGTGGTCTACCACGGCGAGAATTATTTCGTAGTCTGACGGGTACCGCGTAGGTTTGGTAAAAAAAATCTATGTCAGAAACTAAAAAAAAAATCATACTAGCGTGAACAGAGCGGAATATGAATTAGACGGCCTCTACTGTAGTCTTGACATTTTTGTCATAGGCCATTTTGTCACCAGACTTTACCACGATTTTCTAGAGATTTTGGTTATAATCTCGGTACAAAATCTATGAAAGTGTATGGGAAATCCATAAGATTTTGGTCTAAATTTTGTAAAAACCGTCTGAAGTGTATATGCAGAGGTCAAGTGCATCATGAAAGGATTTTAGGTTAAAATTTTTGTTTCGTGCTTAATCAAAACTATAGACTAAAATAAAACTGTGCAAATTACTACTCATAGACCCTTGCTTTATATCGCGACGTAGTTGATCAGTAAACGACAATTGATTTGAGTAGGTACCCATACGTCCCTGTCTGACAAAAACTAAAAAAAAAAAACGACTTTTTCAAATCTCCGGGACACCCTGTTAGCTTTGTCCTACCAACGTCTATGTATTTCGTGCTAAAGACGGTTACGATTCTACATAATCCTACCAAAATACATGACGATCGGTTAAGCCGTTCGCGAGTTATTTAGTGAACAAATTTTCAAATGTCCGGAACACCCTGTTATCTTTGCCAAATCATCTTTTAAGTATTTCGTGCCGAAGACTGTTACCATTCTACATATTCCTACAAAATTTCATGACGATCGGTTAAGCCGTTCTCGAGTTATTTAGTGAACAAATTTTCAAATGTCCGGGACACCCTGTTATCTTTGCCAAACCAACTTTTAAGTATTTCGTGCCAAAGACTGTTACCATTATACACATTCCTACAAAATTTCATGCCGATCGGTTAAGCCGTTCGCGAGTTATTTAGTGAACAGACGGACGGACAGATGGACAGACGGACGGACAAAATCGATTTCATAAGGGTTTTTTGAAAAATCTAAAAAACCCTAAAAACTGCTGTTTCTAGAGATAAATGAATTTCGATTAATTAAATCCAATATGTAGTCAATAATAAATGTTTGTCAATTATTATTTTTATCGAAAAAATAATGTATTGTTGTTGAATAAGGTCTTTCTACTCATTAAGGTAAAATATAAACGAATCTAAAATTTCCACATCGTTTTTTGAGCGAAATTTTTCGAAAGGACGCTTAAAACCTCGAACCGTACGATTGGAACACGGACTGAAAAAAGGTTGAGAGCCCCTTAGCTAGTGTCATCGTAACGCTCACAGATTTCTGGGCTTTTCAGTAGATTTCGGAAAGTGAATGAATTTTAGAAAACTTTTTGCAGAAACCTTTAGCTGTACTATAGTAACAGACAGGTTAATCGTGCTGTTCCTTTTCAAATGCATCGACTGTGTTAGATTACGTAAATTTTTGAATATACATATGTATTTACATAGCTATTTTGATTAGTCAAACCGTCAAATGACAATTTTCTTAAGTAAAAAAAAAATGGTTTTAGTTTTGTTCCTTTAGAATTTTAATAAAATAAATTGTGAAATTCGGCCAACTATGGTATTTGTCTGATTTTCCCCCGGACATTTTTCCTACCTACATTTTACATTCTTTCCAATTTCGAGGATCGTATTCGTATTAATCGAAATACCATTTGGGGGAATAGTCTCGTAATCAGTACCGTTCTAGTTCTATGGATTACAAAAAATAATTTGGATAGAATGGATTTTCAAGGTTTGCCCTCTTACGATTTTCTTTGATAAAATCGGTAACATTCGGAAGCTCAGACAGCTGTGGGTCCTAAAGCTGGTGCCTGGATAATGTGTCTCCAGTGCAATAGGACAATAAATAAAACAGTCAGAAGATCAACCGAATCGTCTGTGGTTTTACAACCAAAGAATTTTTTTCGATCACCAGGCGAAAATAGTCATCCATGTCTATTTCCGTCTTATGGTCACCATACACTGTCCAATCGATCTGGCGAGGTAATGCATTTTGCAAAATATTTTACCGTTAATTTTCCATACAGATCGTGACGATCCATCGTCAGATCGATTAGATTTGCTGTTACAAAAAAAAAAAGTTGAAATTTGAAATTAAAAAAAAATATTTTGACCAAGTGAATTGGCATTAAAAGATTTAGTACCGAAGTTTGGCCAGATTTATTTAGGTAGACATCTCCTACCAGGTAAATAAAAAGATAGAATTTTCTGGATCACAATTAACTGAATTTTGTCCAGGGATTCTCACCTGGTGAATTTCTTCTTTAATTGGTTTTTGACATGTACGGTCGGGTTGGGAATGAAATCTTCTCAATGCGAGAATCCTTTTCTAAAAACAGGATCATTTCCATTTTTATCTCACACCTCCATCATTTTGTTATGTGAATACCTTTTCCCTTTGTGAGAATAGCATGATGACGCGAAAAAATCGAATTACCGGGGTCCGAGGAATAAGATAATAAAGATTATGTCAGATGCTTTCCCAGAGATTTGGCTGTAGTAGGGATGACAATTAATGTTGGATCTATGTACTTATATTTTGTGACAATACCTATCCATGCAAGCAACCAAAAATGTCTAGTTTCTAGCGTCACCCGCATTTCGAATGTGTAACGAAATCTTCGTAACTTATTTGCATTTCAATTCATGTCAAACAGCGGCTCGCCCATGTCGATTCCATTACACACTCTGGTAACCCAATTTCTTTCCACTAACAAGAGCATCATGATATGTGTTGCCACCATTGCCCCTGTACGAGGAGAAAGTATTATTTGTTCCCATACTTCCGATAGGCCATTCTTTCGGCTCTAATCGAAAAAGTAAACTCAATAACTTACTAAATTTTGCACTTATCCACATTGTACGAGTACGCTTCCATACTTATACACTAAGAGTCGTAGTCGTCCGCACCGCACACCAAACCAAATTTAACAAACTCATGCTAAAATTGTTTCATTATCATCGCTAATGTATATTCTTTTAATGGTTTTAATTTCCATTTTGACGTATCCATTATAAAGCGTAAATGTGTAGTATAGACCAAAGTGGTGAAATGCGGGTCTAAAGATTGGCTCCTATACCTCACATTACATTAGACAGGAGAGTTTTAAAAGTGCTGACCGATTTCAGTGCTTATGTATCTGTCGTAATTTGCTCAATTATATTGGTCGAATTTGAAAGAAACAGCAAGAATTTCTTTTATTTTTTTTTCCGATGAGCATACCATTATGCAGATGGTGCACGGAAGAGCCTCTTCTTGTATGGGCAATTGGAAGATACTTAACGGATTTTGGTGTATTTTTTTTTTTTTTTCATAAAAAGAGTGTCTGTAGCTAACTAAGCTAGGTCAGGTCATAAGGTGGAATTTTGGATAGGAAAAAACAATTAGAAAAATTTCACAATCGAACAACGCGAGCTTAATTGCCTCTTAAGAACAATAATCGCGGTTTTATTATTATTGTATTTTAAGGTAAGTACTATGTTCACCGAGCGAAAACTTGCATTTATGTACACTCCCAATCAATAGGATAGTTCCACTTGTAAAATGGCTGTATTTCGGTAAGTGATAACGGTATTTTCTTCAAACTTGGTGACAATATTTTCAGTAGCCTGCTTGTTCTTTGCATAGCAGAAGGTCTCAAATCCGGAGTCCCGTTATAATTTTCTTACAAGAATTTTTAAAAACAGTACAAATGGTGAGGTCAATAGGATAGTTCCAGCGGAAATAAAACATCAAAGAACGGTAAAAAAGGATAATTTAATTTTGAAAAATTTAGCTGGTAATAAGTATAACTTTATTTAAGTAATTAGAGCTCTAAAAGTTAATCTGGGATAGAATTGTATAGGTTTAACCGGTAAATTAAGTTAATTTCGCCCCAAACTCCTCCAAACGTTCGCAGAAGAGCTTCAGTGTTCTTAAACTTTTGTCTAACGGTACAGATCTTCGTTGTCATTCATGCCCACACATTTTTGATGGTATTCAGATCTAAGAAGTATGGAGGTCTTTCCCAAATCTTGATTAGTTGGTCTTGAAACCAATCTTTTGTCAGTCTTGCTCCGTAATTGACGACATTATCTTATCGGTAATTTTAAGAAGAAGAAGAAATATATTACCCAGACTATTGTTGTAAACCTGGACGTTGTCAATACCGCTAATTTTCACAAGCTCAATAATTCCACACAGAGATATTCAACCCCATACTTCTTACTCTGAGTAATGCGTCTACAAAATTAATAACTTCTTGCTCAAATCGTGGAAATAATACCTAAATCCATCTGAACCGACGTGATTTGATATTTTCCGTCAGTAAAAATAACACGTTTGTCCAATCCATACAGTTTCTCTATTGGGGTTGAATATCTTGGTATGGAACTACTGAGCTTTCTTAAATTAGGGGTACTCAAAGTACCCAGGCTTTTAAAGATATTCTTCCTAATGTATTGCCTAAAACTTCCGACATTTTCCATGCCATTCCTATAAGATTTTAGTAAGATAATGATCCCAATTATAAAGCAAAGCTGATAAAAGATTGATTTCAAGACCAACTAATCAAGGTTATGGAAAGACCTTCATACTTCCTAGATCTAAATACCATCAAAAAAGTGTGGGCATAAATGACGAGGAAGATCTATACCGTTAGGCGATAGTTAAAGAACACTGAAGCTCTTTGGCGTACTTTTAGAGAAGCTCGGGACGAAATCAACTTAATTTACCGTTAAAACCTATACAATTCTATCCCAGACTAAGTTTTTGAACTCAAATTATTTAAATAAAATTCTTCTTATTGTACCAGCTTCATTTTTTAAAGTAAAATTATCCCTTCGTACGGTTATTTCATGTTTCATTTCGACTGGAACTATCCTATTGATTTCACCATTTGTACTGTTTTTAAGAATTCTCGAAAGAAAATCCTAACGGGACTTCGGATTTGAGACATTCTGTTATTCAAAGAACAGGCAGGCTACTGTAAATATTTTCACCAGGTTTGAAGAAAATACTGTTATCACTTACCGAGATACAGCCATTTTTCAAGTGGAACTATCCTATTGATTGGGAGTGTATGTCTACCGTGAAAAATGTGCTGTGGAGACACGCCTTTCATTCTCTAAATTTAAGATAAATGTGCACTCTGATCTGCTTGATTGTCGATGACACCTTTTCCCTGCACTGAACGAAACAAAAATAGTACCATTGACTAAGGTGACCAGATTCCTGTATGGTCAATGCTGTAGAGACTCGTACACTACCCATTGGTTACATTTGGTTTAGAGACAAACCCAAATCCACTATGGGAGAATTTCGAAAAATCGTGGTAGTCGCTGGCATTCCCCAATAAATGTTGATTAAATGTTTAAGGAAGCTTAATTCATTTGTTTGTTGGAGGCAAAATCATGTCAACGTTCTTGAAAAAGTAATGATTTGTCTTAATATTCTCTTAAAAAGACATCATTAATGTTCCGATTTCCTCGAAATTAAGGCAGATGTCTAGGTGTTTAAAGTTTATTTTTAATCGATTTTCTATTGGAGATTTTTTTAAAAATATTCAGTTACGAAACTTCACCGTCGCCAGTGGCATTGAATCAAAACCTGTCCATAGAAGGATACAGCCTTATCAATCTCTGGAACTTAAAGCCACTGCTTAGGTTCCTTTTCCCCTGCATATTAAATGAGGTACTCAGTCCCAATCTGAAACTAGGAGAAAAAATGCAATTTTAACCGTCCCAATTTTCCCGTTGCATTGATTTGGATAGATAACCTAATGAATCGTTTTATGGTGACCTTCGGAATAGCAGAAAAGATTTTTGCCAGCACCTTCCCGTGCTGCTGAGTTCATTGCTTATTGACGATTATTTTGCTAAGTTTCCGTCTAATAAAATTTTAACGCTTTGCTATGAAGGTGTTTGCCATCCAAATATAATGCTTTGTAATATCTTTTTTATTTTAAATATATTTTTTGATCGAAAAAATCCTACGCAGGACCGCCACTGATATTGCACGAGATCGCAAAAACAATGATAGGCTTTGCATATAAGCAAATATTTTTATTTAATGAAAAACAAATAATTCATTCTTAGTTTAAAGGAAGCTTAATCGACAGTAGCGATTTTATGCGTACACAACTTTGAAGCCGCATTTTATGAAAATCCGCTAATGTGGTGATCACACCACGCATGTCTTAGTAAAAAAAATTGTGTAGAGGATTTTTTGTACAAAACTCCATTCATTTTTTGCTAATTTTTGTGCAAAATATTTTTCAAAGGGAAACTTTGTAGAGAAAAATTTCCTTACGTTTGAGGGCATTTTTGCATATCGATTTTTGTGCAAAATGTTTGGGTAAAATTTTTGGGCAACATTTTTATAATATAAAGCGTCATCAAAATTTGACGCCATATACACTGGAATTTAGTCCGTAGAAATGCTGGCGGAATCCTGGCAGTCATAAAAGAGTGTGTTTGTTCTTGTTCGTGAAGTTTTAAGTCTCTATAAAATATGTAGCTCGAAAGGTACAGCCGAAAACTCGAAAACCTCTTTTTTTTTTAATTTACTTACTGACGCTTTTGAAGCAGTTTCCATAAAAGCTGAAAGTTTCAAGTCTCTAGCGAAAATAGCTGGGAATGTACAACGGTAAACTTGAAAACCTCTTGACCGGTCTTCTGAAATTTGGCACTCTTTCCGAGCATTGCGAAGACTATTATTATACTCCCAAAGTTGTCTAATTGTCGATGCCTTTTAACTGTAAAAATAGATTGAACGTTAAATTGCTTCGTATCGCGTATAATCTCAACTAGCTTTGGCGATACCTTTCCATTCCAGGCCATTGCCGTGACAGATTTAAAGACAATACCGAAAGCCTAAAGCTCATTGCTTTACAGATTGTGAGCTCTGATATTGTGGAGTGGAAAACAATTCGAAATCGAAGTAAAAGTTCATAAGGTATACCATTGTGTGAAATCGATAATCCTGTACATTTTTCTGTGCGCTTCTGAATGCTGTACGGCAGGTCAAAATGCTGAACTGTACAGCAAAATGCTGTACGTCTGGTCAGCTTACCATTGACTATTTTCCATATTAACCTAACTATTTTACTCCATGATATTCTCGCCTATCATGTCATAGTCAGTACAACTATGAAGCCAGGTTGATTTGTCACTTGCAAAAATTGCAAAATTGCAAAAAAAAAAATAAAAAAAAAAAAATTCGCGAAACGCTGGGTTGGTGAGCGTAGCGAGTATCTCATAAATCATATAACTCATTGACCTCTTCTATATATTTCATTAACCTCTTTACGCTCTAAACTGCATAATAAATTACCTACCTACAGTGGGATTCGATCCCGAGACCCTATGATTTGGAGACCAACGCCCTACCTACTAGACCAACCAGACTCTATAAGTGATGAACTTTGTAATTTATACCATACATTGTGAGACATCGCATAAAAGAAATAGCAAAGCTAATATTCAAAACAAATATGACGTAGTTGTTTTCACTTGTGGAAGATATGACATGTAAAACAGGGGCGAACCCAAGGGGGGATTTGGGGGATAAAACACCCCCCCCCCCCGAAATTTTTAAAATGGAAATTATAGGTATGAATAAAATTCACACAAAATATCTTTACTGAGAAATCAAATACCTAAGTGATGATTTTGACTATGCCCGACGTCAGACTATCGTTTTAGAGTGCCCATAGACCTTCCAACCAATTGAAGCAATTTTTTGATTGCCCGATAAATTGGAAGGTGTATGTGACCTTCTAATCCATTTTTTTATTGGACGTGTGGAACATACTGCCATGCAATTTTTCATACAATCTGTCATGATAATCATGTGATTTCAGTTGCTGATTTATTGACATAAACCAGTGGTCATTCTTCATGTTGTGGTTATGGCGGTCCTTGGCTATATCCACACATGAGCGCTTTTGTATTCCCTATCGTTTTCAAGCTCCGTTTCCATTTTCAACATTGAACCGATTGCGTCAAGTAATCAGAAGAGATGAATGCTTCATTCTATCCACATCTGTTCATTATTTATCGTTAGATGTGTGTCACGGCTTTGTTCAGGACAGATTAATGATCAATTCTTTCGTTAATACATAGTATGAATAGATGGTGAGTTGTTGAAATATTCAACATTTGCAATCGCGTTCAAGAATTGATACCTTTCTTAAATAGCGCAGACCTCCCAAGTTTCAATTGTCAAAATGACGAAGACGAACGAAAATTGAGTGTCTAGACAGGCCCATTCTCCATCGAAAGTAGCAATAGATCTTCCATCGCCACAAAATATATAATATTCGCTATGTTGTGTTGTCTCGTGTGAACCGCGAGATTGTATTTCAAATTGCGCGATAAATTGCATAGTGTATGTGCTGTACGGGCGTCAGATCGATTGGTCAATCGATGGGACAGTATATGGGCACTCTTAAGCCTAAGGTCTAAGAACATTTAAAGCGTTGGATTTCATGAGCCACTTTGCAAATACAAATCACCCCCCGAAATAAATTCCTGGGTTCGCCCCTGATGTAAACGATCATCTAATTTGTTGAAACAACTATTTCTTAGTACAAATCAACCATGTTCATGGTAAATTTGAAATAGTAGTATTAACTTGGTTGCATAGTTAATGTTACAATAAGTTTTCTCTGAGTGTGTGAAATAAAGTGCAACTGCATTATTTTCGCTGCCGAAATCCGGTGTGGAGACTTTCGTGTGAAGTGAGTACAACCAAGCGAATTCGTTTTCACAATCATCAAAATTTTGACAGTATCTGCATGGATTTCACATGAAATGACGATGTTAGGACCTACTGTTAAAACGAAAAAAAAATAGAGAACGGTGTGTCATGTCGCCATACTTGACAGTTTGGAAGCTTTTAAAATGCTATTGGGTGAATTCACATTGTAAGAAGTTACCGGACGGGTAAACTTGCAAGACAAGAACCATCGTATAATCATTTCACACTATCCGATCAAAACACGGACCGGCGAACAATAATCACACAGCAAGTATGTATAAATGTTGCCATGCACGCTCCAAAGTTAGTGTACAATGAAGTGACGAGTCGACAAGATTAAAATGCAAGTAAAACACGCGCTAATTGTCGTCGCAGAACGCCTGAACTATCGGTAGATGCAATCGTCTTATCGATCGTACGATTCTTACGAAAGAAAAACAATCGTGTCACGATTTTTTTCTTTCGTAAGACTCGTTCTTACAATTTGAAATGCACAATGCTTGTCTGCTGGCCACCACAAAAGCTCTCTTGTCTTGCAAGTTTACCCGTCCGGTTTCGTCTTACAATCTGAAATCAGCCATTCAGTCTGATTCGGATCGCTCTTGTTGTTTTGTAGCCGATATGTAGATATGTATACAAAAATTTGCGCTGATCTCATCCAGATACCTAAAGGCCGGCACAGCGAACAAAATTCAGTCTGCTTTTTGTCCTAAATTCGAAATTTATGTTTTTAGAATTTGTTTGCCAAGCTTTACAAGATGGACGACCACCAATCATTAATTTATTCAGAATCCTACCCAACATCCTATTATCATATAGTTCTGCCTAAACAGAAAGATTTTACCAGTTTGCCAAAAAAAAAAAATTAAAAACAGTTACAACAGAAATCATATAGACTAGCAAAAATCTAATAGACTCCTATAGAATTTTTAAATTACATATTATTAATGCACACTCCAATCAAGCATTGTTTCTAAGCTCCGCAAAAAAAAACAACATGAAAATCTAAAACACCAACTAAGTGCTACCCCCGAGCCTCAAAATTAGCATCTATGCTGCGGTACTATTTTGCCGAAAACATAATGGAATAAATTGCCTTTTAACTGCGATTTTAGTTTGTTGAATTATCTTTTCTGTTTCTAAAAATAATCAGCTATAGATGCTGCTGCTGCTAGAACAACACATTAAAATTTTTGCGTTCGGATTCAGACACTATTGTTGAAACAATTCAAAATTAATAATACAAATTTCAGTCTACGATCAGGTGTGAGAAAATCTCGAGCTAAATAGCGGACTTGAATGACGGTTATTTTAACGAAACCAAGAAAAAAAAACTATCCAGGTCATCTAATAAAATTGCTCACACAAGTTGGTTTTTTTTTGCAGAAATATAGAAAAAGCGAGAATTGAACCATAAAGCTTATGAAAAAGATGGAGAAGACGAGGAAAAAAAAAAACAAATTAAAAGGGAAAAATCCAAAATGTTTTGTCTGATTGAGAGTGATTTCGCACAGTGTGAACCTTCATGGTCGCTATACATCAAAATCAAGTAGCATTTATCAAACGTAAAAAATGTGGGACTCTGGTTAAAATCGAAAGTTGCACAAACGCATATACATCGGAAAGATGCAATTTTTGTCGGTCTATTTGAAATGATCTTTCCATTCCATCATCATCATCATCATAAGGAACACCGCGCGCCGCCCGGCGTCATCAGTGGTGATCCGAACAACCACCTTTTATTGGCCAATGACCATCGCCAATTTATCAAAGAGATCAATCTATTATTTTTGGTATGTTTCTTTTTTTTTTGTTATTTTTCACATGGAGCAATTCACTTTTCACTTTTGGACGCGATTAATATTCACAGTGTACGGTGTGAAAATTGACACTTTTTGGTGTCTCATAGAGTCCAAAGACTTTTTTGGAATGATTCATTCCTCCTGAAAATTATTGATAAATTTATCAATAATGAGTGTAATAATCCTGTTTGATAAAGCATTAATTTACCAAAAGGTTTTCATTTCCACTTTAAAGAAATCGACACCAAATGGTGTTTATATATATATTATATATTTATATATTCAAATGAACCTCTTTAACGAAAAATCAAAGCCCCATCACCAAACCACATATGTATGTATGTAAAAAAAAATTTGTTATTGTTGCAACACAATATAGTGGGACTCGAACCTAGGATCCCATGCGCGCTAGTCAAACGCCTGACTCCAACAATTGGATTATGAAGACTACTTGATTGGGAACAAATTATTTTTCATTCAAAAATAAAATGACATGAAATCTATGTACATATACATATCTATATGTATGTATATATAAAAGAAAGTCGTGTTAGTTACACCATTTATAACTCGAGAACAGCTGGACAGATTTTCATGATTTTAGGTTTGTTGGATTAGGCTCTGCCAGAATAACATAATAATTATTGAAACATGAAAAAAAATCACAATGAGCGGAAATTTACAATGGGTTCTTTTCCACCTATTTCTGCGTGTATTTCTTTAACATATGAGCGGATTTCAGTAAATTTCTTCCGCAGGATTGGTCTCTAGCCAAACTAACAGGACAACCACCGAGACATATGAAAAATTCACAATGGGGCACAATTATGAAGACAATTCTTTTCTCTATACTTACTTCTGTCTTTCTTGAAAGAATTACAGGATTTCAGTAAGTTGACCCCACCTTATGGGTCTACACAAGGCTCCGTCCGGAATAGCTATACTGCTATTGAAGTAAACACAAAATTCACAACGGGCAACAATTCACAATGAGTTTTTTTTTCACAAATCTTTTTTTTTTATTTTTCTTGAACTTCTTAGCGGATTTTTCCTGAATATCAAAATAATATTGAAACATGCAAACAAATCAAAATGAGCAAAATTATAAAGATTTGTTTTCCGTGTATTTCTTTCTGTATTCCTTGAAAGAATTACCAGATGCTACTATAGGAACCGTGGTCGTTAAGGGGTTAATAATTTTATGGTTTTGTTTGAACCCTGCGTCGCCATTCATAATGAGTTCTTTTCCACAGACTGTCTGAATTGCTTGAACATGCTAGCGGATTTTCGAAGGTTTTCCCGAATAGCAAAATAAGTATTGAAAATTTCGGAAAAAAATCACAATAAGCAAAATTATGAAGACTGCTATTTTTCACATAATTTTGTTCTGTATTTCTTGAACGAATTCCAATATTTCAGTAAATTGATTCCACCGGATTTGTCTGCAACCAGAATGTCTCTACTGAAATATGCAAAACATTCACAATAAGCAAAATTATAAAAACCCTTTTTTTGAAATACTTTTGTCTAATCTTCTGAACTAATTCAATATCGAGTAAATTTGCACCACGGGATTTGATTCCATTTGGATGTATCAAATGGGAAAGCAACAGCAACGCATTGGTCTCAGTGATGACACGATCACAAGTACAAAATTCACAATGAACAAAATTATAGAGACGGATTTTTACACACTTTCGCATTTATCTCCTGAACGGAGGTAAGCATATTCTGGTAAAAACGCTACGCCAAATGGGACTCTACTCCAAAAATAAATTTGTAAATTTGCCCTACCGGATGGGGCTCTACCTGAAAACATCAGAATAACTATTGAAAAATGTAACGCTCAAAAGAAAATACGCATTGAATCCTCTGCATAATTCTTAAAAGAAAGCAGTTTATATTTCAATTCAGGAGGTATATTGTCTATACCTCCTGAACTCTGTAGCGCATTTCACAAAATTAAATTTAGTATTTCAATTTTATTCGATTTGAAAGGGAATGTTAGTGCCAGGGCAGCGAGCCCAAGACAGCTTGTATATATATAAAAGAAAGTCGTGTTAGTTACACAATTTATAACTCAAGAACGCCTGGGCCGATTTCCATGATTTTGGGTTTGTTGGATTAGGCTTTCACCGGAATAGCATACTACCTATTAAAACATGCTAAAAATTCACAATGAGCTAAAGTTCCCAATGGTTTCTTTTTCACCTATTTCTGCGTGTATTTCTTTAACATATGAGCGGATTTCAGTAAATTTCTTCCACAGGATTGGTCTCTAGCCAAAGTAACAGGACAACCATCGAGACATATGAAAAATTCACAATGGGGCACAATTATGAAGACAGCTTTTTTTCTTACCCTTCTTTCTGTCTATCTTGAGCGAATTACAGGATTTCAGTAAGTTGACCCCACCTTATGGGTCTACACAAGGCTCCGACCGGAATGGCAATATAACCATTGAAATAAGCAGAAAATTCACAATGAGCAACAATTCACAATGAGCAACAATTCACAATGAGTTTTTTTTTGAAAATTTTTGTTTCTATTTCTTGACCGTTTTTGCGGATTTTTGGAATATCAGAATAACATTGACCCCACGCGAAAAAATTTATAATGAGCAAAATTATAAAGATTTGTTTTTCGCATATTTCTTTCTGTATTCCTTGAACGAATTGCCAGATTTCAGTCAACCGATTCCAGCGGATTGGTCTACACCTCCTTCCTCTTTGAATATCGAATTAAGTATCTTTCAAATTTACAATTAGTTTTGTAAATTTGCGAGCGAAGCGAGCTCTCACAGCTTGTTTACAATAAATTAACCGAACAGTTAGAAATTGATTTACAATCGGAAAATGTATGGTCCGCTACTATATTTTTTTTGTGATTTTGAAAAATTTTTATGAATAGAATATTTTTGGGTGTTTTTTTTTTCCTTAAATAGATTTTCAGATTTGTGCTTCAAAACCATGTATTCAAATGTGTCGGGTCATTCATCTGCCCCTTGCACTATTTTGAGTTTCAATAAATAAAAACCACACTTATACACAATTTTACCTGACATAGAATAAAACGCCTATAGGTTCTCCCCTGCAGACACAGCATAGGTATAGGTTTTAAAGTTAATCTATCCCGCAGAGGAGTCTTTTTCACATGTCTCACAGAATATCTGTGTGGCATGATACACTGAGAAAAATCATTTAGACTTTTTATCTAAAGTGAAGTATCTAATTTAAATTTAAATAGTTCTACTACAGAAATAGTAAATCATTCTAATCTTCGCGACTGAAAGTATTATTAAATTCGTTCATATTTTACCACTCAATATAAGAGGAAAAAATTTGGCGAATTCTTCCACTAAAGTTGTTCAGTGTATTATTTGAATATAAAATTTAACTATGCAAACAATCGTTGATTTTTCTGTATAGTATAGTAAAACTATTCTTGAAAACAATTCAACTACACTGAGCTTCAATGAAACCGGGCCACACTGTAAGCGCGAACTTTAATCAGAACAGGCATTGTGTTTGTTGCGTGAGTTAACGGTACTTCAGATAAAAATCAGAGTCATTTGAATTGCCATTAAATGCACTTTCTGTAGATGCAACTTTCATAGTTGTAAGTTACATACTTTTTGAGAAAATTGAGTTTGAGTTCGAAAGTGGCGAGTGGGAGCGGCTCAATTTTTGTGAAGCCGAGTGAATTTAAAATTGGCCAATTTTTACATAATAAATATCTATCTTTGCAAATTATGTAATTAATTGAGTTTGTAAATTAATTAGATGTTTCAACTAATGAGGAATAGAAAAATGCCCCATATCTTCGTAGCTGAAAATCAAAGACGACTTTTAGCCGATATGAACTACTTTTTAGAAGGTCGGTCTACTGTCTTTTTCTTTCAGTGTACACAGATTTTTGTTTGTGACACCACAGACCCAAACAGCACAGGGATGTATGGTTGATATGCAATGGCGTAGATCTATACAAAAACCTTTAGGCACTGACTATACCGTGCACTCGAGTCATGCTCAAGCTGCTCTGCTTTCGAATGGTCAGTCATATAAGCTGAGCACGTCTCGCAGCGTTTGTTTGCTGGAAAGAGAACCGCTGTAGGCGAACGAGTAAAGCCTCGGAGTTTGTGTGGCTCCACATAACCCGAGCCTTGAAGGGGCTACTTAGGGAGAAAGGTCTTGTGCAAAACGCCTGTGCGAATAAACCTAGCTGGTTTGTGGATTGATGTCCACACGACCCAAGTCGCATTCCTGGCTTGCCGAATAGATAGATGGAGCCTTCGTGACGAGAAAAGTAGCCCTACTAGTCTGGTTTGGTTTGAGCAGACGGGTAGTCACCGGTTGAACGAGCCGAAACTGATAAGTCGAATTCGTTAGGCTACACCTTCAAGGGGGCCAAAGGAGTATAACAGCTGCTATTGATTTTTAGCGAATAGTGTATCTCAGGGATGGTCCATCAAGGCGTTGGAATCGAGGTGGTTGTGGTGCTAGCCAAGTCGACCAGCTAGAGTCTGAACTTACGGGAAGGTTCAAAAGGGAGGCATCCCTTTCCGACTTATGTCTGGTAAAACCAGTCATTCCCGCAAGTGAGTGGGAGGTATGGCCATTGGCTTAGGAGCTCCCTAATGACAGGACCAGTAGACGTAGAATGACCTGACCCTAAATCGAATTAGGATTAATAAATACACACTTAAGCAAAAGTTGTACAAGTGCTACATTTAAATTTGAATATTTTTTTTCTTCTCCCTGACTACCTACCGGTCTGCACTCTTTTATCTTATGATCAGGGGAGCATCTCCAAAAATCCTGCAAAATTTCACAGATCAAGTAGTTTTTTTTCAATGGTCCTGTTTTGTTCTATTTTTCCCAGGCAATAACAATAGTATCGCCCTTTGGAATGTGTCAAGAATAATGCCTTCGCTTTTTCCGGCATGTCGTAGAAGGCTTCTAAAGGGACAGGAGATGATTAAACCCTCCTGAGCTTCGAAAATATCATTACAATTGTGCGTGTAACGAATTTGTTGCGCTCAAGGTTTGATATGTTTGAAGCTTACCAAAAAATTGAACCCTGTGTTTTTTGGGGTTAGAATTATAGACACAGAGATCGCAGCTTGTCGTAAAAGGCGACTTGAGGGATAGGGTATGTAGGCTTGTATCTCGCGTTCCTAAAATTTATCTTACACTCGAAACATTCAACGAGCCTCGAATACCTCCGACTGATTCAACGGCAATGTCTTTTGGCTATAAACAACGGACTACGATAGGTTTTTGGATCGTTCGGAGGATGTAGGGCGAGTGTAATAACACAAGGCTCACAGAAGGCGAACAGGAAATTACCGCAGACAACATCACTCTTCATGGACTGAGCGAAACAAGGTGGCTCGGTTCAGGAGAGACTTTATCACCAAGCTCTCGCACTGTATTGCTTTACTCTAGAAGTGAAGACAATAATACACCTCGGCAAGCGGGCGTCGGGATCCTGTTGACAAGGAATGCGGGCCGATTCCTAATCGACTGGAAACCTATTTCGCATAGTGTCATTTCAGACAGATCCAAGTCCATAATACGTAACATCACAATTACTTAGTGCTACGCACTGACTGAACCTGCCGCTAAATCTGCAAAGGACGTATTTTATCAGCGACTAGGCGACACCTTTGATAGGACTCCCAGAGGTGACAGTAAAATTATTATTGGGAATCCCAACGTCAAAGTCAGCATTGATAACATAGGCTTAGAACATTTTAAGGGCAATCACGTGTTTGGCGACAGGAACTATAATGGCGAAATATTCCTGGAGTTCTGTACAACTAGTTATTGGCGGCACTTTGTTCAAGCATAAAACCTGCAGCCAACATCTAAGGTTTCTCCTGATTGCTGTTTGAAAGGCTTGGAGAAACTGCCTCTTAGACATCAGGTCAAGAGTGGGGCTGATGTTGGGAGCGACCATCACAAGAATTTGCTTACGAACGGCAGCGATCCGACGGACTCATCACACGCGAATCTTGCTACGATTTAATGTGCAAAAGCTAAAAAATCCATTCATACTGCCTTGCCGTAAAAGCTATTGCAATTCTCTTACCCTTGAGAATCCTTCAATTGAAGAGAGATTGAATGAAACAAAGGATTCTTTCATTACGCGTGGCAAAGCAATCGTAGGACGTTTGGACCATGGTGGGAGACTATTTATAAGTGACGCCACTTGGTCTCTTATCTCAGTACTCAAGAGAGATACGGAACAAATCAGTTCTACGGCTGATGGCTCAGCTAAAAATCAATTCAGACCTGAATACCGATCTATACCGGTCTATACAAAAAAGCCGCGCAGAGAAGTGTGAGGCGTGACAAGCGTACTTTTGTCAACGCTTTAGGGAACGAGGCAGGTGATATGGCTTAGCGGGGTGAAAGATCTCTGCTTATTACCGAAGAACAGCAGCTTCAGAGATGGAAAGAGCACTTTTTTAAGATCTTCGACAACTACCTTGGACATACAAGTGCTTCTTCATGCGCAGAGGAAGTCGTCCCTCCAGTAGCCGATATTAATTCCAGAACAGGCTTTGGGCCTGCGAGTGCATATTCATCGGCAGAAGAAGACGTCCCCCAATAGCCAGTATTAATTCCAGACCACCATCTAAGACAGAATTAAAGCGGGTTATCGAATCTATGCACGCCGGTAAGGCCCCGGTGAAAGATGGAATTCCGGTTGAATTATTTAGAGCGGATTCAAGGGCTACAGCGGATATTCTGCTTCCTCTCACCAGAAAGTGTCGGGAAACCGAAACTCTTCCAGGCGAATGGAAAAAAAGGATTGTAGTAATTGGCATGGGATTTGCCTATTTCCAGCTGTCTCCAAGCTGACGGCTAAAATGATTTCGAAACGGATCAAGGATGAAGTTGATCGCACGTTGAGTGATGAACAAGTTGGCTTTCACTGGCTACACCATCTTAGGGTATAATAAAATATCCATTGGTAACAGTACACAAAATGTTACGCATGTGAATTGGTGTAACCAAAAGGGACCACATCAAGAGTAGATACATCCGAGGCAGCTTGTCCATAGACCAACCAATCACCGAAAAGCTCAAAGACCGACAAATGGATTGGTATTGCCATGTTCAAAGGCGCCCGCCTGAGAACCCCGCAAAGAAACCGATATGAATGGAAGTTCCACTTGATGAACCCAAGGCCAGAGGCAGACCGAAGAACACCTGGATGTGTCAAATGAAAAAGTAACAACTTCGCATTGGTCTCGGCGATGACACGATCCAAGATTAGAGCTGCCTGTAGAAATATGCTGAGGCATTACCGCCAAAACGGGCGATGGGCGATGTGCAAACACCGCAGGTCGTGCGACGCGACGCGAAGCCATAGAGTGTTTAAAGAACGAGGCAAGGAAGAAGAAAGGTAACAGTACACAGACTGTTACCAAGGCACCGATAGGATGTATATATCTCAATTATTAGTCCTAAAACCATAATGCCCCGTGCACAATAACAGAACGTGCTACAATAAAGATCCAACTATATTTATCAGATACGTGATGTAGTTGGTACCAACTCTGTTCCACCTATAAGTTAACTCTCAGGAGTGTATGATTAACTTGAAAAGAAAGTAGAACGATACAGTCTGCGCAAAATGAATAAGAAACTTAAACTATCCGATATCTACATACATACACTCATACAAAACCATGAAGAGACCATAAGAAACCGGACCCCGAACTTATGAACAAACCTAGAGAAACAGCTGTTAAATAAAAAAAAATCCAATATACCATCGGAATGTAATGTAAAAGACATAAAGGAATGGGAGTTAGTATAGAAAACAGTTTGAAATTTCTCATAATCATATACATAAGTACATATAGTTACAGAGCAGAGATACAATTTCTTCTTAAACTCCTATAACAATAAGAGCATGTTGTACTGTGTACGGGTACGCTATGATGAAGAACTGACTGACTATATGGGCAACTCCATGGATTTATTAGAAGAGCTTACTGTCTTTCTATAAAGATCTATGTGCATGGACGTTTTTTTTTCTACGATCTTCTATCTGAAAACGATTCCCGCTGTTCCATCGTATACAGCTATAACAAATCTGTCTATATCACTCTGCGAAAAAATGAAAGTGACTTAACGATATTTAATGTTGTGTAGAGGATTATTTAAGATATCTCTAAATTTAGTGTATAGAGTGAGAGCTGTGATTTTAGTATACTCGTGTATACTATAAATATACATGTTTCATTTTAGAAGAAAGTTCTTCAGATTTTGACTCTTTTTTTTTCAATTTTTATGAACGTATCGCCTTAAGTATCTCTATATGAGAGACGAAGTAAAGATTGAAATTATATTATAGGTTTTCTAACGGTTCTTTGCCCATTATATTTCAAATTTTAACTACTACAAGAAGTTAAAGGCATATACGTATAATACCTGTTTAGATTTGGTATTTAAAAAATGAAAATCTCATTAGAAGATATGCCCTAAAGTAGGTTGATTTGGTATAGTGTTTATAAATGGAGTATCAACGTGAAATATATTCATGAAATATTTAAGGAAAAGTAAGTAGGTTGTGACGCATATTCGGCCCAATTGATGTATTAGAAATAGTTTTGGATGGAATTTATTCACATTGATTTGATCTGAAACAATTAAAGAAAATGTTTGAATCAAATAAAGATACATTTGGAATAAATGATTCAATTTTTTTGGAAGACAGTTTTTTTTCTTGGGGAAGACATGTATCCCAACTAACAAATTTAACCTTTGGTTAAGAACAATAGTTCTGTTAGAGCATGTATTAGACACATTGCAACGAAACATTTCTCTTAAAATATCTATAAACTGTTTACGATAACGCCTGTTAATGTGCTTAATAAAGACTCTCTTCTGTATTCTTAATGAAAACTATTTTCAGCCTATCCAGGCTTATTGCGGCCCTGTAATATGCTTCCATATGTAGGTTAAACAGGATTAGCCACCAGTAAAATGTTCTCAGCAAGCTACGCGCGTTATGTGGACTTGCCGGAACTTCTATGGCAAGACTTAGGGTCTTTTGCCCAGAATGACGGAGTGGTTATACAGTACGCTAGTACAATCTGTAATCACTTATGCCTCTCTATCTCTAGTGTGGTGTGGTGACCTAAAACACTTCAACGCAACACCATCAAGAGCTGTAATAAGCTCCAATGACTTGCCTGTCTTGGCATCACTGGTGCTTTTACCACTACATTTACCCTAGCCATGGAAGCTATATGGGGAATGACGCCACTGCATATCTTCATACACGAAACTACAACACTAAGTGCTATTAAAACCAACCTATCATCTGATACTCGTATCGGGGACACATGCGTATCCTGCAACAAGCTCCTGGCCTATCAATCTGCCAGGTATCAGATTATTTGATCACGAAACTGCACTTCGGCAGGAAGTTTGCCCTTCACATCACAGATCGGAAGGAATGGGCTAATGGCAGCGGGTGTATCGAACCTAGAAGCACCACTTGATTTACTGATGGCTCTAAGACCGATCACGGTGTAGGTGCTGGAGTGTTTGGACTCAATACCAGGATCTTGGTTGCAATGGGCAAATGGCCTAGTATCTTCCAAGCCGAAATTCATGCCATCGGGACGGGGTCTCCTTAGTGCTCATATCGCCATTTGCACTGATAGCCAGGCAGCCATTAAGGCGCTAGCTTCACACAAGTTTACCTCGAAGATGGTCAGCGAGTGCTTCGACCTTCTTCAGAACCTCTCCATCCGTAACTCTGTTTCAAACTTTTGGGTACCGGGTCACAGAGGCGTTGAAGGAAATGAATACGCGGACGAATTAGCATGAAGGGGGGGGGGGCTCATCTTCTATTCTCATCGGTCCTGAGCCCTTTTGTGGAATAAGCTGGAGAGCTGCTAGAGGTGTAATTGATAACTGGTCTTCGGGCCTGAGGCTTAACTACTGCACATCGCACCATGGCCTAACAGTTTTAAAAGAGCTAGTATGTCCCTTCTGCTACTCCGATATAAAATCTCCGCGCAGAACCGAGCATAGA
This sequence comes from Microchrysa polita, assembly GCA_949715475.1. NCBI lineage: Eukaryota > Metazoa > Arthropoda > Insecta > Diptera > Stratiomyidae > Microchrysa > Microchrysa polita. The sequence continues at coordinate 65,355,256 of OX454421.1, read as the reverse complement.
CTATTGATAGGCTTTCTTACGGGTCACTTCGGGCTCCGCTAAAAAAATAAAATTGGTCTATCAAGGGAGACTCAATGTCGCCTTTGCCTGGAGGAAGACCAAACCTCCGTTGGAATGTCCGGCGATCGCCAGGTCCAGGAGATCAATCCTTGGATGCGATTTGCTAAGCACCAGAATGATTAGGTGTTCCTCTTTGAAGAATCTTCTAGGCTTTATTAAATTGGTTGACGACCTTCTCGATTAAAGGACTATGGTACAATTACAATCTACATACCGTCTAGGTAGCAGTATTATTATGCTTCCATTAAAGTTTCATAAGCCTTTGGACTCTTAAAAAAATTGATTTTGAGTTCTATAAAAGCTTCTTCTGTGTTACTTAAATATTACAAGAAGTATCGCATAAATAACCTTTGAATGAAAGAGGATGAAACTGGATCGATGAATTTAATTTCCCTATGGAGTATCGCGACTGATCCTTTTGCAATAGAATTTTCATAATAACAGTGTCTTAGAGATTATCTGTCGATCAAGTTTAGATGATTTGGATGAAGTCTGATACTAGTTACATAAGCAGACTTTGCAATGGAAATGACTTATTCTGGTATGAATCCTGTAATAGTTTACCATAGGATTTTTTATTGAATCGTAAAAATGTTCTTTTGTTACTTCTAATTGGGATGTGGTCCCTTGAGCCGATCATCGAGGGAATTACTTCGCCTGACACTGCGTAACTCTCAATTTAAATTTTCTTAATATATCCCCTTGACTTGGATGATTTTAAATACGGCTAACTCCGGCGCAAATAGAGTTTTCATTCAGCGCGTTTTACTCATTTTGATAAAACGGATTTAAGTAAATTTGCGCCTATATAGGCAATTTTATAATTTTGTCACGTAACGATGGAACAAAAAGGCACGACAGACTCAAGAAGAAGACTTTCATATTCTTTCCAAATACCCAGAGTAACCCAACTAACTAATAATACTTCAGAGAATATTCTTTTCTAATATAGTAATAGAATCACTTTTCTGGGAATAAACGCTGAATGCCAATAATGACATTTGGCTCCGTTTTTCTTTCCTTACAACCTTGTGGCAGCACTAAAAAAAGCTTCGAAAAATGTATGTTATATCAGACTATTATATATCTACGTGCGTATTATGCCATCACGTATTATGTAGTCTGGTTGGTGTAGTGTTTAATACGCATACCTTCGGTGCACAGGGTCGTGGGTTCGATTCTCACCGTGAAAACAGTGTTGTCCAAACTCACGACCCATGTGACAAACTATGATCTCACTCAGATGTTAATCGAGTACCCAATTATGGTGATAAATAACACTGCTGAGCGTGCTGTTGTTCCCAACACTTCAACAAAAAAAAACAGTTAAGATCCAGATAATCGGATGTCACTAACACATTTCTGCGGCCTTACTTCAATGTTGCACAGTCGCGGCAGTTATTTATTTATATTATGTCATTCAATAAACACAAAAGAAAAGTATCAATGGAGTACGTTTTCGCTTCATGTTTAGAAAAAGTGTTATGAAAGCTTTATAGCACTATCTTTAAATTTCAAGGTATTTAAGCGTGTGTGTGAGTGCCATGATCCCAGAGTATGCTAGAAGTTTTGCCGAAAATGTTCAAGGATTACTTATCGGATCAAAATACTCCTTTAAGCGATGTCACACGCTAAATAGAGTTTAGTATTACTATAGGATTCCCATATAGGGTAAAAAAGTTCTTCAAAGCATACACATTAAACACCAAAGAAAAGTATTACCTAATGGAGTACTTTTTCGCTTCATGTTTAGAAAAAGTGTTATGAAAGTTTTATAGCACTATCTTTAAATTTCCACGTATTTAAGCGTGTGTGTGAGTGCCATGATCCCAGAGTATGCTAAAAGTTCTGCCGAAAATGTTCAAGGATTACTTATCGGATCAAAATACTCCTTTAAGCGATGTCACACGCTAAATAGAGTTTAGTATTACTATGGGATTCCCATATAGGGTAAAAAAGTTCTTCAAAGCATACACATTGTTAGTTGGGGTCCGCATAAATGTCAATTGTGTCAGCCCACCATCAAGAAAGTTACATAATACAATTTTGAATACACTCTTAGCTGCCCTAGTTGATTTGTTTGTTGGCGATAGATACTCTTCCAATCTCCCCTCTCTGTTGTGCTTCGCAAAAAGTAAAATCAGAAATGAAATAATGAAATAAAATTGTTCTTTTTATAACCTTCACTCTTTCTCCCTCTTTCTTTTGCTCCCTACCTCTCTCCATTTTGGTTTTCTCTCACTTTCTCCGGCATTCTTTATCGATCACACGTAAAGACGTCACTGCAATGTCATTGCTCTTCACTCTTTGATTTGTGTATCCCCCATCCCAATCTTTGCATGTTCACTTTGATGTTTTTTCTGCATAAGGTAAGAATATATATGCTCTCTCTGGATTGAATACCGTGACAGTTATAAAACTGAATGTTATAAGACTAAAAATTTATTTTGTTTAATTTGATCTAAGTATCCTAAATTTAAAAAAAAAATTATTTTTCCACTAAACATCGAGAATGGAGTCAATTTCTAGAACTCTGTTCTCTACTACGAATAGATACAAATAAGTCTTTTGAAAAAAAAAATTATGATTAATCGAATAATATAGTTCCGGTCCGAGAAAAAATTCGAATCGATCAAACCAATGTAAATAAACACTCTCCCCCAACTAAAATACAAGAGACAACGCCGCGCCGCCACCGCTCCGCATCGTTCTAAATATAGAGAACGCTGTTCTTTTTTATTGCGAAATTTATCATTATTCTGTCAGAATCGTATATATGGTAATCGATTACTCTAGCGTAAATATTTTTATCGTCCCTACGCACATAGGTACTCATAACGAGCCGCCCGCGATTCTGATTAATTACGGCTGTCGCGCAATTTTCTATATAGTTACATCCAATCTATCATAATTGGACAACATCATGAAACCAATATTAGTGGATTCTAAGGAATATGATTGACAAATCAATATTGATAACTGGGAATTTTCTGCATTTTGTGAATTGACTTGCTATAAATTGGAAATTTCGTAGATACATAGAATAAAAAAAATGAATAAAATTTGTCGAGTTTCAGTCACGAGATTTACAAGTCTCAATAAGGAAATTAGCATTTTATATCAACATCAGATTTTCAAACTTTAATTGAAATTTAGCGAGTTTACTCGCTACAAAGAAGGAAGGTACCTGTGTACTCGTAACTTGATAAATTTTATTCGTTACAAGTTACTCGCACCTATGAAATATGCAGTTTGTAGCGAGTAAACTCGCTGAATTTTATTAAAGCTTAATTTCTGGCGTGAATATGAAAAATTAATTAAAAAAGCATTTTCACCGCCTAAATAATTTTGTTTGGCAAAATACTACAACTGAAAATGTAAATTAAGTGTACTTACAGCAATATCTTGTAGTGTATTGACAATTCGGTTGTGATTGTGCCATCTTTTTGATAAAAACATTCGTCATCATACTTTTACACGATTATATTCCTTTTATGTTGTGTTTGTTTGTTTGTTTGCTTGGTTTGATCGGGTTGTGTCCAGTGGGGTTGTTTAAAACAGATCCGATCATTCGTCACACACACGTTTGTATTGTAAATATATTTATGGCCGTATAGATGGCGTTGTGAGTAAGTTTTAAGGGGGGGGGGATCTTGCACAATACTTTTTATTTTAATCCACTTTCATTTCAAGTCACTTTGAGGGGGGATGAGGGGACGTGTTTTTTTTTTCAATTTTTAATTTAGATTCAGATATTTTGATTCAATCTGAACTGATATTTCAGTTTTGATAATAATAATAATCTTTATTCACGACACTGTAAGGGTATGGAGAAGAGAAATCGAAAAACACCTCGGAGATATAATTTCTCAACGATAAGTACACGATAATATAATAATAATGTCAGGGTATGCATATGTGTGCGTATGTAGTCTCATTAAAGGCTCATTATCCGCGCACTTAAGATTCAGGTGAAACTATATCTTTTACTTTCGGTCTTATTTTTTGATAAGATTTTAATGACGGAGTCGCGAATTTCTATATGTGACTAATGGGTCAATTCAGATAAAACTGACAATTTTGTTGCAAAATTAATTGTTTCTCTTATTCCGATTAATTTTGCTCGTCTTTCATATACAACTGACGGATATTCTTCTTCATCCATAAATATACTTATTATTATTCCACTTGGCTTTTCCGTTTACATTAACGTTTTTTCTTCTTTCTTTTAATTCAATTGTATACGCTCTTGTTGGCGCTACTGTTGTTGTTTTTGTTGCTTTACAGTTACGTCTCTTTGCAAAGAGAAATTGTTCTAAATAACCGACATATACAATCTCATACACGACGCGAGTAATACGTACGTTATAACGATCTTCTAACTATACCAAGAGTCGCGTAGTTTTGCGCGATATACCGCACTAGCGCAACTTTCTAAGAATGAGGTTAGTTAGAATATTATTGTACAGTGTTGAATCGTTCGTACATACCGCGACATAAGATACTTGTATCTTTCTGAGACATGAAAATGCACATACAGAACAAACGGTTAAGTGAGTATACTACGCGCGACAAAGACGGTTACCAACAACACTATAAGTTTGAACAATTCACAATTTCTTCTTCTGCTTCTGCTTCGGTCTTAGATCACATATAGTTTGACACAGTTTCATGCCTATAGGGATTTACTAGAGATAGTTTTACACTGGCTAGTATCTTCTTCAGTCGAATATCTAGGTCACTGTGGAAAATTTCACTTAAAAATATTCCTTACAAAATTAGGAGGGAGTGGAGGTTAGCCGTGCACACCAGACAACAAGAAATTCTTCACCATCAATATTTGAGTTCTCGCACAAGATTCCATTTTTGCTAGACGCGACATGAACGCAAGAAACGAAAGGACGAAATCAACAAAAATCCACGACACTTTCAAAACTTATCACGGCCAGCTTTCAGGAAGATCACTAATATACATTCACGGATATCCATTTAGTCAATCACTGTATACACTCAATAAAAAATTAAAATAAATCCAAAAAATCCATAGAAGGGTCCGTGAAGTCCTTCGCGAGTCCTAATTGGAACTTTCACTTTTTTTCCCCGTGTCGATATGAGAATTTTTCAACGGATTTTCGTACTAGACGCTCGTTCGACTGACTGACGGAACACTCAGTGTAAATGACGGACAAAACACAGGTGTCTCTGATAAGAACCGATTAGCGAGCGCAGCACAATTTCGACAACAGGTACAATTCGGTTGGAAGGTGTCGCACGTTTGGCGATCGTTGAAAACTTCAGATGCGCGAGAACTCCCCGTGAAACTTCTTCTGCTTTTCTTTCTGCTTCTTCTTCTACTTAGTCGCGAGTCAGATCGACCTTAGAGGTGTGTGTATGTATGTGCGAGGTAAAACTTTCTCGCGAACGGCTTAACGTCTTGAGCTTATGCTTGACTCACCATAGATACATATACTCGAGCCACACCATCAGCCAGCCAGCCAGCAGCAGCATAAAGGTAAAAGCCCGTTTTGTAAAAGATTTCTTCTTCTTCGATGGCTTTTGCTGGTTTCTGCTTCTTTGGTCAAAATACCCCCCGCGATCGAACGCGGTTGCCATGCCTATACCTTTTGAGGTACTATTGGAGGAGATTATGGAGGAAATGGTGGAAATGCTGGTTGCGGATGATGATGATGGCCTTTCTCCAAATCCAAACTATCCGGATTCAGTAGAGTCCGATGTACGTACGTATAGTATCGAGATGCTTTAAGCTAAGGTCTTTGAATAATAAGAAAGAAAAAAAAAACATATTCGAATGGGAAATTGGAGTATTTGGAATGGGCACGAGTAAGATCTGCAAGATTCGTTATAGCACAACCGCACACTAGAGTCTTGGGAATTATTAGATGGGCGGCTACAGAGTCGAAGAATATTCATTCAGCAAAAATAGAAAGATAGTAAGATACACTTAGAGCTTCGGGCATGTCAAACTCGCGGCCCGCGGGCCGCATGCGGTCCGTCAAGTTGAAGTAAAACGATGGCTATCAGCCCAGTTCATATGGAAAAAAGATACAGAAGTTTAACTTAAGTCAGTGGCTTATGCGAATTAACTCGAATAGGGAGAAAACTTTTTTTTTCGAATTTACAATAATTTTTGGAAATATCGTAAAAGACGGATAAGTGCAATACGCGAAAGTGCTAAACTCGGATAAGTGCACAAATATTTCATGCACCATCAATTGAATGCGATTGTCAATACATTTCACAACGTATAACTGCACAACCCGCATAAGAGCACACAATTTTTCGGCAGCATGGACAGCATTTGCAAACTAGTCATGATTAAGGTTAGTTATGCGGTAGTTCCTTGACCAGTGACGTAGATAAGGTGGGGATCGAAGGAATTAGCCCCCCCCCCCCCTCTCTCTTTCGGTCACACGTTTTTCATCTTTACCGTACGTAAAAGAGACCGAGACTGAGGCAAATTTCGGGCGCGGCCGAAATTTTTATACCCTTTGCTCTCCTCAGGCTAAAATTGCTTTGGGGGATAGTACGATTCCATTTGTTTTGTCCTTTTTTTGTTTTGATAAAGACACATTAATTCAAGGTGTTGTGAAATTGGAATTGTAAAAAATGTTTCTTCGAAGAACCAAAATGAGGGGGGGGGGGTTGTATGGTATGGGCCCCATGCGCCGATTTGATCCATTCTTACATATGTTTTGTGTTATTAATAGAAACACATTTGTGTGAGATTTGGTTGAAATTGGTGCACAAATAAAAAAGTTTTTTTTTATAGTCCTGACACACTAGACCATGCATTTTCAAAGTGGTCCCTACGGACCCCTTGGGAAGGAAAAAAACACAAAATTTCGTTCAGAATATGCCAACGGCAGATTCAAATTTATTGAAATTAGAGAATTTCACAAATCATTGCCTCATTGAACTGTCAAAGCTATGTTATCCGGCCGGACTCGAAGCTCAATCACACGTTCGCATTTTGTAAAGTAGAAAGACGCGACCAGACGTTGAAGCAATACCAGAACCGATCATATATATATCCGATGTCATCTCCGTTATTGTATAGTTTAATTGGGCCAAATATTCTTGATCATTACAATACAGTGCATGTGTCTCGCCATTTCGGCGTATTTGAAGTGAACTTTTCACTCTTAACAAGAAATAAAGATATATTTGCAAACTTGCCTAAACAAAATGAAGACCTTTTGGTTTACTGCGAGCACCTTGAGGAACTGCATTCGGATTTTAAAAGAAGGTTCGAAGGTATTCTTAAACTAAATATTCCTGAATGCGTGTTGAATCCGTTTTCATTTAGTCAAGAAGAGGACATTTTCAAGCAGGAGCAACTTTTTGAGTTGTCAACGAATGAAGAGCTGAAACATAAATTCGGGGAACCAATTTCGGCTTCGAAAACCATACCAAGTCTGTATCCCGAATTGTGGGCCACGGTTGATATCGCTTTTCCCTCAACGTGTTTATGTAGTTGAACGCGGTTTTAGCGCCGTTATGAGGCATATAGCTAAAAAAAGAAACAGATTAGACATAAATGCTCGGGGGACTTAAGGCTTATAGGAAACCCAACATAAAGAAAATCATATCGTCCCATCAAAAGCATTATGATGCATCTTTTTTATATTTTTGGAGTAGTTATGTGTATGAGTCAGTGGCGTAACGTTTCCCCAATTTGATCTGTTCGAAGTTGGAATGGAGGCCCCTTATATTCGATTTTTAACCAGGAACTATTGACAAAACTTGTATTTAAAGCAGTCACCAAATGAGAAAAGCAACGAAGATCTTTTGTTTTAGTAGCATGATCCAAAGGTTTTTTTTTGCACCAAAATGTGCTCATTAGTGTTGCTATTTTGAAGTAAAATAAATACAGAAAATTCCATTTTGAAATTCCAAATTTTATAACGAAAAAGTATTCGCGATCTTGAAAAATGATTCCCTCACTCTCCGAAATACTATCAACGCCACTGTGCCTGGCACCCTACAAACATAAAAAGAAACGCAAAAAAAAAAACAATATTGTCGTGCCAGCATTGCCTTAGGAGTTTTTTTTCGAGATTGCGTTATCGAGTAGTACATACATACATATCCATAAATGAATGCCAAAAACGTTTCTTCGGCAACTGAATTTGAAGTATAGTATGTGATCCAGCTGTTAGCAACACTACTCCTAGTCCAGTGGCTCTCAACGTTTTTTGGTGCGCAATCCTTTTGCAATCCAATCGGAAAGGATAAACAATCTTTGTCTTGGTCGATTCTTTGCTGATTTATAATCGATGTTTTCTGCATTGCATTCAATTCAATTCATTTATTTACTTACTCCCTCCTATGTAAGCATTGCTTGTGTTTAGGAGGGAGGATCACCATAATTTACAAATATTTACAATTTTTACTTTTGTTTTAAATTCATTTGACATTAAAATTCATTTTTTTAAATTACGTACAAGTAGTATAATATTAATCAATTTATAATTAAGGATGGATATATTTCATTTTTAAGTTTAATTATTTGCCAATATAAAGTCGTTAAGCTGAATATTTTAAGTGAGCTTTTAAATTTTTCTTGAAGTGCATTTCATTTTCCGACATGTTTTTTAAAAATCTGCGTGATTCATTATAAAGCTTAGGTCCCGTGAATGTGAAATGTCTTTGAGTTGCTTCAGTCTGTCCTTGTGGAATTGTCATGTCTGTATTCCTGGTTCTGGTGTTAAATGGATGGTTTACAGTTTACAGGAACAAAACAATTTCTTTTTGTCATATATGATAGAACCTTCAGGGTGTATAGGTTTAGCAGTGTGAATGTATTTGTCAGTACAAAAATATGGTTGGATGGGTACGTTTTTGGCACTTTTGCAATGAGTTTTAATACCCTTTTTTGTGTAATACTCAAATGGTTCAAATGGGTAATATAAGTTGCACCCCAAGCAATTATACCATATGTTAGTACTGATTGGAATAAAGATCCGTAAATTTTCAGCAGTTGACCGATATTTAATATGCGCGACAGGTTGTAGAAAATCGGTAAAAGACTTCTAAATTTGTTATTTAAGTTTGCAATATGTTCTTTCCATCTTAAGTTATTGTCTATAATTAAACCTAAGGTATTTACTCGATGTTTTATTTGATAATTCAATCGATCTTTGGCCACTTGAATCTCCTATGTTTATTTTGACTTTATGGTTACTTTGTGGTAGTCCCGTTTGATTAGTAGAAAATGGAACAACGTTGGTTTTATCCAGATTAAGTTTCAATGAATGAACGTTTGTCCACTTAATAATTTCTTTCATTTTAGCGTTTGCTCTGCTATAACATTCTGTCCAATCAGAACCGGTCACAATTATTGCTGTGTCATCTGCAAAGCCTATAATTTCCGTAAAGGAATCTGATAGCTTGAATAAAGATGTTACATATATTGTATATAATAATAGAGGTGACAAAACAGTTCCTTGTGGAAGTCCATACCCTGTATTTGAAACTTTTTCACTCAGTATCTCATTTGTTTTCATTAAATGATATTCTGCTGAAATTTCAGAGTAGAAGAGACTAAAACAACAATCAAGTGTACAAAGTTAGGTTTTTTTTAAATTTTAGCGAAATTTTTAATATTTAATATTAGTTAAGTGTAAGTGTGCTCATTGCAAAAATTCATTAGAGCAGACGTGTCAAACCAGCAGCCAATTTTACGTATTTATGCGCTCCAAGCTGGAGAAATTCAATAATAGGCGTGTTTGTACTCCGGCGTAGGTTAACAATTACAACATGACCCATACAAATTATGTTGTTATTGTAGTTATTGCAGTTACACTAAACTAATATACACCGGAGTACAAGAAAAACACGTCTATTATTGAATGAATGCACTGTCTTGGACTTTCAGTCCTTGCATTATTTTTGCATCCTGATAATTATATGTCAGCCTCCAGTGGCGCAACCACGAGAAGGCCTAAATCCGAGACCCAGAAATTAGGAAATGAAAAATTGCAAGCTGAAATATGTATGAAGCAAAGCATTTCGTTGCAGATTCTTGGAGCATTCGTTATTTGCCACGTTTGATGATCTGCTCAAGCTGCAACCAACCAAAATTTTAAAAACATCTTTGCACAGAAAAGCAGAATTCAAACGCGCAGGTGTTAGGTGATTAAAAAAAAAACACATTTTCAAAATAAATGTTTAAAAAAACTGCCTGGAATGAGAATACCGATTTTACCGAGCTCCAAATATTTATATTAAGTCAGTGGAACCTCCCTAAGTTGACCACTCTAGGGCGGAAAAATTTTGGTCAAGATAGAGAGGTGGTCAACTTAAGGGAGTTTGTTTGGAATAGAGATTTTGGGTAATGAAAACATACTATGTATGAAAAAATCAAGTAACATATATATTTTCTCGTGCATAATTCCTATCAACATTAAAATACATTCAAACAATAAATTCTAATGTCATAAGTATTATTAGGGAGGCCAGGAAGCACAACATCTGAGGCATCTTCGTCGTTTTCGTAAATTTTTGTTGTGTCTGCGTCCAAAACAAATCCTGCTTTTCTGAAACATTGTTGGATGGAAATCTCAGACACCTTTTACCAAGCAGAACTGATCCTTAGTACAGCATCCAAAACGTTGATAGACATTTTGTTAGGAACTTATGCTTCAACATTTTTGAATATGAGTGCTTTCGCCTTGGTCAAGTGGTTGAAGGATAGACGTGGCATTTGGCATTTGAATGGCCTTTTACATGCGGGTGTGCCGGGTAATTTATCAACAAACAATAAAAAGTTTCGCTTGTGTACTACAACTTAGATTTCAACATGCACTACAACTTAAATTTCGACAATAAAAATTTATCTAGAGTTGTCAAGAGTTCAAGGGCCCATGAGGTGAATGACGCCACATTCATTTGGTTTAAAAGAATGCGTTCTATTAATGCTAGAATTTCAGGGCCAATGTTGCAGGAAGCATCCCTTCAATTTGCTGCGAAATAAAACGTGACAGATCTAAAGCCTCAAGTGGTTGGCTTGAAAAATTAAAAAACAGGCATGAGATATCACAAAAAGTTCTTTGTGGAGACTCGAATGAAGTTTTGCCAGAAACTGTGACTGATTTTCACAAAAATTTTAAGATCCTTGTCGAAGGATACAGTTTAAACGATGTTTTTAATGCAGACGTGTGTGGCTTTTTTTACAGAACATTACCAAATCGTAGTTTAGTGGCAAAGGGCGATGTGTGTAAAAGCGGAAAACTTTCAAAAGAAAGATTGACCGTATTGCTAGCTGCAAGTGCCAGCGGTAAAAAACTGGCTCCACTGGTAATAGGAAAATCTAAATCGCCAAGAGCCTTCAAATCCACTAGCTGCTAGTTCCAGCGGTGAAAAACTGGCTCCATTGGTAATAGGAAAGTTTAAATCGCCAAGAGCCTTCAAATCCGTAGACATAAAGGCATTGCAAATTCTCTGCAAATACAACAAAAAGGCCTGGATGACTGGCGAATTTTTCGAGGAATGGCTCCATCAAGTTGAACGGATTTGAAGGCTCTTGGCTATTTAGATTTTCCTATTACCAGTGGAGCCAGTTTTTCACCGCTGGCACTAGTAGCTAGCAATACGGTCAATCTTTCTTTTGAAAGTTTTCCGCTTTTACACGCATCGCCCTTTGCCACTAAACTACGTTTTGGTAATGTTCTGTAAAAAAAAAAGCCACACTCGTCTGCATTAAAAACATCGTTTAAACTGTATCCTTCGACAAGGATCTTAAAATTTTTGTCAAAATCAGTCACAGTTTTCGGCGAAACTTCATTCCACAAAGAACTTTTTGTGATATCGCATGCCTGTTTTTGAATTTTTCAAGCCAACTACTTGAGGCTTTAGATCTGTCACGTTTTATTTCGCAGCATACACTCCCAATCAATAGGATAGTTCCACTTGAAAAATGGCTGTATCTCGGTAAGTGATAACGGTATTTTCTTCAAACTTGGTGACAATATTTTCAGAAGCCTGCATGTTCTTTCAATAATAGAAGGTCTAAAATCCGGAGTCCCGTTAGGATTTTCTTACGAGAATTCTTAAAAACAGTACAAATTGTGAAGTCAATAGGATAGTTCCAGTGGAAATAAAACATCAAATAACGGTACGAAAGGATAATTTTACTTGAAAAAAATGTAGCTGGTAATAAGTAGAACTATATTTAACTAATTTGAGCTCAAAAAGTTAATCTGGGATATAATTGTATAGGTTTTAACGGCAAATTAAGCTGGTTTCGTCCAAAGCTCCTCTCAACGTTCGCCAAAGAGCTTCGGTGTTCTTAAACTATAGTCTAACGATAGATCTTCCTTGTCATTCATTCCCACACATTTTTGATGATATTTAGATCTAGAAAGTATGAAGGTCTTTCCATAACCTTGATTAGTTGGTCTTGAAATCAATCTTTTATCAGCCTTGCATCATAATTGGTGTCATTATCTTGTTAAAATCTTTTAGGAATGGCATAGAAAATATCGGAAGTTTTGGGCAACACATTAGAAAGAATATCTTTAAACGTCTGGGTACTCTGAATACCTCTAATTTCAAAAAGCTCAATAGTTCCATACGAAGATATTCAACCCCAATATAGAAACTTTATGGATTGGTCAAACGCGTTATTTTTACTGACGGAAAAGATTAAATCTCGTCGGTTCAGATGGATTTAGGTATTATTTCCACGATTTGAGCAAAAAGAAATTAATTTTGTAGACACATCACTCAGAGTAAGAAATGTCCATGTATGGGGTTGACTATCTCGGTGTGGAACTATTGAGCTTGTGGAAATCAGGGATATTCACAACGTCCATTCTTACAAAAATATTCTGGGTAATATAATTCTTAAAATTACCGACATTTTTCATGCAACATCTTTGAGATTTTAACAAGATAATGGCGTCAATCATGGAGCAAGACTGATAAAAAATTGGTTTCAAGACCAACTAATCAAGGTTTTCGAAAGACCTCCCATACTTCCTAGATCGAAATACCATCAAAAATGTGTGGGGATGAATGACAAGGAAGATCTATACCGTTAGACGATATTTTAAGTACACTCAAGATCTTGTGATAACGTTTAGAGGAGCTTGGGGCGAAACTAGTTTAATTTACCGTTAAAACCTATACAATTATATCCCAGATTAACTTTTTGAGCATAAATTACTTGAATAAAGTTCTGCTTATTATAAGCTACATTTTTCAAAGTAAAATTATCCTTTTGTACCGTTATTTGATGTTTTATTCCCACTGGAACTATCCTATTGACTTCACTATTTGTACTGTTTTTAAGAATTATCGTAAGAAAATCCTAACGGGACTCTGGATTTGAGACCTTATGTTATACAAAGAACAAGCAAGATACTGAAAATATTGTCACCAAGTTTAAAAAAAATACCGTTAATACTTAGCGAGATACAGCTATTTTACAAGTGGAACTATCCTATTGATTGGGAGTGTATGTCCATTCCTGTAACATTGGCCCTGAAATTCTAGCATTAATAGAATGCATTCTTTTAAACCAAATTAATGTGGCTTCATTCACCTCATGGGCCTTTGAACTCTTGAGCTCTAGATAAATTTTTATTGCCGAAATTTAAGTTGTAGTATTCGTGCTTTCTTTTTTTGATATTATTAATTGTTGTCTTGCTGACACCAAACTTTTCAGCAGATTTCCTTTCGGAAGAATGTTCTAAGAACTTCAACACTTCGATTTTTTTTTGCAGGCAGAGTTCAGTACTTTTCTTTTTTGAAGCCATTGTCTATAACCACAAAAAAAAACAAAAAAAAAACATTAAAAACTTACATTAGCAACATCTTGTAAAAATGCGTTTTTGAAATTTTAAACAAATTTAAATGCTAATTTTTCTTTAACAAAAATCTGCTTCTCATTTCCGTAAAAAAAAATTACTAAGGATTGTCGCATTTTTTACGAACAAAAAGTACCCGATTACAAGGAAAATATTTTTTCCCTAATATTAAAAGATCAGAAAGCATGTTCATTAGACTCTTCATGTATTATAAGGCTTACTCGACTGCTTACTGCTTCCATAATTTTTGGTCTCTTTTTTATCGATTGAAACATATGAAGGAAGGATATGTATGACGTTTCTCCCGGTCTAAATAATGAGAGCAAAGGTTATAGAAGTTTCTTTTCACAAAATCACGTAAACATGCAAATTTTTGTACAAAATGCTGATACAATTCAATTATACGTACCACGTAAATTTGAAGTTTATCTATAAAATTGCCCAACAAATAACAGAAATTATTATTAATTTTCCTAATATTTCCTCCACTACTTGTTCACTGCGTCTAGACAACTTACACGACTAAACTTTCACTTATCTGCAAGGCTAGCATTCAGACTGACCTGTGTTAACATGACAGGAATGGATATATAAAAAATCACCGGTTCATCAATATGTACATCTGGCGCCTGGTCAACTTAAAGAGGTTGAAAATATTCTTTAGTTTTATAAAAAGTGGTCAACTTACAGAATAAGGAGGTGGTCAATATATAGAGGTTTATTTCTTTGAAAATAATGTTAAAGGTGCAAGGGCGGAAAAAAAGTGGTCACCTTAAAGAGGCGGTCATGTTAGAGAGGTGGTCAACTTGAGAGTTTCCACTGTATTTAATCAAATTTTAAATTTATCATTGCAATTTTGAAGTTGTGATAGAGTTATCGGTTCGAAAATAAGGTGTAAATCTAGGTGTTAAATTCATTTTTCCCGTAATTAAGTAGCTTGGTGTATACGTATGATTTATATAAGAAGACAAGAGAAGCGTTGATAAAACCTATTTCTGAACAACATTTTGTAAAACAATTTAAAGCTAAATTTTTGTACAAATATTTTCAATTAATAAATTTGAGCTGAATACAAGCAGTGTATCATTCGATGTTATTATAATATAACGATCCGCCATCGCCTGTTGTGAAATTCAAATCCGAAATTGTTTTTTTTTTTGCGAGATGGAGTTCCGGTCAGTGACACAGTGTCTATTTAAATAAATAAATAAAAATAACTTTATTATGAAATGTAAATTATGTGCAATAACATGAATGAATTAATTCTAGAGTTTAGACTATGTCTGTACAACTATGGTGAAGATATTATATTGTAGAATAAATGGAAATTTCAAGTTGTTAATTGAGAAGATTTGTTTAGGAAAAATTAGCTTAAAACCTACTGACAGAATAATATAACTAACTTAAACTAATATAAACTAACTTAAAATTAATGATATTTACTACACCGCTACACGCCGATATAGAACAATTAGGGCTGAATAGGCAAGGAAGCAATCAGAGGGTTATTTGAGGCTGAGCACCGTGAAAAAAATTTACTTTGTAGAATGATAGATGTCTCGGCAATAGTTTTCATCTTTGCAATTGAATGTAAAGATGTTGTTGCAAAATAAAAGGGTTTATTCAAAATAATTTTTAAGCATTTATTCTGCAGAATTTGCAATTTGCGCTTATGTGTGGCCACGCAAGTGTTCCAAATGGGGCAGCTGTAGAGTATTATGAGACGCATTGCACAATTGTAAATTAAGAGTTTATTGTAAGTGGAGAGTTTCGATTTTCTATTGATGAAAGCATAATTCGAACGGATACTGGTTAAAACTTTTGAGCTTATAGCATCTGTATGCGTTTTATAAGTGAGCTTAGAGTCGAGATGTAAACCTAAATATTTGATGTCTTTGGACCACGAGATTATTGATCCGAGTATGTTAAGTTGCGGATTAGGGAAAAAACGTGCTGCCCTCCTTTTCGAGAAGAAGGTCGCTTGCGTTTTATCACAGTTAATTTTTATTTTCCACTTTTCGCAAGTGTCTATTTAACGTCAGGAGATAAGGTTCCCTGAAGCCATTAGAACGATATTACTCCAACTTTGGTCCGGAGTTTGTTTGTGTCCGGAGCATTCCCAAATTATTCTCCGATTGGCATAGGGCATTTGTTTCAATACCCCACCGTACCCATTATCCTTACTTGTAAAACGAGATTTCGAACCCGGAACACACCGACAAATACTATGTCGATCCACTACGTTCTAAGCCGCATTCGATCTCATGTAATCTTCCATAGGTTTCGATCTTAAAACGTCATAATATTTTGTGAAATATTTCTGTTAACTCAACAATTGAAATGCTGAAGAGAATGATTCAAAAAAGGGTGCTGGGGGAAAGAAGAAAAAATGCACGACCTAGGCTAAAAAAATATGCGTTGAAAATAAGCGAAAATATCACCATTACCAAAAAAATATGGTTGCGCCACTGCCAGCCTCATATCTTAAAAAAAAACTACTAATGCTGCTGTTTTTTTTTTGCGGGGCAGATCTTTATGTGGCTTGTATTGCAGTGTATAGCACTGCACACAACGTCCAAAAATTGTTACTATTAGTATAAACTAGGGTTGTTCACCCAGGGGCTGTATTGCGTGTCTATCAGTGTGTTTGTGCTAAGCGCAATAATTAACAATTTTATAACTTTCTCAAAAATAATTGAAAATTGAATTGAGAGCCATGTTTTTCGATGATTTTATTTATAGTTGAAATTTTTAGGTGTCACTTGGACCACGAACTAAATGTTAGGGACTCCTGCTTAAAAACTATTCGGTTGGTTTTGAAAACATTTGGGGCCTAATAGTTCTGCTCCCCCTGGCCGATGAACACAGTAAAAAAAAATCCTTACTGTTGTACTATACCTACTCTATAAAAAATTCGATGCGCTATAAAATGTTTGAAGTGCAGCGACTCGCTCATTTTATATAAAAACTCGTTTTTAGAATGAGAGAAAAATGAGTTTTTATATGAAATGAGCGAATCGCTGTCGCTAGAGCCGATGCAATCGTGTCGAAGACCTGTACCTTTAGGTCACCTTTCTGCGAGGATCCTCTATTTCTGTTTTTAGTAATTTCATGGTTTAAACGGAACATTTAACACTTCTGCTAAATGGAATACATATATAACCGTTATAATAAAGCATAAAATATGAAGGTCTCTCTGAGATGTTAACGAATTTAATATCATTTATAAAATTTAGCAATAAAGGTATACCAATTTCCGTGGTAGGGACCTAATTCAGTCTTCCGAATATTTTAAACTAGGGATGTCAAAAACCGGCCCATAACCCGGTTCTCGTTTTTTTTTCGGTTCCATGCAAAGCCGGTTAAACCGTCCGGTTTTAACCGGGCTCAAATTGCTGGATTTCCGGTTAACCGATTCTTTCATTGATTTGCTTAAAATTTTAGTAAAAAAAATGCATACACACTCGTATGGCTGGTGTTCGTATTGCATGCAAAATCAAAGCAAAATGCACGTGCAGCATGTAGAGTGGTGGGAGAGGACGCATCTTGAGGGGGAAGTCCCTAAGTTTGTTTCTAATTCTAGCCAGTTGCCATCATGCTCTAGTATAGAGAGCAGCGGGCCTTTCCCATCGAGAGCTTCTTTTCGAACTGTCGCTCACTTGGAACATGATCGAGGAATTTTTTCTTCCAAGCCTCGAGGAAATAAAAGTTAGGGACGTGTGGTTTCAGCAAGATGGAGCCACAGCACACACAGCACGAGGCTCAATGAATTTTTTGCAACAATATTTCCTTGACCACTTCATCTCTCTCAGGGGGCGATCTCCCATTGCCGGCACGCTCTCCAGATTTGGCTCCATGCGACTTTTTTATAGGGTTAATTGAAATCCCTGGTTTGTGTCGATCGACCACGGACCCTCACCTCAAGAAAAACATTCGCGACGCCATTGCCAACATAAAAAAGAATTTAAACAATAACTGAAGTACTTTTGTTTTTATTGACTTTTCAAATAAGTAAGTTTATTTGGCGCATCCTGTAGCAATAAGGGGAGTGTTCGAAAATATGCTTATGGGCTGAAATTTGAAAACGAAAATGTTCATAAGGAACTAGGTAATGGAATTGCAGACTGAAAAATCAAGAAAATAAAAAAAAATCCCGTTTTAACCGGATGGACAAACCCTTCGGGTTAAAACCGGGAGGAAGAAAAAAAAACGAAAATAACCCGGTTAACCGCTCAGAAAGTACCGGTTTTCGGACTAACCGTCCGGTCTTTGACATCCCTATTTTAAACTCACTAGCATATCGATTATATAAATAAAACTAAATGAAAACTTTTTCATGATGACTCAGAACCAAGTTAACCCTTTTCCTGGGCTACACTTTTCCCATACCATGGCCCACTATAGCACTAAATATATAGACGAGCCACGGGTCTAAAGAATTCTTAGGCAATTTGGATGAAATCGGGAAGCGATCAAGGTCATTCTCAATGGTATTTTATTGAAATTTAGATCTAAAATTTTCCAACCAATATTTTAGCGACCAACAATTTAAACCGTCGGGGAATCTTAAGTTTTGTTGTATATTTAAGTTACATGATTGAACCCGCTATGAAAAACATGATGTTGACATCATGCCCCCCTGTCCGAAATCCTGGCTACTCCCATGGATGACGTCCATAGCGAATAATACAACATACCTAAGTTGCCTCTATACCACCATACGAATCAGAGAATCTTCTATCAACGAAAAGAAAACAAAATTTGTGAAACTGTCGCTCATCAAAATTTGCCGCCCGGGAAGTTCCCCATATGGGAATCCGGTCCTATATAAAGGTACGATATTTATCCGGATTTTGCTGTTTTCACTAAACACAGTACCAAAAATTCAAATGTGGAAATGCAATTTTCTGTGCAAAAATTTCTTCTATTTACAAGTTTCTATGAATGCTTTCAAAATTTCCATTCTGCGGCCCAATCAAATCTGAAGACCGAGTGCTTGCTGGCCTGGACCATTATTTGAGTTTGACACCCCTGACTTACAGTACAGGCCGTTTTCCATATGCCCACGATCATTCGTTGCGTATAGAGTTTTGTGTGAATACCATTCAAAAGAATCGCACACTGTAAAGAATAATTGTATCGCACATACCCCCAGTTACCAACCTTACCATATATGTATGTACCATTGTCGCGTAGGTACTCTACTACTATAACGCGATAGCGTCGAGCGAATTTTGAATGAGAAAAGAAATAATAATACAAGATACACTCGCAGATAAGTCTTAGATAAGTTCAGCGGACTGAACTGACGACGATTTTTGTTGCATGGTATTGCTATTGACTATAGTGACGATAACACATACAGTGCTGGCGAGACGCGTAACTTTCTTCAACGGTAGGGGAATGCAGATAGATATTCGTACATGTACAGGTATTATAGTGCACGAAGATTTTTTTTTTTTTCAAAAAGATAGTTATGTTACTCATAGTCGTATAAGTACGAGATTTGATTATGGAATTCACTCAATATGGTTTAGTTTAGTACATACGTAAAGAAGTTTATGCGAATTTGTGGGCTTTTTTTACTTTCTTATGTTTTTCTATCAATTGCACCAGTATGTGCGAGAGGGAACCTAACCAACCAAGCTGTAGGCAGACCCCCAGGCTTCAGTCCAGATCGACTGTATGGAATCTTAGAAATTCAATATTGAATGCGCGATAATGATGTGCTGCGATATTCGGATACTATGCGTGATTGTAATTGTAATACGGTGGTAATACGGGTGCTGCGGAGGGGTGTTCACGTGGATATGGTTACATATGCCTGCAATTATTTAGTTTACTGGACGACGAGAGTGAAATAGAAATTGGATAAGATCCGGGCGTTTGTTATTTTGGTATATCCACATTTAAATGACGATGAAGAATGTATTTGTATATTTATTTTCTGAAGAAGATTTAACTGTGATTTAAATTCGTTCTGGATACAGAGTTTTCTCTTTTTAATTACTTAACTTGATTCGCTATACATAAAGTAAAATATAGTGTAGCATGGGAACTTCTATGGGTTTCAGTTTCGTTGGGTTTGAATTGGAGATGATTTTGAACGTGAGCCTACATATTCATAGCAGGGGAAAATGTTAACAGTTATACTCTTAATCTATTCTAGAGAAATTTCAATTTATTTTCTTTTGCTCAAAAAAATACTCACTATTATTTAATGTGATTAATTTCATGCCAAATGAACAGTATACCTACTCGTAGGTAAACATGAGACTTAAAGTAAAAAACTCTCCCTCTCGTCTTATTTCAAAGTTAAGTTTAACGGTTGGAAATCCTATAAATAGTTCAATATTTTTGGGGTAAAATGCTTCACTTGATTTTTACAAAAAAAAATATTAATAATAATGGTCCCTAATAATTTTTCGAAAATATTTCCATGCGCTATTAATATTCTCTAGAATAAAAGTGTAGGTTAACCAAAAAAAATCAAATTTTTGTTCAAAAACTAATTCTGCCAATAAATAAATTGTTTAATGGTTAAATTAAGTAATTTACTAATTTAATTTAGGCTGGCATCGACAGTGCTGATTTATTTTGTACAATATTTGGTGCACAAATTTGGAAGCCCAATTTTGAAATCAATTTTTGTTAGGAATTTTGTGTCAGTAGTCCGAATCCAAGCCCTTTTTATTTTTTACTGTCTCTTGGCCTGACACCTTTTTTTAGTAAAAAAAAAACACCAACAGCTTAATTTTACACTGAAGGTCCCGGTTTCTTGTCAGATCCGTGAAATAGGCAATGGGCAAATCAATGTTTAAAATCCAGATAGGGAAAACTTGTAAGAAAATAAATCTCATAACTTGATAACTAATCAATCACCTCATACCAAAATTGAGACGGTCGATTTTCAAAAGAGTTTCAAATATGAAAAGTGTAACATTTCAACTGAATATCAGAGGGAAGAGAGTTTTTTGTTGTATTCTGATCCTTCAGGAACGGTTGATTTGAAGATTTTAATTTTTCGACTAAAGGAGAAATTTGAAAATATTTAACTTGATCGTTGTTTAAAAAATTAAATTACTTTGTTCTTAAATAAATGCTAAAGGTCCATCGGCTTGTTCTGCTATCCGTTCTCATAGGGAGAACCATGGGCGTAGCCAGGATTTCGGTCAGGGGGGGGGGGGGGGGGGCAAGCCCAAAATTTTTTAACATCATGATTTTCTTAGAAGTTAAATTTCCGGTCGCAGAAATATTGTTAGCAAATTTTAGAGTAGCCTGGCTTGTGGTTGGATTGATGCAGAGGGTCATGGATTCCAGACTCACCGTGAACGAATTCATTTTATGGTGTTTTTCGAACTCACGACTTACGCGACGGACTATGATGTCGCTCAGATTGTAAACAAGTATCCATTTATGGGGATAAATAACAATGCTGGGCGTGCTGTTGATCTCAACACCTCAACAAAACAGCAGTTCTTGGAAATTGGATGTCACTCACACATCTGCGGCCCTAGTTTACTGGTGGACTGCCACGCATGTTTTTTCTTTTTGTTTGCTAATTTTAAAGTAAAATTTTTAAAATGGCCTCCAATATCTGCCTTTTAGAGCGAAGTTTGTCTATTTTCAGTGCATTTTTGTATCTCGGACTGCATATTCCACTTGCGAAATCAGTTTGTTTCGTCTGTCACTTTCATCTTAGCAAAGTAGCATCGTCAGAATATTTATAAATCCTTTATTGATTGAAATATGGTTAACGGTTTTAATAAGATTTCCTCTAAATTTATCAAAGTATTAACAGTGGCTAAATTTTATTGCTGGTATGATTTTGATTTAATAACTTAAAAGACCCGCTCTGTGGCTCACATGGTTGAGTCGCACTTTACGATGCTAGTAATCTAGAGGTCCGGAGATCGAATCTCGGCGTGGTCCAAAATTTCCGTACATGTGAATGGAAATATATAGTGCTTACAACATTATATTTATACATTTCGAAATTATATGCAACGTAATGTTGTTTCGAAATTGCCTATAAACGGCTGAGTTAACGCACCATGGCCCCACAAGGGGCTATACGGTACTGAGAAGAAAAAGAAGAACTTGAAAGACTCTGAAATATGAGGCCCTTCCGATCCATTTTGGGGTTCCAACACGTTTTCTTTCACTTCACCTATTGCGGTTTTTACAGTGGATCGTAGAATTATTTACAGTAAATTTTGGAATAACTTCTCCCCGAGTTCCCTTGATTAATTCTAATTTTATGTACGATGTCTAATTTTGATATTGAGTGCCTTGGAGCCGATTTTTATGAGTTCGAAATGCAATCTTCCTGAAATGAGGAAGAATTTTGAGTCATTTTCCTGATTTGTCCTATTTTTGTCCTAGTAAATATTTTTTCCATAATTTTTGAAAAAATAGGTCCCACATTTCAAAAATAAGCATGTTTGTTATGAGCTAGTTGTATGGACACAGACTTATCATCGAATCGACAACCAGCCATAAGAAATACTGGAGTTCTAAGAGTTACACAAAATTCATCCTTTGTCGTTTCGATGACACCGATTTCCAAAAATCCAACTTACCCTGCTTACTTCGTCTAGCCGCAATGTTCCCGGCAAGTACATCGGCACGGTAAGTGCTATACGAAAACTTAGCTCCAAATAATGAGAATTGTCACAAAAATGGGATAAATTTGATGATGCGTAGTCGATTCGACGAAGCATGACCTTCCGGGGCTAACAAAGCAAAGCTGGATACCATTTGTCACCCTTTCAGATGAAAATAAGTTGAATTTTACTAACTTCCCGAAGGGACCTAACGGTTGAAATTGTGTAGCCATGAAATGAAACAGGAAATATGGGATCCACGCAGCCACAGTAGCACACTCACAAGTGAAATGTGTGTGCTGGTACGCAGCCGCCGTCAGTTACGAGAGGCCACTCGCTGTCATCTATTTGTATGCGCCTCCTGACTGCAAACTGTCCCGATCATGACTTCTCCGGCAGCATTTGGAGTGCTAAAAAAAGGCATTGAAAATGTTGTATAGTGCAGCGATTTTTTTTACTACATCGATAAGGATTTTTCAACATCTTCATCGACCAGGAGGGAGGGGGACCGACCGCCCTCCCTGCCCCTCCCTGCCCCCCCCTGGCTACGCCCATGGGGAGAACTTTTGTGTTTCCGATATTTTCCGCTATGTGACCGCTATATGGCGGACGGTAAGATAAGTATCGTTAGTGTCGATAAGAAGAAAATTCTTCTTGCGAGACCTGATAGCGTAATGTTCCGAGATTAGAGCATGCCTCCAGCACCTGGGTGATGGTGCTTCTAAATCAATAATGATGCTGTTTCAACCTTACTTTCGATGCACATTTTTTCGTAACTTATATGGTCTTGAAAACGCGAGTCAAATGTCATACTCGTAATAGGCTCCTTATTTCTGTTGTTTTCATGAAAAGCCAATTTTGAATCACTCTTCAAGCATTGCAATTTTATATTCAAATTTTAAGAAAATACCATTGAGAATAACCTTGTTCGCCTCTTAATGATAAGTTGCACTTGCTCGTGCTTTGACTTTTACTTCTGGTTACATGCAACTCGCCTAAATTTTTTTTAAACCACTAGCTCGGTACTTATTGCTAGAGAGTTTCAAGGATTGGGAAAAATCTAGGCCAGGAAAACGTGGTTCAAAGTCATCATGAAAAAGTTTTCATTCAATTTTTTTTTAATAATTAATACGCTTGCAGTGGGTTTAAAATATTCCAAAGACTAAAGAAACGAGAGATTACAGGATCTGATTATGTTATTGATTAACGACAATCCCACGTGAGTTCTACGTCCCAGATAAGTCCTGAAAATTACTAATATTGTAGTCTTCAAGACTGCATTCTGAGAACATGAATTTCCTATTTATGCCAGGGTTAAACCCGCAGATTCAGCTGTCTGGGTTTCCCTCTTTTTCACTGACTTGCGTACCGCCTATCGCCTATCAGAGGCCGTGCCAAATAAACCTGTAAAAATTCAAAGATACATGATTTTTGTCGATCAAATGTTGTATTTTTTTCTTCAAGTGGTAAGGATGTTGCTACTTGCATAGACCATCCACACAGGTAGTAATCTATGCTCTGAGAACAGTAATTCTTTTTTTTATAAAATCTGCAATTAAAATAATTTCTTCATATTTAATTTTGCAATTTTTCATTTCACAATTTCTGGGCCTGGAAGGGACTTTAGCCCCTCCCGTGGTTGCGCCACTGAATATGGCAAAATTACAAAATTAAAATTTGAATAATTACATGAGAACTTGTAGATAAACTATTTATCACAAAATCCAACAGGCGTAAAGATACCAATATAAGGAGTATACCTACTTACCTGTCTCGTAACAGTCGTTGATCCTAGACTAAAAGTGATTGCCCTAGGCCTGAGAATAACATCAATTATAGCTCACATGGAGAGTTTCGACGAGTCTAGCCAAGTTAAACGACCCTCAGCACATCATTTAAGGCAAACTTAATCCACTGAAATCAATGCTTCAAATGCTTTACGTAGGCCAACGGCCGATTTATTACCTGCACTCACATTAAATCTGGAGTCGTAGTTAAAAAAAGGTTTTTTTAACTTAAGCCTTATTGAACGATCTTAGTAACCGTCGTTAGCCATTTTGATCAATGGATCAGTTATCTCTTTGTTAACATTGCGAACATATTTTCCCCGATATTATAGCAATCACTTTAAGAATGAAAAACTCCAATAACTGCATCATCTGGGCTCAATTTTGAGCTACAGCTCCTAGCAAATTGAATCTTTTATTTCTTTTCAATATTCTTGTGATAAAAAACCCAGAAGAAATTCAGATATTCAGATAGATCCATACTCAATAAGCTTGAGAGACGTCTATCGAAAAGTTGCGGTCCTCCGATGAAATTTTTTTAAAAGAGCGTCACCGAAGGATCTATCAAAGAAAATGTTTTAATGTTTTCCGATTTGGGGGCCCGTGTTCTGCTGAACACATGGAACACCGTACGTTACGCTACTGTCAGCTACTCTTAAGCGCAATTCACCACAGTTCAGCAAGGCCTTATCTTATAGGGTTTGTTTGGAATTTAAAAATGCTAAAGCTTGATGTAAAAAATCGAAAATGAATGCGAAATTTGGTTTTCCACTAAACAATTAATACATTTTTAGAAAACTCTGCCCTCAAAAATGATAGGTAAAAAAATTGTGCTCGTTTTAATTACTAACCTCCTGCAGTTGCTTTCCATAAATTCCTTAAAAACTTCAATTAGCCAGATTGCTTCAGGCTTTTCAATGTGCATGGCTCATTTTCATAAATGTGTCATCTCGAGAATTTGTAAAGAGAATGAGATCAGAGCTATTTATATCGCCAAATAGTCAAATTGCGATATTAGCGTGACCGAACACAAATTAGGGAGCTCTGCAATGTTTTCTGTGGTTCGATCCCTCATCTTGCTAAAATCCAAACCAGCTTCTTCGTAGTTTGCCCTCCAATGCAAGATGAATCAATGCAATCGGGACCAACGTCATCCATTGACGCGACGGTTTGGCGAATTGTATTTAAATTATGCTGCGAAATGTCGATGGAAACCACGGAAAACAACTCCAAACGAATTATTGATGAAAATAATGCCTTTGTGGATAACATTTCTCACAAAGGAGTCTGTTTTAAACGCTTTAATGTGCTCAGCGTTTATTCGACTCCCTATTTCCCCTTTCATAGAAAGGAAACCGCAGACCTTTCCACTAAATCGAAGTTGATATTGATTTTTTTGATCTTGTTTTCTATTCGAGTGCTAGCCAAAAAGCCGCCCCTAAAATTTGGCGCCCTGGGCGACCGCCCGGCTCGCCCCCCCCCCCCTTAGAGCGGGCGCTGCGTGTGTGGCCCAGTGTCCCTAGTTAGTAAAAGCAAGCACATATTTTCGAGTTTTCTATTACTAATTTATTATCTTGAAATTAGCCGCGAAGCAACTGGGATGTAGCCAGAATTTGGTTTCAGGTGGACACCTCCACACTTGGGATATAAGAAATGATGCATTCGCTATAAAATTTTCAGTAATATGTTTCTGTCGTGTGAACAGGTTAAAAAAAATCACAATTTGTAAGTTTAAATTTTCGAAATGTAATTTTCCTTCAGAAACAAAAAAGGGGAAGATACATAAAAAATCATTTCACATGACAATAATGAAACATTTTAGTTTTCGAGGTTAGGTTATTCGTTTATAACTTCTAAAACTGCCAAAAATGAGAAAAACTTCCGAAAGTGGAAAGGTATTTAGCAAATATTCTGAACACATTCTGAAGAAAATTTACATTCGATGTAATGGATGCTAAATTTCAATGCCTTTTTAAACAATTTCGGGAAGGGTCCGAATCCCATGGTCCTTCACCTGGCCCCATTCCTCGAAAGCACCATATTGTCAGGCAAACAAAATAACATCGGTCACTCGCGTAAAAATATGTATGAAATTTTCTTCTCACATACCACAGCACAGCTAACGTTTTTCCAAGCATGTGTATAACAACACTACTTTCAAATTTAACCAGTGGCGGAGGGCGGCTATTTGGTTACTGCCCAGGGGCGCCATAGAGGCTAAATCCGGCCCTGATTAATTAAGATGATCTCTGCGCAAAAACTGATTATGCATTTTATTCATGAATGAATCTAATCAACGTCAACTGACTTGTTAAGAATGCTCAATTGTGTATTAAAAGCGGGACACTATGAAGAAGAAGAACATACCTTTCAACCCGACGCTCCAACCAAGGAATTATTGTATCGCTTTTTCCTTATATTTATCTATCACATAAAGTTTGAAGAATGCTCAGCTCACGACGCACGAAGTGGAAGCACTCACACATTAAAGTGCAAAGGAGAAAGTTGAGAATAAAGAGAAGAACAACCAAATAAATTCGTCCTGGAGTATTAATTTTGAAGAGAAAATACCAATAGCGCTCAACATTTTTGCATAACTTGATTTGTTGGCAGGCACGTAGCCAGGGGAGGGGTCCAGGGGGTCCGGACCCCTCCCGAAATGTTTGCAGAAATAATCGGAGTCAGCGTTTTGATAACATAATTTTGAAAAAGATTGACGTCGTCTTAGCTCCGCTATTTTTTTCAGATATTGAGTAATGATTCACCTTAATATCAGTCGATTTCAGAGTTTAATCAATATTTTCAAATTGCTCGCTTAGTTGAAAATGCCGCTAGCAGTGATGCGGCTGAACACTACTAATTATGTGTAGAAAATTACTATTCGCATTCGGTACAGAATTCTCGTTACTATTTATCCTAATTTGCTTAAGAGTTTGGTGTTTTGAACTTTCCGCTGCTGAGGCCCTAAATGTTGCTAAGAAATAATTTCAGAACGCGATGAACAATAGTTTAGCCTGAGCATTGCTAGAATATCCAGAATGCAACATAGTCGAGATTTCCAGCTTACACCTATGGCTAAATTAATATATGTATTAGTCATTTGAAAATGTGCATGGGATAGGGTGGCCAGACATCTCTCTTTAGGTGGATATGACCTGCTTTTACTCTCTGTGCTCCCCATTCCAGCCCAAATGCCACGAACTTAAGTTCGAATCCCAGATTTCTTCCCACGATTCCTTAATAAAAAAACAACCGCAGATAGAAAAACATCCATTGTAGCCTCGCCACATTCCGAATTCAATAAGCTTAATCTATATAAGTTTGACGGTGGTGTATTATGGAAGTATCAAGGCCTTAAATGCGAGCCAAATACAACTTTATACCACATTGGTGTCAGGGAAACTCGGCATTTAAATCATGGTGATGACCAACATTGTGTAATATGCAGCCACAATCAAAAATTTACCCTATTATTAGTTGGAGACAGTGGCGCAACAACGGGAGGGGTAGACCGAGAAATTGTGAAAGGAAAATATGAAAATAAGAACTGCACAAGGAGTTTTTAATTTAGAATCTTTGCTATTAAATACTGGACCGTTCTAGAAAAAGAACTCCAGTAACAAGTATTTTACAAAATCACACTGTTCCCTTAATTTCTTTCGGGACACATGGAATCTTGTAGTAATTGGTGTACTACCCTGTTAAAATGAACCTAATAGCACAGACCATCATTTAAATTTAAAGGTTAAAATCGTTTTCATCAAATTTATAGAAAACAAAAAAATAGTACGGGGGGGGCAATATTTGGACCCCTCCCGAAACAAAATCCTGGCTACGTCCCTGTTTGTTTGGAAACGATGAAAATGCTAAACGCCTTGATTCTGGTTACTTTCCATCAGCAATATTCTCGTAGAGCGTGTGGTAGGTGCGCAAAATGTCAACAGCCTACCAGCAGCAATTGTGTAAATCAGCCACTGAATGCTATACCTTTTGTGGTTAAACATACGTTTGTATGAGCACCAGGGGCGTAAATAACTTTTCAGAAGAGGAAGGAAGTCAGTGGTCTAAATATTTTTTTTTTCAGGACAGAGGAAGTGCAATAAATGAACTTTAGAACCCCTAAGGTCTAAAAAAAGGCCGTTGCTTCAAGGTTTTTAAATTGTTTCTATTCTGCTTGTTAAGCTGAGATTCTGCAGGAATAAGTTTGGTACAGCGAGGAAGAACCGTGAATCGCTTAAAGATTTTAAGTACGCAGTATTGTATTCTGCATACCTACCTACCTTGAAAGTAGGCCTGTTCGGTGCTCAGATTTCAATATCGGATACCAGTTTTCTTCAGTACCCGGTACCATACCCGGTGCACCGGCCCCTGTCGGTTTTTCAATCATGAGCTGTTTTTTTTCAGTACCGTTTTTTTTTTTCAACCAGGAGTGGGTTTTATTCAAGTTGTTTTTTAGCATTACCCGAGCCGGGTTGTTTTTAGCATTTTTAGCAAATGTTAGGAATTGTTCCCGCACTGGAGATAAATGAAGTAAAATAGGCCTCAGTGAGTGATTTGTCTGCAGCTGCAGCATACAATAATGTTCTGCTGAGCGAGGATGCAAGACGTAAAGACGCGAAAAACCTTTCTTCACTACATATCGGATAGCATGATGCAGTATTGTTCAACCAAGATTTTAAGAATCACAATCAATTTATCACTAGCCCACAATACTGATGTCCGTTATAATGCAAAACTGTCTTAGTAAATTTTACCTGATCTGTTCTTGTGGCAGTCGCACTATTTGAAAATCAGCGCTTAGAGAAATCCAAATCTCATGTACGATAGTATACGCTAGGAGTTGTAAAAATTCTAGCCAAGACAGTAACAATTATGCAATTGAAAATACGGTAAAAAGGGTTAATTCCAAAATTCCCCTGAAGATGGCATTATGGAAGATATTGTTATAAAATGTAATCAATTAATAGCAAAGAACTAAATTTATATTATTTTAGTATAAAAAATATGTGTGACCAGGGGGATCAATCCCCGCTTATCTACGCCACTGAGGTCACCATAGAGAACTTTAGGGCTCCTTCTTTAGTATCAACAGAACCTTGTCATCCCAAGGTTTACCACATATTTCCGAGAATATCGGCTACTATTCCTTCTCAATTCTGTTTACGAAGATTAGATATCATTTATGAAGGGAAGAAGAATTAGATAATTTTATGTCATGCATCGTGGTGGTGGCCTCGTGTTTTTTCCAAATCGGCGTGAAGCTGCATTCCGCAAGCATGTGTAGAGCATTGGGTCTTCGGAAGTCTGGTCAGCTTACAGTTGACACTTTGGCAACCGCTGGTCCAATTCAAATTGACAATTTTGCACTTCTGTTGTTTTTTTTGTGTGAATTGTACAGTTCTTGGATGGACTACTAATAATTTATGTGCGCGATTTTGATAATTAAATTTAAAAAAAAAATCTAAAATGAAAGTTTGATTGTACCTATGTATTTTTCAGGCTCCACTAGTGTATATGCTAGATAGCTAAAAAAAATTTCGACAAGCTGCCATATGGAGTCAGTGCGGATATACCGCGTTAGGTTCTTTCAATACGGACACAATATTAGACACTCTTTTGGTTACGTCACTCCATCTACTTTCGCCTAAATGGATGGATGCATTGAGAAAATCGCAGCGGAATACATTTCACTTTCGAGGTCTATACATCCCTTTAGTTTAGGTTTTAATGACTAATTTGATTGATTTAGACAACAAATGTTCCAAACAAATGTTCCGTGTCAAAGTGATCGACAATCCCAAATTAGATAAAATAAACAAAATAAAGTGCAAAATTTGAAAGTAATTTATCCAAAAAATGCTTAAATCGAAATCAGGCCAAATACTGAAATGCCGACTCTTTTTTCTCCATCTGTGTACTATACTTTTCTAACGCTTCTTTCAGAATTGTTTAGTATGCATGGAAAGAAAAGCGCAAATACGTCACTATACACAGACATACTATACCATCTTCTTGTGTATATTCTTCTGGACAATTAACACATACCGTCCGCGCGCACGAAAAGAGAAACTTCATCAACCATCATCAATGAGTTCATCTGCATTCGCACCTGGCTTAAACTTTTACACGCTTCTTTTAATGTTATTTGTATGTATGTTCAGTGCTTGAGTATATGCCTATGAGTCCAACATAGTTTAACACTATCGCATACATTTCTTCTTCGTCGGTTTCAAGATTCAAGCTATCTTGCTGATGGAAGTCTTCTGAGCCATCTTCTTCTGCTGGCGGAGCTTAGCACAGTCTAGCGATATTTTCTTCGGCTATCGATGGTTTTCTCGAAGCTGAAGCAGTTTTTGCTTGAAGCAGATCATATGGTCGCTTTTACTGTTAACTAACCAATGCGCGTCCATAAAACAAGCGTGTGTGGGTCAGTGTGTAAAAAGATATGTGCAATGCGAGCTCTTTCGTGGCTAACAGCATTTGTTGTACAGTGCTGGTTAGTCTAATCTAAAAGAACTGTGGACTAAACAAAGAATTTATCGTCCAGTGATGGATAAGTAAGAAGATCTGCAAATTACTTTTGGCTTTAGGCAATCTATTGAAATATGTACCTATTTAGTTAACGTGTGACTCGAGACCAGAGTAAATAAATGTATTTCAAACAATATGTATACCCGATTTTCGGCTAAGAATGATGATATCGGATGTGATTCCATGAGAATGAAATCCATTCATGAAGACAAAACAAATTTATATACAGTGCCGCTCACCAGAATAGGTTCAAGAATTTTCCTTTACATTTTCGCAAATATTTCAGAAGGTATAACATGTAGATAGTATTTTTAGAGGACGTTTTAATCGTTATTTTGTTTAT
Organism: Microchrysa polita; assembly: GCA_949715475.1. Lineage (NCBI taxonomy): Eukaryota > Metazoa > Arthropoda > Insecta > Diptera > Stratiomyidae > Microchrysa > Microchrysa polita. Next base: position 65,324,097 of record OX454421.1, on the reverse strand, counting down.
AAAGGGTGCTTTCTTAAGAGCTTTCGGATTTGATTTAAGAAAAAACACATAAAACTCAGAAAAATTTATGAAATCTTTATTTTAATCGATATAACGATCTAAATAATTTAATGTTTAAAAATGGTTTTATGTAAATGTTGACCGCGCAGCGCCTCCACCAATGGTTCATACGCTGGGTCCAATTTTTGCATACTCTCTCCAACATCGGCCGGTATCTCACGAATAAATTCTTCAATATTGGCTTCCAATGCGGTTCCAATGCGTCAACCGTTGCGGGCTTGTCGTTTTAGATATAGGCCTTAGCATAACCCCACAAAAAATAGTTTAAAGGCGTTAAATCGCACGATTTATACGGCCAGTTGACCGGCCTCAAAAGTGAAATAAACTGCTCACCGAACTGGCTTCTCAGTTGGGCCCTGGTTTCAGGTGATGTGTGGCATGTGGCACCTTCTTGTTAAAACTACATGTCAGGGCAAAAAAAAATGTAATCATCGCACGGTAGTAAAGTTCCGGCCTTCGTCATCTATGAAAAAGTACGGTCCAATGATGCCACCGGTACATAATCCACACCAAACTGACTTTTTCGGAAAGCATTGGCAGTTCTTGCAATGCTTCTGATTTTCACTCCAAAAATGGCAATTTTGCTTGTTGACGTATCCTTTCAACCAGAAATGAGCTTCGTCGTTGAGCACTGATGCACTTTCTTAACCTAGCATCAATTTTGATTTATAAAATTCAATAATCTGCAAGCTTTGTTCGTTTGTAAGTCGATTCATGATTAAATTATAGACTACACTGAACATGTTTGGCAGTAACACAAAGCACGAAACTGCCAAAAACAGTGTTGCCAAAAAGAAAGTTCCTAAAAAATCGCCCTTTACTTATTACTGCCAAAATTAGCACATTTGTCAGACTGTGCCTATATTTAATCTCGCTTCGATTGTTTTGTTCACTCTAAATGCTGCATTTTTTGGCTCACCAGAATAGTTTCAACAATGATTCATTTAGTTTTCGATGTGCAGAGGCTAGTAAACCAGGGGAAATCTTTTATGTTAACTAATTTCAAGTGTGTAGAGTTTTTGTAACTCTCGTCAGCTCGTCATTGGTGGAAACACAAAGATTGCCACTTATCAACCTGGACTTCTCCAAATGGCAGAACTGAGAACCAGATAGACCAGATTGCTGTTTCCAAAACGTGGAGAAACTGTGTCCTGGACGTTAGGGCGAAACGTGGTGCTGATATTGGCAGTGACTACCATCTCGTCATCGCGAAAATGCGCTTACGAACGGCAGCAATCCAGCGTCCTAACCGTGCAAATATTTGCCCTAGGTATAATGTTCAGAAGCTCAAAATTCCATCAACCAAGCGTGCGTTCTCCACCGCTTTGCGCGAAAAAGCTAGGGCACCACCACCAAATGAGAATCCGACAATTGAAGATAGATGGAAAGTCGCTAAGGATTCATTTATTTCATGTGGCGAAGAACTTTTACAACGATTGGATAGCGGTAGGAGACCATTTATTAGCGACCTCACTTGGTCTCTTATCTCAGCACGCAAGAGAGTTAAGGAGCAGATTAACTCAGCTGCTGACGATTCAGCTAAAGAACGATACAGAGCTGAATACCGTTCGCTCCAAAAAGGCGTTTAGAGGAGTGTAAGACGTGATAAGCGTAACAATATCAACGCACTTGCGAAAGAGGCAGAGGATGCGGCTCTCCGCGGTGACAGTGGAACACTCTTCAAACTGGCAGATCTTTATTAACGGAACATCCTGTGAAAGATAAGCAAGGTGTTCTGCTCGTTACCGAAGAACAACAGCTACAAAGATGGAGTGAACACTTTTTAGAGGTCCTGAATAACACTCTCGGGCCTGCAAGTGTATCTTCGTTGCCAGCAGAAGACGTCCCTCAAATAGACGGCATTAGTTCCGGTCCGCCATCCAAAAAGGAACTAACAGACGCTATCAAATCAATGGACGCCGGTAAAACCCAGGGGATTGATGGAATTCCGACAGAATTTTTAAAAGCGGATATTAACGCTACGGCGGATATTCTTCTTCCCCTAATCCGAGAGTGTTGGGAAACTGAAACTCTTCCCAGTGAGTGGAAAAAGGGCCTAATTATTAAAATTCCGAAGAAAAGTGACCTGAAGAATTGTAATAATTGGCGTGGGATCTGTCTACTTCCTGCTACATATTTCCAAGTTGATGGCTAAGATTGTTTTAGGACGAATCAAGGAAAAAGTCGATAGCACATTGAACGATGAACAGGCTGGCTTTCGCGAAGGGTTTTCCTGTAGCGACCACATTAATACCCTCCGTATTATCATCGAGCAATCCGCGGAGTCCCTATTACATCTCATGTTCATCGACTTTGAAAAAGCCTTCGATAGTGTTGATCGTCAGTACATCTGGGATGCCTTCCGAAGACGAAATATTCCAGATAAGATAATCTCCATCATTAAGGAATCCTACAATGGAGCCCAATGTCACGTCTTGCATAAGGGCAAGCTTTCAAATCCTTTTGAGGTGCACAGTGCAGTGAGACAAGGCTGCATTTTGTCACCTATTCTCTTCCTTATTGTCATTAGTGATGTACTCGGCTCCGCACTTCAATTACATCGTAACATAGGTATCAGATGGAAATTGTTTGATCACCTTCAACATCTTGACTACGCTGACGACATTTGTCTTCTATCAACTAATACGGATGATGTCGCTCAAATGACAGAAGCTCTAAATTGCGCAAGTCGTAATGCTGCTGAAAATGCTGAAAATCAATGCTGCCAAGACTAAGTTCTTGAGCACATATCCAGGAGGGGCAAAGCGGAATTTGTATTTCGGGACAGGCAGTCGAAAAAGTTGAATTTTGCTATCTCGGGAGCGTAGTTACAGCAGATGGTGGAGCTATAACTCACTATAACTGGCCAAGAAAGGATAGGCACTTCGATCAAAAGACTGATTAAGTGGCATTGGATAGGCATAGGTCACACCTGTTTGCTCGGGAACATATAACCTGGAATAGGGAGTGGCACACGGTTGTATTTTCCGACGAAAAAAAGTTCAACCTCGACGGAGCCGATGGATATAATTATTTTTTCCATGATTTAACAAAGGGAGAACAATTTTCAAGTCGTGATCACAGCTGTGCAGGCGGTGTAATGGTGTAGGGCAGGGGAGCAATTTTGTACTATGCGACTTGTGAGCTGCAGTTCTTAACTCCCAAAATGAATGCAAATGCATACAAAACTGTACTAAAAACAGCATTTCCCCACTTTTACAATATGTTTGGACCAATTACATGGACATTCCAACATGATTACGCCCCCATTCATACGGCGAACGTGGTAAAACAGTGGATAAAGGGCCAGCTAACATATAAAATTGCTCGAATGGTCGCCTTACTCTCCTGATCTTAATATTATCGAAAACAAGTGGGGATTATTATCACGAAGAGTATATGAGGGAGGGAGACAGTTCGATGATACCGAGACCCTAATTAATGCCATTAAAAGTGCCTGTTCGAAAATATCCCTTCAAGATATTGAAAATTATTATAATTCCTTTCCAGACCGGATTTATAACCTTATTTTGAAAAAAAGGAGGCCGCACGCGCTATTCAAATATTTTAAAACTAATTAATATTTACGCCAACATCATTTTTTACTAAGAATTTCTCCTTTAAATGAGTTTTTTTTTTAGGATTTTGTTGTTAAACTTATTGTGGTGAGCCAAAAAATAGGTTACTTTTTGTTATGACTTTTCGAAAAATAATTATAAATAAAAAACAATGTGTGCCTTATACACCAAATTTTCTTGTTTTATTGAAAACTTCCTGGACTATCTATAAAACTTTATTTCATTGAAATCGTCCACTTGGCTATGGAGATACATCCTTTTTCCTTTTGCGCAAATATTGAACCTATTCAGATGAGCGGTACTGTACATAGATACGTATCAATAAATTCATCGAAGAGCAGCAAAGCTTAATTTTTGCTCATTATAGCTTCAAAAATAATGGTTTCCATTTCAAGGGAAGTGAAGTTTTAAATATTTCCATTTTCATATTCATTTGACTTCTTGTACCTTCCATTTTCAAAGACAGTGAGCATTTCTATTTTGGTACCATATTTTATGTATGAAAACCCACATAACTTGAATTTCAGAGTTATGTTACCCATTTTTTCTCATGCATCCACATCCACAACAAAAATAATAAATCTATGGCCCCGCGGGAGAAATTTCAAGTAAAGGTCGCTTTTGTGAGTGAATAGCTCGCGAGGTAAATGCTAATGGTGATGCTGTGCTAGCTACAACAGGTGTCTTAACGCAGAAAGCATAAAACGGAAAGAACGAAAAAAAATTCCAGGAAATACAGTAAACTAACTTAATTTTTGCTCTTGAGCAAACACTTCTTCCAAATTGTATGAAAAAAGATTGATAAAGATCTAAAAGATTTTCAACGGATTTCTTTAACGGATTAGAATATTCACCCAGTTTTCTATATAAGAGTTTTATGGCTAATAATCTAGAATTATTTATATTTGGGAAACGTTAGATTTCGATTAGAATTAGATCAGTTCTTTTGGGAAATACTTGAAAAGGTATGTATGTAAGTCTACTTGGAAGATGTATAGACAAATATTATAACCTAAGCAAATGTTTTCAAGAAGTTTACATGAAACGGTGTAACGATTAAGAGTTTTTCTTGAATTCAGTCAGATAAGAAAAATGCTCAGTAAGGAAGAGTTATAAAGAGAATATGTCGGTACTCAATCATTTAGGGGTTAATAGTTCCTCGGGCTTAGTGTCAGCGCCCGCTCTACGGAAGGGCAAGCCTGGGCGCTTTTTTCCAAAAAGCCGAAAGGAAGAATATTAACAATATTCACTATTAACTTCAATTTCCCTGAAAACAAATCACAGTTTAAATAAAATGACGCAATGCAGGAAACAAACTGAGATCCACAAAAAATGATTTTACTACCAGGCAATGTTTTCTTAAAAGATGGCTGACGTTTTCAAGACGCAAAGTCCTTGCGAAGCTTTGAACAGCTCACAATTTATAAGAAGTGCTGTGAAATCTAAAATGCTTAGTAATTTGCCTAAATTTAACATCGGCGATGCTAGCATCCCCCTAATTTCTGACGGAAAAAAGGGGCAGTTCGCTCTGTTATGTGCCAATTAAGTTTAACTTAAAATGATCATATTTCTGAATTATGTGCTTACTATATGGGCTCCAATTAAATATTTAGGTTCTCGTATTTTCATCGGAATTAAAGCTTTTAATGCTAATGCTTACCAAATTGAAGAGCGATATATTTTTCAAATAAAAGACGAAATTGTAGCACACAATTAACGCATTTATGCGATACGTCATAATTTGATTTTCGAAAGATGAAGAGTAACATTTTTGAAGTTTAAGCACAAAAAAAGAGTTGAAAAAAACTTGATTGCCATTTTCATCTAAAATATGAAAACACCCATCAATAATTCTCGGGATGACGCGTTTATAGGTCCATCTTGATTGGTCGCCAAATGGTTTCGCATCCAAAAACTGGCATCACGAACAGCCATTCGGTTGCTACTTAGCATTTACACTAGCAACCAAATGGAGATAGAAAATGGCATAACCAAAATTTCATTATGGAGATTACTTTAAATTTAATTATCAAAATCGGACTCTGCGCGTTTGAATTATTACACGGCCATTCAAGAATTATTCAATTTCACACAAAAGAACGAACAAAAGTTGCAAAATTGTCACTTTAAATTTGACAAGCGGTTGGTTGAGTTGCCATATTGAATATCAAATCTGGACCCACTCGCAATTGGCAATCAGTTTGGATGCAATGACAACAGCGGTCAGTCGGGATGGACCTTTAAATAAATAACAGACGCGGCAATCCAACATTGGACTGAGGCCGCAGGATGTGTTAGTGACATCCTATTTCCAAGATATTATCTGCTTTTTGTTGAGGCAATGAGATCAGCATCACGCTCAGCAGTGTTATTGATCCCCATAAATGGGAAACATCTGAGTGAGATCATAGTCCGTCACAAGCTCCTGAGTTCGAAAAACGCCATGATCCACGGTGAGGTTCGAGCTCATGACCCTGTGCACCGAAGTTGCGCGCACTAACCGCTAGACCAGCCAAACTACATGGATGGACCTTTAGGTCGGTTTAAAAGCCACCAGGTTCCCGTGTGCCATTTGTATAGTTCTTTCTGCCTGCGATGAAAAATATGACGCTCGATGAATTCAATACTAAGCTTTAGTTTTGGAGTTCCAAAGAAACTCTCTACAAAGCCTTGCTGTGGTGAATTGGGCTTAAGTGTCTGATTGATATCGGAACAGGTTTCCAGTATATATACTATTTAGGCTTGCTCTCCCAGTGGGTAGAGATTCTAATCTCTGAGTTACTGGAGCATTAGTTCCATCCAATCCCACTTTGACCATGGATTTTTGTGTTACCCTTAAAAAATCCCCTCCGGCAATCCGTTCAACGATGTATCCTTTCGGAGCTTCTTGCTGTTACAATGACCAAGAGCTCCCAAAAGATAATTTAACAGAAAAAATATATTGAATGACTTCTACATACAAAACGTCACACACATTCCATCTACTATCAATCTGGCTGGTACAATACCTAAGTAGCGGCAATTTGTCCTCCTGCCCGGGGCGGCGTAAGTGCTAGAGCGGGCGCTGCTTAGTGCTTTCCAATTCTTTTCTTTTTTTTATTTTTATCAGAGGTTTAAGGCATTATATATGATTACGATATTTTCTAATGTAACTGGTCGATCAACTCCCACAGAAAATATGTTATCTTCATTTTTACTACAGTAAATAAGCAAACATTGCAATTTTTTCTTAACGGCAACTTTATTTTTTGTAGTGAGAACCCTGGTAGTATGCTCGGCTTTTGCCTCATGAACTCATGATACAATGTTGTGTGTTACATATGTTTCGGGAGCTTTTATGTATAAAATTTGGTGAACCCACAAATAAAAAAAATTTGTTTAAAAGAAGACACTTTTACTCATAGGCGTAGACAGGGGAGGCAGGGAGGGGCACTTGTCTTAATTCTCGGAGACCCACGGATCAGGTGAATTTAAAAAATAGGTAGTCTGGTCTTTCGGTTGTCGAGACTTAAGTATCCTCTGTATGACAGTATTCTTCTGTAGGGGCTAAATTAGGGTGACCACCTGCATGCCTTCGATTTACGGGTCACTAGCCTATAAAATACGGGTTTTAGATTTTTTTACGGGGCAAACATTAAAAAATACTGTTTTATACCGATATGTCATTTATTTTTTGTAACAATATTTCTTATTTGATGACACAGACTCCAAACTCTTAATTTTGCAATGAAAAGTTATAGAAATCTTTACATGTCATTTTAAAATTGCATTTGAGGGTCAGCCTTTACAGCGAATATTTAGTGGGTTCCGGCTATCCTCTATGCGTTACCGCAAAGCGAGAATATTCTTACAGGAGAATAATTTATTGCCGCGACACGTATTTAGGAAACCTTGTTCAGTTCCTCACCTGCTTGGGACGAAATCGATTAGCTTTTTTAGTGCCAAAACTACCCAAAACCCTTATCGATTTCGTCCCCTGTAATGAACGAGCTGGCAAAGAATTTAGAGTATATTTTACGCCAAAAACTCGTTCTAGCTGAACAATGGTTTTTGGCTGTTTTTGGCGTAAAATTTACTCGAAATCCTAGTTGAACTCGTCCACTTTCAGGGGATGAAATCGATAAGGGTTTTTTTGGTACTTAGCCACTAGAAAAGCTGATCTATTTCGTCACCTGCGTTGGGACGAACTGATTATAAATTCCTAAATAAGCTACCAGGATAGAAAAGACCAGTTTCAAAATCCTAATCATATTTTGCTGGTATTTTTGACAGCTTTAAATAATTTTGTCCATGTGTCAGGGATTATCACTTCATCGGCACCTCTTCATCTCCTGAACATATTTATTAATTGGGTGCGAAATTACACAAAATTCCTCATAAAGTTCATCCAAGTTTACTTTAGTTATGTTTAGACATTCGACTATTCTCTAAATTTCAGTTCGTGCTGCAAATTTAAGGGCTGCAGACAGTACAGGTAAGTGTGCTCGGCAAAATCGAATCCTGATTGCAAATACTGCAACGAATTCATGTACTATGCTAACAGTGCCTATTACTACCTTGATTACGTTACAAATTTCGAAGTGTTTCGTTGACTTTAATACCATAAATAGTTGTCTCTAACCCTTTGATGGAGTTTTTTCCTTGCGGATCATCCATTGTTTGCCCCGTATTTTATTTTTTGGATTACGGGTTTTTGGACTTTTCTTGCCCGAAAAACGGGGTAACCCGTAAAATACGGGGCATCTGGCCACCCTAGGCTAAATTATCATCTTGATCGAAGAAATAAGCAAATATTCCGACAGATTTATGCTAAGAGAAAGTATCGCATTAACTGCTAGGAATCACATAACATATCTATCGATTTTTTTAAACAATGAAAATAATTTTGGAGGTATTTTGACGGGATCATTTAACTATCCACTAGCGGGATTTTAAAATGGCGCGATTTTTATTGGGCGAGATTTTGATGTGGTGGGACTTTGTATCCCGAAGGAAATGGGATACCTCACTCAGAAAAATTTCAATGGGAAATCCCATTAAACCAATCATTTTGTCCCATTATTTTTAGTCAATAGGAAAAATCTGATTACTTTAAAAATATAGGAACAGTGGCGGCTCGTGGTGGAAAATACCGGGGGTTCACGAGGAAATATAAAAATGTATATGTATATTACGGCAAGAATAGTGATGTAACTAAATTTTTCATAGTTTTTTGTTTTTAAAAAAATATTTTTTTATATTACATATTATACATACACTATTTTCGACTTTCGTCAGCTGGAGTGTTCGTTTTCACTCCCGCACAACAAGCAAGAAAAGCAAAAGAGTTATCTAAGCCGCACACAAATGGCGAATCCATGGATTTTATCAAATTTTCATTCTGTCAAACTCCAATTCGGCCTGTGGATAAGCGCATTGGACAGAACGAAAATCCATTAAAACCCATGGATTCCGCAAATATTCCCGTAAATCTACATGTTTTCCGTGTAAATTGCCGCTTTAAATTCACGCCGGATTTTGCCTATTTTCCGTCACTTGCAGTAAATAAATCAAGGGTGCAGGTCTTCCCCCGTTTTTTATTTTAATTTCTTTTTCTATTAGATTTTTGATTTTTGCTTTAAAGAAATTGACCGTTGCAATTTCATTCATCGCGATTTCAACAGAACAGACGCATGCGACACAATCTCTCTTCTTCTAGAATTTAGTTCATACAATTTACAACGCGCTGTGCACAACGGCTTTGTGCACAAGCTCTAGTGTAAATTTTGCACTACCTCTTGCCCTGGAAACCCCTATGATATCCAAATTGGAACGTGTGCTCCTCTTCCCAGATTGTGCACCCAACGTGCTAGCAGGTTGTTGGTCGTAGTGTCGTCTTGTGACTATGCCGTATGTGCAGTGTATGCTTAGATTCAGTAGGTGGAATGTGTATCTAAGTATATAGAATAAGAGCGCGTTGCGGGCTAGATGTGCGATTTGAGATACGCATTTTCCATTTGAAGAAATTAGTGAATTAGGTGCTTTTACGATTTTTTCTCAGGAGGTGCACGTGCACTTGTGCACATATGGTCGAGCCGCCACTGTATAGGAACTATTACTTTCACTCGATAAATATCCGTTTGTTTTAATAGTTGACTCCTTTAAAAACAAACACATGGTATAGTTATTTTCCAATAGGATATATCTTATTGAATTAATAGGATCAATCCTATGTAAAAAAAAAAATCGTTTCACTCGTAATCTGATCGAAGTATATTTTGTTATAAGTCCCATATTATTATACTATCCACGCTACGTCATTGTGGATTTTGTTAAGAATCACGATATTTGGCCATGCCGAGTATTGAACATCCGATCGGCTAGTACTCTTTAAAACTTACCAAGTCACGGGGAGGCACCCGAACGATCTTGGCTACGGAACATGATGTTGGTTCTCTTGGAAAATACGCCTTTATGCTTGAAATTCAATTAAAAGGCATATCCCATTAAAAAATAGGACGTTATATAAAACAAATGGGATCCATCCTATTATTAGTTAATAATATCAGATCTTGTTAATTTAATGGGACAAACTGATTAAAATGTAATCTGATGTCCCATTGGATTTACGGTACACATTTCATTCCATACAAAATATCTCAATAGGATTCTTCCAGTTACCTATATTAATTATTGCATCTGTTTACTTTTGTGAAGAAATCTGGTAAATTGCCGTCTAATTAAAATAATGGTACAGAAACTTTTAAGTTTACGGGGTTCATTTTTCTGAGTGTATTTCATCACAATTGCTACTGCACAAGTTGTGAAGATAAAGAGGCAGTGATGTACCTACTACTCTGTCATTGTTCTGCACTAGCCGTACTTCCACGACATGGATGATCTTAAGACGTCACAGCTAACTCAGATAACTCTTTTAGTTTCGCTGGAATTCAGTCGAAAATACTCATGAAAAGGGGTGTACTCACCTGATGACAAGCAGTGCTTCCTTCTATACGTTACAAACTTCATGACATTAACTTGTTCTTTCACACAATGTGAAGAGTATAAAAACAGCCTTGATTCGGGTGATTCGCTTCTATAAGGAATGCTATTTCGTAAAATGTCACATTCGTTGCTGCCACTTTCTCAAATTGTCATACCATTTGAATTTGGATAATATTCTTATACAATTTATGCAAATTCAAAAATTATATTGGACGATGTAGATATCGTGTATCAATAAATTTGGCACAAACACATTTCACTTGTACGAACGTCGAGTCGAAACAAAATCTTATACAATCGACACGAGTAAAATGAATTAAAATAAAACTACAAGAGAGACAAATGACTTACATACATAATGTACATACTTGATTGGATAACTTTTCATAGCAATACTCTTAATGAATTTATCAATCATCTAAATCTGAATATGTACATAAAATGGCATTTAATTAGCCAATATGCTCGGCGAGAGTGTGCATATCGAGAAATCGATGTTTAAAATGATCCAAGTCATTAAATCAGTTGAACTAAAGTTTAACTTTGAATTTGTATGAAAACAGGTTAGCCGTTTCAAAATTTTGACAATGCAAGTCAATAAACTCAAAACTGCACTTTAGCACCGGCAAATTGATTTGTTTAATTTGAACAGTAATTTCATGCTGACATAACAATATCTTCCAATCCGCTTCATTTTTATGATCCCTTATAATAAAAATTACATACATACATTATATGTATATATCTTTTCTACCATGTAATTCATTATTAGCACACTACGATCGAATCGGATTCGATTTTATTTGAATTTGTATTTTTTTTTTAATGTCGCACTGGACCAACGAATTAACGAAATCAAAAATCTGTGATTCGAAAGTGATCCGACAAGGTCGCGAAATTTTTATTGAATTTTTATTTTCTTTTTATTTTATATTTGGGTTTAGCATCTTTTTTGTATCTACGTGTCTGTACACTAAACCTAGTTTCAGATATGTATTTCTTTTCGGACATAGATCATTTTCAGATCTATTGAATTTTGGATGAAATTTGAGTTCAATAAAAATTCGAAATTCCGAATAGGATAAATTTTGCTTAAGTTTAGAGTGCATTCGTTGCTGTATCTTCTATTTTATGATTTTTTTGTTTTTATGCTGATTTCTTTCTAGACCATAATCAATCTGTCCATTTGTCGTCGATTCGTCAAGGTAAAAGCCAAAACAAGAAAAAAACCAAAATGTATATTTATTATTATCATCTAGTAGTGAAAGTTTTGAATATTTCTATATCAAGTTGATTTGGATGTTTTTGTCTTATATTACGAAAATAGCGTTAGATCAGCCGCGCAACATTTTATATACTTTCACCCGATCCAATTTGCTAATAGAATATTCCGCACATTATCACAAGAATGTCAATGGAAATTAGTAAGTGGTCGATGATAAATTGGTGACAAGCGGATGGAGTGCGTATATGCAAATATGATGGGGATATCTGAGACTAATCAAATAGATTTCTATGTATATGTTATTGGAAAGCCCACCGGATATTGATCTTATTTCGTAATATGGCCAAATTTAATTCCAGAGAATTTGGTGTAAAACAAAATGTTAAAAGGAAAGGATCAATTTTCTAATCCAGGAGAAAAATCGAAAAATTAGCTGCTATAAAATAGTTTGTGATTCAATCGGTTTCGTAATATCGTCTAGTAAAGATTCTACGTGATTTGTAATTGCAAAATGTGGTGGAAAGCATTTTTCTGGCCAAATATATTGCTAGCGACCTGAAAATGATTGATCAATGCCTAATTATGACATATCCCTGAAGTTGATGACTACTCTTACCCCTACCTCCCCTACAAAACTATATTCAGCCATATATATTTTGATAAAATGTTGCTGATGGATGTCCTTATAAAATATGAAAGCTGTGACAGATCCAACCCAGCTACTCCATCGTATGTCTTAATGTATAGACGAAAACAACAAAACTGTAAAATAAAAACAAAAAGATTTCTGTCTGTAAAATACACAAAAATAAGTACACCCCCCTTGAACCATTTTATTCTCGAATTCATTGCATTATAACAACACCAACAACAACAGTTCTAAGGAACCCGAAGAAGAAGATTGCCCCCTATTCTCTCAGTGACGGCCCGGCTTAAACTTTGAAGTCGATGATGAGCTTGGCCAAAACTATAAGTATAGGTACGCCATGGTTACATTTTTTTCACAGATCTGACTGTTTAGAAGGATTTGTGTTTTATTCCTTTTTGTGTGCAACTAATGTCAAATTAAAAAAAATATATACTTAAAGGCCAAAATGGATACTAGGCTCGAAAAAAGGCGCTTGGGGTCTTAAATTCTTAAATTTTGAAATGGCGGCTAAACTACTAACTCAATCGCAAAATAAATCCGCTGATCATTGCATTTAGGGTATAATTCATTGAGAAGTAAAGAAAATTAGCCGGAAGGACGATAAAGTTCATACAAAAACCACAAGGCTAACTTACACTCACATTATCACTATGGCGAAAAAATGGCTTTATCGACGTTTATTGCGGGAAGTTTTGTAACATTGCTTACAAACGTTAAAGCAAGTTCGGTAAGCCTTTCCGTGTCAAATGATGAGACAATTAAATTACCGTGTTATTATTCCGAATTATGCATTTATAAACGTAAATATTTATCGTATTGGAATGAGTTATGTTTGACATTTGTAGCAAATTTGGTGTCCACGAGCACATTGGCATGGCCGAAAGCACATGTCATTTACAACAAGACGAATTACTGTACGGGAAGATATTAATTTAATTTTATAAATTTGCAATATTCTATATAATATAGAAAAGATTTCAAAATAGAAAAGATTTCAAATTGACGAACAGTAAAATGTGTATAAAAAAGTTTTTTTTTATGCGCAGAATGTGTTGGCATTGTTTCGCTAAGAGTCGCCATAGACTCTCCATTCGACTGTACAATCAAGTTCCTTTTTTTAGGTTCCACTACCGAATTCGCTAGAGAAAATGAGCTTTATCCACAGAGAATGAGCTTAATTGTACATTCAATTGGACAGTCTATGGCGACTCTTAGAGGCACCATAGACCCTCCGATGGATCGGCCAGATTTTTTGATTGCGAGATAAATCGGAAGGTGTATGGGACCATCGGATTCAATTTTTGGATTTGACATGTGGAAAGTATTGCCAATGCAATTTTTCGTACAAGCTGTCATGACAATCATGTGTTCTCAGTTGCTGATTTTTTTACATAAACCTGTGGTCGTTCTTCATGCTGTGGTTGTGGCGGTCATTCTCCATCAAAGTAGCAATGGATGTCTTCCATTGCCAAAAATGGTATAGAAATCGTGGCGTAACGTACGGTGTTCCATGTGTTCGGTCGCACACGGGCCCCCAACCCACAGGGGCCCCCTAACATAGTGAAGAGTAAACAATTTTGGACTGTGATTAAAAAAATACTAGATTTCTTATTTATAGACACACTAAAGCTAGATTTAAAACAAATGAACAAGTTAGGAGTGCTGTTAAATGGAAAATTTGTTTTACTTCGAAGCAGTTGGATATGAGAACTTCAAGGAACATCTTATTGTTTCGCTGAAGAACTGTATTTTCGTTACCAGGGATGACCTTAGGGAACATTACGCTATCAGCTCTCGAAAGCGGAATTTCTTCTTCTTTTTTGTCGATACTAGCGACAAATCAGCAGCCGCCGCCATATAACGGGAAATATTTGCAACACAGAAGTTCTTTTTATGAGAACGGATAGCAGAACAAGCCTATTTTTTAAAGAATGGCGGAGACTTAAATTCAATTTTTTAATTTTGAGAAAAACGTATGCCTGCCTATTGACTGTTCTACAAAATATTCGTTTTTTTTTCACATAGGTATGATATTGAGTTAAATGCAAATATTAATTTAATTTTGGTTTTTGTCATCTGTGGCGTGGTGCCTTGCCCTGTCTGCTGCTATTCTCCCTAAATATTGATACAATACATTTCTAAGTAATTATTCAAAATAAATCAAAAATTTCAGAAACACATTTTCTGAATAAAGTTGTAATCTGAATAAAGTGAACAGAAGTAATGACTTCACCCATTAACAGCTCTGATACTTAACGTAAAATCCAATTAACAGAAAAAAATCACCGGGTTCATAACGCGATTTAAAACAAAATCCCTGACTAAATCTATAAGAAAGCTTGGTAAAATGTGGTCAATTTCGCCTATGCTGCAAAAAAAACAGTTCTAGTCATGCATCATTCGGAATGTACATTTATACGGATTCTACTCTACTGTCAAGTTGTGTGAAAAGTTAAGACGATAGGCTGAACATGATTCTAGATTTCATAATAAACCTAAATTTGTCAAGAATAAATCGCATTTTTACACAGACCCTAATAACCGCCTACAAATAAATCCTGGATTTGAACTAAAAAACAAATAATTTCGACCCGCTTACTCGATTGAATTGTGAGGTTTTAGTTTACTGTCGATAGTGTAAATCCTCGCATGTCAGTTGTTATAACCAAAAGGGACCATATCAAAAGTACCTACATCCGAGGTAGCTTGTCTATAGAACAACCAATCACCGAAAAGCTCGAAGACCGACAAATGGATTGGTATTGCCATTCTGATAACCCCACAAAGAGAGCGATATCAATGGATGTTCCGCTTGATGGATCCAAGGCCAGAGGCAGATCGAAGAACACCTGGATGTGTGAAATAAAAAACTAACAACAACGCATTGGTCTCGGCGATGACACGATCCAAGATAGAGCTACCTGTAGAAATATGCTGAGACGTTATCGCCAGAACGGGCGATGCGCCTACATAGCAGGTCGAGCGACGCGACGCCATGGAGCGGTATAAAGAACGAGGCAAGGAAGAAGAAGAAGTGTAAGTCCCTTTAAATATAGTCCTGGAGTTACTTGTAACTTCAATATTTTTCCAAATTTACAAAAGCGTGTACTTATCAGCAAAAATAGTGGTTTCAACAATTTTGTTTAATTATAAATTACACTTTGTGGGGGCCCCCATTTCGAACTCGCACACAAGATATTTTAGAAACGTTACGCCACTGCTCATAACCATGCAAAATAAACTTGTGCGAATAAACTTTCAGTAACCACTCCAATTACCTTTTATGAGTCATAACCATGCAACATAAACTTGTGCGAATAAACTTTCAGCAACCACTCCTATTACCTTTTTTACACTATAAAACAGGATTCAGACTATCGACAAGATTTACTAAATCCTAGATTTAGTTAACAGTTGCACCATATTGTACTGCAATTTGAATAATGCAAGTACATTTTACGATGCATTTTGAATTTAATGATATACGATTTAATCTAGTTGGCGGGTTTCGACTTGATTAATTTAGCGGTTTAGGCAAATCCTGTATGTAGTGTGAACCTCCTCTAAAGGTCCATCTAGATTAGTAGCCAAATGGCGTCACGTGCAACCAAATGGCTGTTGTCATTCCATCCAAACTGATCGCCATTTGGGTGTGTGTCCAGTTTTGATATTCAATATGGCAACTCAACCAACCGCTTGTCAAATTGAAAGTGACAATTTTCCAACTTTTCTTCGATATTTTGTGTGAAATTAAATAATTGTTGAATGGCCTTGTAATAATTCAAGCGCGCAGAGTCCGATTTTGATAATTAAATTTAAAAAGAGACCGAGTTTAATTTCGGGCGCGGCCGAAATTTGGATACCCTTCGCTCTCCTCGGGTTACAAGTTTTTTTTCGGGCGTACCTACGACTTGTAGTTAACCCCCCCCCCCCATTTCTTTTGCTTCCGTCTTCACTAAACTTCCGTTGCGTCGACAAAACAATATTTGTAAGGGGTTTGGTTGGAATAAGTGGGCTAATAAAAATATTTGCTCTGAAAATTTTATTGGGGGATGCGAGAGCATGGCCCCACAGTACGATTCCATTTGTTTTTAACTTTTTTGTTGCTTTGTTAACGACACATTAATTCATAATTTTGTAAAATTGGTGTAAAAAAAATTTCTTATAGAAGAACCAAAATGGGGGGTTGGGTTTGTATGGCAGCCCCATGACCCCATGATCCGATTTGATCCATTCTTGCAAATATTTTGTGTCATAAATAGAAATACATTTGTTTGAAATTTGGTTGAGATTGGTGCACAAATAAAAAAGTTTTTCTTAGAAGAACCTAATTTGTGGGGTTGCGTTTGTATGGCAGCCCCATGACCCCATGGTCCGATTTGATCCATTCTTACATATGTTTTGTGTCACCAAAAAAAACACATTTGCGTTAAATTTGGTTGAAATTGGTGTACAAATAAAAAAGTTTTTCCTAGAAGAACTTAAATTGGGGGGCTTGGTTTGTATGGCAGCTCCATGATCCAGTGATCCAATTTCGGTGTTTCAAACATCCAAACAGCCTGCAACAATAATAAGCATGTGTGCAAAATTTCATTTCCGTAGCTTTTATAGAGGCCGAGAAAAACGCGCTGCAACAGACGGACAGACAGACGGACATCGTCCGCCTGCAACAATAATAAGCATGTATGCAAAATTTCATTTCCGTAGCTTTTATAGAGGCCGAGAAAAACGCGCTGCAACAGACGGACAGACAGACGGACATCGCCCAATCGATTCCTCAAGTCATGCTGATCATATATGTATACTTTTTATATGGTCGGAGAGGCTTCCTTCAATGCGTTACAAACTTCATGACAAAGTTAATATACCCTTTCACTCTACGAAGGGTATAAAAATCACCAAAATGAAATTTTGGTTGTCATTTTCTGTCTCCATTTGGCTGTTAGTGTAGATACTAAGTAGCAGCCAAATGGCTGTTCGAAATGCCAGTTTTCGGAAGCGCAGCCATTTGGCGACTAATCTAGATGGACCTTAAGACAAAACCGGCCGGCAAGAGCTTTTATATGTATATGCCATACGACGGAATAACAATCGTACGTACCCATGCTGTTTGTTGTTGTAAAGTTTGCCCATACGGGTTTTTTTTCTTATGGAAAATGCCAATTGATTAAATTTAAGATGCGATTAAATTTAAATTTTTCCAATCGATTTTACAATAAAGTTAATTTTTTGTGGATAAAGCGAAATCGGTAGTGTACGCTGAAAAATGAAGCCTTATTGTACAATCGATTGGACAGTATATTACGACCGTATGTAATTTTTACCATCGCAGATTTTCGCAACATTTGCTAAAAGACTGTAACCAAGGATCTTAAAACATGATCGGTCTTACCAACCTACCACTTGTTGACGTCTCCTATTACTAGTAAAGTGTGCTAGGGTCTTCTCAGTTACAATTTCATCCCAATTTTATTCAACGAAATTTGCTCATTCTTACGAATTGATGCGAAATGTTCTAGTTTGTACTTTTTCCACAAAAAGTTAATTTTTCTCCAATAAATTAATTATGGAAGATAAATCTTTATCTCAGATTGATTTTTTTCCAAAAGATTCCCATTAATGAGAATAGAGAAATTCCTAAATGCAATGAGTTCGCACAATGGCGAGCTTGTCAAACCCCGAGCAAGCTGTTTAGTCAGAGATTGGATGAATAAACTTTGTTTTCTGCAATTTTTGTAGAGCGTGATTAGTGATTCGACCCAGCCCAAAATTGAAATGAACTGAACATAAAAAAACGAAACAATACTACTGTCTCAGAAGTTTCTCTTTTTACCGTAATTCATTGATAAGTGTTGTCGATTTTGTCGTATGCAGGGCCGGCCCTAGGGGTGGGCGAACTGGGCGGTCGCCCAGGGCCACCACATTTAAGGGGCCGCCACTCTCAAGGGGCTTTTACTTTCAAGGGGCCACCACTCCGAAAAATTATCACTCAAAAAGGGCCTCCACGCGAAAGATATTTACTCGAACTAGATTAGTTCTAAAGTTAACATAAAGTGAAATAACGATAATGTAATTTTACTGATAAAAAATTTGTTATAACATGCATAGGGATAAGCCATTCATCCCTCTTTTTTTCTTTTTCCAAACATTTTGCAATATCTGCTCTCTAACGTCACCATTGATGTCTTTGATGTTTCTTAAAAAATTCCAGTGAAGGTAGCATGGTATGGAAGAAGTTTGATTTTTAGAACTTATCGAATAAATTTACCAATATCCAAACCTGTACCTTACAATATAAGCCTGAGATTATACCATGAAAAGCCGGTAGTGATGACACAAGAGGCCACTACTTCACGGATTGGTATAATAAGGGAAGAAAGAGGAAAAATAAACCTAGATCAAAATTTTGGAATTACGGTATTCGGATCATTGAATTTTTGCTCTCTTAGCAGACCACATCGAAGGCTGAGCATTGCTGCCATGAAAAAAATCTTAAAATCGAGATAAGTGACTGGAAATCTGATACTTTTTCTTTACAAGACGTGACACCTTTAGGTTACAAGAAGTTTGAATTGGTGTTTATCATGAAAAACATAACCGCACGCACGTTATCGACGTCAGACATATAAATGAGGATTGGAGTTTTCGGCATAGAAAATCGGCGGAAGTATTATTTATAGAAACACGATACACCGCGCGTACAAAATTATCGTCTAACGCAATGCTTCCCAAACAGGGTTTCGTAGAATACTAGGGTTCCGCTACAACTTCTCAAATATAGGAAATGAGTAATGTAGAAATTACTTTTGATAGAAAAATTCAAGGAATGAATAGAAAAACTCCACAAAATGTTGTAGTATTAAAATTCTAAGGTTTAGGCTGCCAACTAAGCACTCCAGTAAATGCCAATAATTAACATGACTTACGCAACGTTATGAAACTCCTAAAAACCGTCAAATGGATGATATTTTGAATGTTTGGCAAATGAAAAGCCGTTTAACAGCTGACAAAAACTTGCAAAATGTCAGTTTTGTTTCCAATTCGAAGAAATGATTGGAAACATTTTCATTAAATAAAAAATTTGTCTGCGTCTGTTTTAATGAATACTAGAAATATGATCATGAGGGAACATTAGAATTCCGCGGGCTGTGAGGTGATTAAAAAACAGCTAACTGCCATAGTGACAGGAGCTCCCAATATTTGCGTAAAACTCTAAAAGAGTTTTTATTAAGCACTCGTCAGTCGCAGAAACCACTGATCTAACGTAAGGGGAAACATTCAGCCAATCAAGATCAGATGCGTTTTGTTTGTGTATTAGTAAGGGGGTAGGGGCCACCATCATTCATTTGGCCGAGGGCCACCAGAGTGCTAAGGCCGGCCCTGGTCGTATGTTTTGTGAAAAACATTTCTCAACAACTGAACTCGTATAGTATGATTCAGTTGTTAGCCACACTACCTCATAGTCGATTTTTTGCTTATTATTATTGCAAATTTCTTTCAAATGTAAACGAGCGACGTTTTTGTTTGGAGTGGTGAGTTTTGAACATTCGTTACACTGTAAATCTCTAGAATTTAAGTCGAACTCCAATAAAATGTACAAAATTATGTTTTTATGCGAATTTCAGCGAAATTTCTAATATTCAAAACTAGTTTAAAGTTTATGCGAAATTCCTGTTTTTTATTTGCGAAATTTCCGTACCTCTACGATAATACTTCATAGAATACTCGCTTCTAACAATGATAGAGGGGCACTTTACATGATATAAACGCTGAATAATAGTCCAATAATGGCATTTGTCGCGGTTTTTTAATCCAATAGAATCTTAGGAGGTTTTCACATTTAGGGCAAGATTACGTAATCTGTGCAAATTACTGACCCGAAAATTGCCTACGAGCAAAACTTTAATTTTGGTTGACTTGTTCCCTTATTTCTTAATAAACTAGTGGCATTGACTTTGAATAATTTGTATGGGAGGTACCCTTTGTTTTAATCCGATCGAAGTATTATTCGGTGCAAGGTCTAATGGGACTTAGCCTTAACAACGTTTGCCAAATTTTTTTCCAGCCTGCTGTGATTTGGAGATAAGTTAAAGGCATGTCTTTTTGAAAAATGTTAATAGGAGAAATATATGGGTATGCTTTGTCGGAGCAGCCGGTGCCTCCGTGTAGGCCAGCTATATATTGATAGGAATAGTTATTTCAATGACCATGGCTCCAATTAAATTACTTCAGGAGCTAGAGAGACAAATGTCTTCTTCTTCTTCCTTGCCTCGTTCTTTATACCGCTCCATGGTTCCGCGTTGCTCGACCTGCGGTGTAGGCACATCGCCCGTTTTGGCGATAATTTCTCAGCTTATTTCTACAGGCAGCTCTATCTTGGATCGTGTCATCGCCGAGACCAATGCGTTGTTGTTGCTTTTTCATTTGACACATCCAGGTGTTCTTCGGTCTGCCTCTGGCCTTGGGTCCATCAAGTGGAACTTCCATTGATATCGCTCTCTTTGCGGGGTTCTCAGGCGGACGCCTTTGAACATGGCAATACCAATCCATTCGTCGGTCTTCGAGCTTTTCGGTGATTGGTTGGTTTATGGACAAGCTGCCTCGGATGTAGCTACTCTTGATGTGGTCCCTTTTGGTTACACCAACTGACATGCGTAACATAGAGAGACAAATGTAACTATCAAAAAATCGGAATTACATCGGATGTTTTTAGGTCTAGTATATAATCTACCAAGAGAAGTTATAGGGTACTATATATCATTAGAAAATGTTGTGTAGTTTAAATTGTTCTCAGAACGTTTTGCTCTAAATAGTACAGTTAACAAGATATTTGCGAAAATCACATTTTTGCCTCTTTGCCACCCCCTCCCCCTCAAATGTAACGCGCAAAAAAGTGTAACTTTTTACTGCATAATGCGATCAGGCCATAGAACAATTTGGCATTAAAAGTCAGCTCTTTTTTTTTTGGATGTTTGGTCAAGAGCTAAAATCACTATACTAGTATAATTAATTTTTGTAATCATTAAGTGCACCAATTTTCATACATTTCAAACAAAAACGTAGTTTTTTCAAAACATCAACATTTCTGATCAAATCTGACATTGATATTACCCAATTTGGCCTCATAAATTAATCTTCCTTAACACCATGCGTGTACACTGTTTTTAGAATGCCGACAAAAGTGTTGATTAGAGCTATGCTTAATCGATTCTTTTTTTATTGTTCAAGAATTTAGAAAATTTACACAGTGACTAATTATAATCACGAGTTCGACTTTTATATTTCAGAAATCGTAAATTCGTCTCGGCGAACATTATCAGAATATTGTGTACTTGTACTTTATTGTAGGCTTCTAATTGATATTACCACAAAAAAAATGAATACAGGAAAAATGCTATAAAAAACTGACAGCGTCCAACACAGTTACCTAGAATTATTAGAAAGATAAACTCTACAGTCTGATAAGTTTGATAAGAACAATACTCTTGTACTATGTGTGTACATAAGATGCGAACGATAAGGCGACGACGGACTAAAATGCTTATGCCTTCGTATATTTGTTATAGCTGCCGTTTTTGTTAAATGGGTTTTCTTTAATAATTTCTAGGTAAAGTTTGCTAATACGATTCTATTGTTTTGTTTTGAAGAATTTTATTTAAGTTCTTATCTTGAAGTCATATAGATAGACTGGTGCAATGAATCGGGATTTGCTTGATTCTAATAGAAAATGGAATAAAAAATAGAAATTCCTAGATAAGAACAGGAGGGGAAAATGTATTTTTACGTGTTTCTTTCTACGTTTTAAAAAAGATCGTGAATCAACCAGAAGGGGCGATCTACGCCACGTGTAGGTATTACTGGAATAGAATTGACACATCTTTTTTTCGATCGGCAGTACTTTGGATCAGAGGACAATTAATTCTGATCTGACCCACTTACTAAGCGTGTGATTCTATCAATGATAACATTGAAAAATTTGCCCATATCAATTTATTATCTCAAATAAATTCGACCTTCTTTCTCTACAACCAATACTTCCCTCCACCTCTTCCTCACCAACCACACTGATCGGAGAGGCAGTAAAAGGAAATTTTTTTCTTACCAGGTCACCACTCTTATCCAATCATCATCTTTAGCACTCTACCACTAAACGAGCAAAAGGTGCAACCCATCAATCTTTTGCGGATATGTATTATTGCCAAAAATCGAAACTCCATTAGACTTCAGCAAAAGACGATGGCGAAGCAGAAAACGAAAAAACAGCAGCGCATTAAAACCGTCTAACAGAAAGCAAAATTTTAAAATCGAAACTGCTATTATAGGTTCAGAAGACAAGACATACAGAGATGCGGGGGCTAAAATCTTGTCTATAAATGGATAACAAAAATTTTTCTCTACCTGTCGACACTCGTCATAATCGCGAAAAAAAAAATTTGGTCTGCCCCCTCATCGCCTTCGATCTCGATCATGGTATCTAAACGTTCAAAACCATAACAATATCCATACACATACATAATAATACAAAACGAGCCATCCATCTCTCTCGCGCAAAAATCGTAAACATGGCGAAATTGGGCCAAATAAGATTGAAAGTTTCTTATAGTATAAAAATACGTTTTTTTTGCACCGCAACACTTAAAGCAGTTAAAACGGAAAGCAGCAGCGAAAGAAAAAAAAAAGATCAAATAAACTCTAAACTAAAATACAAGAAGACGGACGTAACGTTTTGCTGGCCGCACTTCGCCCTCTCTTCAATGGCTGATCTTACTGGAGTATCTTTCGAACGGGTAACGCTGAGCGTTATTCCTCTACTCAAGATTCCATAATAAGGCAGCGTATAACCGAAAGCTGGTAGAGTCAAAAGACCAATCCAACCAGCATCATGAACCTCTTCCTCTTACCATCACCGCGCCATGCCATGCCTCCATTCCATGCCATCACCGCATCATCGTCAGCACTTTCATTCCATTCTTATCTGTGCGAGAAATCTGAAATCTGAATTTTTGTGGGCCTGAATCTGAATGATAAGCTCAGCGCATTTCTCAGACTCAGACCGAGATTGACCTCAATCTGGGAGCGAATGAATAACAGGAGGCAAAAGTAGCAACAACAACAACAACGAAAACGGTAAGACGCCGAAATTTGTTAGTAACGTTAAATATATCTTAAGGCGGAAGATTTGGTCATATTGTGAGTGTAATGTATAGTGTGGCATGGTGGGATTGGTCGGAAATGGGTATCGAAGATTCGGATGAAGTATCGTTGGAGGAGATATGTCACGATGCCACCTACATCCTGAGAGGGTTCTTGGAGCGGATGACATTTTTGAAATGAATGGTTAATTGTGTCAATTAAAATGACTTATCATAGGTGGGTATAAGGCAGGGACGTAGCTAGGGGAGGACCCCCCCCCCTCCGAAATGATTTCAATGGACTTTGAAGTTTCAGTAACCCGTATTTTATCCTTTTTTAACGGAAAAAATAGAAATGTCCTTTTGGAATATGTAGGTACACGAAAACACGTGTAGTTCATATATAAAAACTTTATACAAGCAAGCAAATGTGAAAGGGCATTTTGACTTCAGACTGGGGATGTCAAAAAATGGACGGTTAGTCCGAAAACCGGTACTTTCAAAACGGTTAACCGGTTTATTTTCGGTTTTTTCCTCCTCCGGTTTTAACCCGGACGGTTTTTTGTTCATCCGGTTAAAACGGATGAAAAAATTCTTTCAAAATTCATACAATTTTTCATATTTTCTTGATTTTCCAGTCAGCAATTCTATTACTTGTCCCCGATAAAAAATTGCGTTTTCAAATTTCAGCCCTTGAACATATTTTCGAACACTCTCCTTATGGCTATAGGGGGCGCCAGTGAAACTTACTTATTTTAGAGGGTCAATAAAAACAAAAGTAGGTACTTCATAGTTATTGTTTTAATTCTTTCTATTTGAGAGTACAATATTCCAAGTTTTTTTTTTTCATACAGTCAATGACATCGGTTAAAGGGCGACCCTTTCGTGCATACACTGATTAAGTCGATTTTTGAAGCTCGTCTCCACTCTTTGCAGCAGCAGCATACAAATCGGTATGTTAGCAATGGCCTCGCGAATGAAAAGTTTTCAGGTGAGGTCCGTGGTCGATCGACATAAGCCAGTGATTTCAAATAACCACATAAACAAATCGCATGGACGTGCCGGTCATGCGTCTCTGAGAGATGAGGTGATCGAGGAAGAGTTGTCGCAACAAGTTTATTCAGCCTCGTGCAGTGTGTGCTATGGCTCCATCTGTTATTGAAAACACACGTTCCTAACGTTCATTAAAAAAAAAAATCCGCGATCATGTCCCTAGTGAGCGACCGTTAGAAAAGAGGCTCCCGACGGCGAAGGCCCGCTGCTCTCTACACCAGAGCATGATGGCGACTGACTAGAATAGGAAACAAATTTGGGAAGTTCTCCCTCCAAATGCGCCCCCTCTTACCCATATACCCGCATAACTCACCGCTCAGAAGCTTTTTTTTTTCAAATAAGTAAGTTTTTCTGGCGCACCCTGTGCATGCGCATTTTGATTTGATTTTGCAACACCAGCCTTACGACTGCGTTTTGACTACAATTCTAAGCAAATCAATGAAAAGACTCGGTTAACCGAAAAACCAGTACTTTGAGCCCGGTTAAAACCGGACGGTCTAACCGGCTTTGCAAAAAACCGAGAACAACCGAAAACCGGGTTATGGCCCGGTTTTTGACATCCCTAGTTCATACAAACTGACGGGTTGGCTCCCGCCCACTTCATTATCCCGCCATTTCAATATCACGCCATTTAAAAATCCCGCTCAATTGAAATCCCGTCTAATCGAAATTCCCCCAAACACCGCTTTTCAAAACTATGTATTTATTAATGACGGGATTTTAAAAAGCGTTACAATTATACTGTTAAAAAATGGGTCACCTCGCATGGGGGTACTTAACAGGGAGACACGGGCCAGGTGACTCATTTCAAAAATAGGTGCTTTGCTAACAATAAAAATAACTTTTGGCGGTATTTTAACGGGATTATTTCAGTATCTACTAGCGGGATTTTGATGTGGCGGGATTTACTATTTCAGGATTATGTAAAGCGGGATTATGAACCAGTGGCATTTTGTTTTTCGGGATTATGTAAGTATCCACAAACTGACGCAATGAAAACATCTCATTTTGAAAAAACACTTATTTTATATTTTCGGTAACCTGTCCGTTACCACAAAAAACTATATGCGTGTTTTCTATGAAAGCATGACTAAACTTGTCTACCAAGCCGAAAAAGTCTAAGTTCGTGTATTTACTTTTAAACTAAGTTTCACTAAAACGAGACCGAGGCTAATTTCGGGCGAGTCCCAAATTTAGATACCCTTCACTCCCCTCGGTCTTAAAGTTTTTTCGAGTGTGCCTGTGACTTGTGTTTAATCCTCCCCTTCCATTCCTTTCCTTCCGGCACCGATAAAGTGAGGCTTGCTTGGAATAATTGAGCAAATAAAAAAAAATCTCTTAGACAACTTTAAATTGGTGTAGCAGAAAATGTTTCTCAGAAGAACCAAAATGGGGGGAGGAGGGTTTATACGACAGCCCCATGGCTTCTTTCCATCCATTTTTACGTATGTTTTGTGCCATCAATAGAAACACTTTTGTATGAGGTTTGGTTGAAACTGGTGGACAAATAAAAAAGTTTTTCTTTGAAGAATCAAATTTGAGGGATTGGGTTTGTATGGCAGCCCCATGACCCCCTGGTCCGAATTCATTCATTTTTGCATATGTTTTGTGGCATCAATAGAAAACATTTTCATGAGGTTTGGTCTAAATTTGTGCCCGAATAAAAAAAATTTTCTTAGAAGAGCAAAATTTCAGCTCTGTAGCTTTTATAGCAGCCGAGAAAAACGCACAGCAACAGATGGACAGACAGACGGACATCGCCCAAACGACTCACCAAGTCATGTTGATCACATAATGTATACTTTTTATAGAGATGCTTCCTTCAATGCGATACAAACTTCATACAATGACCAAATAAGTCGCCCGGAGCTTCGCATTTTCGGGCGTCATTTTGGTTAATTGAGCCTGAAAATAGAGTAAGAAAAACTGAATTAAAATTAAGATTTAGCAAGTTAGGTTTTAGGCATTATTACATTTAGGGCCATTTTTTCGTACATCTTATAGGCTGGTTAGTCTTATTGCATAGAGAAGACACATACAATATTCAGAAAGCATTTCCATTGTATCGAATAGAATTTTTTGTTTATTTTGCATAGTTTTGTCATATTTTGCTTGGCTACGCCATAATCTTAGATTAAAAAAAATCATTGCACGGTTTCATACAACAACGTAAATAAGGAAAAGATAAATAACATAATGCAAAATAAATAAAAATGCCATTCAGTACAAGCTTTCTGAATATTGTGTGTGTCTTCTCTATGCGATAAGACTAACCAGCTTATAAGATGTGCGAAAAAATGGCCCTTAGATAAAAAACAAAGTAGATATAGGCCCATTCTCTTGTAGATCTTATAGAATGGTTAGTCTTATCGCCCAGAGAAGACACACACAATATTCAAAAAGCTTCTCCATTATATTGAATTGATTTTTTGTTAATTTTGCATAGTTATGTTATCTTTTGCTTATTTACGCTGTTGGATGAAAGTGCGCAATGATTTTCTCAATCTAAGATGATGGCTTAAACAAGCAAAATATGGCGTAGCTATGCAAAATAAACAAAAATTCCATTCAATACAATCGAAAAGCTTTCTAAATATGGTGTGTGTCTTCTCTACGCGATAAGACTAATCAGCCGACAGGTACTGAATAAGAGCTATCTGAAACCCGGTCATAGGCTCGTCAATGCCCCCGGACGCAATTCCTGACTTATCTTATAATTAACGTAAACTTTGCAAAAAATCTATTGGGGAGATGTGCAAATCGCGGGAATTGAGTATATTTTACATTGTTTTCATCTCCTGTCTTGAAATCCTCAGACGAAATTGCGTTTTTTCAAACTTCTGTGAAAATGCATTAATCCTGCTCAGCCCGTTTTTGGTCGTGTTGAGCCAAGGAATATGGTAACCTATCGGCCCCATTATCTCTGCTTCATAACATGACAATCAATTCGGTTCCCGTATACCGAATTTGTGGCGGTGTATCTGATCCCAGGTTATTCCTATCCACCCTAATCAAAAGCTACAGCATTTGTGGGGTTGCCCCAGACTCTAATGTCTTAGGCAGTTGGTAACCCATGTTAGCGCATTGACTCTCTAGGGGGGGAAGTTCGTGATGAACTTGTAACTCTTTCGTCTGGATAGCCCATAAGAGTACCCTCAACGCCGGGAGACCAGTCATAATGGGTCTCGGGTAGGAGAGTAGTTCAGATGAGCGTCTCCTCGCAATATCGCTACCTCGCTCCTCTTTTTGTAGTACGTAATGTATTACTTTCCTTATTTTGAGGAGTTTTTGTATGAGACATTGGGTCCGTTCTCAGTAGCTATCTTAACTGAGAAGTCCCTATGTAATGCCTTATACGTGGGTATAGATTAATATGCTGCTCTTCTTCTCATTTGAGCTTTGCATCTGAATCAGGTGTTTATCTATACCTGTCTTGTCTATATGTGTCGTCTCTAATTTAATTTTCCTCACTCTCTATTTGTTGTTTCTATTGTAAATTTCTAAGAGGGTTCCTTATTTTTTTCACTATATATTTCGTTTCTTATTTTTCTTTCTTTTTTCCTTTTTTCTAATCTTTCTAGTTTCTGCTGTGGATACTTTGTTTTTGGATTCTGCTGGGGATATTTCTGTTTTTATTGTTATTATGGATAGCCCTACGATTCCAGTGGTTTCTGGTGGTCGTCGACGGATTGGCAGGCGTCAACGTGCTGAGCGTGCCGAGCGGTCACAGAGGATGCGGTTTAGTAATCATGTCATCTCTGTGAATTTGAGTACTCGCTTTCTTCTGAAGAAGGCTGTCTCTAGTTCTAGGGTTAAGAAAATTGTGGGACGTTCCATTCGTGGTTATCCCCAATTGTCTTTGGAGTATACTAGTGGTGTTTTGCATGTAGGGTCATATATTTTGGAGGAGCATCTTCGTGTGTCTCTCATCTATGACAACCTCATTCATCTCCTTGATTATATAGTTTCTTATTATGTGGTTGATGAGATATTGGTGGATTGGTCATCCGATTTTGAGAGTCACATGTTGAAAGAGCTTCCTTATTTTACTGTTGGGTCTTCTTCTAGTAGCATGGTTTCTTGAGAGCTATGGTTCTTCTATACTTGAAGAATTTCAATTGGGTCCTGCTCAGTTGCAGCGTATGTTTTTTATACTCTTTCATCGTTTAGGTTTCTTCGAGTATAATGGTGAGGTTTATTCTGTGCCAGAGTTGACTATTAATTTACCTTTTTATTTTATTTTACATAGGATTTTAATTCATAGGGTTTTTTCCATGTTGGAGGAGGAGATGAGGCCTACTAGGTTGGTGGTGTTTTCTATGCGCTGTCAGCATAAGTTGGCTTTATTTACTTATGATGAGCGTTTTTTGTCTAGTTTGGTGTCTCGGGTTCACATTAATGGTGAGAAGGTTGTCCTTGATTCCCGTGAGCAAGTTGTTCATTGGAATCATGTGGTCGGATATTTGAGGTCTGAGAATGGGTCTTATGATTTCCGAGGGGTCTTTTAGGGGGTTGTTCTTCCGATTTCGTTTTTATTTCTTTTTAGTGTATGTTGTTTTTCTCATTTCCAATTTAATTTTTCTTTTTCTTCTTCTATTTTCAGGTGTAATGGGATTATTGCTTGGATTGCCGCGCTGGAAAGTATTTTTGATGCGGAAAATGTTATATTGTGATTTTTGATGTGAAAATATGTTGTATTGGAATTTTTGTGTGTTTGCAAAATGTATTTGATAATTATAGTATATACTCGTAAGTATTTTCATAAATTGTTGGATTTTTATTAAATTGAATTATTCTTTTATTGTATAAAAAATTTCTTGTTTTATTTTGGAAGCTTCTTTGTTTTCAGCGGTTCCATGTTTTTTTCTAGATTTCTGATTTGGATCTGATTTTTGATTGATCTAAATTTCAAATTTGTTTTTTCAGAGATTTCATATTTTTCAAAAATTGTTTTTTCAGAGATTTTCAAAATTTTCAAAAATTTTATCAAAAATGGTTTTTGGGCGCGTTTCATCCTCGCCCAAGAGGAATCATCAGTAGGCTTTCTTAATTTTCGTAGCGTTACGTTAATTTGTGTTTGTTTTACTTTACGTTAGTTTTGGTTGTTTAGGATGTGTGGTTCGTCATTCACCCCCCTGTAACTGGTACTTTAGGGTGAGCATGACGCTCCCTACATCCTTTGTATTTAATTAAGCTGTTTCGAATATTTTTCAAATATTTTTTGGTTATTTTTATATGAGCTATTCTTTTTATTTTCTCATTTTTTATTTTTTTATTTTTTACTTTACTGTATGTACATTCCAGGAATACATGGAATGTATATTTCCTTCATATTCTCCTTGGGAAAAAATGACTATCTCCATTACGTTGTAGCTGGTTTTAGTTTCAAAGACTCTGAACCATTTTGATAAACACCTGTGTAGCCTTTGTTCCACAGCAACGACAAACAGATAGAATAGAATGGGCTCATCAAGAAACAGAGAGCTTAAATAGGCAACTGATTACGGTATCCGCACCGTATTGCCATAGTCCTGTGACGCGAGTAAGAACTATGCCTACTTATAAGCTCCATCTAGGTTATCGATAGGCTGAAGCTTAAAAGAAAGTGCCTCCTTCCTAGCCGCCCTTGCCAAACCAACGACATACCCATCTTGACGGCAAACTTGTATGCAATTAAAATGGAGAAGAAAATCCCCAGGTCGTTTTCGTTTGCCGTTTATATATAAAGATATCCTTATACTTTCTTTAAATATATACAAGGTATACACATAGTTATTAAATTCAGTGGATTTAAAAAAAAATTCTTAAGTAGCCAATCGATACCCAGCCCTACGGCGCGGCGCACCCAACCCTACTATTCAGCAAATCTTTGACTGACGAATCACAGGTAAATTTCGACTTCTACCGAACAGAAATAAATACATATGCATTATACGTATGCATCTTTCTTTTTTTTCGGCTCTGTATGACTTAAACTTTACGATCGCCGAAAGAATGCTATCTTGTTACCACATGCAAATAAATTGTCGTAAATCCACTTTCTCGTTCGCCACTCTGGGTCCGAGAAACAAGAGTCAGAGACAGGGCGTCATAGGCTGGGCCGGATACTCCTCATTTGACCTCGTTCTAAATGACGAGGCGAATTCCCTATCAGCATTGAATTAAACTTTTAAGCGAACTTGAGAGGCGGATGCGAGGAGCCAAAGGGAGTAGAAAAGGTATTTGGAGATACATATCCATCCATATGACAGTGATACACTCTTGAAGATTGTACTTATGTACTTGGAACTTGGACACAATAATGTAGTTACCTGTTTGAAAGACGTACTTTTAGGTTTATACTTAATACGATCAGAGAAGTGTATAGGTACTGGACAGCATCTTTGGTTGGAAAGCATCTTTCTTTTCACTGTCATGTTTGGATGCTATGCTGGGCTGAGGATGGATTGCCCAAAGCAACCAGACAAGCATAATAACGATGTCAACGAGTTTACCTTGTCGCGCGTTCTCTTAACTTAATGCATGAATCGATGATGGTCCGGCGGCGGCATATTGATCAGTTTAGGCTCTGGGGAGATACATACATGCATAATGGTCCGCCTCTTCAAATGGTTTTCATTAGAATGTCCATTGTTACAATATTTAAGACGTGGTTTACCAAATTACAGCTGAAGTAGGAGTTGGATTAAAAGCAGAGCATGTATCTGGAGATATGTGTTCCTTAAGAAATAACAAAATTAAATTTTCTTTGTAAATGGCATATGTAGCATAGACCTCGGAAAATTTGGATGTTTTCTCTTAAGCCTATTGGTCCATTACAGAATATACGAAAACGACCGTACGATCAAACTTTACAACAACAAACAGCATGGATTCTTACGAAGCGTTCTCACAATGTGAAATGCACAATGCTTGTCTGCCGGCCAAGCTCTTACCGTACGATTGTTAGCCGGTCGTTTTCGTATGGTCTGTAATGGCCCATTGAGTTTTAGGACATGCCATGAACATGGCCGGACTTCCTATATGGGCAACCTGGGCAGCTGCCCGGGGCGGCAGATTTTGAGGGGCGGAAATTTTTTGAAGCCTTACAACTTGGTTACACAGTGCGAGCTATCGTGCGAGTTGGCCTAGATAGCTACTGCAGAGTAGCTACTTGCACCATGTGACCGCATGACGTATGATGCGGTCACATGGTGCATCATACGTGATGCGGTCACATGGTGCAAGTAGCTACTCTGCAGTAGCTGTCTAGGCCAACTCACACGATAGCTCGCACTGTGTAACCAAGGCATTACATTCTAGGAAATATTAGAAAAAATGTTAATTGCTTTCTAAGTTATTCTAGTTAAGTGACGTCTTAATCCAGGGCGCCAAATGTTATGATACTTTTATTTGATTGCTGACAAGGATCCTCTCCTCATCCGGATGTGAAACGCAGCCCTACCTATCGCTTTAAGCTGATGGGTAGTCGCAGGGTTAACCTTCAAGAGGGCCGAAGGAAGATCGGTCACATCTGCTATCAGAAGTCTTTAGCAAATAGTGTAGCTCGGCGATGGGTTTGCCCATGGGACCATGGTATCTTCCCATAATGATGTTGTTACCCCAGTCAACCAGCTGGAGTTGCGGTCCGGGATTGGGTTTCCGAGGTTGAAGCGCACCCATCGAACGAAGAAATCACCATTTGACAATTAGACCCTGTCAATAAAATGCTGAAGGTCAAAACAGTCCGATGGACCAAGTGGTAAGAGCGTAATTGCTTAGGTACTCTCCTGACGGTATGGTCCCGTAGATGACTCTCTATGTTCAATTTTATTGAAAGCCTAGAGAAACTTTCGGGTGTAACAATCAATAAACTTCTGAATTGGCGGTGAGTTCCGGATTTCATTACAAGACTCCTAAAATACTCCCTTCGGAGAGTGTAAATCGCCCCCAACGTAGTAACTCATCGAAGCACACACTTGTTTTATATTCCTGCTGATCCCGTGAAAAAAAAATTGTTTCGACTAAACTATTTGATAGGGATCAGTCATGCTTCTATTTTAAACGATTTCAGATAGAGATGATTGGTTTATAAATAAAAGTTTTATTTCTCCATCCGGCAGAAAAATGCATCACTTTTTACATTTTGAAACCCGTCAGCTGTCTAGAAAAGTAACACGTCCATTCAGTTTTTCCCCACTTTCAATTGGCTGAGAAGCAACAGTAATAGTCCTGACACACCTAAACGAGTTTACGAACGAATGCAGTTTATGAGTCGAGAACGAGTTTATATGCGGTTTATAACGAGTTTATGAGCCGTTTGGAGTTTATGAAAGCTCTCATAACCTCGTTATAACCCGCAATTCGGTGGAGCTTTCAATTCTAAACCTTCATTGTAACCACCGAAAAGTTCTAATTTGATTTTAGCTGGCGTGGGGTAATTTTACAATGTCAGGGTCAATTGTCACAAATATCATAAATAACATGTCATTTCATCGAATTTAACAATTGATAAGTTATAATGTAGAGTACCTATATTTAAAATATACAAACAAATTATTACATATTATAAGAAGATCAAATAGGTGCAGTTTCAAGCTTGTCTCATCTGATAAATTTTGTCGAAGACAGAAAGAAAAATCAGATTTGGACTAATCGGATAGTGGACAGAACTGTGAAGAATGCTGAATGCAGTATTATGTCAATTGAGATGCTATCAATAAAATTCCTTGTGATTTACATACTTATGTATTTTTCTTATTTTTGTTTATTTTAATAAATAAGTTTATCTTGTTATAATAATAAGACAAGAGGAAGAGTGCATGAGTACATAAAGTAAGTATGTATTTGAGCGCCCAACCAGCTCCCAAAAGTTTAAAATCCGAGTAATATGTATTTTTTCGAGCGTCGTCTTACGAATGAGATTCAAATGTTAATTTATTATCCATCCGGTGTCTTACAGCTGACGCATGATTATTCGGCAAGTCAATAAGTCTTCCTTTCTAATTGTTTGGACTGAAATGATACGTTATTTATTCTTCAATGGGACTGATATCGGGGAGGGATAAAACAAACAAAACAAAAACAAATGTACTTACATACTCTTCAAACACTCATCCAGATGAAAATTGTATAGCTTGCAATCTCTAACACAGTTCCTGCGCAAGAATTGTTTTAATAACAATTTTATGAAGGGCACAAAAAAAATTCTGAACGCAGAGGTCTACAAAACCACTAAATTTATGTTTTCTGACACAATGTATGACATAACGCAAAAGCTCGTTTGTAATATTTTGACTTTCGTAACCCGCGAATGTGTAGTGTGTCAGGGTATCGTGGTTTGAAAAGCTCAGAGCTTTTAGCGGTTTACGGAACGAGTTTATGCCCTAGTGTGTCAGGACTATAACGAGGGCGCGATTTGGTTTCGCGAGGGATTCAAATCTCTC
Organism: Microchrysa polita; assembly: GCA_949715475.1. Taxonomy (NCBI): domain Eukaryota; kingdom Metazoa; phylum Arthropoda; class Insecta; order Diptera; family Stratiomyidae; genus Microchrysa; species Microchrysa polita. The sequence goes on along the minus strand of OX454421.1, from coordinate 65,289,991 downwards.
TGCATTGTCTATATTTTTTAGGAATCATGCTTTCATCGTGTGAATCGGTAAACAACTTTTACATTTAAATTATCACATTTTTTTTAGTGTAGAAAAATTCCACTGGCAAAAAAATCGTTTAAGATGACAAAAAAATAGCAAAGCGTATAAAAGCGGTGCCTAATGAATTTGCTGAATAACATTGAGAGCTTGCATTTTCGAATTTTTCGTTAAATTTATTTTCTATCCGAAAACAAGAAAAAAATACAAAATCACGAAATCAGAACTTATGTTAATTACATATCAGACAAAGGACATTTTAAAAATACTACGATGTGACAATGAGAAAACAGTGAACCTCAGAAAATGAGTAGGTAATTTTGAAACATTCTGAACTCAATTTGAACGAACCTCAATATTTTTTTTAAATAATTTCTGAAAGGACCACTGGTTACGTCCGTATGGAAGGCAGGATATTTTTAAGCAATCGAAAGACATTACTTACTCGAAAAAATTACATGTTCATATGCGATACGTCTGTTAACGTTATCATATGCGTGTACGACTCCTACTACTTCGAAGCTAAGCTACTGGCGGAGGGCGGCCATTTGCCTATTGCCCAGGGGCGACATAGAGGTCAAATCCGGCCCTGGCCATGAACGATTGATCGACACAGCCATCCATTCTTCAAAAATGTTGATTTAGGTCTGCTCGGTACTCAGATTTCAGTACCGGATACTGGTTTTCTTCAACACCCGGAACCGCAACCACACCCGGTGCAACCATTACCCGTTTTTTTCAAGTACGTTTTTTTATTTTTATACCCTTCGCTCATAGAGTGAAAGCGTATATTAACTTTGTCATGAAGTTTGTAACGCATTGAAGGAAGCACATCCGACTATATAAAAAAGTATAAATATTGGTATGATCAGCATGACTTGCGGAGTCGATTGGGCGATGTCCGTCTGTCTGTCTGTCCGTCCGTCAGTCTGTTGCGACGCGTTTTACTCTACCAATTTAAAAGCTATGAAGCTGAAATTTTGCACAAATGCTTCTTTTTGCTGCAGGTAGTTTGTATGTTTGAATCGGTAAAATCGGACAATGGGGTCATGGGGCTGCCATACAAACCCAACTCCCCAAATTAGGTTCTTCTAAGAAAAACTTTTTTATTTGTGCACCAATTTCAATCAAGTTTCACACAAATGTGTTTCTAGTGATAACACAAAACATATGTAAGAATTAATTAAATCAGATCATGGGGTCATGTCGCTGCCATACAAACCTCTATCTCTCTCTCTCTGGTTCCTGTTAACCCCTTGTGGGGCATAGGGCATCAACTACGCCTACTTTCCACCTCACTCTGTTCTGTGCCATCGTCTTTAGGTCTGACCACTGTTTGTTTAATGAAGCAGCATCGCTATTAACCGATCTTCTCCACGTGTTTCTTGGTCGTCCAACACGGCGTCGAGCATTGGCTCCCTGAGGGTTCCAATCTAGGGCCTGCTTTGCAATATTTGTTCGCCCTCTTCGGAGAGTATGACCTATCCATTGCCACTTTCGCCTTTTGACAGAAGTGCCTATCCAATCCAGGCCTGTGATACTCAGGAGATCATCATTGGAAATAATCTCCGGCCAGCGGATTTGTAGGATGCGCCGTAGGCACTGGTTTACGAAAGTTTGCAGCTTAGTTGTTATCTCGTTGGTCACCTTCCAAGTTGAACAGCCATAAAGAAGCACAGATATTACAATAGAATTGAAGATTCGGATTTTGGTGCGCCTGGAAATGTTGTTATTTTGCCAGAAAGGAGTCAAAGTGAAGAAGGCTGCCCTAGCCTTATTGATACGCGATTATACATCAGCGTCCACGCCGCCATCTGCTGTGACTATGCTTCCGAGGTAGCAGAATTCGTCAACTTTTTCAACTGCCTGGCCCGGAACACAAATTCCGCTTTGTGCCCCAGGATGGGAGCTCAAGTACTTGGTCTTGGCAGCGTTTATCTTGAGCCCAGCATTACGACTTTCGCAATGCAGAGCATCGGCCATTTGAGCTACATCTTCCTTTTTATTTGAAAGCAGACAAATATCGTCAGCATAGTCCAGGTGTTGCAGGTAATCAAACATTTTCCATCTGATACCTTTCCTCTGGTTTTGAAGCGCGCTCACTAGTACATCGTTAATGGCTATGAGGAAAAGAATAGGTGATAAAATGCAACCTTGTCTCACTCCACTGAGCACCTCAAAAGGATCTGAAAGCTTACCCTTGTGCAAAACGTGACATTGGGCTCCCTGGTAAGATTCCTTGATGATGGAAATTATTTTATCTGGTATGCCCCTCCTACGAAGAGCTCTCCACATATACTCCCGATCAAGGAGGGTGTTTATATGGTCGCTACATGAAAAACCCTCACGAAAGCCAGCCTGTTCATTGCTTAAAGTGCGATCAACTTCATCCTTGATCCGGTTCAAAATAATTTTAGCCATCAGCTTGGATACAGCTGGGGCAAAAACCGCGCCAATTATTACAATCTTTAAGGTTACCCTTCTTGGGAATTTATATAATGACGCCCTTTTTCCATTCTACTGGAAGAGTTTCGGTTTCCCAACACTCTCTGATGAGGGGAAGTAGAATATCCGCTGTAGCATTCGAATCCGCTTTAAATAGTTCGACCGGAATTCCATCTATCCCCGGGCGTCCATAGATTCGATAACCCGCTTTAATTCCGTCTTAGATGGTGGTCTGGAATAAATACTGGCTACTGGAGGGAAGTCTTCTTCTGCCGATGAAGATGCACTTGCAGGCCCAAAACTGTTGTTAAGGACCTCAAAAAAGTGCTCTTTCCATCTCTGAAGTTGCTGTTCTTCGGTAACAAGCAGTAACCCTTGTTTATCTTTCACAAGATGGTCGGTTGTGAACGATTTACCAATTAGTGGTTTAATTAGCTTAAATAGGGTACCGCTTTCACCACGGTAAGCCGCATCATTTGCCTCCTTCGCTAAAGTACGCTTATCACGCCTCACACTTCTCTGCACGCCTTTTTGCAGTGAACGGTATTCAGCGCGAAGTTGATTTTTAGCTGAATCATCAGCAGCAGAGTTAATCTGTTCCTTAACTCTTTTGCGTGCTGAGATAAGAGACCAAGTAGCATCACTGATAAATGGTCTCCTACCTCGATCCAATCTTCCCACAGTCGCCTCGCCACATGAAATAAAAGAATCCTTTGCAAAATTCCATCTATCTTCAATTGTAGGATTCTGAAGAGATGTTGCTGCACAAGCTTTTTAGTGCAAGGCGGTCGAATATGCACGTCTAGTTGAGGAATTTTTTAGCTTTTGCACATTAACCCTTCTGTCGGCACATAGGTCTGGCCAGACCTTTTGCACTATATATTGGTCAAAAAAGTATAGAAGATGAAATCGCAGCGACTTCATATTTCATGATATCCTAGAATAATATGTTTAGAAGCATTTTGCAAAAATTTAAAAAAATCGGTTGAAGTTTTGAGCATGTTTTTTATGATTTTCAATTTATAGTGCTTTTTGATACCCAATAGGTCTGGCCAGACCTATAGTTTTTCCCCCCATTTTCGCCTTGAGGTAAAAAGTGAAAATATTAAATTCTCTTAAAAATCTCCTATTTATAATGTAATTAAGTCATTAAAATTATATTTGTACGATGAACGATAAAATTTTCTGAGATTTTGCTTTAAAAAGCCGTGAAGTTCGCAAATTGGGTACGCCTAATTTTATCCCGTCTTATAACATCACCTAATCAACTGAGATTTGATTCTAGGAAAATCAAAAGAGTTTTATTTTCTTTGTAATAGTATGAACTAAGTATTATTGACTTACGATGGTGTTTCTTAATAGATTTAATTGAGATATTTACGAAAAATTTAGAATGAAATGATTTTTGCGGTTGAAAATTCCCTATTTCTATCTATTGATTTTCCCAAATCTGCAGACTAATATCGCAATAAAATCTACCAACAGAGTGCCAAATATTTCCTTAAAGATATTGGACTTGGAAAATTTGATCAAACTTTCTGTACGGATACGCAATGAAAAAAGAGAAGCAAAAATAGAAGAAAAAAAGGGAGAAACATGTTTGTACAAATACCACCTCAAAATATGTCTTCTTAAAAACGCTTCTAGTATATGTACAAAAAAGATTTTAATGCTTTTATTGTTTATAAATGGCTGTAAAGAATGGGTAGAATGATTATACCGATAAAAATTTAACTTTTTATAAAAAATAAAAATTTTTTCTCAATAGGTCCAGCCAGACCTATTGGGTATAGAATATGCATATTGTAGTAGGTGCCGACAGAAGGGTTAAATCGTGGCAAGATTCGCGTGTTGTGAAATCGTTGAATCGCTGCCGTTCGTAAGCGAAATTTCGCGATAACAAGATGGTGGTCGCTGCCAACATCAGCCCCACGCTTCGACCTGACGTCTAAGAGGCAGTTTCTCCTTGTCTTAGAAACAGCAATATGGTAAATTTGGTTCTCTGTTCTGCCATCAGGAGAAATCCAAGTTGTTAAGTGGCAGGGTTTATGCTTGAACAACGTTCCGCCAATGACTAGTTGCCGAGAGTTACAGAACTCCACGAACATTTCGCCATTGTTGTTCCTGTCGCCAAGCCCGTGATTGCCCATAAGGTATTCCAAGCCTAAATTATCAGTACCGACTTTGGCGTTGAGATCCCCCATTATGATTTTGATGTCACCCCTGGGAGCCCTATCAAAGGTGTCGTCTAGTCGCTGATAAAAAAAACGTCCTTTGCGGATTGGTCTGCAGGTTCAGTCGGTGCGTAGCACTGAATAGTTGTGATGTTTCGTACTCTGGATTTGAACCTGGCTGTGAAAATACGGTCGGAGATAGGTTTCCAGTCGATAAGGGATCGGCGTGCATTCCTAGTCAACAGGATTCCGAAGCCCGCTTGCCGAGGTGAATTATCGTCTTCACTTCCAGAGTAGAGCAGTACAGTGCGAGAGCTTGGTGATAAAGTCGCCCCCGATCCGAGCCATCTTGTTTCGCTCAGTCCTAGTATAGCGATGTTGTATGCGGTCATTTGCTGTTCGACTTCTGTGAGCCTTGTGTTATTACACTCACCCCACATCGTCCGAACGTTCCAAAAACCGATCGTAGTCCGTTATTTATAGCCAAAAGTCGTTGCCGTTGAATCAGTCCGAGGTATCCGAGGCTCGTTTAATGTTTCGAGTGTAAAGTAAATTTCAGGTACGCAGGATACAAGCCTACATACCCTATCCCTCGAGTCGCCTTTTACGACAAGCCGGGATCGCTGTGGTATAATTCTAGCCCCAAAACCACAGGGGTCAATTTTTGTTAAGTTTCGTACATATCTGAACCCTTGAGCGCAAAAACCACCCCAAATTAGGTTCTTCTAAGAAAAACTTTTTTATTTGTGCACCAATTTCAACCAAATTTCACACAAATGTATTTCTATTGATGACACAAAACATATCTAAGAATGGATCAAATCGGACAATGGGGTCATGGGGCTGCCATTTTCTAAGAAACATTTTTTACACCAATTTCACAAAACCTTGAATTAATGAGCTTTTATCAAAGCAACTAAAAAGTCAAAACAAATGGAATCGTACTATGGGGCCAGGCTCCCGCATCCCCCAGTGAAATTTTCTGAGTAAATATTTTTATTTGCCCACTTATTCCAACCAAATCCCACACAAATATTAACAACGGAACTTTTGCGAAGAGAGAAGGAAAAGAATGGGGGAGGATTCAATACAAGTCGTAGGTACGCCCGAAAAAAAACTTTTAGCCCGAGGGGAGCGAAGCGTATCCAAATTTCGGCCGTGCCCGAAATTAGCCTCGGTCTCATTTTTTTTAGCACCTGTTCAGTACCGGCTTTTTTTGCAAGTTTTTCAGCACCTGTTCACCCGACTAATATGGTCGCTGAATGGTGATCCGAATTCCACATTCAAACGATAGTGTAAAGCTCTGATTTCGCCTTAGAGTGACAAAATTTTTAAATTCTTTCAGTTTCAGAATCCTAAATTTGTCTGCAATGTCTAGTGATGCAAAACTCTGTTTTTCCATTATCTACAAAAAATCTCTTCCGGAAAAAAATTCCACCAAATTTCAATTCGACCCGCCTATAACATTTTTTCTTTAATTTCGGGACAAAATTTTCGGCTTAGAATTATTTATGGTGTGTTTCGTGTTTTATAACAAGCTGTCTTGGTTGGCTAACTTGCGCAGATCTGCAGCAACAGCCGTATGGCATACTAAACATTTTGTGCGTGACTACAAAAAAGAAAAGAAATACAAAATGTACGCAAGACCCCATCGAAAACCGACACGCACAGGTTGAACTTTTATAATATCTTTTTACGGCGAGTACTGTTATAGGAACATTGAATGGCTATTTGGGTTATCTTAGTGCTTTCGGCTTGAATTTCGGCCACCTGAAGAGGTCATTATGTATGGCGGCTATGCGGGATATATGCAATGTATCCGACTATGTGAGTTGGTCAACGAAACGGCTGTGTTATGTTAACAAAACATAAATTTCTTATGTTGTTCTGGCTGGCATTGGTCTCGGATCTTCTTCGATCCTCCTGGCTATGCTAACTTTTCCACGGTACATATTCTTGAGATCACAGCGATGTAGCTGCGCCGATGCCGTTGGAGAGATTCCGATTTCTTCTTGGTCTTTTGGAATAAATTGGGATGAAAACGTATGTATCCACAGACAATCGTATCGTTATCATTTGGGAAAGTTGAATACGGGTCCAACTCATGCTAGCAAGTATTTTCTTTTAGGCTATTCTTAAAGAGAAGCTGTTCCTCATGAATTATTCGGTTTGGTTAGCTAGTTTTTTTTTTATTAAGTACGGAGTCTTACATCGAATGGAATGGCAATACAACACGGAAAAGGTTCTTTTATGGTTTTATATAGGCACATACTGAGTCATTGGTGCATTTTTATTTTAAGTGAAACTGCTTGTGAAAATTAGGTCAGGGGAAACCATGAACGAAGCCTATTGCACTTGCAATAAGAATATGTTCGATTTTTCCTGCACTGTACCCGATTTTCGATTTTCTTTTTGTAATGTGAATCTGACTATATAAGTTTATAAGTTTAGGGTACAATAAAACAATAACGGTCTTAGCTCGAGATAAAATTTTTACTTTTACGTCAAAAACCTTTTTTGCCCAAATTTTTATAACTATGCATTCTCAAATAATCTGCACCAGACTATCTTCTTTGTACCGTAGCTCCTTGTGGGGCATGGTGCGTTCACTCAGCCGTTTTTATAGGCTACTTCGAGTCAACGTTACATTCTATATAAAGGAGTGTATATAATGTTGCAAGCACTATACATATATTTCCTGGACCACGTCAAGATTCGATCTCCGGACCTCTAGATTACTACCATCGTAGAGTGCGACTCAACCAAGTGAGCCACAGAGCGCACCAGACTATGCCTTACCTATAAATACAAAATTTACATAACTTTCTCAGTGAAGTTTTAATCAAATCATATCCAACTCGCAGCAGTTTTTTTATCGGGAACAGGACTATACAACAACAAAAAATACTTTCCTGCTCCAAAAAGAACAACATGCCTGTATAATTTGATGGAAATTATTCTGTCCTATCCTGTATTCGATTTAAAAAGAAATAAAAATCAATATGAGGACCATGTGCATACTTTTTTATTTACCTTTACCTTTAAGTAAAAAGCTCACGTGGAAGGACACTGACGGTTCTAGCATTTTTGTCCGGCCACAGGAGATGTCCGCTTGCGGGAGAGGGTCAAAAATGCTGCTTCTCTAACAAAATACTTACAGAACATTAAAACAGTTGTAGTTGTAGTTTTAATTCATTTTTGTTTTTGGAACCTTCACAATGAACAATGCACAAATGTTCGTGGAATAATAAACTGTTCAAGTTTTAATTAAAAAACTAGTAGAAAAACATTAGCATCAATTTAGGGATGTCGTATGTCGAAAACCGGTGAATGTTCCTGTCTAGACAGTTTCAATTTTCGTTCGTCTTCATCATTTTGACAATTGAAACTTGAGATGTATGCGCTATTGAAGAAACGCAATTGCCAATGTTAAATATTAACAAGACATCATCTATTCATACAATTCATGAAAGAATTTTTCATTTACCCGTCCTGACCAAAGTCGTGAGACATATTTAACGGTAAATAATGAACAGATCTGGATAGAATGAGACATTGATCTCTTCTGTTCACTTGACGCAATCAATGACATGTTCAATGTTGAAAGTGGATACGGAGCTTGGAGACGATAGGGAAGACGAAAGCGCACATGTGTGGACATAGCCAATCACCTTGTTTTCAGGTTTTTCGTCTGTTTTCAATAGTGGTTAGTCTGTTCTGTTGAATCCACACAAAAAGTATCAATTTTTCGGTTAACCTAGTCGTTTTATTTTATGATTCCCACAGTCATAAAGGTTTGTGGTCGTATAGACGATTCATGCGATGATCGCTCAGCGATCGTAGTCTAGCCAGCTGGGAAAGAACAAAATTTATTTGGAGCCGAGCGTGAGTTGCCTTTCAATCGGACTCGCACCAAAAAATCCCGTGCTCTGCTCCAGAAGCAATTCTTTCGGTATATGCAAAACTACTCTGCCAGATGATCATTAATCTCATTAGTATGTAATATTTGATAGGACTACAATATCAACGCGGAGCTATCTGAAGCGAGTCTATCATATTTGTGTAATCTCCAGACGGTGCAATAATGATTGGTCAATTCCTATTTCCGTGTTTCACACACATTAATTTTTCCTAGTGAACAGTTGAGAATTTATCCACAAATATGAAAGGAAATTCAAATTCCGGTTAATACTAAAAAGTTTCACAATAGACTACCGGTTAAAAATCGGAAGAAAAAAACGTATAACCCGTAGTCCGATGCGAAAGTACCCTTTTTTGGCCTAATCATTTTTGACATCCCTTATTTAATACACAAATGCGGATCGATATCGAATTACGATCAAAAGATACCAAAGAACAAACCCAATTGCGCGCAAATGCATTTTTCTGAGCATATTTGGCTTTAATTATTTTCAGAAAGTCTACTGAAAATTAAACTTCTGTCCGCTTACGGGAGTTGATTCATGAGAAATGTATGTAGGCATAGTGTCCGCGTCCGGCCAGTAGAGCGTCCGGTTAGTGGAATGGATTTTGTTCTAAAATATGAACAAAAAAGTTTGGAAGAAAATTGCCCGGCTACAGGAAATGTCCGTCTGCGGGAGCTGTCCGCGAACAGAGCTTTCACTGTATGTACTCTTGTGTATTAGTTTTAATGTTCTGGTCTGTTCGAGTGTTACGTATATTGCGATCTGATTACAAACTTGGAAAGAAATCCTTCTAGTTTTCCAGGTTTCAGTTAAAAACAGCTTTATTTATTCACGCAACCATCCGTGACTTCAACACTCAACTCGTGTGGAAGGGAGGTTTCAACTCATCTAGAGCTCTATTAACCCTTAAATGCATAGCGTACCATATATGGTACATAGCTAGATTACTGTAAAAGTCTAGCGATTTTTAAATTTTTGACTTCTTTTTTACTTTTTCCCAAAGTAGACAAAACAAGCTTTCACATGAATTCGATTTTGGCTTCTTGAAGCCTCCCTTGAATTGTCTGTGGGTCGTCAAAGTGGACGAACGTTATTTTTTGTGGAATTTTAAAAGCTATTCTTAAGAGCCAAAAAAATTGGCGAAATTAACCGTTATTTGGAAAAGAAAAAATACTGGTGAGTAAATTGGAATGTTTTCTTGACATTCTTTTGAGATTTTGACCAAAAAAAGTCACTAAAGGTATTTTTGCGTCAATTTTGAAACGTACCATATATGGTACACCATGCATTGGGGCATATTCAGAAATATCTATACATACATTCCGATCGTTGTTAGCTGATCAAATTATTCTCCTTTTGTCTTGGGTAGAGTAGGATATGTTCATAAAATTTTAATTATCGGCTTTTTCAACATGATGGTGCGTTTTATTGGGCCCAGAACAAGTCCAAATAACCTAAGTTTTCACACAAATTATAACACCGATTCATTTTACAGGACATTTACTGCCATTTTTTATGAAAGCTAGGTTAATCAGTTCTGTTAAGGTTCCAAGGAAACGGAGCTGTCATAGTTGACTTAGAAGGATCGTTGTTGTCATCTGCTTTTCTATAGCACACCGGTCAGGGCTTAGCGTTTCTGTAGCTGCTTCTTATAATCCCAGTCTTTTTAGCTGGCAAGTATACTGAAAATATTGTTCACAGTTTTTGTTTTGTCCTTAGGACACGCCACTAAAAAACCGACCTTCCGTATTTGACATCTTAGCAAGATACTTGGACCTTCACAAGGACTCAAGCAGCTGCGTCTTGATATCCAATTTCCTAAACCATTTGATTATGACAAGTATTGTCTTGGAAGTCCACTGTCAGGATCCTCAGAAAATGTGCTTCTGGGGACAACCATTTCATATGGAAGACTATGTGGAGTACCACCCACATCAGATAAATAAAAAATTACATGGATGTAATTCTTGTGGACATGTCCTGAGACCTGCACAAATTTGGGTTATAAAACAGGCAGCAGTTCATTTCCATATTCATATCCTAGCAAAGTCAATCCAATCCATTTACTTTTCAAGAAAAGAATCCCATGAGCTATGATAAGTCAAAAGAAGTCTCGAAATATATGTTTAACAGTAGAACATGTTTATAACGAACTATTGTATAAAATATTTATTTTATAACGAGACCGAGTTCTAATCGCCCTAATAGCATACACAGTCTATACATATATACAGAGCTAGACGGCACGCAAAGCCCAAAATGTTTTTTTGTAGGGGATGAAGGGGTATATGAGTCGGATCTGGCGCACTTTCAATATTCTATAAGGACATCCCAAAGCTACCACTTGACACACATTTGAAGTCTTTCACAACATTCTATCAAAAGATATGGCTAAATTTAGGTTTGTAGATGATGTAGAGGTAGTCATACCTATACTCCACTTTCCATCAATTTCCAGGATATGTCACAAATAGGCATCGAGACAAATTTCAATAAGGAATAGGAAACTAATAACGCACCTACCCGAGCTCCCTTTTAAAAAAACTGAATATTCGCGATTTTCTATAGAAATTACCGCCTTTCCTTTAATGAAGAGGGGTTCATTATATCGAGTTTCCACTATAATTTCCATCAAAACTCTCAATAAACATTATCCTTTCTTTTTGCACTGTTCCTATTAAAGTAAGAGGCAAATGCAATAAAATTTAAAAAATGTCTTTCATTTACAACATATGGCCTGAATGCATGGCGTACCATATTTGGTACACAATGCAAATTCTACTATTTTCGCATTCCTGGGAAAACGGGCTATTTCCTGGGAAAATAAAGGCTGGTTCCGTGTTCAGTGACGGATTTTACATAAAAGAAGGTCAGTTACGATAATGGGTTCTGACCCCATGCATTTAAGGGTTAAGTTTCGTTTATGGTTGCAAAGCCCATTCCCAATTCCCATGTCAGAATGAAATTTTAGAACGTCTAGTCAGGGAAATAGAGAAGATGGAGAAACGAAGCGTACTCATTTTCATGCCGATTTTGTCCTACCACGGAAAGTTGCACGATTTCGTTGAAATACCATTTTTGTTCGTCAAAACGAAAATCCTGCTTGGCGTATTTTATTTGAACTTTAGCACCAAGCTGGTTAAAATACGCTGGTCGTGCACTTCCGAACAGTGTTGCCAATTTAGCCGTTTTCCGGTCAAATTTAGCCGGAAATTATTAATTTTGTTCGGCCGTTTTTCTGGCTAAAACTAAATTTATTTTACTTTTAAAATAGAATAAAATTGAAATAAAGTTATTTCTACACACTTACTGACGTCTAAAACCCTTAAATGCATGGGGTCTGAACCCAGTATTGTAACTGATCTCCCTTTATGTAAAATCGGTCACTGAACACGGAATCAGCTTTTATTTTCCCAGGAAATACCCCTTTTTTCTAGAAAAGCGTAAATAGTAGAATTTTCATTGTGTACCAAATATGGTACGCCATGCATTCAGGCCATATGTTGTAAATGAAAGACATTTTTTAAATTTTATTTAATTTGCCTCTTACTTTAATAGGAACAGTGCAAAAAGAAAGGATAATGATTATTGAGAGTTTCGATCGAAATTATAGTAGAAACTCGATATAATGAACTCCTCCTCTTCAATAAAGGAAAAGTTGTCATTTCGATCGACAATCGCGAATATTCAGTTTTTTAAAAGGGACCGCGTGTAGGTCCGTCATTAGTTTCCTATTCCTTATTGAAATTTGTACCGATGCCTATTTGTGACATATCCTGGAAGTTGATGGAAAGTGGAGTAGGTCTTACTACCCCTACATCCTCTACGAACCTAAATTTAGCCATATCTTTTGATAGAATGTCGCGAAAAACTTCAAATGTGTGTCAAGTGGTGGCTGTTGTATGTCCTTGTTAAATATTAAAAGTGCGCCAGATCCGACTCATATACCCCTTCCTCTCCTACAAAAAAAAACATGGAATTGATTATTTTGGGTTTTGCGTGCCGTGCTGTTCATATGTTATTAGAGCGATTAGAACTCGGTCTCCTCATAAAATAAATCATTTATATAATAGTTCGTTACAAACATGTTCCACTGTTAAATGTATATTTCGAGAGTTCTTTTGACTTATCATAGCTCATGGGATATTGAAAATTTCTTGAAAAGTATATGGATTGGATTGACTTAGCTAGGATACGAATATGGAAATGAACTGCTGGCTGCTTTATAGCCTAAATTTGTGCAGGTCCCTAGACGTGTCCACAAGAATTACATCCATGTAATTTTTTGTTTATCGAATGTGGTACTCCACATAGTCTTCCATATGGAATGGTTGACCCTAGCAGCATATTTTTTGAGGACCCTGACCGTGAATTTCCAAGAGAATACTTGTCAAATCATAATCATAATCAAATGTTTTAAGAAATTGGATATCAAGGCGCAGCTGCTTTAGTCCTGGTGAAAGTCCAAGCATTTTACTAAGATGTTAAGCACGGAAGCTCGGTTTTTAGTGGCGTGTCCTACGGACAAAACAAATGATGTGAACAATTTTTTCAGTATGCTTGCCAGCTAAAAAGACTGGGATTATAAGAAGCAGCTACAGAAAATCTAAGCCCTGAACGGTGTGCTATAGAATATAAAATTACAAAAACGATCGTTCCAAATCAACTACGACAGCTCCGATTTCTTCGATCCTGAGCAGGACTGATTAACCTAGCTTTCATAAAAAAATGGCAGTAAATGTCCTGGAAAATTTAAATTATTTGGACCTGTCCTGGGCCCAATAAAACGCACCATAATATTGAAAGAGCTGGTAATTAAAATGTTATGAGCATATCCTACCCTTCCCAAGACTAAAGGAGAATAATTTCATCAGCTAAGAACGATCGGAATGTATGTATAGATATTTCCGAATATGCCCCAATGCATGGTGTACCATATATGGTACGTCGCAAAATTGGTGCAAACAATACCTTTGGTGACTTTTTTTGGCTGAAATCTCAAAACAACCTCAAGAACACATTCCAATTTACTCACCAGTATTTTTCCTTTTCCAAATAACGGTAAATTTCGCCAATTTTTTTGGCTCTAAAGAATAGCTTTTAAAATTCCACAAAAAATAACATTCGTCCACTTTTACGGCGCACTGGCAATTCAGGGAAAGCTTCGGGAAGCCAAAATTTAATTTATGTGAAAGCTTGTTTTGTCTACTTCGGGAAAAAGTAAAAAAAATCAAAAATTGAATAATCCCTTGACTTTTACAGGAAAATAGCCATGTACCATATATGGTACGCTATGCATTTAAGGGTTAAGTATTATGTCCACAGAGCGGAAATCTTTGCGGTGGGTAGACTTTCGTGCGAATTGAGTACCACAAAGCAAAGCGAATATCACGATCATAAAAATTGTTACAGTTTTTGCATGGATTTCATAAAGTAACGATGTTAGTACCTACTCTAAGGGGTTCTATACAAAATCCAAAAATACAAAATCCAAAAAGACAAAATCCAAAAAAATTTAAAAATCCACAAAGTCAAAATCCACAAAGACAAAATTCACAAAGACAAAATCCATAAAGTCATAATTCACAAAGTCAAAATCCAAAAAGACGAAATCCATAAATTCAAATTTACATCAGTTGGGTTCTATACAAAATCCACAAAGTCAAAATCCACAAGTCAAAATCCAAAAGTCATAATCCATAAAGACAAAATCCATAAAGACAAAATCCATAAAGTCAAAATCCACAAAGTCAAAATCCATCAAGACAAAATCCATAAATTTTTGTATGAAGAGAGCCATAATGCTTATTGCGTGGGCACTAGTCAATTACCAAACCCCGGAGCATATGCGCTTTACCTGAAGACACGGAGAAGGATGCACCCGGAGCATATGCGCCTTAGGTGTCTCTGTCTTTACCTGAAGCGCTTATGGTCCGGTGCATTCCTCTCCGTGTCATCGGCCAAATCGTATATGCCACGGATGAATCCTTTTCCGTGTCCTCAGGTAAAGCGCATATGCTCCGGGGTTTGGTAATTGTCTAGTTAACGTAATAACGTACATAAATATTCTCAATATTCAATTGAGATAAGCAAACTGATGTAAATTTGAATTTATGGATTTCGTCTTTTTGGATTTTGACTTTGTGAATTATGACTTTATGGATTTTGTCTTTGTGAATTTTGTCTTTGTGGATTTTGACTTTGTGGATTTTTCAATTTTTTTGGATTTTGTATTTTTGGATTTTGTATAGAACCCCATCAGTTTGCTTATCACAATTGAATATTGAGAATATTTATGTACGTTATTACGTTAACTAGACAATTACCAAATCCCGGAGCATATGCGCTTTACCTGAAGACACGGAAAAGGATTCATTCGTGGCATATACGATTTAGCCGATGACCCGGAGAGGAATGCACCGGACCATAAGCGCTTCAGGTAAAGACAGAGACACCTAAGGCGCATATGCTCCGGGTGCATCCTTCTCCGTGTCTTCAGGTAAAGCGCATATGCTCCGGGGTTTGGTAATTGTCTAGTGCCCACGCAATAAGCATTATGGCTCTCTTCATACAAAAATTTATGGATTTTGTCTTGATGGATTTTGACTTTGTGGATTTTGACTTTATGGATTTTGTCTTTATGGATTTTGTCTTTATGGATTATGACTTTTGGATTTTGACTCGTGGATTTTGACTTTGTGGATTTTGTATAGAACCCACTCTAAGTATGTAAATAACTAACCACCAATTTGCTCAATAATTTGCAAAATGCAAAATGCAGTTTCTTAAATCAAATTCTTTGCAGAGCAAGTCTTGGAGCATGGGGGTAATTTTTCAACGTGTCATTTCCTTATCACAAATAAAGTAATCATGCAGATTAAGAACAAGTGTGCAAACCTTCTAAGACGATTCATAGAACCTATACATTTTCGAAGATGCATGTTGGGTTTGTAGGAACAATTTTATCAAAAATTTCTACCATTTTTCGGTTCATTATTTTGGAACATCAATTTCGTATCTTTTGACCATCAAATTCATAATTGCGGAAAATTAACATCTAAACACTGAATTTGTTGAATTTTAATCAAAATATAAAAATATTCAGGTACAATAATGGTGAGTTCCGAATATGCGATTGACTTCACTTTCATCGGAACTGAACCACTGGCTCTGCCATTCACTGTCCACCGTTTGTTTTAACTCTTGCGAATATATGTAGATGAGAACTCATGTTTTATACCTACAATTTACGGAAAAACAATCCTAAGCCCCAGTTAGGTTGTTGGATAATAAATTTTCAACCAATGTGAAAAGCTCACATTTATAGCATTCTCAGGTCAAAAAATAACTTTATAAGTTAAATAGATAAATGTCCGGAACGAATAGATAAATTTACGAGTCAAGGAAAAACGTTTCCGGATCTAAAAAAATAATTTCCGGAACAAAAAAATAAGTTTCCGAGTCAACAAAACACGTTTTCAGATCTAGGAGATAAATGTCCGAACTAAAAAAATGAATCTTTAAATGAAAAAATTAATACTCAAATCATAAAAATAAATTTCCAAATCGAATAAATAAATAACCAAACCAGACAAATAAATGTACAATCCAAAAAAAAAACATGAAAAAAAGTGAGTACTTTAGAGGGGATTGAAATTATGGACAGGGTTTACTAAAACCACTAAATTAATCGAGTCAACACCCGCCTACTAGATTGAATCGTGTGTCATTAAATTCAAAATGCATCGTAGAATGTACTTGCATTATTCAAATTGCAGTAAAATATGGTACAACTGTCAACTAAATCTAGGATTAAGTAAATCCTTTCGATAGTCTCAATCGCCCCTTAAAATAGTAAACAATGTTTTTTTATAAAAAAAATTGTTGGGCATTGAAAAATTATAATAATTTATTATCTCTATTTGAATGAAATTTTGTAAATTCAAAATTCGTATGAAAAGTAAGCATTTTATTACACACTCTTGGAATAGGACGATAGAAATAATTTTCTTAGACGTTATTTGCTATATGTAAACTACCCGAACTTTGCAAAAACTGAAGTCACACCAGCACAACTTTCTCGAATTTATATTTTGCATTTGAATCAAAGGTAGACCTCAGAATAACTTCCCACTTCCCTCGCCTGTTATATCTTGGGGTGCGGGTGGCATCAATTTCTTATAACTTAATTCCATTTTTCTTATTGAGAGAGTATTATTAACTTGATTTGGAAATTTACTTATTTGATTTGGAGATATATTTATTCGATTTTTTGGCATGTAAGTATATTTATTCGATTTGAAAATACTGATTTGGACATTTATTTTTTTGATTTGGAAATTAATTTTTCTATTTCGCTTTTTTATTTTTTTTTTCATTTAGAAGTTGATTTATTGGGTTCGGAGATTTATTTATTTGGACCGGAAACGTGTTTTGTTGATTCGGACATTTCTTTTTTTGATCCGGAAATTTATTTAGTTGATTCGGAAACATATTTTGCTGATTCGGAAATTTATCTATTTGTTTCAGAGAGTTATTTAGTTGACCTGGAAATGCTATATCTGACCAAAAACAACAAAGTTGTAAAAGTTACCCCGCCAAAGAAAAATTTATCTACCGGAAAAATAATACATATCCCTCCAATGCGCCGCTCATATGTAATTTTGTTAAAGTGTGAATACTGGAGAAGTTTAAATGTACAGGACTACTTCTTAAAGTAATTTGGTGGGAGCTTTAACATTTTATTTAGTGCCACTTTGACGGCTCCAAATTACTTTAGGAAGTAGTCCTGTACATTTAAACTTCTCCAGCATTTACACTTTAACAAAATTACATATGAGCGGCGCATTGGAGGGATATGTATTCTTTTTGCGGTAGATGCATTTTTCTTTGGCGGGG
This sequence comes from Microchrysa polita, assembly GCA_949715475.1. Taxonomy (NCBI): domain Eukaryota; kingdom Metazoa; phylum Arthropoda; class Insecta; order Diptera; family Stratiomyidae; genus Microchrysa; species Microchrysa polita. Next base: position 65,272,509 of record OX454421.1, on the reverse strand, counting down.
TAACTTTTACAACTTTGTTGTTTTTGGTCAGATATCATATATTTTTCATACTTAAATATGCTCTGTGGCCGTGATCGTTCGGTCGCCACTCTGTGAAATAGACACTCGTAGAGAAACGAGTTTCCAAACTCGGCGCGACTCGTCGCAAGTTTATTATTCAGAAGAAGATGATAAGAAATATTCTTATCGTAGAATAATAAACTAACAATGCGACTAGGAAGTGGTATGGCTGACAACTGTATCACACTCCGAATTCAGTTGTCTCTGTAACGTTGATGACTACACACGGTAGTCATCAACGCACCATGCTCCACTAGGAGTTACGGTAATGAAGAAGAAGAAGAAATAGCCAACTAATATTTTTGTTTTGGAATCCTGATGTCCCAGTGTCCTAATTTCCTAATGACCTAATGTCCAATGTCCCAATGTGCAAATATCACAGTGTGCCAATGGCCTAATGTCCGAATGTCCCACTACCCTAGTGTCCCAATGTCCCTGTATCGCAATATCCCAGTCTCCCTGTGTCCCAGTGTCCCACTTAATGTCCTAATATCCCTATGTCTAATTGTCCTAATGTCCCAATTTTCTAATATCCCAGTTCCCCAATATGCCAAATGTCCCAGTATCCTAATGTGATAATATCCCAATAGCCCAATGTCCTAATGTACCAGTGTCCCAATGTACAAATGTCCCAATATCCCAACATCCCAACATCCCAATGTCCCAATATCCCGATGTCCCAATATCCCATTGGTCAGTGTCCCAATGTCACAGTATACCAAGTGTCCCAAGGTCCCAATAGCCTAATATCCGAATGTACCACTGTCCCAATGACCCCATGTCCCTATTTCCCCAGAGTACCTAATGTCCCAGAATCCAAATGTCCCAGCATCACAATGTTCTAATGTCCCAATACTCTAATGTCCCAATGTCCCAATTTCCCTATGTCCCAATATCCCAATGTCCTAAGATCGGAGTGCCCCAATGTCCAAATGAACCAATATCCCGATGTCCCAATGTCCCAATATCCCAATATCTCAGTGGCCCGATATCTCAATGTCCCTATGTACCAGTGTCCCTATGTCCGATTGTCCTATTGTCCCAAGGTCATAATGTCCCAATGTTCTAGTATCCCAATGCCCCAACGTCTCAGTCTCCCAGTGTCCTAATGTCCCAATATCCAAATGTTCCCATGTCCCAATATCCTAATGTTCCAATGTCCCAATAGCCTAATATCCTGATGTCCCAGTGGCCCAATATCCCCACGTCCCAGTTTCCTCAGTGTGCCTAATATCCTAATGTAAAAATGTCCCATTGTCCCAATTTCTGAATGTTCCAATTCCTAATGTCCCAATATCCCAATGTAAATCGCAGTGCCCCAATGTTTCAATATCCCGGTGTCCCAATATCCCGATTTCTCAGTGGCCCAATGTCCCTAGGTGCCAGTGTCCAAATCTCTGATTGTCATATTATCTCAAGGTCATGATGTCCCAATTTCCTTATATCCCAGTGCCCCCATGTCCATGTATCTCAGTGCCCTAATGTCCCAGTATCCCAATGTTCCAATATCCCAATGTGTCAACATCCCAATGTCCCAACGTTCTAATATCCCGATGTCCCAATGTCCCAATATCCCGATGTCCCAGTGGCCCAATGTTCCCAAGTCCCAGTTTCTCCAGTGTACCTAATGTCCCAATGTCCTAATGTGTTAATGTCCTAATATCCCAATGTCCTAATGACCCAAGACCCTATTGTCCACATGTCCTTTAATCCCAGTGCCCCAATGTCACAACATCCCGATGTCTCAGTGGCCCAATGCCACTCCGTACCAGTGTCCCAATGTCCGTTGTCCTATTGTCCCAAAGTTATAATGTCCCAATGTCCTTATATCCCAGTGCCCCCTGTCCCAGTCTCCCAGTGTCCTGATGTCCCAATATCCCACTGTTCCAATGTCACATTTTTCCAATATCCAATGTTCCAATGTCCTAATATCCCGATGTCCCAATACCCCATGTTCCAGTGGCCCAATGTCCCCACATCGCAGTTTCCCCAGTGTGCCTAATGTCCCAATATCCGAAAGTCCTAATGTGCTAATGTCCCAATGTCCTAATATCCCAGTGCCCCAATATAATCATGTCCCAATGTCACAATATCCCGATGTCTCAGTGGCCCAATGTTCCTATGATCCAGTTTCCCAATGTCCAATTGTCCTATTGTCCCAAAGTCATAATAATGTCCCTATATCCTAATATCCCAGTGCCCCAATGTCCCAGTCTCCGAGTGTCCTAATGTCCCAAAATCCCAATGTTCCAATGTCCCATTGTCCCAATATCCAGATGTCCCAATGGCCCAATATCCCGATGTCCCCACGTCCCAGTTTCCCCAGTGTGCCTAATGCCCCAATGTCTTAATGTCCTAATGTCCCAAGACCCCAATGTCCCAATTTCCTAATATCCCACTGCCCCAAGATCGTAGTCTCCCAGTGTCCCAATATCCTAATGTCCCAATGTCGCAGTGTGTTTTAAAAAATTGTCAATGCGCTGAACAGAAAGACGCAATTGTTGGAAATCTTTTGTTAACTTTACCAACTAATTTACCGTTATTCCATCCACTTATCGAAATGGAAGACATTGATTCTTTGGAAGGACCACCAGAGGATCATTCATTCCAAATTTCATAAAAATCCCATCACGAAGAGAGACAGTAGAAGCAAGTCTTTCTGCAACTGTAGATTCCAGTCTGAAATTGGGTTACTCGCTTAAGTCTGTGAGGGTGAAAATTTCACCGTTTGTTGCATATATCTTACCCGTTATTGTGCCGATCGAAGTTTTTTTTTAGAAAGGCACGAGAACAGGATATGTGGAATATTTTGGTAACAAAATTTTTTTTGGGGGATGTTGCCTGGAAGGCTGTAGCCCTGTCAAACAAAAAAGCAAGTTGTCTCCGGTAATCATAGACTTGTTCGCATTCGTTTTTTTTCCTTTGGCGGACGATACGCTCTCGCGTCTCTTGATATTATAGTATAGTAAAATTAATTAAAAAAGTTCTAAACCTGACCATTAAAAAAAAGTTTTAATGCCAAATTGTTAAATGCACTGATTGGGCAGTGTATTTAACAATTCGGCAGTACAAAGTAAAAAGTTACACTAATTTGCCCCATGGGTGGCAAAGGGCTGAAAATTCCGATTTTTGCTAATATCTGTAAAACTATGAGTCTGACCACAAAATGTCCTAAGGACGAAACAAATTAGACAATTAATATATAATACATTTTCTCAGAAAATTATACCCTAGACCCAAAAGTATTATAAAGAATTTCCTTTTTTTTAATTTTACATTACATTTTGCACTGTTACTCTTGATAGAATAGACCTGGAGTCATCAGATTTTGTCCATATATTGCTAATAAAATCACAAGTTAGAAGAGAAAAAATGTGAAATTTGTTAGATTTTTGGTTCCCTTTGTTTGGGGGTACCCTTAGTTTTTCGTAATAATTTTTGGTGGGGAGCATAATTGGGCTTAGACTGGGCAGCCCATCAAATTTCATCTGCCTGGCTCAATTTTAAAAGAAGCCACAGGCATGCATTTTCGAAAAATGTTTCACTGAACAAAATCATTTGCTAAAAACAAGAAAAATACAATAAAAAACAGCCAAGGAATAATGTTTCCTGATTTAAGATGTATTTTCTTGTTCAAAGCAAACTTTTTCTGATTTAAGATGTATTTTCTTGTTCCAAGAAAAGTCTGGCTGGTCTAGCGATTAGTGCGCGCATCTTCGGTGCACAGGGTCATGAGTTCGAATCTTACCGTGGATCATGGTGTTTTTCGAACTCAGGAGCTTGTGACGGACTATGATCACACATTCTGCGGCCTTAGTCCAATGTTGGATTGTCGCGCCTTTTTTTTATTTTTTATTTATTAAGAAAAGTTTTTGCTTAAAATAATGCTTATTTATTTTAAGCAAAGACTTTTCTTGGAACAAGAAAATACATCTTAAATCAGGAAAAAATCTACATTTTTTAAGCCCATAATGTGTGTCAATGTTCGGAGCACTTCAATTGTTTAATCAAATAAATTTTGTTAGCAATATATCGACAAGATCTTATGACTCTGGATCAATTGTATCAAGAGTTACAGTGCGAAATGTAAAACTCAAAAATGTAAATTCATTATTTTACTTTTGGGTCTAGGGTATAATTTTCTGATAAAATGTCTAGAGTGTTATACACATATGGCCAAAAAAATAAGTACACCTCACATGTACTTTTTTATGCCAAATTTTCATACCCTTTTTAAAATTGAATTACTCCAAATAGATAGCCATTACAGCAATTAGGATACAACAATGCCAACGGAACCGAAAAACTAAATGGCAACCCCTTATTATCTTAGTCCCTCCCGATATTAGCTTTGAAGTGGGTTTTCAGCTTGGTCAGAATAATAAGTACCTACACCGGTTTTTTTTTTTAATTTTTGACAACCACTTGCTATTTTCAGTAAGAATTTGTTTTTTTTTTATTCATTGGTGTATGCAACAAGCGTTAAATTAAAAGCAAACAAAAATACTTAAGGGGTGAACAACGCATGGTAGGTACCAAAAAAGACGTTTAAGTTCGAAAATTTGAAATAGCGGAGACATTATTCTCTCATTAACGGAATAAACCAGCTTAACGTTGTATTTACTTGTGTAATTCATTAAAAACTAAATAAAAGCAGTCTCAAATGCGGTTAGGTCCATGTAAGGGCCTTAAGGGTAACTGTCGATCTCATTATCACTATGGCGAGAAAAGTTCCCTTGGCTTGACTGATGATTTTCGCGGCAAATATTGAAAATAGAGAATCCCTTTGAAAAGTTAATCGGAGAATACAAGAAGTAAAGCGGTTTTGGAAAAAAATTTAGAACTTTCCATGGCGATGTCAAAAAGTGTTGACGGTACAAGAAAATTTTGGAGGGATAGTTCTTCTTGCTTTAGACCGAGCAATCAAAACTCACTGAATATTCTGTTTTATTTATGAGATCGTAATAAATTTGATTGGAAACTACGCTTATCGTAATATTCTTCATTTAGGAAAAAAATATTATGATATACGCTAGATCAACTGGCTATTTTCCATGGAGGCGGAAAAAACTTGGTCTATTGCTTATTTTTCATAGTTTGGTTTCGTTCAAATATACCTAATAACCGTTACTATGAGGCGACTTCCATATAAGAAATGTTGAGAGTCCTGAAATATTTTACTGATGAACCCATACAATTTAAATGGTGTTTCATCAGGATATTAACCCTAACCATACCTCACAAACTGGTCAAGTATCCGCTTTAACCAAATCAAGTGGATTTTCGCGTTGTTACTAGAGTCAAATTGAGTCCGGAATGTTTAGGGAGAGTTGAATCAATTAAGTAAAAACAATTTCCTGGAATTTCCTGGAAGTAACTGGAAATATGGATGAATGGTAACAAACCATAAGAATTATCTCCAGAGGGCCCACAAAAAACTTTTTTTTTTCAAAATAATGGACCATTTTCTTTTAAATAATAAAATAAATAAAATTATTGTCGAATCAGAATTATTTTAACTAAAACCAGTTTTAATCAAATTAACTGACATGTACTTATTATTTTGTCCAGCCTATTTTAGTGAGTTGGTACTTTTTCAAGGTAAATGAAAGCTGTTATTTATTATAACATGCTAATTTACATTATTATATTCCTCACCAATTAAGTATTTAAATCTTTCCATATGATTTTATTTACTTAAATAACTATTTGGCTACAGGGTGATAAGTAAAAATCGTATGGGTGTACTTATTTTTTGGCCATATGTGTATATCTTCCAAAAGTAATTTTGTTAAGTTTGTTGCGTCCTCACGTCAGACTCATATTTTTCCAGACATGTATTTGCAAAAAAAAACTGAATTTTCACCGCTTTGCCATCCTCTCCGCCCTTAACCCATGGCGCAAATTACTATAACTTTTTAATACGTACAATATTGGGCAGTGTATTTAACAATTTGGCATCAAAACTTTTTTTTTAATGTTTGGCTTTGGGGCTTTTTGAACTAATTGTACTATACTATTAATGGATGATTACAGTACAAGCACATAACGTCATTTTATTGGTATTAAAAAACCTGTAAGCTCCTATTCTTCTGACACTAATGACTTCAATTGCATTGATCTGACAACAATATATACATACTCCCATTTTAGCCCTTCTAGATGAATAGATCCACTTTCTTACAACACAAAACCGGTAAACTTTCATTTATCATTATTTCTTCTTCGAGAACTTCTTTGAATTTCTATTCAAACTGTTACATTTCCTCATCATGAATAGATTTTAAATTTATCTTTTTTTTGAGAATGTAAGAGTATCTTGTCTAAAAGTATGTATCTCTACTCTAGTGTGTACATTATGTACATATTTATCATTGATATGTGAACCATGAAGAGGTGAATCTGTGATTTCTCCATTTCTACCGTATGATCCGAATCTAACTGTATGTAGACTGGACGCACTAACTAGTCCATTAGTGTGTATTTCAATCAAAAGAAGAACAGGCATACGTAATTAAGGCTAATTGAGTTTGACAAATTCGTAGTACATTTATGTATCTACGTTATGATATGACTATGATATGACCACCATACTCACACTTCATCATGTCCATACAAAAGTATATTGGGCAGTGAGTTATGGTGTTACGGATTTCGATTCGAGAGCGCCTACCAAGACCATCTACATGTCTAAGAAAAATGGCATATTTTGTCGGCAAAAATCCTACATCGAAAATTTTTTTGGATTATGGTTGGGAATGGTCCCCAGATTATGGCATTAAAAGTCCCAACCGATCGGGGGTCCGCAACCTTAAAAAAAGGGGGGAAAGAGGGGCATTTTTTCGGTTTTTTGCGATTATTTCAAAAACAGTAAGAGATACAGAAAAATGGTCTGAGGACAAAAAAAAACTACATAAAATTATCTTTGCAATGATATATAACACATTAGAGTTTAATTGAATATTTCGGCGTTAGAACATAAATTAGAATATTTTCATTTTAGACCTTTTTTAAAAGCTCCATCACTTTTGAAAGAACGCTAGTTCAGCTGTAAAATTTTGTATAAGTATTCACAACAAGTTTAAGATAATTTTGACGTAAACATTGAGTCGCTCCGATCAAGGACCTCCATTATCCCCCCATTTAAATTTTTTAAAACGGCATATCCATAACTCCCCCAAAATTGGAGAAGAGTGCTAAATTTTGGTTTGTTGCGATAGGAGGTAATAGTCACCTCACCTACCAAAAATCAGCTCATTCGGATAAAAACTAAGGGTATCTCCCATACAAAGTGACCCATCAGAAGTTTGTTCTACGTACTACTCATCTTATAAACTGTAGAACAAAGTTGTCATGGGTCACTTTGTATGGGAGGTACCCTTAGTTTTTATCCGAATGAGCTGATTTTTGGTGGGTGGGGTGACTATGACAACAAACAACAAACCAAAATTTAGCACTCTGCTCCAATTTTGGGGGGAGTTATGGACATGCCGTTTTGACAAATTTAAATGGGGGAGATAATGGGGGTCCTTGACCGAAGAGACTCAGCGTTTACGTTAAAATTATTTTAAACTTGTTGTTAATACTTGTCCAAAATTTTACGGCTGAACTAACATTCTTTCAAAAGTTATGGAGCTTTTAAAAAAGGTCTAAAATGAAAATATTCTAATTTATGTTCTATTCTAACGCCGAAATATTCAATTGAACTCTAATGTGTTATATATCATTGCAAAGATAATTTTATGTAGTTTTTTTCGTCCTCAGACCATTTTTCTGTATCTCTTACCGTTTTTGAAATTATCGCACAAAACCGAAAAAAAGGCCCCCTTTTCCCCCCTTTTTTTAAGGTTGCGGACCCCCGATCGGTTGGGATTTTCTATGCCATCATCTCGGGACCATCCCCAACCATAATCAAAAAAAATTTCCGATGTATGATTTTTGCCGTTCGATGGCCATATTTTGGTCCAATTTTCTTAGACTATACGTTTCTAAGAAACAGTCTTTCGGTCTTACCTAAACTACTTTCGGTAGTAAAAGTTTGTATTTTATACTCATTCATTCATATAGACTGCGATACATATTCTACTCATCTTCTTCTCAGTACCGTATAGCCCCATGTGGGGCCATGGTGCGTTAACTCAGCCGTTTTTATAGGCAATTTCGGGTCAACGTTACATTGCATACTATATATTTCCTATCAGCACATGTACGGAAATTTTGGACCACGCCAAGATTCGATCTCCGGACCTCTAGATTACTAGCATCGTAGAGTGCGGCTCAACCAAGTGAGCAACAGAGCGGGCCATATTCTACTCATACTATGTATTTATTTATAAGATTAAATGACTGTTTGAAAACCAAAAAAAAACGTTGAAAATTTTAATGCAAGAGCAACTCAAGTTATTGTTACGGTACGAATAAAGTAATGAAAACGTGTGATTATTTAATAATTAAGTGGAAAATGCTTAGTCCAGCGAGGCTGACCAGACGTACAGCATTTCGCTGTACAGAACGGCATTTTGAATTGGCGTACAGCATCCAAAAGCGTACAGCAAAATGTACAGCATTCTCGTTTTTTCAAAATGAGTCCTCATAAGTAGAGCCCGGATTCTCGTGCAATTGCACGTTAATGCACGAAATTGCACTTTTCAGGGAAATTGCACATAATTGCATGTTTTAAGGTTTTTGCATGAAAACGCACATTTGCATTTTTACCCCTGTTTCATAAAAAATTTTCCCAGACATTATGTAACGTGCAGAATTTTTCGATAGACAGAGAAGAGAAAAGTATGTATTGAGAAAGAAAATAAATGTGGAAAAACAATAAAACAAAAAATGTGCATCACCATTTATGGAAATGTCATCAAATGCCGGTTGATTTTCATACAATTTTGCAATTGTTGTGTGTAGAGTGCATGTTAATCTGGTGGTTAACTGAACTCAAATACATGTAGGAAAATCTCCCTCTATGATATATCGAATTAGATAAGCCCAAACAACTAAACTAAATAAAAACCAGTTATGTATTGGAATTTGGAAAGCGCTAATCAATAAAATATAATAATAAATATATAAAAATAAAACAGCATTTTATGGGAAAAAGTTTATGTAAGGGTAAAATATTGAAAGTGTCCCGCATTTTAAATAAAAAAATATTTTACTTTTTGGGGCTTGTTTCTTAATTTTTTTCCATATTTGCGTCCTCTTTTCCAAAGCGTAAGCGTCTAAAAGCCAAAAAAAAACAATGAAAATGGCAATTTTTTCATATTGCACGCAAAATGCACATTCGGGCATTTATATTGCACGATTTTGCACGTTTCGGGATTTTTACTGCACGTTTTTCAATTTTTTACTGCACGAAAATCCGGGCTCTACTCATAAGCAATCCAACGACCTCCTACTTCGTATAGTATTCCACAACACGAGCTGGCAGTAAAGGTTTGTTATCGTAAAAGGTTTGTTTTCGTAAAATGTGATGATCGCTCAACGATCGACGTGCATCAAGTTAGCGAAACCACTTTTGAAAATCGACGACTTTGACGGATCAAGTCGGGACTTGTACCGTTCTCTTCCATTATTATGTTGTGAATTAGTTGTGAAAGAAAAAATACGCTCTTCACCATCAGCGGGAGGTTGCGGGTCTCCTGTTCGTGACGTCACTATGGCACAACCCCACTTTTTCCAGTCGGATAATTTTGAGGTGTATGTCATAATTTCCCGCAAGGCTAATACGAATTAGATGTTGCAAAAACCATTTTGTCGCTCTTCGCTAATAACGGGAAAATGCACTTCTCCATATTATGGTGACGTCACTATATCAAAAACCCCACCTTTCGTGATCAAATCGAGTCAGGTTACATACCCCTTCGGCCTTTTGACATAATTTGAGGAAACAAAGGAGTGAGCAGTGACTTTAAGTTACAGAAATTGACAAAACCCTACCTACTTTTTGATCGGTTTTATAGGTAATTCAATGAAAGCATAGTCACAGCAGATGGCGGCGCGGACGCTGATGTACAATCGCGTATCAACAAGGCTAGGGCAGCCTTCTTCACTTTGACTCCCTTCTAGCAAAATAACAACATTTTGCAGGCTCACCAAAATCTTCAATTAAATTGTGAAATCTGTGCTTCCTTACGGCTATTCGACTTGGAAGCTGACCAATGAGATAACAACTAAGCTGCATACTTTCGTAAACCAGTGTCTACGGCGCATCCTACAAATCCGCTGGCCGGAGATTATATCGAATGATGATCTCCTTAATATCACAGGCTTGGATTAGCATTTCGGTCAAAAGGCGAAAGTGGCAATGGATAGTTCATACTCTTCGAAGAGAGCCGAAAAATATTGCAAAGCCGGCCATAGATTGGAATCCACAAGGATGTAAGACGCCGTGTTGGTTAATAGCGGGGCTGCTTTATTAAACAAACAGTTGTCAGACCTAAAGACGATGGCACAGAACACAACGAGGTGGAAAATAGGCGTAGTTGATGCCCTATGCCCCACAAGGGGTTAACAGGAACCAGAGAGACACCAAAAAGAAACTTGTATACAAAATTTCAGCCCGATAGCTCAAAACTGAGAGACTAGTTTGTATTGAAACGGGCAGACAGACGGACATCGCTCAATCGATTTCTCTCGTCACACTGATCAATATACTTTTTATATTATGAAGGAAGCACTTCTGTGCGTTGCGAACTTCATGACAAAGTTAATTTACCCTATCACATAGTGAGGGATATAATCGACGAGCAAATATATTTTGTAATAGACTTGTAAACAGCAGTGGAAGGCACTTCACATACCTCCCAAGGCCAGCAAATCAGGATATTTTTTTAGGTACGTAAAATAAAGCAATAGTAAACTTTGTGCTGGAATTACTCAACGTGTGTAGTGTTTCATGAAACCGTGAAAACATTTTTAGAACTGCAATAGAAAATTTAGCACTTCCTTAAATTTCAATTGTATAATAGAAGTGTATAGATGGAATAGAAACAGTACAGCACAGGGCTTTACGATCATTTACTTTTTCACGTTGGATCTGGAGTTTCGCACAGGCAAGCCCTACTGAAGTGATCTAGAGTGCTAGCGCTGCTGGAAAAATTAAATGTAAGCTGAATGATTGAAAATTTGTTGACGAAAAATCTTAATGTTCGGTCTGAAAATTTAAAAGTTTGGAACACGTAGTGCTCTTCCACAGAAGCGCAATTTCCAATAGAGAAATTTACAGTACATAAGATTGTAAGGATTTCTTCAGGAGAGTGGAAATGCGCAGGCGAATGAAGAGAAATTTTTGAGCAACCTTATTGCTGGAGTTTATCCATTTTTTTTTAAGTTAAAATTTGACGAAAGATTCTATCGTATATAGCCGGGTAAAGCAAGTCCGGACTTTCTCTATAGTTGTTCGCAATTTTATTGTATTTAATACGAAGAACTCTCAAAACAGAATTATTTTTTTTAACGAAGTCTTCTATAAAAAGTCTTATGCATGCAGTAATTCGAAAACATATTAACAAACAAACAAACGGTGTTCCGCGGTTACCTAGGGTTCTAAAAATAGGAAAAATTCCGAAAGAGCTTTTGACAACAAAATGCCAACAATCCAATCGAAAAAATTTTTGGAAGTTTTAAAATTCCGAACCTTAGTCTGCTACACTGTACCTGAAATCCACTAACTGTAAAATATTTGACCAACATCAGATAATCGACCGATTTTCTTTTAGAACTTTCTACTATATGAAATGGAAAAGAAAGTTGTGTGTACCATAAAATAAAGCATGTCCAAGTGTTTGTGAGGAGGTTTTTTGGATTTCAATTAGGGCGCAAATAAATAAGAATATTAAATTTGTGTTAATGAAAACTTTTTTACGATTTGTTTTAGACGAATGTTTAACATTCCAAATTTAAAGTTCTACTCACATTTTTGGAATCCTTTTCTCGTCTTCATAATTTCCCTTTTTGGGATATATGATTTATTTAAATCCCTGTTTTGAGGTGTTCTGGTCAGAAAAGCGGCGATGCTAGGTGTTCCGTAACTCCGAAAAGTTTGGGAACCCCTTATCTAACACAACATAAAGCTTCGCTCATAGTAGCGAAAATATTTACGAAAATTTGAATACTGTGGATTTACTCACCGTAGTAAAAGAGACAAAATTGTCGATGCAATATTTTCAGGATTCATTTTTTTTCGTATGGCAAAATTGCTATATATTTTGCATCAAAATTTGCTCAAAAAAGCTACTAATTTGAAGTGTAATAAATGCAGCAATTGTTATTCTGAAATTAAACATTTGATAACCATAAAAGTATAGGTAATCTTGCAAAATGATCCCACTCCTCTCCGAAAAGCTATCTACGCCACTGCATGAATCATTATTAAATATCTCTTGGAAAGTGCTGTGTTGCGCCACAATTTTTCGAAATGCTCCCATAGTGGATTTGGGTTTGTCTTTTAACCGAATCCCACCAATAGGTAGTGTGTGTACACACAGCATTGACCATTCAGGTATCCGGTCACCTTAGGCTAGCCTAACTCTATTGCATAAAAAATTTGTTTTTCAAGGAGTTCTGAATTAGAAAGACTTTCTAATTCATCTGATGAGCGTTAGAGTGAGATATTTTGACGTAATTTTACCGAAACCAAGTTATTCTCAAGAACTCTGTTTTTTTTTTTAGTTTTTCAACTAAGGGTGAACTGTCTGGAGTCTGTTGTTCCGTTGATACTATTAATTGACCCAAGACATTTGGAAAGTATTCCTATACTGGATACGCTTGGACAGTAAAGTATATTTTTTTGCGGATTTAGATTTTTATAACTTTATGATTTGTTATTTTATCCTGTAGAACGGACTACTGACATTTTCTTTTTTAGTAAATAAAATAAAAGAAATACATACTTCGCTGAATAATTTATTATATTTCGTCATATTTTTGTAAATTTTTTGTCGAATGTTTTTATATATTTTATACAAATCATTTTTTTAAACAATTTAACATTTTTAAATACCAGTGTAAGTAGTATGGATGAAAAAAAAATCGTTTTCGATTTTTTACATATCCAATATAATGTTGAACAATACAAACAAGGAAATTCAATACATACTTACATACTTGTCTACATATTCTGTATATTGTATATATGAAATATGAATATGCTATTCTGTAAATAAAACATTGTTCTGAAATATACATTTAAATATCTGTTATGTGATTTGATTTGCTATGTGATATTGTTTTATTTTAATTTGTATTTATTTATTTATTTTTATATTTCGGTTAGTTATTTATTGTACTATAGTTGCAACAAGTTTCATGAGGTTACTATGGTTATATTGTTATTAATATTTTTTATAGTAGTGTATTTTTGTAATGTATATATAGTTGATTTCCTTTCCTTTGTGTGGGATTAAACATTTGTCTAAAATAACTCGATCAATTCAAGCGTAACCTTTTTTATTTTTCAAGGGCTCTTGGCAGTGACGATATGAATTTGGCTTTCGAGGAGGGAATATTTATTTATCAACGTATACATTTCAGATATATTTCTAATGATGACAACTACAGGCTTTTTTAAAATTTGTAAAACTTGGCCTTTCTTGTCATTTTTTCTTTTCAGTCAACACTTTTTTTTATTATCGTGCCTACCCGTACCTACCTACTTGAAAATCTCGAAACAGAACTAATAAAAAAAAACTATCTGAAAGAAACGATTTTTTTATAATTATAATGCAAATTTTGGTGAAAAGTGACTTTTTTTGTAATTGCCGTCTAAGTTAACCTTCGGGCGGGCACAATGCATCTGACAGATTAAGCGACCAGTTTTTGTTGCGCCAATCAGCGATATGAAAAGGGAGAGATCTGAAACTCACAGTAGCTTAATCTTTATCGATCAAGTACCCAATGCAGTTTTCTGTTTCTATCTACCATAAGTCTGAGGGGCGGGAGGGGATGAAATAATTTTCACAGTGAAGCTACTACTCCAAAAGTGCTGGGAATATAACATCGACGTATACCAAATTTTTGTCGACTTCAAGCAGGCATACGACAGTATCGATCGAAGTGTACTGTACAACATTATGCTGAATTTTGGTATACCGGCAAAGTTAGTGCGACTCACAAGGATGACGATGACTAATACCGTCTCGCAGGTCAAAGTGCAGAACCGACTCACTGACTCGTACTGGACTCAAGCAGGGCGACGGGCTGGCGCCGACGCTTTTCAACCGGGCTTTGGAGTATGTAATTCGAGCCATGAATATGGACAGCAGTGGAACGCTACTCATCAAGTCGACTCAATTAGTAGCGTACGACGACGATATCAACATCATATCTCGAAGGGGTGGGGTGATGCAGAAAGCCTTCTGCATAACCTCAATAACGCCGCAAAGGAAGTTGGACTACATATCAACGAAAGCAAAACAAAGGCCATGATGCAATCCAAAACAAGGACGCCAGCAAATTCAAGCATCACAGAGGGGGACCTTAGTATCGAGTATGTAGACAACTTCAACTATCTGGGTTGTAACTTATCAAAGGACGCCAACGAAACCGACGAAATTAAGTGACGGATACAACTAGCCAATAAGACATTTTTCTCGGTCCTCCCTATAATTAATTCGAAACTTGCGCACAGGAACACGAAGCTCCGCGTGTACAAAACGATCATCCGACCCGTGCTATGTTATGGCAAGCCTCCGAAATTTTGCTAGGCCGATTCGAACGAAAGGTCCTTCGGCGAATTTTCGGGGCCGTTCGCGAGCGAGACCAATGGCGTATCCGGTACAACCATGAGTTGTGTCAATTGTACGATCAGCTGGAAGTATTGAAATTCGTGAAGCTTCAACGTCTGCAATGGGCGGGGCATGTACAACAGATGGACGATAATCGCATGCCAAAGAAAGTGATGAACGTACAACGAATTGACGGAGCGAGGTTGCGTGGATGGCCGAGAGCTCGCTGGGAGAACTCCGTAGATGAAGACGCCCACCAGCTGCTAGGCTTCCGAAACTGGAGGACAAGGTCACGTAACCGCGACAAGTGGAGGTCGACGATTCAGGCGGCCAAGGCCCGATGTCGGGCTATCGTGCCACATTGATGACTATACACTGGAAGCGTATGAATGCGAGTTTGACTCCAGACACTATACGTACAATTTTCTGCTGCCGAGAATGTACCTATAGTCTGGGAAACTAACCAGATGCCTTCTTTGCCGCTCCATATACGTATACTGCTGGGGAATGCATGACAGTGATAGTTTCCAGCCAGGTGGCATGGACATTTGGACAGCAGCAAGTGGTAACTGACGGGGGTGCGTAGGCTATTTTTGTAGTTTTCAGGCCCTTGATATCCAGTGAGTATCACGAATCGATAACATATGTATTCATAAATTTTGAAAAGTTAATTGTGTATGTTATTTTAAAAAATCGAGGACAGTAGTTTGGCACAATTTTGCCTTTTTTTGCTCTATTAGACAGTTTTGGAAATGGGTCTTCAAATTTAAATTTTTCAAATGGTCAAATGCAATGTAATCGTTACTTGACATTTTTTTATGTTCCGTATTTGGCGTAAAGCTGCTTCAAAACGAATTATTGGCTGATTTCAGACTGGCTGATTTCAGATTGTAAGACGAAACCGGACAGGTAAACTTGCAACACAAGAGAGCTTTTGTAGTGGCCAGCAGACAAGCATTGTGCATTTCACATTGTAAGAACGAGTCATCCGAAAGAAAAAAATCGTGACACGATTGTTTTTCTTTCGTAAGAAACGTACGATCGATAAGACGATTGCATCTACCGATAGTTCAGGCGTTCTGCGACGACAATTAGCGCGTGTTTTACTTGCATTTTAATCTTGTCGACTCGTCATTTAATTGTACACTAACTTTGGAGCGTGCATGGCAACATTTATACATACTTGCTGTGTGATTATTGTTCGCCGGTCCGTGTTTTGATCGGAGAGTGTGAAATGATCATACGATGGTTCTTGTCTTGCAAGTTTACCCGTCCGGTTACTTCTTACAATGTGAATTCACCCATTGGCTGAATTCAAATTGTAAGAAAACGTAAACTTGCACGACAAGAACCATCGTATGATCATTTCACACTATCCGATCAAAACACGGACCGGCGAACAATAATCACACAGCAAGTATGTATAAATGTTGCCATGCACGTCCAAAGTTAGTGTACAATGAAGTGACGAGTCGACAAGATTAAAATGCAAGTAAAACACGCGCTAATTGTCTTGCAGAACGCCTGAACTATTGGTAGATGCAATCGTCTTATCGATCGTACGATTCCTACGAAAGAAAAACAATCGTGTCACGATTTTTTCTTTCGTAAGACTCGTTCTTACAATTTGAAATGAACAATGCTTGTCTGCTGGCGACTACAAAAGCTCTCTTGTCTTGCAAGTTTACCCGTCCGGTTTCGTCTTATAATCTGAAATCAGCCATTGTAAGACGAAACCGGACGGGTAAACTTGCAAGACAAGAGAGCTTTTGTAGTGGCCAGCAGACAAGCATTGTCCATTTCACATTGTAAGAACGCGTTCTTACGAAAGAAAAAAATCGTGACACGATTGTTTTTCTTTCGTAAGAATCGTACGATCGATAAGACGATTGCATCTACCGATAGTTCAGGCGTTCTGCGACGACAATTAGCGCGTGTTTTACTTGCATTTTAATCTTGTCGACTCGTCACTTCATTGTACACTAACTTTGGACGTGCATGGCAACATTTATACATACTTGCTGTGTGATTATTGTTCGCCGGTCCGTGTTTTGATCGGATAGTGTGAAATGATCATACGATGGTTCTTGTCTTGCAAGTTTACCCGTCCGGTTTCGTCTTACAATGTGAATTCACCCATTCCATAAGCATCCGAAGCTCTTCATCTTCTCAAGCAACTTCTTCACTATTATCACATTCTTCACCTAATTCCAATTCAACACTGCTATTATCCGTTTGCAAATTACTGCCAGTATTTATAAATGACTTAATATGTTGGTCGCAATCGGTAACTTTCTTTTGTTTGGTGCCATCTTGAATGATTTTCAAAACATGCACCCATATGAAACCAAAACTAAACTTAAAATTTAGCAGAAAATGCAAGGGTTTCGCCTTTTTTCAATCGAAAACGTCTGCTAGTAGAACAATTTCTTGGGAACATCTCCAACAAGCGGACGCGGAGCTCCCATTAACGGACATTTCTGAGAATATCAACGTCCGTATGAAACAAATTTGTCCGGATATGAGAGTGTCGCGTCCGTTTATTGGAGATGTGTTGAGGAAATGTTCCACAAACTACTGTCCGTGTCCGTTCTTTGGAGTGTCCGCTTATTAGAATGAAAGTTACATTCAAATCACCGGAAAAACATATATTCCAAATAATTTGTCCGTTTATTAGAGATGTCCGCTTATCGGAGCTGTCCGCAAAGAGAGCTTTCACTGTATATAGATCAGAAATCATTCCCTTTACGGAAACTTTTTTTCTTTCGCGAAGATTCCATATTTTCATGCGTTTCATTGCATCGTTTCACGCTTCCCGAACCTGAAAGCTCATAATTGCAATGTTTGCTTCTTCCTACATTTGTGAACAGGTGTTCTCTCCCATGAAGCTTCGATAGAACAGCTTAAGAAACCGATTGACTGACGATCATTTGGCTTCCCTACTGCGAATCAGCTCATCATCGTTTGAACTAGATTACGAACAACTTTTAGAATCTTAGTTTTTTTACGCTGTATAAAGGGCGCCACAAACCTGACGATTTCTCGGCCGATCAATTGCCAACAATCGATCTGTATATTGGCCAATTTATCGGGCAATCTGAAATTGACAGTCTCGCGGTCCACAAGACACAACACAAAATAGCGAAAATTATACCATTTGTGGTGATGGAAGATGGACATCCATTGCTAGTTGGATGGAGAATGACCGCCACAACCATAGCATGAAGAGCGACTACAGGTTTATGCAAAGCCACCTTCACTAGAAGCCGGGAAGCAGCAATACATGCACACAAAACGAGCCTATGAACATGTCGTATATACGTTGCACGATGCACTAACACAAGCACAGCGCATGTAAAAAAAACGTGTCTGCTCTGCTAAAAATCGCGAAAACATGTGGAAAATTCACTTTTTGTCGGGATTTTGTTCTTTCACTGCATTCTAGACACTTTAATTCACGACACATTCCACTTTTCGCGACGAAAATCGACCGGGAACCAATACTTTTCGTGTAAAGTTTGTCGCGACCCAACCCGATTTGCCTTTACCGCAATGTAAATTTTCGATCTGAACAGGCCTATGATTTGGCGCTTAAGTATATGAACGTGTTCTGCTTCCGGGCTTTGTATAAAGATGGCTTTGGCTTTATGTCAAAAAATCAGCAACTGAGAACACATGATTGTCATGACAGCTTGTACGGAAAATTGCATTGGCAATACGTTAAAATAAAAAATAAAAAAATCGAATTCGATGGTCCCATACACCTTCGGATTTATCTCGCAATCAAAAAATCTGGTCGATCGATCTGAGGATCTGTGGCGCCTCTTAGACTGACTTATGTAAAAATTGGAAAAACACGTTTATCATTTTGTTTTCATACAAAAATTACAGATTGACAAGAAATTTTTAATATCAAATGGAAAAATAATTAACTCCAGAATTCTTCTTTGCTCAACAAGGAAAGAAAATTAAATTGAAAAAAAAAAATAAACGAGACCGCTGCCGAAATGCATGTGCATGTCTTTTTTTTAATGTTAATAGGGAGTATAGGGGAATGCTTTGTCGGGGCAGCCTGAGTCTCCGTGTGGGACAGCTATATTGTTAGGAATAGTTATCCCAATTACCATGGCTCCAATTTAATTACTTCAGGAGCTAGAGCGCCAAATGTAACTATCAAAAAATCTAAATTACACTAAATGTTTTAAGATCTAGTATATCATCTGCCAAGAGAAGGTATATGATATAATATATCATTAGAAAGGAAATTTTGTGTAGTTCAAATCGTCTTCAGAACATTTTGCTGTAAATATTACAGTTAACAAAATATTGGCGAAAAATCATAATTTCACCCCTTTGCCACCCCCTCCCCCCCAAATGTGACGCGCAAAAAAGTCTAACTTTTTACTGCGTAATGCGGTCAGACCATAGAACAATTTGGCATCAAAAGTCAGCTCTTTTTTTGGATGTTTGGGTCTAGAGCTAAAGTCACTATACTATTAGTTGGGGAGAAAATTGTTTTGAATGAGACACTGTTGAAACAGAGAACAACGCGTTTATCTATTAAACTACATAAATGTGGATGTAATTACGGTTGGACATGGGCCTTTTCACATTATAAAGGTACGTTGTCCTCATCGCGACCGCAGCGACTCTAGCGGCTCTAGAGCAAGTTCCCTACCCCAAGCAGCCGTCGCCCGAAGCCCACAAACAAGCAAGTGCATCACATTCATTATTCGTACATGCATTATGTACAACAAGAGTCCCCGCGACTGCTTTCTATATACAGACAGATTCGTGTATCAGCCGAATCAGTACGATTATTGTGCGAAACAACTACCCTACCCCAAACAGCCGTCGCCCGAAGCCTACAAATGTTTAACACAGATAGAAAATTTAAAATCTGAGGAATATATAGTATTTCCCAATTGAAAACATCCTTATCCCAAATGAAAAAATCCTTATCCCAAATGAAAAAATCCGTATCCCAAATGAAAAAATTCATATCCCAAATGAAAAAACCCTTATCCTAAATGAAAAAATCTGTATCCCAAATGAAAAAACCCGTATCTCAAAAGAAAAAATCCTCATCCCAAATGAAAAATCCTTGTGTGCGAATTAAAATAAAATGAATTTAGAGAGGTTTTAAGTTGTTTCTTGCATCAAATTATGAGGTGTGGTTGATGTTATTGAGGATATGTGTAGGATCGGCTTCGTGGGGTTGGCTAATACAATTGCCGTGGTTGGGCATTTATGAAATTGTATACTCGTACGTTAAGTTCCTTGCGTGTGGTTGGCTTTTGATTTTCATCATATATGCATACCGATCGTCATGAAATTTGGTAGAGATGTGTAGAATGGTAACAGTCTTTGGCACGAAATACTTAGAAGTTGGTAGGGCAAAGAGAACAGGGTGCCCCGAAGATTTGAAATCGAAGTAGACCTTTTTAGTTATAAAATAAATAACAGGCGCGACAATCCAGCATTGGACTAAGGCCGCAGGATGTGTTAGTGACATCCTATTTCCAAGATCTTATCTGCTTTTTTTGTTGAGGTAATGAGATCAGCATCACGCTCAGCAGTGTTATTTATCCCCATAAATGGGTACTCGTTTAACATCTGAGTGAGATCATAGTCCGTCACAAGCTCGTGAGTTCGAAAAACACCATGGAACACGGTGAGATTCGAACTCATGAGCCTGTGCACCGAAGGTGCGCGCACTAACCGCTAGACCAGCCAGACTACAGTTATAACTTAAATCAAAATTTTTATTTGTGCGTGTGTAGCCCAGGTCTGCAGATTTGAAAATTATGATGAGACTTTTTAGAAAATTACATAAGAAGAGGCCAGAAAATTTTAATTCGAATAACTTAATAACTATACCAAAGAATGAACATGAAATTTGGTGTGGAAACATAGAATAGTAATAGTGGTAATGGTAATCTAGAGATCCAGAGATCGAATCTCGACGTTATCAAATATTTCCGTACATGTGCGCATAGGAAATATAAAGTGCTTGCAACATTAGACAGGGTGTCCGGAAACTGCCGCATAAACGCCCACATTCAACAAAACAATGCACAAAAATGGCATTGAACTATGTACAATGCAAAGTTGAACATCAATCTCGCTACCCCAATCAAACTTATGTTCAATCAAGAGAAGAAAAAGCTTAAGCAAGCCTCCCTTGCTCATTCTAGCTTGTCTAGCTTTGGAGATATTGAGCTTTAAGTTGCGCAAGAATATGATTTTTTCAAAAATCGTCAAATGCCTGTGGCAGCTAAAGAGTTAAGTATAGGGGGTATGTTACGTACAACTTTTTTGCTGGAAATCAATTGAGGAATCATAATCCGGGCCGCTTATGCGGCAGTTTCCGGACGAAGAGAAGACTCTGTCTATCAAAAAATTCTGCACATTAAATAATTTTTAGAAAAAATTGTTATGAAACAGGCTTAAAAAAGCAAATGTTGGTTTTCACGCAAAAACCTTAAAACGTGCAATTTCGTGCAATATACCCTGAAGAGTGCAATTTCGTGCATTAACGTGCAATTGCACGAGAATCCGGGCTCTAATTATCAGTTTTTATTCGACTGGCGGAGTATGTATATCATGGAACTCTGTCTTGACGCTCACATCCGAAAATTCACCCCTTTCCCGCCCCACATGGAGCAGTTCCGAAATATTTTCATGTCGTTTTGAAAAGTTTTAATAGGCGAAACATGTAGGCGTTGGTCGGATCGCCGTCATTTCTGGTAGCGATATTGATTAAAAAATAATTCGGAGACCTAGTACCTAATCGTAGCCATTGCAGCGGTAGTCGGACCTCTAAACTTGTTTTCAACATTGTAGCGCGCATCTACATAGATCTGAGAAATGTTTTCAGTGCTCAGGTTCATTTCGGATAGGTAGGAATTGTTGTTTTATTCACCAAAACGATCTACTGTTATTCTGGTGACTTTTGGCCATCCCAGTTCCCTCCGATGAAATGAGTTGTTGTTGTTGTTGTAGCGGCGCAAGGAAGGGGGGGGGGAACTAGTGTCATTCGTAAATGGTTGACATTCTCTCCTCAAGTTCGAGTCCTAAGAAGGTTGCCACCTCAATGGGTTTTTCCCAAAGCGCAATGGGTGTTAGATGTGTTGGTGCGGCATTACAATTGAAAAGGTGGTCCACGTTGTGTGGGCTGGCTGCACATGCTGGACAAGTGTCTGCAATGGTACTGTCGATACGGGTCCAATATGAATTTAGTCTGGAGCACCATCCAGATCGAAGCTGAGCCAAGGTGGTACGTGTGGCTATAGGTAGCTGTAGTTCGTCATTGGAGATATCTGGTGGTCGAGCTCAAAGGACACGGTTTAATGACAGATCATTCGTGCCTATTGTTACCTCGCTAGTATGCAACTGCTTTAGAGCCGCCTTGTAGTTGTTGGTGTTATCGAGGGGAACTCTTTTGAATCTCTGAACATCCCCTTCCTTGTCCCTTAATGTACATACGTCTGACATGACGTGGAGGTGGGGTTTTGTCCATAAGATCTAAATTCGGGTGTTGACTACGATAGCAACCAACAAGATATTGCTTTGGGAGTAGCTCATTATGAGTTTTTAGATTAAGCAGCTTAGTTTCTTGGTGGAGGTGATCTTGTGATGTCATGCGTACACATCCAGTGATTGTACGCATAGCTGCATTCTGGCACGTTTGAATCCGTTTCCATCGAGTGTTGCAGAGATTGTTAGTCCATATGGGTGCGGCGTAGTTTACCACTGAACGACCGATAGCTTTGTAAGTGGTGAGTAATGTCTCTTTATCAGTTCCCCATTTGCTGCCAGCGAGAGATTTTAGCATCTTGTTCCTACTCTTCAATTTGTCACATATATTGTCGGCGTGGCTATTGAAAATGCCGTGATTGTCAATTGTGACGCCGAGGATTTTGGGGTGACGGACAGTGGGGACTTCGGTGTCGTTTACACTAATGTCTAGCCGTAGGTTGTATTCCTGGTTGTACGTGGTAAAGAGGGTGGCCGAGGATTTGGGTGCTGATAGCTTCAGGTTCTTGCTAATGGAGAAGGTGTTGAGCTCTTCTAAGTAGCCGTTGATACGGTCGCACATGTCTGAAATATCGTTGCCGGATGTCAGGATGGTACAATCATCAGCATAGGATATTATGTCGATTCCTTCAGGTGGGGTGGGAAGCCCTGACATGTAGAGGTTGAACAAAGTGGGTGAAAGAACTCCGCCCTGTGGTACTCCCTGTTTGATCCTTCTTAGTTTAGATTTCCCATTTCTAAACTCAGTGCTGGATTGACGTCCGGCAAGGTAGTTTGCGATCCATTTAACTACATACGACGGTGTGGATGAGTTTTGGAGGTCTGTCAGTAGGAGCGAGTGATTCACCATATCGAACGCTTTCGACAGATCCAAAGCCACTAGGATGGTGCGTTTAAACGGCTTTGGTTGGTTCATTCCATTTAAGACCTTAGACATGATTCGGTCTAATGCAGTGGTGGTGCTGTGCATTTTCCTAAAGCCGTGTTGATGATTGGCGAGTTGTATGTGTGTCGTAAGAGTTTTGTGTATCAACGCTTCAAGTATTTTTGCCACAGGAGCGTGATCGGGCGGTAGGATTCTCCTAAGGAGTGTTTTTTGCCAGGTTTGGGTATAGGAATAATGTTCTAAGTGAAAGGTTCATCGTGGCAGTGATATACTTTAGGGCCGGTGTGTCGAGGTGTTTGAGCATTATCATTGCTATACCGTCCGGTCCAAGTGCCTTTGAGTTTTTGGCGTTTTTTATGGCATTGGCTACTTCAGTGGTGGTGGTTTGAAGATATTCGTCTACCTTGGTGTTACGGATGGCTCGTGTAATTTTGCGCTTGAATCTATCCTTTGGTGGGTGTTGGACGAACTGTTTGTTAAACAGATTGGCGCATTTTTTGTCGTCGCTCACGGTAGAATTTCCAAACTTGATAGCGACCCTCCCTTGAGTTTTGGTGGGATTAGATAAGTTTCTTACGGTGGTCCATAGTTTGCTACACACCTGTGGTGGTATTCAGTTTTCGAAGGTGTGAGTGCCATATATTTCTCCTGTGGTCTGATCTGATCCCTCGTTTTAGCTAATTTAGCCGCGGATGTTGGAAAATTAGGTTTTAGGCTGGGAATGCGGCCGGCTGGAATGAATCTCTTAGCTGCAGTGAGAATTATCCGTCTGAGTTGTTTTTCGGCCATACGTACATTACTTGGGGGGGGGGGGGGGGGGGGGGTAAGACTAGCAAAAACTTCGCTTGTGTACCTCTTAAAACCATCCCAGTTAGCTTTTTTTTTAAGTTTGTGTACGTTTTCTTGTCGGGGTGGACGAGTTTCGACGGCATATCCAGCGTTAGTATGATTGGAAGGTGATCAGAGTACATCGTGAGAATTGGCTCCCATGTGATGTCGTTGATAAGTCCAGGGCTAGCGATGGAAATATCTGGTGAGCTTGTGCAGGATCCAGCGATACGAGTCGGTTTGTCGTCGTTTATTGGACAGAAATCTGATGCGTCCAGCTGATCGGCGATGATGTTACCTCTGGTGTCGTTGTGGAGGTTAGAGTGCCAAAGACTATGATGTGCGTTGAAATCACCAAGCAGAAGACGATACTGGCCGTTTAGTAGAGGGTTAATATTGGCTTTGTAATTGGCGGGACAGCTGGAGACGGGTGGAATGTAAATGTTGAAGATTTCAAAGTCATAATTGCCCGATTTGACGGTTATCGCTTGTTGTTCCATTGTGTTGTTGGCGGAAGTGATGTCAACGATGCTGTACGGTAGATTGTTGTGAATGAGGAAAGCCAAACCTCCTCCAGCATTGCTTTCTCGGTCGTGTCTGATGACGTTATAGTTCCCGTAAGAGCTGAGCGAATGGTTGGAGTTTAGTTTGGTTTCTTGTACCGCAGCAATCTGTATATGGTGTCTGTCCATGAAATCAGTAAGTTCGACGATTTTATGTTGGAGTCCATTACAGTTTAGTTGGACGATTTTAGTGTTGGTGTAGTTAACATCGATGGTACGTGGAGCTGGGGTCAAATTAGGCGTAGGTTGAACTGTGCGTACAGGGTTTGCCGGTGTAGAAGGTGTTGATAGTTGGGAACCTTGGTAGGGCGGCTGCTGGTTGGATGAAGAGTGTCGCCCACGATTTCTGCATCGACTCGCTGTGTAGGTTGGACCTCGTTGATTGTAATGGGTAAGCCCTGAGCAGTTCTTTAGGTGAACCCATTCTCCACAGCATGTACATTCGACCGACGTTTGAACATTGGTCCAAATCCTGTTACCGCACACAGAGCACATCCATGGACCTGGATTTGATTCAATGACGGCACGTATTAGTAGTGTTCGGAGCAGCTGGGTCGGCCAGGACTGCTCCCCGAGGGAAAAAATGGTGTTGAATGAATGACACGAAGTTTCCATCCCCTTCTGCGTCGAAGGGGGTCGTTGCGACTCTTGGCCATGCTGAAGCATGGGTCGTTCCGGTTCGTAGACCCGGTCGCAGTAGGAACGATGAAATGAGCGATTGGTACAGTTGAAAACAATCTCCCCCACAAGCGAGGAAAGAGAAGCAGAACAAAATGTGAGCTGTCTTCGCCAAGCAAAATACTTACAACATTGCATTTTTATTGGATATACGACATATGCTTTACTATTGGACGAAATTTCGAAAAACATTTGAAAGAAAGGTAAAGTCCGAATTGTTGATATTATGCTCCATTGAAATTTGATCAGCCGTATTGTGTTCTAATAATTTTAATAGGTTTGTACAACGGAGACTTTCTCGTTGCCCAGTAGATCTAGCCCCAAAGTCTGTCGAACGGAAGATCGCGCCGGTTTTGCAGGGATCCAAAACAAATGCGCTCCCATCCCGGCGATGGGCTCCCATCCCGGCGGAGAAACTCCTGTCTGACTGTGACTATAATTCAGACAAAAATGCCATCGCGTAAGGTAGGGAGGTTTGGCCAATGGCTTAGGTATTCCTCAAGGCAAGCATAATAGACACAGACTTAATGCCCAGTAGATCCAATAACATTTGATTGACACTTTTAATCAACGGACAGAGAACGCATGTTTCTTCTTAATAAAAATAAAAAAGTGTCGTAGACATTTTTATAAAACTATATTAAAATTGCTATGCATTACAATGAATAATTGAAATGAACAAAAGTAAAAAAAAAATTTAAACTTAACAAAATCGATCTACGTGTACTATAAAAACCAAACCGAATAAAATCATATCATCATGATGACAATAGAGGCGCGCAGTCATTAGAAATTCTAAAAAAAAAACATAAAATTAAAATTACCCTATTAATGAAAATTTACGTTTTCCATTTTTACGTTTGTGTTGTGTTTTGTTGATTTTCATCATAATATAATAATTACGTAAAATATATTTTAATGTTAGTCTATACACAGCCAAGAAACCCCTGAAACACACACACAACATACATTTCATTAAATTTTCATTTAACATTTTTCTCGCTTTCATTTTATAACATTATTTCTTTATATATTGCTCTAATATTTCTCTCTGTTCATTTCATTTCTTATCTTTTCCGTCCGCATTACAAAACATACTAATAAAATTTGTGAATGTAACAAACTGTGTTAAAACATTTTCTATAAAAATTCCTAAAACATATTAAAAAAAAAAGAGTTTCAATTTTTACTACTAAAACGAGTTAAATTCTAAAATATAAATTTCTTGTTGTCAACGAAAGAGAGAGAGAGATAGGCAGACTTCGACAATATTCTTTTGTTTTCACCTAAACTTAGATCACTCAATTTTTAATTTTGTTTAAATATAATGTTTTTGTTTATTCATAACATGAGATTCGAAATGAATAATATAATAGTAATTTTGAATTCTTCGATGAATTTCTTTGTTTTTGTTTTGTTTTGGTATAGAATTTTTCTTTTGTGTTTTTTTTTCGTTTGCTTAAACACAAATTACATATGTACATATGTATGAATTAATATCAATATCATTTGCCAAAAACAACAAAATGTAATATAATGTGATTTCAATAAAAGTTTAACTTTTAACAGAGTTAATAAAACTATAAATAGCGTTTACATACCTGTGGTATTTGTATTTATAATTCAATGTTGATGTAGGTTTTAATAACAAGCATGTGAAAAAAATCAAAGTTATAACGGTAATCACAAGTTATAACGGTTGTTATATTAATTAAGCCATTGCGATACATCTTTCATAGAAAAAATATTAATTTTGATAATATCAATTCTTCAGGGGGTTGTCTCGATTGTCTCAATTAATAAAACAAATTTCCATGGGCTATCAACCAAACGAATTTTTTACAATGTGTATGTGCTTGTCATCCGGAAGTACACCCGTATATCGAAAAGAAGGACACCTCTTCAGTTAAATCTATATACTCGCGTATATTATAATAATATTATTATACATACGTATAACTATAAAAATCGCAATAGATGTATAATATGAATTTAATGTAAATTTCTTTCTTTTTCTTTTTTTTCAATAAAATGGAAACAATTTATGTATTTATTAATAAAAAAAAATAAAATAATAAAATGGTCGTGTTGTCGCTCTTATCAAGTACATTTTTATGTTTTTATAACGGTATGTGATTTTTTTTTGTTTTACTTCTAAAACTAACATTATTGGGAGTTGTTGGTGGTTTTTAACGTTACTATGATGGTAGTGCGGTGTTGTTGTTGTAAAAGTTTGTTGGATTTCATCTTGCCATCGGTTCGAGCATTTCGACGAATAGTTTATTCATAATGACGTTGCCTTCGCGATAGACATTGCTCCAAAATTTCCGAATAATATGGTCTGCTTGTCGGAGGGATGGCAGAAGTAAGAGCAGTTGTTGTTGGTGTGATACTGCTAAATTATGCCTGAAATAAAAAAAAAGAATTAATGTAAAATCGCCTAATAAGAAATTAATGAGCAACTTAAAATGATTATTCGGACGTATAGAAGAACTACATCTGTTTTTCCCATCAGGCCCGGCGAACTCTGGCGGGAAAAGCAGATATATCTTCAGCAGACTTGATTTCTTCCCGCGCCCTGTGGCGCGGTTCAAGAATAGTGCCTCCGTCTTTCCCGACGTGTCGCAAGAGGCGACTAAAGGGACAGGAGAGAATAAAACTCTCCTGAGTTTCGAACATATATCTACAATTGTGCGCGCAGCGACTCTGTTGTGTGATCTCAAGGGTTCAGATATGTACGAAACTTAACAAAAAATTGACCCCTGTGGACTTTGGGGTAAGAATTATGCTACAGCGTTCCCGGCTTGTCGTAAAAGGCGACTTTAGGGATAGGGTACGTAGGCTTGTAACCTGCGTACTTGAAACTTTCTTTACACTCGAAACATTAATCGAGCCTCGGATACCTCGGACTGACTCACCGGCAACGACTTTTGGCTATAAACAACGGACCACGATTGGGTTTTGGAACGTTCGAACGATGTGGGGCGAGTGCAACAACAGGAGGCTTACTGAAGTCGAACGGGAAATGACCGCGTATAACATCGCTATATTAGGACTGAGCGAAACAAGATGGCTCGGATCAGGAGCGACTCTATCACCAAGCTCTAATACTGTTTTATTGTACTCTGGAAATGATGACCAAAATGCTCCTCGGCAGGCAGGAGTCGGAATCCTCTTGACTAGGGATGCACGTCGATCCCTTATCGATTGGAAACCAGTTTCCGACCGTATTATCACCGCCCGATTCAAATCCAGAGTACGAAATATCACGATAATTCAGTGTTACGCACCGACCGAACCAGCTGATCAAGCTGACAAAGACGTTTTCTACCAAAGACTTGGCGACACCTTTGATAGGGCTCCCAGAGGTGACATTAAAATCATAATGGGGGATCTCAATGCTAAAGTCGGGACAAATAACCAAGGATTGGAACACTTTATGGGAAATCATGGGTTAGGCGACAGAAACCAGAATGGCGAGATGTTTATAGAGTTTTGTAACTCTCGTCAGCTCGTCATTGGTGGAACTCTGTTTAAACACAAAGATTGCCACTTATTAACCTGGACCTCTCCGAATGGCAGAACTGAGAACCAGATTGACCATATTGCTGTTTCCAAAACGTGGAGAAACTGTGTCTTAGACGTTAGGGCGAAACGTGGTGCTGATATTGGCAGTGACCACCATCTTGTCATCGCAAAAATGCGCTTACGAACGGCAGCAATCCAGCGTCCTAACCGTGCAAATATTTGCCCTAGATATAATGTGCAGAAGCTCAAACTTCCATCAACCAAGCGTGCGTTCTCCACCGCTTTGCGCGAAAAAGCTAATGCACCACCACTAAATGAGAATCCGACAATTGACGATAGATGGAAAGTCGCTAAGGACTCATTTATTTCGTGTGGCCAAGAAATTTTAGGACGATTGGATCGCGGTAGGAGACCATTTATTAGCGACTCCACTTGGTCTCTTATCTCAGCACGCAAGAAAGTTCAAGAGCAGATTAACTCAGCTGCTGACGATTCAGCTAAGGAACGATACAGAGCCGAATACCGTTCGCTCCAAAAAGGCGTTCAAAGGAGTGTTAGGCGTGATAAGCGCAATAATATCAACGCGCTTGCGAAGGAGGCAGAGGATGCGGCTACCCGCGGTGACAGTGGAACACTCTTCAAGCTTATCAAGCCATTAACTGGCAGATATTTACTAACGGAACATCCTGTGAAAGATAAGGAAGGTGTTCTGCTCGTTACCGAAGAACAGCAACTGCAAAGATGGAGAGAACACTTTTTAGAGGTCCTTAATAACACCTTCGGGCCTGCAAGTGCATCTTCATTGCCAGCAGAAGACGTCCCTCGAATAGACGGCATTAGTTCTGGTCCACCATCCAAAAAGGAACTAATAGACGCTATTAAATCAATGGACGCCGGTAAAGCCCCTGGGATTGATGGAATTCCGTCTGAATTCTTGAAAGCGGATATTATCGCTTCAGCGGATATTCTCCTTCCCTTAATCCAAGAGTGTTGGGAAACCGAAACTCTTCCCAGTGAGTGGAAAAAGGGCGTAATTAATAAGATTCCGAAGAAAGGTGACCTGAAGAATTGCAATAATTTGGCGTGGGATCTGCCTACTTCCTGCTGTTTCCAAGCTGATGGCTAAGATTGTTTTAGGACGAATCAAGGACAAAATCGATGACACATTGAATGATGAACAGGCTCGCTTTCGCGAAGGGTTTTCCTGTAGCGACCACATTAACACCCTCCGTATTATCATTGAGCAATCCGCGGAATGGAGATCCCCATTACATCTCATGTTCATCGATTTTGAGAAAGCCTTCGATAGCGTTGATCGTCTCTACATCTGGAATGCCTTACGGAGACGAAATATCCCAAATAAGATAATCTCCATCATCAAGGAATCCTACAATGGAGCCCAATGTCACGTTCTGCATAAGGGCAAGCGTTCAGATCCTTTTGAGGTGCACAGTGGAGTGAGGCAAGGCTGCATTTTGTCACCTATTCTCTTCCTTGGTGCCATTAGTGATGTACTCGGCTGGGAACTCCAATTACATCGTAACAAAGGTATCAGATGGAAATTGTTCGATCACCTTCACCATCTTGACTACGCTGACGAGATTTGCCTTCTATCAACAAACACGGATGATGTCGCTCAAATGACAGAAGCTCTAAATTGCGCTGAAAATCAATGCTGCCAAGACTAAGTTCTTGAGCACATATCCAGGTGGGCAAAGCGAAATTTGTATTTCAGGACAGGCAGTCGAAAAAGTTGATGAATTTTGCTATCTCGAAAGTGTAGTTACAGCAGATGGTGGAGCGGATGCTGATGTAAAATCACGGGTAAACAAGGCTAGGGCGGCTTTCTTCAATTTGACTCCTTTCTGGCTAAACAACAATATTTCCAGACGCACCAAAATACGTGTCTTCAATTCTAATGTGAAATCCATTCTACTATATGGCTGTTCAACCTGGAAGGTGACTAAAGAGATCACTGCTAAGTTGCAAACTTTTGTTAATCAGTGTCTACGGCGCATCCTAAATATTCGTTGGCCGGAGATCATTTCGAACGAGGATCTCCTTACTATAACTGGCCAGGAAAGGATAGGCACTTCGATCAAAAGACTTAAGTGGCAACGGATAGGTCACACCTTCCGAAGAGGGCCCAAAAACGTCGCAAAAAAGGCTCTAAACTGGAATCCACAGGACTCCGGAGCAAGACGCCGTGTTGGGCGGCCAAGGAACACATGGAGAAGATCGGTAACTAGCGAAGCGAAAACGCTAAATCTTACATGGTCGCAGCTAGCGCCGTTGGCGCAAAACAGAACGAGGTGGAGAGTAGGCGTGGTTAATGCCCTATGCCCCACAAGGGGTTGACAGGAACTAGAGAGAGAGAACCAGACAATTAACTCTTTCTGGGGCGGTGGTAGGATATCCTACCACCTTTTTACGATTTCTTCCTGAATCGCATGATCAAGCAAGCATTTCATCAGTTGCTGCTATCGACAACATGATTCGTTGTTCATGCAAAACAAAAAATGTTTGCTTATCAGAAAATGAATTTGAAGATTTTATAGCACCGTTATGTTGCCGTTTCAACGAACATTACAAACCGGCTTCTTTGCACATTTGTTGTGGCGAGTGGATTGGTTGCAATAGGTTCAGTTGTTGAAAACAAGTTTAGCGTGAGTGTGCTTTTTCATATAGTAAAGCTATTTTGTGCAAAAAAAAAGGTGGTAGAATATATATATACCACCGCCCATTATGCACGAGCCCTTCGCTGATTTTTTTTTTATCCTAAGGAAAGCCAATATGAGTAGCAAATACCTCAGGGAAGATGAAATTTGTAATTACAAGAAGACGAAGAATACGTCGATATCCCGTCTGATGGCGAGTCCGAGGACATACAAAACTATGATAGTGATTCTGCAGAAGGTTATCTTCCATCAGGACAAAGCGTTGAGCGAATCTATGTGAGTAGTTTTTGAGTATCTTACAAATATGGCATTTGACCAAAAATTATTGTGCATAGGTAACTCCTGACATTTTTGACGAAAGCGATAACATTCCCCTGTCCACTTTGCAAGTCGACGAAATAGCAACGTCAGACCCGGTCACTATTATATGGTCAAAAGATTTTTCCGTCGATCCTCCAATTGACTTCATCGGGACAGATCATGGCACGTCTTCGGTGATTCAGGATTTACCAACGAAAGATGTAAAGAGTATTTTCAATTCAATACTAACGGAGGATATCATTGATCATATAATTTTTCAAACAAACTTATATGCAGAGCAATCTGGTAAACCATATACCGCAACAAACAATCAGGAAATCCGCGTGTTTATTGGAATGAATTATCTCATGGGAATCAAACGACAGGCCAGTTATAGGGACTACTGGTCGACTCGTCCGGAGTTGCATGATTCCTTCATTGCTAATTTGATGCCAGTGAAAAGACTTAGCTGGCTTTTGTATAATATTCATTTGAATGACGCGTCTATCATGCCCACAAAAGGGGCTGCCAATTACAATAAGCTGTACAAAGTCCAGCCGTTTCTGGACATGTTATTGGAAAGGTTTCAAACATGCTTCAACATTGGTGAATACGTGGCGTACGACGAATCGATGGTGAAGTTCAAAGGAAGAAGTTCGCTAAAACAATATATTTATTTATTTATTTATTTATTTATTGATTAAACATATACACAGAAAAAAAATTCCAATATTTGTACATGTATGCATTAAAAATATTTCAAGAAATATAATACAAGTATACAGATAATTTAATTCGAAGTAAAAAAAGAAAAACTAAGAAAAATGTACCATATCATAAGATAAAAGACGTTGAAGTACTATTCTACGGAAAGAACTAAAATTCAATGAAAAAGGACCAAACTGGAGTTCATCATGTATCCTCATCATTCTTAGTAGAGGAGAATTAAAGTAGATTGCCAGCCTGGCTAGTGGCGGATCAAAAATGTTAGTAATGCGCGAAGGACGAATCCGAATTCTAAATCGAATACTTTCCACTAAGTTGGAGTCAATAAGTCCATGACAGAGCTTAAAAAGGAAGCATTCGTCTAAAAGTATTCTTCTAGCTTTCAAAGATCGCAAGTTGAGGAAAAGCAGACGGCCAGGATAATTAGCGTAGGGTATGCTAAATTTATAGAAAAGCGTTCTGGTAAATTTTCTTTGTACAGCCTCAATGTCATTGGTATAAGTTATTTGACTATTCGGAGGCCAAACTACACTAGCGTATTCAAGAACGCTTCGAACAACAGAACAGAAGAGTCGAACAGCTGACTGGATACACCGAAAATGCGAAGTACTGCGTAGGACAAACCCTGCAAGTTTTGAGGCTCGATTTACTATATCATCGTAGTGGCCAGTAAAATTCAATTTACTATCAAACTTCACTCCTAAATCAAATGAGTACACCCTGGCGATAGGTACACTATTTATGGTGTAGGGAAAAGACAAGGGAGAAGACTTCAGAGAAAAAATCATAAAGAAACATTTTGACAAGTTTAGCCGGAGACCATTATCCAGACACCAGGAATAGAGATTGTTTAAAGCAGATTGTAATCGTAAACAATCGGTGACGGAGGATACCGTAAGATAACACTTTAGGTCATCAGCAAAGAGCAAGCTTTGGCAATCGAGGATCTGAGGAAGGTCATTAATAAAAAATGTGAATAGCAGTGGCCCCAGAATGGATCCTTGTGGGATACCAGATGTGGGAATGAAGGGAGATGATAAGCAATTGTTGAAAGTTACTTGGCCTGTACGGTCGGTAAGATATGAATCTAGCCATTTTATCAGTGATATGCGAATATCGAGAGATATAAGTTTAGACAGAAGTTTCTGAAAACTCACCGTATCGAAAGCCTTCCAAAAGTCCGTATAAACAACATGTACGTCTTGCTGAAGATCAAATGTTTTGGCAATAAATTGCGTTCTCCAGCAAGTTAGTCGTGGTTGAACGGTGTTTTTGGAAGCCATGTTGACAATTGGCTACAAAATGTCCAAAATTTGCTATCAAAAAGTCATTTACAATTTTTTCCAAAATTTTCGCACAAGACGATAAAAGCGAAATGGGCCTATAATTTGAGGCGGAAGAAAGATCGTCACTACCTTTAGGAACAGGTAATATTAAAGCCTTTTTCCAAGCAGAAGGAAAGGTGCCGGTCTGCAGGCTTTTATTGTATAAAATTGAGAGCGGCAACGATAGAGTATTGCAAGTTTTTCTCAGAAAAATGTTTGGTAAGCCGTCTACTCCTGCTCCGCCTTCGGCTTTTACCTTACTGAGAAGTATGCTGACCTCGTCTGATGATATAAGAGGAAAAGAGAAGTTAGAAGGATCAATGGGAAAGGAGAAGGGTTCGGAAGATGCTGGTGAATATACGGAGGAAAAATATGTGGCGAATACTTCACAAATATTTTGAGGATCGGTAGCAGTTTTATTGAGATAATGTATCTTAGAAGGCAAGGAAGGGGCTGAGCGGAGATTCCGCACGTACGACCAAAACTGCTTGCTTTCGTTACGCTGGATGGACTCTTCTACGCTGGTCAGGTATGCAGTTCTGGCCGCTGCAATAAGTCTTTTGGCTTCAGTACGAAATTTTCGAAACAAAATTAGGTCGTTTGGGTTTCGAAAACGTTTGTAACGTAAACGACAACGGTTCTTTTTTCGAAGTAATTTGAAAATTTCGGTCGTAAACCAAACGGGGCTATTGCGGGACCTTGGATTATAAATGGGAACAAATGCGGCAATGAGGTCAAATAGAATATTATAGAAAGTAGAAACAGCAGAATTACAATCAAGGTGTTCCAATATAATCGACCAGTCAATTTCAGCCAGCCTTGAATTGAGAGCACTATAGTCAGCCTTATGGAAATTAAATTTTCCTTGCTTACGAGGCGGGCTAGAGCTCAAAGTTTTAAGGGAAAACTCAAGGAGTAACGGTGGGTGATGGCAATCGATTCGCACATATGGAGAAGGTTCTGATAGAATAAAGAAGGACTTATCTATATTGGTAAAAATAAGATCCATGAGTCGATTGGAAGTGTTGCGAATAGTGTTTATTTGTGAAACTGAGCGAAGGTGCATGAAAGAAGTTAAACTTAAAAGGTAGGAAGTCGAAGCAGAAGCAATCGGGTAGTCTGAATTGGGAGACCATTGAACGTGAGGAAGGTTGAAGTCACCACAAATTACGACATATGAAAAAGTATGACTATTTAAAATGCGGGAAACATTTGAGTAGCAAGAATCATAAGTAGCTAAATTAGAGTTGGTCGGCATATATATGCAAGCAACAAGTATTACAATAGAAGAAGAGAGATTGATGCTTACTATAACACAGTCAAAAATCTTATCAATTGAGGTGTACAGAAGAGAACAAGTATATTTATTATTTACCGCGATTAATGCACCCCCGCCGTCTGCTTTACCGGTGAGAATACTATTACGATCGCAGCGAAAGATAATGTATGATTGAAGAATCTCGGAGTTGCCTATGGTAGAATCGAGCAAGGTCTCAGAAATACAAATAACGTCATGGCCAGCGGTAATAGATGACAAGTAGAATTCCTCCAGTTTGGTTCTGAGACCTCTAGTATTTTGATAATACAAAGATAAGTTTAACGTTCGCGCCTTGGTTGTCGTCGACGAGATGCCGTACGCTTCACAAAATCCTTGACAATTAGTTCCGGTGGCCAGAATGACGTGTCCAATGGGATGTCGACATCTTGTGACACAGTAATTTTAAAGGATTAAATAAGACGATCCGGCAGATTATCCTTAGATAGCTTTTTGCAGCTGAACATAGCTGGTCGAAAGCCAAGACGGTTGGTAACGTAGGAGGCAAGTTCGTCCTCAGACGTGTCATACGCAAGCCTCGAAACAAAAATCTGTTTGGGAGGAGCGCACACTCGCAGAGATGGAAAAGATACAGCACCCGTAGGCTGCTGCAAAATAGCGTCGCAATGTACTTCACCACTATGACTCGTTGATTGCTGCAGTACAGCAGCGCTGTCACAACGAAGTAGTTCACTTGTTGTCAAAATCTCGCTAGTCGTAGGCATATATATTTGTTGTGAAACTAAAGTTGATGATTGATTGGACCCAAGCATAGTTGGACTAGGCTCACGTTTGTCAGTAGCAGTCAGAGGAGCATCGTTCACTAATATTTTCGGATTAGTTCCAGTTGCGGCAGGCGAATTTTTCCTCGTTCGTTGACGAGTAACAATTTCATGTTGCACCATGGAAGAAGACACATCAACAAGCGCCGACTTAATACATTTCTCCCATGCTGACATATCACTCAAGAATTGACAGTATAGATTGTTAATCGCATCCAGCTTATTATTGATAGCCAATATGTTCGGTTTGCAAGTTTTGCACGGCCAGCTGATCGATGACGACATGACAAGAATCGCTTGATGATAGTGTCAAGAGTAAGTATGTATATGCGTGTGGACGAAAGCAGAAGAGAAATTTGCAAGCTAGTAAGTAAGTATGCGTGTTGGGGGCTCACAGCGGCAATAAAAGTGTCACTAACGGTGTATTGAAAAAATGCATTTTACACAATTCAATGACTGAATTTGTAACAAAATAAGTAATGAAAGTCACAATTTCGGCACTAATTGGCTGGTAGAATCGTCAGCCGTGATTTGCCATACAAAAACAGGAGCCACGTACTTATGTAACAGGTTAAATTCAGAAAATAATGAAGACCGATAGTTGAAGTGTACGACCGACAATCTCAATCCTATCCTATATATTCCAAGACAGGGAAATATGCCAAAGACTATAAAGCGAGGATATAAAATTTGGATGCTATGTGACCAAAGTGGTTACACATATAACTTCGATCTATACACCGGAAAAAAAAAAGAAAATACCGTCACAAAAAACCTGGGAGAACGAGTTGTTTTAGATTTTTCTTTGGTCATAGCTAATGGTTGTATCAGTCCTGTTTTTGGCAGGACTTTTTTTCGCCCACAACCTGCCGTCCTGCCAAAACCTTGAAAGTCCTGCTTTTGTCCGGCTTTGTCGTGTTTTTGAAAAGCATATGACGAATAAATTTAATGAAAACTACAATTACATTTTATAGAAATTTATAAATAATTTGTTTGAATGAGTACAGTCAGCATTTTATATTGTCTAAGTCCGTCATGAGAGGGGACTGCAAGTAATTATTGCTCCTGAAGCATCCCATTATTTGCATACATTGTCAAAATCTGTCTTTCAAATATGACAGCTTAAAACAGCACAGCTTTATAACAATTTTGGGCATCATGTTCAGCGCAGATTCATATACCCAGACGCGACCACGTTCGTGAATTGATTGCTATTTATTAATTCCTGGTGCATTTTTAATAAATACAGTGGATATCGCTTATAACGGCATAGGTTAAAACGATGCATCGGCTATAACGACGAAGTTACCGGGTCTCAAGATTTATGAAGCACATGCAGTGTAATTTTTGATGGATGCTGACCGATCGGTTATAACGGCGGAGTTTTTACGGTCAAAGAGGCCGTATATGTGTAAGTGTAATGATACTTTTTCGTGCAAAGATGGAATATAAATACA
Organism: Microchrysa polita; assembly: GCA_949715475.1. NCBI lineage: Eukaryota > Metazoa > Arthropoda > Insecta > Diptera > Stratiomyidae > Microchrysa > Microchrysa polita. Next base: position 65,235,115 of record OX454421.1, on the reverse strand, counting down.
ATTTAAAATGCACAAAATCCCTCATCTGTAAAAAAGTCACAAGGATTCCTGTCGTCCCATATTGCATTCACCTTTTTTTCTAGCAATCCGATTTTGCTGCAAAGCTTTGCCTATGGCAAGGTTTTGTACAGGGTGGCAAGCGGGAACCTGATCACTTTTAAAACATCGTAAGAGATCGAAAATTCATGCCACAAAAACTGTGCTAGAACACTAAGGCCCGTATTTACGAACGTTCCTTAACTCAAGGAGACCTTGAGTCAAGGATGCCGAAATTCAATAAATTGAATATCATTTCCCATACTTTCTCATAGAAATAATTTATATTCAGGAGTCAATGCATCCTTGATTTAAGGCGAAACTCATGGAGACCTTTAGTTTTCAATAGACTTGAAATATTATATTTCAAGGAAGGTGGGTAGCTACCTTGACTTCAAGTGAGGTTGACTATAGAAAATTTTAAGGTCTCCTTGAGTTTCTCCGTAAATCAAGGATGCATTAACTCGTGAATATAAGTGATTTCTATGAAAAGGTATGGAAAATGACATTTAATTTATTTAATTTCGGCATCCTTAGCTCCAGGTCTCCTTGAGTTAAGGAATGTTCATAAATACGGGCCTTAGAATAATATGTGAGCACATTAAATGAAGTTCTCCTCTGATCAAACTACACTGAAACAAACGTTTGAGTTCCAAGCTTATTGCTGACAAATTCGAAAGTTATACGCAAATATTACAGAGGCATTTGTGTTTCTGATTGTCCTTCTTTGTGTCCTGCTTTTTACTAGCGTTGTCCTGTCCAAAGACGTTTTTTGGTAATTTTGTCCTGCTTTTTGCGTTAAAAAATATACGAGCGTTAGTCATAGCCCATCAAAACCACAAGCTATATTTCGATAATTTCTTTACTTCCCACAACCTTCTCGTTCAATTGAAAGAAAAAGGAATTTATGCTTGCGGAACAGTACAAGATAAAAGGAAACACCTACCCGTTGATTTGAAATCAGATAAATGTTTAGCCCGCGGTGATTACGATTGGAAAATAAGCAATACTGGACTTCTTTATTTGAAGTGGATGGACAAGAAGTCAGTAAATATACTGTCAAATTTCCACGATCCTCTCAATATGACAGAGGTTCAGAGAAGAGGTTTTGATGGCAAAGCTCAGACTATTCCATGTCTAAGTGTAATCCAAGATTAATATTTTCATATGAATAATGTGGACAAATTCGATCAACTAAAAAAGTATTACGAAATAGATCGCAAAAGCACGAAATGGTGGCCTCGCATTTTCTACCATTTCTTAGACGTGGAGCTGGTAAATGCATTTATAATTGCCAAGTTTTGCGGTTATGAAGGAGTCCTAAAGGACTTCAAACTTGATGTGATCAAATACTTGACAAGTAAACCTTTACCCCCACGGAAAAAAAGGCCAAAAAATCAACGACACCAGTACAAACCAAAAATCATAAGCCATATATGATTCCGTCAACTCGTACTTCAGGGCAACATTTTGCAGAAAGGACATCTTCACGTCGTTGCGCATATTGCATTACTAACTAGGGGGCTTCGCTCGCCCACCCCCGAGGGCGAGGCTAATTTCGGGCGTGGCCGAAATTTAGATACCCTTCGCTTTCCTTGGGCTAAAATTTTTTTCGGGCGTACCTATGACTTGTATTTAATTCCCCTCCTCATTCTTTTTCTTCCGTCTCAGAAAATTTTATTGGGGTTGCGAGAGCATGACCCCACAGTACGATTCCATTCGTTTTGAACTTTTTTCTTGCCTCAGTAAAGACGCATTAATTCAAGATTTTGTGAAATTGGTGCAAAAATGTTTCTTAGAAGAACCAAAATGGGGTTGGGTTTGTATGGCCACCCCATGACCCCATCGTCAGATTTGATGAATTCTTAGATATGTTTTGTGTCATCAAGAGAAACACATTTGTGTGAAATTTGGTTGAAAGTGGTGCACAAATAAAAAAGTTTTTCTTAGAAGAACCTAATTTGGGGGGTTAGTTTTGTATGGCAGCTCCATGACCCCATCATCCGATTTGATCCATTCTTAGACATGTTTTGTTTCATCAAAAGAAACACATTTGTGTGAAATTTGGTTGAAATTGGTGAACAAATAAAAAAGTTTTTCTTAGAAGAACCTAATTTGGGGAGTTAGGTTTGTATGGCAGCCCCATGACCCTATTGTCCGATTTGATCTATTCTTAGATATGTTTTATTTCATCAAGTGAAACACATTTGTGTGAAATTTGGTTGAAATTGGTGCACAAATAAAAAAGTTTTTCCCAGAAGAACTTAAATTGGGGGCTGGGTTTGTATGGCAGCCCCATGACCCAGTGATCCAATTTCGGTGATTCAAACATACAAACAGCCTGCAACAATAAGAAGCATGTGTGCAAAATTTCAGCTCCGTAGCTTTTATAGTGGCCGAGAAAAACGCGCTGCAACAGACGGACAGACCGACAGACAGACGAACATCGCCCAATCGATTCATCTCGTCATGCTGATCATATATGTATACTTTTTATATGGCCGGAGATGCTTCCTTCAATGCGTTACAAACTTCATGACAAAGTTAATATACCCTTTCACTCTATGAGCGAAATGTATAAAAATAAACCGTATAGGACAACGTGGAAGTGCTCAATATGTGATGTGTCACTCTGCATGACTGGTACTAAAACTTGCTTCCAAACATATCATACCCAGTAAGATGGGCGGTGGTAGGATATACTACCACCCCCTCCCAAGGACCTCATGCAAGGAAAAATTTTTTTGTTTCGGATTGATTTTTAAGAATACACGTTTATATTAAAAAATAAAAGATTTTTTGCAATATCTTGGTGGTTTCGTATAGTGCCCCTGAAAGAGTCTGACACTAGTAATTCATTCAATTTTTAACAAATAGGACTAGCTTAATTCCAAAACAGGACGAGTGTTTACAAACTGGTGTGCAATACGAGGCATTATTGCCCCCAAATCGGTACGGCTTTGTTGGGATGTCTTATTGCAACCCGTGTCAAATAGCAGGCACACATACATACCCGAAATTAAAACGAATTGGTTGTACGTACAGTGAAGTGGCATATGCGACTTCCATTGGAGTGATAATACTGGATTGAACTGCACGTACTGTTCGTACGCGTACTGTGAAGCTGCGTTTCAAATCGAGACAGTACATTGACGATGGGCGGTTAGGTTATCATCTGGGGACATCTGGGTCCTTTGTGATATCACAGAAAATAAATCATCTCGGCCTTCCAAAACCTAAATACCAGCCCGAGCGTATAATAAAACATTGAAGTTGACCAATATAAACGTTCTCCAGGTCTCCGTAATCGACAAACAAATATGTCCCCCGAATATTCTTGATGTGCTTGACCGTATGTAGGGACGGATCCAATGGAATATCAAAATGTTGGGCGTGTAAAGCCTCGAAGCTGGCGGCCTCGCATAACCTGAACCACGAAGGGGTTAGGGAGCGAGAATGGCATTTGCGCATATACCTATGGATTGATGTCCATTCGGCCCGAGTCAAATTCCTTCCTAGTAAACTGAAGGAGCCATCCGTCTCGTCGGCTGGTTAGCTGGCGAGTAGTAACTGATCAAACGAATCCGGGATATGCACGTCTAAATTCATCGTTAGGCCTAGCCATTAGCGAGCCAAGGGAGGATCTCATCTGCTACTGAGCTGTATTAAGCGAATTTTGTACTCCGGGGATGGGTGCCCCCATCAAGGTGTCGGACTCGATATGACTGGAGATTGTTACCCAAGTCAATCAGCTGGAGTTACAGCCCGGGGCTGTTGTAGGAAAGCAACACTTTTCCTATTTGACGTGAAAAACCAAGTCAAAAAAATGCGACAGGTCCGAACAGTTCGGTTGGCCAGCAGGTAAGAGCCTATAGCCGAGGTTCTTTCCTAACGATATGGCCCCCTTGTGTCCGGGAATCTATCCACAGAATCCGCGCTCCACAGCCTTGCAGAAGAGATCGAAAGAATCTTTGAGGCCAAAATTACCGCGCTTGCTGCTACTTGGATATTGAAGGGACATTCGACAATATGCCTTCGATGCAATTGAAAGGGCACTAAGAAATAAGATGGGAAGGAAATACGACTATAGGGTGGATTAGCAGCATCCTCCCTCCAGAAAAGTCGTCTGGCAAATCAACGAGCTAACTCTCCTGGCTAAGGTTACTAGAGGCTGTACACTAGGAGGTGTACTTTCGCCTCTCCTGTGGAGCCTGGTTGCTGACGAACTTTAGTGGAAGCTCACATCCAATAGCTTCTTCCGTGCAGGAATATGTTAACGATGTGGTTATAGTGGTAAAGGGTTTGTTTGATTAAACAAAACACTACCTGATTTACTCGAACCAGCACTAAAAATACACTCGGCTTCACAAAAATCGGGCCACTCGCCACTTTCGAAATCAACAAATTGAATTTTCTCAAAAAGTAGGAAACTTACAACTATGAAAGTTATATCTACAGAAAGTGCATTTAATGGCAATTCAAATGACTATGATTTTTATCTGAAGTAGCGTTAACTCACGCAACAAACACAATGCCTGTTTTGATTAGAGTTCGCGCTTACCGTGTGGCCCGGTTTCATTGAAGCTCAGTGTAGTTCACGAATTGTGTGAAGGGAACAGGCTCAGAGTAAACCCATCCAAACCGATCATCATACTTTTCTCCCGGAACAGAAATCGGGCTGAACTTAGACGTCCGATAATGTACAACGCCCATCTACCAATGTGGAATCAAGTCAACTTATCTCGGGGTAATCCTCGACAATAAACTTTACTGGCAAAAGAATGTCGAAACGGCGCCTGAAAAAGCCACCAGAGCCTTTTGAATATGCAAAAAATTCGTAGGGAAAACCTGGGGAATGAAACCCTCCATTATGCTCTGGATCTACAGAGCAATAGTTAGACCTACTCTAGACCATGGTGCTGTGGTATGGTGGAAGAGTCCTGACTACGGAGGGTAAGTCTGTGGTAAGCCAGGTACAGAGACTAGCATGTCTCATTATCACCGGTGCACTCCGATCTTGCCCTAGCAGCGCTCTATAGGTGTTACTTCACCTACACCCAGTTAACGTACACCTCGAAACCGAGGTAAAACTAGCACTGGGACGACTCATCGCGACTGATGTCAATCTGGAGCTTACTAAGGGGCAGCTAAAATCTCTCAACGACATCACTGTCGCGAACATGCCCTCCGACCACCTTCCAAAGGAGATCTCAGGCTGAAACATGAATAGAGAGGAGTGGCATTCTAATTTCGCTAGGCTGCACTCACAGACCATAAAATGGTTTACTAATGGTTTTAAGACAACCGAAGGTTCAGGAGCAGGTGTGATTGGCCCAGCACACAGGATATCTATACCTATGAGGCACCACACTACGAGGGGTGCCTTCTATATTTCGGGATTAGAGAATCTTCGAAAATCGCTTTATTGTTTTTCAAAATATGTCCCCATGTACTGTATTTCAGGCAGAAGCGCACGCAATAGCAACCTGCGCCGATCTTTGTTTACGTGTCAACAACTACATAAACAAACAATTAGCGATCTTCTCACACAGCCAAGCGGCTATTAAGTCACTCACTAAGTATACCATCACGACTTGTTCAATGTTGCCTGAATGCATTGAACAAACTGGGCGTAAATAACCGATTAACTCTTTTGGGTCCCAGGTTATATAGGCATCGCAGAGAACGAACAGGCGGATGAATTGACACGCACAGCCTGAGAACCCACTTCTACGGACCAGAACCATTTAGTAGCATCTCTACGTATATAGTAAAAGGACTAATCAAAGACCAGGAACGACTTAAGACACTTGAGCACTGGGACAAACTACCCGGGCTCAGCCAATCCAAACTGTTCCTAGCAGGATGTGGGATTCTTACAGGCCACTCCTGCCTGAGATCACATCTGCGCACAATGAGGCTCTTACAAGACGTGAGATGTCGATTCTGTGAAGAAGATAACGAAACCTCAACGTTCTGTGCGAGTGTGATGCTCTGGCCCAACACCGCTGGATAAAATTTGGAGTGGCCTATCCAGACACGGACGACATAGCTTCGACATTAATTAGCAAACTCTGCTCATTTCTTAGCACGATCAACCTTGATCGTCAGAAATAGTCCTGCCCACATGCTACCAGGGCGATAGTACAATAGGCCCATCGGTTTCAGTGCTAAGAACCCGCTTCGGGTACATTCCCCCCACAATATAATCTAATCCTGGAATCTAACACAGGCTAATACGATGCGAAAGTAATTTCCCTCTTCCTGTATCGCAACGAGTTGAAGCTACAACGTGAAAATTACCAATATCTTTTCGGGTGCAGTCCCCAGGTCTTCTCATTTGATTTGAATCGTCTCATAGAGCCAGTCTGAAACCGCATATTTCCGCTTGTAAAAATAATTTCCATCTTGTTTGAACTCACCCCAACCTTCTGAGATTGCAATAGAATTATCATCCGTATAGGCAATTCTTACCAATGCTTCCAGGTCCTTGGGCAGCCTATTGACCCCAATATTCCAAAGTAGAGGTTGTAAGAGGAGTACCCCTACTTACATATTTTCACGTGGACGAAACTCTTATTTCCCAGCATAAAATTCTAGATGTCAAAATTACAGAGCGTGTCGTCAACTCCCATACAAGATAGTGTTTCAATAAATTGCACTATGTTTCATGTTATTAAGCACCTTCGATATCGAGAAAGTACATACATTATAGCATTGCTGGTTGGTAAAAGTGGTGGCTTAGGCAATGCGCGTTGTAAGGGATGCTCAGCCAGGCAGCGTGGAGCCCAATTGGCAAGTGCCCCATAGTAAGCTTGGCGATATCTCTACGCTGTTTAGTCCGAATCTTAGACGTTCTTTTGCAGACGTAGGAGAGTCACTTGATATAAATCAAGTCCTCAAATTTTGCCATTTGGAATTAGCAGCCCTTTTATAGGGGGTGGAGATCTTAGTCCTAACAGCTGCCATCGGGACGTAATAACGCTCCGCATGAGAGTTGTCAAGAGCGGCACCCATTTTGGCTAGTTTGTCAGCCATCTCGTTACCGTCTATGTTCCTGTTTTCGGGTACATAGAGTAGGGTGATTTTTTGTCGTGTGTCAAGACTGATTAACGCTTCGCCATATACATCAACAACCTTGGTTGTATGTTCGTCGTCACCGATTGCAATGCCATGATAGCAGCCTGGCTATCTGAGCAGATGGCGATACTCTGGTTGTTTTGTATGTTTCTGAGAGCATGACAGGCCTTCATGATTGCAAGCATTTCGGCTTGAAAAATGTTGTCATGATCAGGAAGACGGTGATATACAGAGATACTTAGGAAACCGTAGAGGATGATACAATGACAACATTTAGCGCATTCGTCGGCAATGTGCACATGCCGCATGCGATGCTATTGCAAACCGATCATTGCACTCTACAAAATTTCGCTACATTGTATCTTTTACTAAGCACTGGCAAAATGCATACTACCGTGGACTATGTCCAAAACGCAAGATCATTGTGAACAGTGAATCGGATTGACGTTTTAGAAACTCACTACAATTGGCGCGGAATATGCTCCCGAGCCAACCCACTTTCGTATTGCAAATGCACTCATACAAGCAGGAATAGAGCTTTTAGTTATTACTGAGAATGTTTACGACATTCAAATGACTTTGTAGTAGAAATATCTAATTTGGGGGGTTGGGTTTGTATGGCGGCCCCATAATCTAAAGGCCTGATTTTACCGATTCACCGAACATATAAACTGCCTGCAATAAAAAGAAGAGAGAGTGAGAAGAGAGTAAGAGTGTTAAATTTAAGCTTCATAGATTTTAAACTGGCCGAGTAAAACGCTTAGCAACAGACGGACAGACACTCTACGACCGAAAGGTATAAAAAAGGAACACGTCATAGTTACTGCAGTTTTTGAGATTTTATGTAAAATTAATTAAAATTAAGTCCTACCTGAAGCCAGTAGCTCCGGCCAGGAAGATGACGGGAGGACCCGAATGATGTTGCTCCGCCACTGGTCAAACATGTTTCATACAACTGCGATTGCGACTCAGCGGAGTAACATTCAAAGTGGGAATTTGCCATCGGAACTTTTAATGAAATTTTTAAGTTGTACGAGGGCTGTTTGATAGGTCTCCGTTTTGACCATGATACGGCACTCCCATCGCAAAATGGTTCTGATATTTGGTAACCCTAAATCATTTCAGGCCGATTTGCCCTATGGTACTCCAGGTTATTGATGCTTTCGGAATTATAGGATTTTGGAAATACTGCAAAGCAAAAGACGTTGACCTCAACATTTAACGTGGATCGCTTTGGCCGCCGAGGGTTTTTCTGCCATTCCCAAAGAAAAACCCGAAACCTCAAAAGTGCACCAATGAACTTTCCGGCCCACGGAATCATCATTCCTCCTTATGAGCCAATTTACCTTCAACCTCCACTGTTTCGATACCATGCAGCTTTTAACAAATTTGACATAAATATGGTAAAACACTTGCTCTAAGTCAGGGGTGTCAAACTCAAAACCTGGCCCGGGCCAAATAAGACTATCTTGAGGCTTGGGTGGGCCGCAGGAGCAAAATTTCAAAATTTTTTAATTTTAATAATTATTATGTTGGAATTTCACATCCAGGTGATTAAGTCACCAATTCCAAGATTTCCGTAGGTAGTTTTTAAAGCTTTGCCATTTTTCCAAATATGTAAATCTCAATTCATGTTCGGTAAAGCCAACAATTTTTTTATTAACTGCATTTCGGGACAGAACAGTTTCATGGAGAGGGTTAGTACAAAAAAGATGAGCTGTCTTATAAAACCAAATAACCAACAGCAAATTTGAAACAAATTCCTAAAATAATCTTCCATAAGCCACTGACTAGTTTTAGTAGACTTAATTTCAACGGCTGAATTTGTTCACCTCATCAATTTCACCACTTTTATGTTGATACACATTGTGCTGCTTCGACATGGTCGTGGGCCGCACAGAACTGCGAGGTAAGCCGCATGCGGCCCGCGGGCCGTGATTTTGACACGTCTGCTCTGAGTGGTCACACAATTTCATTTGTTGTTCACAGTTGTTAGCAAACGCGACAGATACCGCACAGACAGCATCTTAATGTCCTACTGGTCGTGCCAGATGTTTCACAAAGGTTCATATGATCTGCCCTCTTTTATATTGACCTCTTTTATTTGGCCAAACTCCATTTGTAGATCTCTTAGAGTCGATCTGGAGGTCTACTGCGTGACTAGCTGTTGGTTTGTTAGTTCTCCTCCCAACCCCAATATTATCAGGATTAGTCTCCAAATGTCACGCTCGTGTGTACAAGCGGAACCGCGGTAATCCAAACTTTTGATATAAATCATCATCAATATGGCACGATAGCCCGACGTTGGGCTTTGGCCGCCTAAGATAAATACTCTAATATTTTCTCTTTCGATAGATTGCGAATCAGCGGATACGGAGCGACCAAGAATTCAACAGATTGGCTCCGCTCACACATGCTAGATACGACCTTTATCGCTTTACCGGAGTAAAAACGTTTTTTATCCCTTCACATGAGAGATGAAACGGACGACGACGCAACATAAGAAAACCTCAAATCAAATAATGCGAAAAATACAATAGAAAGCAGCAATGGCGACGAAAGCTGCCAAAAGCAATTACACAATACATAATGCGTGCGTGATATTATCGTCAGTTGCATCTTAAGGCCAGGTTAAAAAAAAACATTTCTCCCGAGGTCTATCTAGGAGTGAAAATGAAAAACTATGCCTTGACATCATACAACAACAACATTGGCGACAGGGAACAGTCACTTGCATTTCTTTGGTATTACCTAATGCTAAGCCTGGTGTCTATTACGTTTAAATTCTCGTTCAAAATGTGCGATAGACTTTCTCTTCTTCCTTGCCTCGTTCTTTATACCGCTCCATGGTTTCGCGTTGCTCGACCTGCGGTGTAGGCACATCGCCCGTTTTGGCGATAATATCTCAGCATATTTCTGCAGGCAGCTCTATCTTGGATCGTGTCATCGCCGAGACCAATGCGTTGTTGTTGCTTTTTCATTTGACACATCCAGGTGTTCTTCGGTCTGCCTCTGGCGTTAGGTCCATCAAGTGTCTATTACGTTTAAATTCTCGTTCAAAATGTGCGATAGACTTTCTCTTCTTCCTTGCCTCGTTCTTTATACCGCTCCATGGTTTCGCGTTGCTCGACCTGCGGGCACATCGCCCGTTTTATCGATAATATCTCAGCATATTTCTGCAGGCAGCTCTATCTTGGATCGTGTCATCGCCGAGACCAATGCGTTGTTGTTGCTTTTTCATTTGACACATCCAGGTGTTCTTCGGTCTGCCTCTGGCGTTAGGTCCATCAAGTGGAACTTCCATTGATATCGCTCTCTTTGCGGGGTTCTCAGGCGGACGCCTTTGAACATGGCAATACCAATCCATTCGTCGGTCTTCGAGCTTTTCGGTGATTGGTTGGTGTCTATGGACAAGCTGCCTCGGATGTAGCTACTCTTGATGTGGTCCCTTTTCGTAACACCAGCTGACATGCGTAACATTTTCATTTCAGTCGCTGTCATTTGTTTCGCGTAACCTTCATACATGGTCCAGCATTCTGATCCATACATGAGTGCGGGACGTACAACCGTTTTGTACAACTTGCCCTTTAGCTTCAGTGGCATTTTCTTATCGCAGAAAACTCCAGAGTTTTCTCGCCACCTCATCCACCCAACCTTTGTGCGATGTTTGATGTCATCATCGCATGTAGCTCCGCTGTTCACCATCGAGCCAAGGTACTTGAACTTGGTACAAGACTTAAGCTGCTCTCCTTTGACGTACATATCTGGTATCGGTGCATCTGGATCTGAGAATGGGCAGCATAAGAACTCAGTCTTTGCTCCTCCAGAATGTCACACCATTTTGTAAGTGCAGCTTGCAAGGCAACGATGTTTGGGCTACTGAGGACTATATCATCAGCAAAAAGAAGAGATATTTCTAGGCCGTCGGAGATACGTGTTAATAAGTAGCACATGATGATGTTGAAGAGCAACGGACTCAATACACTGCCCTGGTGTAATCCGACATTCACCGGAAATTCTTCTGATTCACCGGCTGTGCATCTAACCTTAGTCGTAGCTCCATCATACATGTCTCGTATCATCCTGACGTATGCCTCAGGGACATTAAGTGCTCTCAAGGCCAACCATATCAGATCACGAGGTACTCTATCGAATGCCTTTTCCAAATCGATGAACACAAAGTGCAAGTCCTTTCGTACTGCTCTATACTTTTCCATCGCAATATGAATGCACTGAATCGCATCGACTGTAGATCGACCTTCAACAAAGCCGCATTGATTGTCATTCAACCGCACAATCATTCTCAATCGGTTGCAGACAACTCGCTCGTAGACCTTCAGTGTATGGGGTGTTAACTTTATAGCCCTATAGTTGTTGAGTTTTCGTGAGTCTCCCTTGTTCTTATAGAAAGGAAGAAGAAAACTTTCCCTGAAAGCATCAGGTTGCCCACCTTTGATTTTGTTGAAGAGAACTGTGAGCGAACTAAGCCCGACATTTTCCATTTTCAACCAAAATTCCGCGGGGATTTTGTCCGGTCCGACTGCCTTTCCGCGTTTTATCTGATGCATTGCCTCCTCAAAATGTGCGATAGACAATGGCAAAAAATTGAGTGATTCTTACATATCGCTTAACAAAATGAGGACTCAGGTTGAGCACAGCAGAGCGTTAGCTTAGTGGCAATTTAGGACATACACATACCGAAGGTTGGTAGGAGCTGGTAATGTCAAAATGTATTTCAAACATGACAATTGCGACAAGTTTTAATTTATCCTCTGATCTTACTCCTTCGAAACTAATTTGGAGTTAGCATTGAAAAACGTTGAGATGAAATATTTTAGCGTTACACATACTACATCGATTATTATCCATTAGTATCGTCTCCTACTACAAGCTTTGCTTTCTGGAGGCGCTTTACACAGAAATTGAATTACTTATATTAATTTTAAGAGTATATTTATAAAACCTGTTGAATATTTTGAAATAAATATGAAATGAGTATGATATTTGTTGGTTCAGTCTGCTCTCTATTATCGCTTCAAAAGTACTCACCTTAAAATATAGACACAATCGTTGAGCGCACTTAATATTGAGTCTCTAAATTTCCTTAACATCATATGATCGTCCAAGCGAATATCGCCATTAGACAAAGCTAAAGCTTTTAATAAATAGTACTCCTCCTTCCTTACGGACAGCCTTTCCAGTCGCTGAGCAATCTGCACACACTACAAAACAGAAATGCATGGAATTAATCTTTTTTCTAGAAGAGCTGACTGGGAAATTATCTTACGTGATAATAAAAATCCGACAGACCACACTCCTTTGCCAGTCTTTCATCCAGCGAAAAATCCGAGGCAAAATTCAATTTGCCCGTAAACGGAATGGATCGATGTGTTAACTGCAACGTCAAAATTTCCGCCCACGATACTTGCAACAGCTTCATCTGATCTGTGAGCTGTAAGTCTGTAAATCCGGGCAAGATCTTGGCCCAACTAATCACACCCACGAGTTCCTTATCGTACAGATCGCTCATTATGCACAGCACATCCTGAACGTCGGCATCACGCTTTTGCTTATTATCGAATACCATCGCTTTGTCGTCCATGTCGCGTGTCAGTAAATCGTTCGGCACATTGCCGATAACCAGCAATTCGGGTTCATATAGCGAGAGGGCCTCGAGCATTTTGATGTCTTCGAGTGAGGTCGGTGCGGTTGTTGTTGACGGATAGAGGACTTGCATTTGATAGGCATTGGCGACCGGGTTGCGTCGATATTTTTGGCGACCGCCTCGGACACGATCGAGACGTACGCCCTCTTTGAGCATGCCCATGAGTAGGCATTTTTGAAATCGACATGCTTGGCAGGCTTTTCGACGACGTTTATTGATTTCGCATTCATTGTTGGCCGGACAGGTGTATTCGATGTTGCCTGGAAAGGGAGAAAGTAAATATCCAGTTATCGAAGGATACAGCAAGTTGTCTGGATCCAGAGTAGGGATGTCAAAAACCGGCCCATAACCCGGTTTTCGGTTGTTTTCAGTTTCTTGCAAAGCCAGTCAGACCGTCCGGTTTTAACCGGGCTCAAAGTACCGGTTTTCCGGTTAACCGAGTCTTTTCATTGATTTGCTTAGAATTTTAGTAAAACAATGCATACACACACACTCGTATTGCTGGTGTTCGTATCGTATGCAAAATCAAAACAAAATGCACGTACAGGGTGCGCCAGAGAAACTTACTTATTTGAAAAATCTCCCGAGCGGTAGAGGTGGGAGGGGGTGCATTTGGAGAGGGAATTCCCCAAGTTTGTTTCCCAATCTAGTCAGTTGCCATCATGCTCTGGTCTAGAGAGCAACGGGTTTTCGCCCTCGAGAGTATGCAGCCAGTTACAGGAACATGATCGAGGAATTTTTTCTTCCAAGCCTCGAAGAAATGAACGTTCAAGACGTGTGGTCTTAGCAAGATGGAGCCACAGCACGAGGCTCAGTGAATTTTTCTCTCATGGCCGGCACGCTATCCAGATTTGTCGGATTTAGGGCTATTCCCTATGGTTTATATCGATCGACCACGGACCATAGCTCACCTGAAGAACAACATTCGCACGCCATTGCCAACATACCGATTGAAATGCTGCAAAGAGTGCAGACTAACTTCGAAAATGAACTTAACCAGTGTATGCACAATGGGGGTCGCCATTTAACTGGTATCATTTCCAAGACTGTATGAAAAAAATGGGATGTATACTCAAATAAGAAAAGAATTAAGGCAATAACGTAAGTACTTTTGTTTTTATTGACCTTTCAAATAAGTAAGTTTCTCTGGCGCAACCTATAGCAATAAGGAGAGTGTTCGAAAGTATGTTTAACGGCTGAAATTTGAAAACGAAATTTTTCATAGTGGACAGGTAATAGAATTGCTGACTGAAAAATCAAAAAAATACAGAAAATTGTTTTAATTTTGAGAGATTTTTTATTTCCGGTTTTAACCGGATGGATAAACAACCGTCCGGGTTAAAACTGGTAGGAGAAAAAAACCGAAAATAACCCGGTTAACCGTTCTGAAAGTACCGGTTTTCGGACTAACCGTCCGGTTTTTCACATCCCTAATCCAGAGCAAAGCAGAACAGTGTTCAATATAAAAAATCTTTCATGGCTCTGACTATTGTGAAAGGGAATATGTCTTCCTCGAACTATTATTATAGGAAGGAGGCAATTTCTTTGAATTCCCCATAAATTTATGCGGGACAGAATTTATATGAATACTGGCTTTGTTTTGTGCCGAATCAAAGATGTGCAAAATTACCTTGAATTGTCCTTTTGAAAAATGCTTTACATGCTTCACAACTGGCTACGCCATAATGAAATCCCGACGCAGTATCGCCACACACTAGGCATAGTCTCCTGAAATATAAATTAAATCGTCATGTACCTTACTCAGACTCCAATATATTCAAATTTTAACAAACCTGGGAATATCTTCTTTCATTGAAGACTGATTACCGGACTCACTACATATTTCGCCGAGTGTATTTGTCGTTGAACTACAAAACTGTCGATCGGGAGATCCTGGCGATGCCTATGAAAATATCAGAATTAAATAAGTATATTGATTGATGATGACTGATCTATTGAATGAGGAATAGTTAGTTACCTGTGAATTACTATAAACTATCTGTTGAATTGGATTGCCACTGGAAGGTGTCGGACTGCAACATGATGTCGATTCGAATTCCTGCTTCACTCGTGTAATTGAGCCCTCCGTCATCATGGAAACCTAAAAATAAAAGGAAGGCAAGATGTTATAAATATGTAATGAAATTACAAGATTAAATTGGAAATACTGAAAGGCAAATATGCATACAAAAGGTTCAAACTGTATCTCAGACCTTAGAGCTTAGAGGGTCGGAGACCAGGATAAATTTCAAGTAAAAAAAACACTCCTCCTGATTGACTCTGGCAACATTTCTCTAGCCGTTGCGCAACCAGAAAATGTTCCGACTTTTCTTCAATTATTTCAATCAGGCTACGAATAATTTCTACTTTCTTCGCCTGCTGCAACTACATGATTGCCTTCGACTGTACAACACACTCAGCACTTACATAAAACTAATGGAAAAGATGTTCATCTTATATTGGCAAAGTAAAAGATATCGTAACAAGCAAAAATACAAAAAAAAATATTCAAACTCTGGTTTGCCTTGAACTTGGCCGCGAAATCGTGTGGTGGAGTCAAAGTCAGGCCGCGAGACCCAAGGCCCATGCAAGCCGGTCGATACTATTCTCGCCGGTTGGAACTCGGTCTCGGCCTACAGCTGGTGGTTGATTTTGAGGCCATACCATACACTACTCGCTCCAAATCGACCAGCATACCGAGAACGAGTACATTTGCGTTTATTATTGTGAAGTTACGTAGGAACGTGGTGCACACATGATATGCCTACAGAAACAGCAGATAGCAGATAGCCAGGCCAGATAGGAGATAGGGGTTTCACGTTCGTGCGAGTATCTCTTTACATTGAGTAAGTATAAGTGTGTCTGTGGGTTAGTGTGTGATAAACGCAATTAGTATGTATAAATATGAAATACATAATGTATTGGAGCGTTTGCCAGAGTCGTCATAAAATGAGAATATGCCCCGCGGCTATGGTATTAGCAGCGGTTTACATATGCTAAGATTATAATTTTGTGTTTTTTTGCAAATTTATAGTTGGGAAACTTTGTTTATGGTTTGCGAATTTCTAATGACGTGCCTACATTTGTGAGTTTGGTATGAATGAATCAAGACTATCTCGAAATCTATTTGATGTCAAAATTCAAACTCCTTGAACCCAGCAAGAAGAAGGCTGTCGCCAAAACATTAAAATCATAAACCCACTCTCTGTTATCTAGCATATCGATATAACCAATTGGCAGAGATCAGTGGCGTCGATAGCCTGGAGCCAGGCCTAATTTTTTGACCACAAGGAAAATGAAATGAAGGCTTGTTCTGCTACCCGTTCTCATAGGGAGAACTTTTGTGTTTCCAATATTTTCCGCTATGTGTCCGCTGTATGGCGGACTATAAGATAAGTGTCGCTAGTGTCGATAAGAAGGACAAGAAAATTCTTCTTGCGAGAGTTGATAGCGGAATGTTCCCTTCCTTTATACACATTATTTTCATTTTGTATTTTTTATTTTTCTTTCTGGGTCTGGGAGGGGCTTTAGCGCCCTTAGATCCTCCTGTGGTTGCGACACTGTGCGGTGATCGGGAAATGTGTTGTCGATCCAGAGTGTGGGAGCAAGCCGGGAATATTCCGTGTGAGGATTACCATTTGATTAATGATTATACAGGCCGAAACTTCTAGTTGCAGTACAGCATCGAATTTAGACAGCGGCACACTTGCGATTTTTAACAAAATAGAGGAGAGTCAATGGGCTGTCTACGGTCAAATGTTAGGCTTGTTCTGCTATCCGTTCTCATAAGGAGAACTTTTGTATTTCCGATGTTTTCCGTTATGTGTCCGCTATATGGCGGACGGTCGCTTGTGTCGATAAGAAGAAAATTCTTCTTGCGAGAGCTGATAGCGTACTGTTCCTAGATATTATTCGCCAGTTTCGATGGTCTGTGATAGTTTCGAACATCCTCACCAGCATTTTAGAAACATCTTTGCAGGGACCAGTATTTGGTTTCGAACCCTCCCGAAACCAAATACTGGCAACGTTTGATATCAGAAATTTTGACATTGACATTATCCAAAATTAATATTTTATAGTGTTCTGGGTGAAGGCTAGTAGTGTACCTATTTTTCGCCATAATTTGTATAAGAATGAAAGACATCATTGTCATAGTTATCTCCTATGAGCTATTGCTAATACTGTAATGTGTCCAGGATACGTCAACCACGAATTGTATTTCCTTAGTTTACACCAAAGGGCGCTAGGGACGCTAACGAGAAATAGTCTTGACACATTACATTATACCACAACAACGACTTTCCGGAAGTTTCTGGAACAGTGGAAACGAGTATATAAGGACGTTGACTAGTGGCGAGCAGGCACTCTACCTGTGAATAATGTCGGATGATCAGCAACTAGTCAAGTCTGTATATCCGTAAGTTGTAATCAAAAGTGTAAAAGTAACGCGAGTGTTATTATTGTGTACTCGAAAATTTGTCGAACCCACTGGAACGTCTAGAAAAGACGGGAATATTACAATGGGTGTCAGAAGTGGGATTTTCAAGTACGTGGTAGTGTAACTCGTGCGCAGAATATACCACGAGAAATTTCGGGATAGTTCGCGTTGGAAAGTTCTGAAAGTGAACATGTTCGGGTAGGACTAGGGTGGACAGAAAAACTTCTCGAAAGTGAATTAGTGCCGTTACGTGTAAAATTCGAAATCATTTTCGAAAATTCGGAACGTGTACGAGTGAATCACAGGCAGTTTTTAGTCGAGAAACAAAATGCCGGTTAATATCTCGCAATTAACAACTGCCGGATTGAAACGTGAGCTTTCGACTTGGAATATATCGGCCTCAGGAAACAAAAGCGCGTTGCTTGCTCGGCTTATGGGCGTATTGAGGACGGAAGGACATGCTCCCGATACGATAGAGTTTCGGGAGGTGGAGAACAAGTCACGGACCCAGTGATCCAGTTGCTAAGAGTGATGACTGAGCTAAACCAGCGATCAGCCAAGTCTTAGGAGGAAATGAGCAAAATGGAGGAATGGATAAAGTCCCAACTGAATGAACGATCAGTCAAGTCCGTGGAGGCAATGAGCAAGCTGAAAGAACGAATTGCGAGTTCGCAGAAGTCGATAACGACAAAACAGGAAGAGGCGATTACCCATTTGAAGAACAGCCAGGAACAACAATTTAAAAAAAAGCAAACGGAAGTGCTGAAAATAATCGACGATAAGTCTTGAGAAAATTAAGACGGTGGCCGGAGAGATGCATAAGTTTAAGACTGATCTGTCCGAAGAAGTCCATAAGTTGAGGAACGATCTGGAACGTTTAAAAACAACGAATATCAACCAACAATCGCAGAGTGCAGTAGTAATTGAAAAATTCCAGGAGTTGAATAACGATCCAGATACCAAGTGGAATAACAGAACTTAGCTCGGTAATTAAAAGTCTGAAAAGTCTGTCTGACTTTAAGCCGGCCCAGACCGACCGGAGTGTGGCAAACGCCGCACAAAAGATTGATACGAAAAATCGTCCAGCAGCAGTGTGGTTGGGCGACTCCAAGGTATCATTCTTGGAGCGATATTTTGAGCGGTGTGTGCCACACTCCGGTCGGTGTGGGGCCGGCTTTAGTCTTGGAACATCTACAAAACACAATTTGAGGCTGCTGTGGTAAATGGTTGGTCGGACAGAGAGCGCGCCACGACTGTTGTTCTGGCTTTGAGAGGACCCGCTGCTGAGATCCTGCCAATTGATTCCTGCTCCACTGCAAGACAGCTTGAACGGCTGGCTCTTTTGCCACATCCGACCTCAGAGCCTGAACATCGAAACGAGACAGCAGTGGATGCGATCACTACGCCTCTATTGGAGCGTGAACTACAATAGGCGTTACGGCTTGCTGACAAGCGGACGATCAAGGACGCACTTGCATACAGCCTGACATTTAAAGCCGCGAAGCAAGCCGCCCGTAACTGTGTGAGAGTTCAAGAAGTGGTGGATGAGAGTGCCTGTCAGCGGATGGATGTATCGAGAGTTGTCGCCCGCATCTGATGTCCAAATTTGGAGTGATATAATTAATCTTGAAAATCGTAAAGGGGCAACAAAGCACAAACGGGATCCAGGGGCCAATGTAGAATGTACTGTGACGCACATTTTCAAAATATTTCAGAATCCTAGCTGCCTACGTTCAACTGTTACAGCCGATCAAAAATGTGACCCAAGAACAAAACTGTTGCATGCAAGGGACCCAAAAATTTTCAAAAATAAAAATTTATAGAGGAGCCGAAATAGACAGTATTGTGGATTCGGGACGAACATAAATTTGTCAAAGAAACTGAATTAGCTGACGAAAAATTTGCTTCGGTGATTTCAGATTAGGGACGAATTTGATGAAAAAAAAAGAGGTTTTTGCCAGAAAACATGTTTGTGAACTGATAATGAAAGATCGGCATGTCACATACTGCGTGATGAAGACATTGCTCCCCCAGCCATTCAATATTCCATGAACACTCAGCCGTAAATTTTCTTTCGCGTTAAACAAGACTTGTGTCATTTGGTGCCAATATAATCAGTGGCGTAGATATCTTTTCGGAGAGGCAGAGGATATGTGACCAGATTTTTCCCCACCAGAAAAACACACTTAATAAAAAAGCACGCAATACAGTGTCACATTTGCTTTGCCGTTAGCCCGTTCCATATTGTGACAAAAAAAAACAAAATATGATGGATATACGAGCTTACATTTTTGCTTTTGCGTGACGTCATCGATCTTTCCGTGATGCGATCTTCACCAAATTTGATGGCCCAGACAAAAAATCTAAGACTACAATTTTTACCAGTGTCTGGAATAGCGGTAAGTTCACCGTTGAAGTGGACGAAAAGGCAACCTTTCAATAATTTACCCGACTCACCGCTATAGGATGGATAAGCAGCATGCTTTCCTCCAGAAAAGTCATCTGCCAAATCAACGAAAAAACTCTCCTTGCTGAGGTTACTAGAGGCTGTCTACAAGGAGTGTACTTTCGCCTTTTCTGTGGTGCCTGGTTGCTCACGGCTTCTCCGTACAGTTATATGCCGACGACTTGGTATAGGGTTTGTTTGAGGAAAAACTACCTGATTTACTCGAACCAGCACTAAAAATAGTTCAAGAATGTTGTGATGGGAACGGGGTGCGAGGCAACCCATCCAAAGCGATAATCATACCCTTCTTTAGGAATAACAATCGAGCTGAACTCAGACGTCCGATAATGTTCAACACCCCTCTGCCAATTGGGTATCAAGTCAAATACCTCGGGGTTAAGGCAACTGAGCACAGGGACAAACTACCTGGGCTCAGACAATCTGAACTGTTCATAGCAGGATGTTCCTATAAAAGATCGGCTGAGCTGCGTCAGCTAAGCAGGAAAATGTGATATCTGTGGGAATCTTACAAGCCACTCTTGCCTGAGATCACATCTGCGCATAATGAAGCTCTTACAAGACGCGTGCTGTCGATTATGTGAAGAAGATGACGAGACCTCAATCCACGTCTTGTGCGTGTGTGATACTTTGGCCCAGCGCCGCTGGATACAATTTAGAGTGGACTATCCGGACACGGACGAGATATTAGCAACCTCAACTACCCTCTTAGCATGATCAACCCTAATTGTCGCATAGTCCTGTCCACCTGCGACTAAGTCGATAGCACAATAGGCCCATTGACTTCAGTGCTGCGAGCCCCTTCCGGTTCAGGCAAAGTTATATTTAGCTTTGGCCGTAACAAATATAGTTTGGTACATCTGAATATTGTTGCTTCAGTCAATCAGGACGAAATGTCCTTTTTCGTCATGGAAGATACATGTAGGCAACATGGGTATCGTGTTAATTGGCGTAGGTTTACGGCAACCTTGTGCGCCATAGAAACCATAAGTCCAATATAAACTTTATAGCCCACCACAAGATTTTTTCTTATTTAGTTAATTTAGGGTTACCAGACGTCCTGGTTTTCCAGGACATGTCCTGGTGTCCTGGTTTTCTCCAGAAAATAAGCAAAATGTTTTTACCGATCAAAATTCATTCTTTCAAGTAGTTTTACAATTTTAAAATAGAAACACGCGTCAATAAAGGAAAAGATTAATTAATTACTTCAGTTTGAATGTATGTAATTTCAATTACTGCATAGGGCTTGTCCTTTCTAAATGTATTAATAGTTTTTGCGAATTTTTTGAACTATTGTACCACAGCAAGAAACGGTGGTTAAGTTTAATGCCAGTAGTGCATCGTATTTTTTAGATATTCCCTGCTTTATTTGCTTATTTTGAATCGCCAGCAATTCATGGGGCGTTTTTCACTCATGACTTTGCAGAATGCTACCTATTTTGTGAATTCCAATGTCAGTCTTCCACGATAATGTTAAAAAGTCAGAACAAAAAACAGAATATTGAATATTGTGGACGCTGAAGTACAGAATAGAAGCGAAGTTCCTCCATTTGCCGTAAAGCCAATTATTTCGAAATCGCGCAATGACGGTAAGAGCCGAGAATGTGACGAATTTACAGAGAAGCAGTGGCGGATTTACCAGTAGGCTGAGTAGGCTGGAGCCTAGGGCGGCAGATTTTACGGGAGCGGCAAATTTGGGGCAAATATATTTTTTTTTTGAGTTAAACACATTGTAAACATTTAATACCGTGGAAAACTGAATTCCTTCACTTTTCATGAGATACGTTTTGGGAGCAGTGTGTGAAGTGTGTTTGTCACCGTTATGTGCGAGCTTCAAACACTAGGAACGTTTTATTATTGAAGACGAATCTGCGAAAAGGCCTCTTTTAGTCAATTGCTTGCAGACTGAAATTCGAAGACAAGCACTTTTTGCTTTATTTTTATTTATCTGACATCTTTTTTTAATAAAAAAACATCGATTCTATCAGTATTTCCAGGCACGGATTACCTATGGACAGCCTGGGCAAATGCCCATGGCGGAAAATTTTTAAGGGCGGCAATTTTGTGAAACTTTCCGTTGGCTTAAAATTCTGTGAATGATTAATTTTGGGGAACTCAAGGAGCAGCCATAATTAGACAACATCTTAACGCTCCTTTCCTAATCTTTTTCTAGTTACCTAGGCGTATTCCAGGGTACCCAATCGCACACTTACATTGTAATGTAAATAATACGCGTTCATATAAAAATTTCAGTTATCCCATGAACTACACTTCACTGCACACATTTCACGCAAAATTCTGCTAATCTCACTCCGAATAGCCTCCCAGATAGCATTTTGGAACTGATCCTGCGACATCAATTAATCTTCGATAATTACCCGATTGACGACTACCAGCAATAATATTTATGAAGAAAAGATTCAATATGGAATCAATTCGGGAAGAGAAAAAAATCCTGTCAATTATTGTGAAATTGATTTGTTCGCAGTAGTTTACGTTTGATTTGGTTTTCAATCAGTTTTCAAAACCTTGAAGCGATGGAAGATAGTTATTCGCGGGGAACGCAAAATTATTGCAGCCTGTTTTTGTCATTGCGGTAAGTGTGCAATCGTAACATCTACCCTATTTTATTTTATTCATTTTGATATTCTAATTTGTCTGCCAGAATCCGACGAGAAATGAATGTGGACATGCATGCATTAGAAATCGCCTATGAGATCTGGAAGTCGACACAAGAAATGGAAGAAACAAGCCAACAAATAAAATATTGAAATTATATATCTCAACTTCAATTTATTTAATGGAATAAACTAAATGAAATAAAAAGATTTGTTTTTATGAATTTGGTACTGGAAATTTCAGATAAAAACCATCAATATGGTATGGATGCAGATATTCAATTTTATATCAATGATACATCGATGTAGCCTCGTTTCTTTTCATTCCGTTAGTTCGACACAATATTGATGGCAATCATCAATAAAATTTCCCCTTTTCGAAAACGTCGACCAATCAAAATTCTTTAAAAGCGGACATCGTCCATATAAAAGAATCAATAATGGTATACTGAGAGGATCAATACATTGAATATAAGGTTCAGTACAGAATCAACAAAACATCAGTATTGTGCTATCTGGGCTACTGGTGGAGGGTAGTTCGGTTAAGCTAAAAGTAGAAACAATTTTTGTAACGTATTGGCTTCGATTAAACAAGAGTAGGAATCTAACATATGCGAGGATATTTTGGGTGAAGCAATCAAGGAGCTCCAGAATCTGCATTAAATGATGGACATGTTATTAATATACAAGTACTTTTCTATTTCCTATTTCCCGACAACAAGCCTCTTCAAATCCCACCAGATAAAAAAAATGAATAATGTCTTTGGTCAGAAGGATCCGCCGGAGAGCGCAAATCGACTCTAAGGATAAGGTTTCATCCTATTTGAAAAGGTCCTAGCTGTTCTTGCCAACGGCAAACAAATCGCAAATGAGGACCAAGTGCAAACGGGATTGATTTCCCAAAAAAAAAAATAAAAATTGCCGATGTAGAGCATATTATTGCTCACATTTTGCTAGAAATGTCAGAGTCGTAGTTGAAAAGTTACATACCTTCAAAGATGCGACCTTAGGATACAAATATGGCAAAGGAGGGCCATTTCCAAAAAATGCGTAGAAGGGCGTCTTGAGGTGCACTTTTTGCTGAATATTTCATAGGGAGGAGGGACACTTTGAATGTTTTGTGGTACAATTTCGGGATTTTTTAATGAGGGACTCGTTACATGCGGGATCCGAGACGGCGGCCTAATATAATGAAGCAACTTATCTCTCCACACACTCTCTGTTTTGATATCCCTATTGTATTGATCCTTTGAAAAATTAAAAAATTTTCTGACGTATACATAATGTTTGTTTGTATCCAGATATTACACTTCAATCCTAATTTAAAGATTTCATACAAAGTCTGAAACAGTTTTCAATTTTTGTATAACGAGAAATGCATTTGCCTTCATAAACAAAATAATGTTTACGAAGACTATTTTCAAAAATTAGCGTTCGTTCTAAATTAGTTTCTGGGTTAGTTGATCAATTAGAATAGGCAACCCTAGTAAAAGCAAGTTCATATTTTCGCGTTTTCTGTTACTACTTTAGTTTTCCCCACTTGAAATTGGCTGGGATGTAACCAGGAATTGGTTTCGGGAGGGGTCCTCTCGATATTATATGCTATATTTACTATCAAATTTTTAAGTAGGTAATATGTATGTATCCATCTTGTGAAAAGGTTTAAAGGAAATTTTAAAAATTTCGACGTTTTAATTTTTGAATTTGTAATTTTTTCTGCAGAGAAAAATATACAATACCAACGATGCCAAAAATTATTTAAAATAATTAAAATCAGTAAGCAAGACTTTTGCTAAATAATATCAACGAGTCCTTGCATTCCGTCAAGTTGTCAATTGAAGTTTTAACTCTTTTTTAAACAATTAAAAAATCATGAAATTGTCTTATCTTACAGTGATGGAAGGCGGAGATATGTCTTCTGCCCAGAGGCGCCACAGAGGCTAAGTCCCGCTCTGAGTACTGCTCGATAGTGCATTAAAAGCGGGACACTATGAAGAATAAGAACCTACCCTTCAAACCGACGCTCCAATCAAGGAATTATTAGATCGCTTTTCCTTTATATTTATCTATCACATAAAAATAGAAGAATATTCAGGACCCACGAAGTGGAAAGCACTGATCTATTAAAGTGTAAAGGAGAAATTTGAGAATAAATGAAGGCTAATCAAAGAAGTTCGTCCTGGAGTATTAATTCTCGACTCAAAAAAACAATAGTGTTCCGTACATTTTTGGACAACTTGATTGGGTGGGAAACGATAAAAAAGCTAAACGCCTTGACCCTTGATTCTGGTAACGACCCTTCAGCAATATTCTCGTAGTCCTTGGTAGAGGCGGCAAAATGGCAACAGCTTACTAGCGGTAAATGTGTAAATCCGCCACTGCAGAGAAGACATGATGGTTTATAGGGGAACTGAAGAGCACCTGCTTAAATGGACCAGCTCTCTTTCAGAATTAGTGGTATTCTAATTCTTTTTAACTAATTCGATTTTTTTCTTTAATAATTAGATTGTATTTCAAATTTTCAATTGGCTGGATTTTCAACGTGGTGCACCATTCAGTTCCAATTGCGTTGAAGAATTCGTTAAGTTTCTGCAAGAAAAAGGAGTAATTTTTTTTTACCGAAACGAAGCTTTTTGATCAATGCATGACCCTGGCAACAGGGAGAAGACGACATTGTCCTTTTTAATGAATGCTGCAATAATAAGATATGCCAATTCTTCTTGGCCAATAACCAAGACATTGAAGCCTTCTCAGAAATACTGAAAATAGGAGAATGTTTTTTCTCGATTTCTGAACACAATGCGAGTTGTGAATTCCTCATAAGAAGCCAATGGAGTGACGAGCGCAATCGACTAGGCGTAAAAACGCTTCACGATCTCACTATTTTAAGCTTCACCCTTATCGAATTAGACTGCAAGCAATTTTACGTATATCTTCAAAATATCTATGATTAAAGACCCCTCCATGGCAAGAACCATGAAGGTTCGATGCAGGAGGGATGTGTATGTCTGTGTATGTGTGTGGATGTGTTCTATGTGTTTTTTCGTCAAATTGGGAGCACTTCATCTCAGCGCGGTTGCTCTCAATTCTTCTATTCATCTAATCCGCGCCGGCATCGAGACCAATCCAGGTCCTACATCTGCTGTGTATGCAACCGACGTATCTTCGGGAATGCCAGGTCCGTGAGGTGTACCTGCTGCAGAGAATGGTGTCATTTCTACTGCTCAGGCCTAAGGAAAATGAGAGATTATGACAAGTTGTCCTTTGTTGCTCCAGGGTGTCTGCACGCCGGTCGGCCCCCAGCCACCCCAGGCCCTAGCTCACAAGCTAATGGCCCACCACCGTCTCCGGCCATTCCTGGCCCAAGCTCTCCACCACCGCCACCTGCAGTAAACAATACAACAAGACATAATCGCTCTAGTTTAACACATACACCCCCTGCAGCAGTGTACACCCCACTCACCATATTGCAGTTTAACTGCAATGGTATCCGTCAGAAGATCGGTGAGATAGTCCGTTTTATGAGTATGCGCAGAATTCCGATAGCGGCATTCCTGGAGACAAGGCTCAAACCATGAACTCCCGAATTTAACATCCGCGCGATAAAGTCCGCAGGCAGGGTCCTAATCCAGGAGGAGGGCTTGCATTCCTAATACACAGAACCGTGCAATACAGTGTATTAGATCTTCGTTTTAACGACGGCACGGCGGAAATGCAAGCTATTGCCGTTAAATCCGGCAATACCAATATCGAACTTATAAACATCTATGTTCCACCTGCATCCAGCTGTGGCTCTGGCTATAAGTTCGATATTGGTCCACTCCTCACAGGACAGCATAGGGTCCTACTTGGCGACTTTAACGCCCATCACGAACTCTGGCACTCTCTTCTCGCAAATGATGCCAGAGGTATAGATATCGCGTCCAAATTAGACCCATCAGACTTCTGCGCACTCAATGGAATTTCGTCTACACGCGTCGCTGGTGCCTGCCATAGTTCTCCTGACATAACTATGGTGAGCGCCAGTCTGATAAGTGAAACCCGTTGGGAGACAACCAGATCTCTTCAATCCGATCACCTCCCCATATTAATAACTATTGATAAACCAGCTGAACTGACGAAATCAGAACGGCGTACGTTTATCAACCACAAAAAGGCAAATTGGGAGGGTTTTAACTGCGTTCACTTCGACGAAGTTCGCCGCGCTACCTACTCCAACAAATGCTAGGGAAGCCGAAAAGAATATTAGGGACGTCATTGTCAAAGCGGCAGCTCGCTTCATTCCGGCAGGGCGTATCCCAAAAGTTCGGCCATATTTTCAAACTGCTGCCGCAAGGTTAGCCGACGAACGGGACGATTTAAGACGCGCAAATCCGGCAGACCCCAGAATTCAGGAGCTAAACTCCGAAATAAATAGACTAGTTAGCACCTACAAAAAAGAGAAATGGAACGAGCATCTAGATAGCTGCAACCTCTCACAAGGTGTCAGCAAACTATGGGCTACGGTCCGCGCCCTGTCTCACCCAACGAAAGACAAAGGCAGTGTAGCCATCAGATTCGGCAAGAAAACCATCGCAAATCCAAGACTCTGCGCGAGCTTGTTCAATAAGCAATTTATTGAACACCCCAAGACCAAGATGCTCAACTGCAAGATAAAAAGAAGGATTCGCAACCGAACAGTTGACATCATCCCTACCTATACAGCGGACCAAGTTTCAGCAGCTAGAATGCGAAAAAATCTAAGGCCATTGGACTAGATGGCATTTCAATGACCATGATGAAACACCTAGATCTTCCGGCCATCGAATATCTAACGATGGCTTTCAACTTGTCGATATCCACGCTTGTCATCCCTGAATTCTGGAAAAAAGGACGAATCATCCCCCTTCTCAAACCCGGTAAAAGCGCGAAACTCGCCGAATCCTACTGTCCAATCACAATTTTATCACCCGTTGCAAAGACGCTCGAAGCACTCATCCACCCCACCCTTGTATCGCATGCTGAGCTAGCTTCTCACCAGCATGGCTTCAGGAAGATGCATAGCACCACAACAGCTCTGGATATGATCACTCATCACATCCAAAATGACCTCAACCAGAAACAGCCCTGTGACAGAACCGTCCTAGTAGCCCTTGACCTGTCGAAAGCCTTCGACACGGTCATTCACTCTGCGTTGTTGGCCGATCTCCTAAATATGCATATTCCTGCACAAGTGGTTAGGTGGATTGCCCACTATCTAGCTGGGAGGCAATCCTTCGCAGAGTTTCGAGGCAGTTGCTCAAAGCATAGAAAAATTAAGCAGGGAGTTCCACAGGGTAGCGTACCTACTCTCTCCTACATTGTTCAACATCTACCTGTCGAGCCTTCCAACACCACCGGAAGGTATCGAACTAATTTCCTATGCGGACGATTGCACCGTACTCACCTCGAGGAATGATTTAAACGGCATGTGTGCTCGACTAAATGACTATATTGAAAAACTGGTGGAGTTTTTTAGTATCCGCAACCTAGTAATTTCGCCGTCTAAATGTACTGCAACTCTTCTTACCACCTGGACGCAGGAATTTTCGGGGGTGCTTGCGATCCATACTGGTAAGCATGCTGAAGACGTTGTTCCTACTGTTACCAACCCCAAGATCCTAGGTGTCTATCTAGATACCATGATGATCGAAAGATCACGTCGAGAACGTAGTCGACAGAATGCACAGTAGAAACAACGTCCTAAAGGCACTAGCCGGGAGTTCCTGGGACAAGGACAAAGAAACTATGTTGGTCACCTACAAAGCGATAGGTAGGGCAATACCTAGCTATGCAGCACCGGTGTGGTCGCAAACCCTTTATGACACAAATTGGAATAAGATGCAGGCATGCCAGAACGCTGCTCTACGTATCGCTACAGGTTGCCATCTCATGTCGTCCCAGGATCATCTTCATCAAGAAACCAACATGTTATTAGTGCGCGATCATAATCACCTCTTGTCTTTACAATATCTGGTCGGTTGCTATCGAGAGGATCACCCAAACCATCATCTCATGGACAACACTCCCCCTCCACGACATGTCAGGAGTGGACTCAGAGATCTTGAGAGAGACGTCCAGAGATACAAACGGGTACCTCCCGATATATTCGATAATACAGCATACCATGCGGCCATCGCAGATATTCACACAACCGTTGTGAATCGGTCAATAGGGAGTTTAGGTCCGAATAGAGGCCTCTCAGTGCCCCCACCACCCATATCGCCTGAGGAGACTAGGCTCCTGAGAGCCACAAGAGTGACACTAGCCCAGCTTAGGTCGGGCTTTTGTTCACGCCTCAATTCCTACCTATCTCGAATAGACCCAGACATACAGAACATTGTTCCGAGCTGCGGTGGTGCGCAACACGATGTGGACCACCTGTTCCAATGCTCCGCTGCACCCACTAACCCCCCTCCGAGGGCATTATGGGGCAACCCTATTGCAGCTAATACGTTCTTGTCGCTTGAGACAATAGGCGAGAACGACGACGAAACTTAGAACACATCCACAGACATGCAAAGCGACTCACACCCTTCTGCACCGCTACAACAACAGGGTTAATTTACCCGTGAACGAACTTCAGTTATGATAAGAGATTTCTCTTACCTAAATATGCTCATCTAGACACTCAGATATCGGCATAAGAGTATAGATGTAACCACCGACAAATTTCAGCGTCCTGGATTTTGACCCGATCTGTCTGGTAACCCTATAGTTAATTTTTTTTTTTAACCAGAACAGCAGAACAGTAATCTATTCATCAAGTTAGTGTTTTCTGTAAAAATATTGTTCGATTCACTTAAAATCATCATGCCGACCTGTTGCAGAGCGGGCGTTCGGTCACCCAGAATTAAATTTATCGAGAAAAAAAATACGAGTGTATTCTAATCATTTTCGGTTAAAAGTTCTACAACCGCATCACATTTCTCTGTCCTTTTGTACACCTTTTTGACTTGTTCAGTCAAAAGTACACCGATGCGGTTGAAGAACTTTTGACTTAACCAATGTCAACCAAAATGTATATATGCAAGTATAAGTTCAATAAGAAGAATGCATATAGGTACACTAAGATTATTCTCTGTACAGAAAAACTACACAGGCGTATGCAAAAACCATATCAGGGGCGTAATGCCGTTTAATTCTTTATTAGACTTTCTAATTGTGCCCGCAAAACACCTGAAATTTCCATAGACGAAAAATGGCCGTCATTGAAGCGCGTATAGGATGCTCAAATACGCTCATGCTCACGCCGACTTCTTATCTGTATTCAAACGATCTTCAAAAATCGGTTTTTATTTAAATTCAATGATAAGATTAAATCAAGAGAACCTGTCGTTACCACCACCGCCGCCACCATCACCGCCTGCGCATTGTACTAAATATGTACTATTCTGATCGGTTTCAACCAAATTGGAAATTAGGATTGAATATAAAATCAACCCTCGCGAAGCCTCCATACCGATTTGATACAATATCTGAAATTTATTCGTTCCGTTTTCTTGAAGATTACGATCAGGAACCAGAATGCCGAAAAAAATTGTATTTCGTGTGAGTGAAGGTTACGCAAAATGTTTCTGGATTGTGTGATAAAATGTAATTATGCATGTGCATATTTGCAGGTTCGTAGGAAATGCTTATCATGAATTTCCTTTGCGTAGGTTTTTGTTGAGTATAGACGCATTGGATAAATCATTTTTGTATATGAGTTTTTTAAATCGCGAAAAAGTATGCGCCTTTTAAAAATGTCTTTAGAATCGTTTTTGATCAAACGAGAGGCAACATACATTAATTCGGTCTATTAGTAAATGTCGATTTTGAAGAAAATAGATTACTGAAAATTGTAAAAGCAAGCTGTCGGTCGAAACCGTCCCCGAAACGGGACACGACATTCTCAACACAATTTGCAGGTATATTTGAGCTAGTTTAAACCTGTGCACTTTCAGATCATCGTTCCATAGGAAATACGAACTGAAGTTTGCAAAGGGGGGCAGCATTGGCGTCAGAAATCATCAAGATACAGTCGAAAATAATCTTTACTTTACTTATTACGAGTGATACATCATTCATTTATTTTGCGCAAGACATGAATATTATATTTTTAAGGAGCGTTGCATTAAAAATATATGTGACTCAATCGTTATCAGTAACGATGAAATAATCACCAGGCAGATGATATAGGGAAACATCGTAATTTATTGTTTGTATGAAAACGTATGATAAATCAACAAAAGTATATCGACTGACGCGTCATGCAAGAGTCACGCATGTGTTTTTTGTTGCTGCCCTGGAAGATAATATGACCCCATTGGAAGAGGAATTGCTACACAGAAAATTTTCAAAATTCCCACTTCAACATTGCGATTCCACACCCTTAATAGGGTCATGGATAATATCCCTAGCATGAAACTGTGTTGTAAAAAAATATCCACTGATCAAAAAATAAATCAACAGAAATGAATTACCGGAATGAAAAATTTATCAAAATATTTTGAACCCAAAGAATTGGATTTCAGCTAAATTTATCAGTTTAAATACCTTCTTTTTATGCCAAGATCGACCAAATATTTTATCTGTCTGTTTTTACATTTACAAATACCTACACCGAAAGAAGGACGGACCTACTTTATTGTATCGATGAAAGAATGCATTGCGCAAAATATCCAGAGACGACAAATGATGCAGAATTGTATATTTATTAATATACGATCGTCAAAACAAATTCTATCCAACTGAACAGACAAATATTTTCTGAATATGTTCATTCTATGTCATCATTCTAGTGAAAAATGAAGACAACAAAATTTGATGAAAAGAATGAACACAAAAAAATCATTCCTGAACACAATATGCATATGGCAAATGTGATGACAGTCATTTGTCAAATGAGTTGAAAACTTAACATTAAACTATAACGAGAGCAAAAAAAAAAGAATAAGACTAAGGCTAACTTCGTATTATTTACTTTTCCCCTACCCTTTATTTCTCTGGAGCTAGAATATGCATATTGTTTTGTGATTCCGTGAGGTTTGGTTCAGATTAGTTCCCAAATGGAAGTCTTATAAAATCTACTTTCGGAGTGGCGTTTCCATGATTCAAACCCATCAATCAAACAAGCTGGCCCGACGAACTTCGTACCGACTAAAAGTACTGAAATCGGTCAATTTGTTAAGGAGTATAGACAAAAGCATGAGAAAATGAACTACCTTCATGATATTGAGTTGGTCGATTTTCTAGATGTTTCAATAGCTATTTGACCATTGAGGGTGGAAGTCAAGCAGCCGAAGGAGGAGTTTGAATTTAGTGAAACAAGTGAATCCGTTCGGGAGATATAACCTAAAACTGCTTTGAGTTCTTTGACACCTTTCAAGTCATTCAATAACTATGCACAAAACTGGAGAAATGAGCAGACTCTCTTATTTGTATCCTGGCCAGTTTTCCAGATGCGGCAAAGCATTTCTGGTATTGTAGGTGTAAGCCGTTCAATGGGAGCGGGGGGGTTGATTATGAAATACGTTAATACTTTTAAGAGAAGACTTTATACATAACAAGCTGAAGAGCTCGCTTCGCTCGCTCTCCCATCTTGGGCTCGCTGTGCTCGAATTGACATTCCCTTTCAAAACGAATGAAATTGAAATACAAAATTTAATTTTTTGAAATGCGCTACAGAGTTCAGGGGCCGGATTCCGGAAGAATGAATTCTGCGATTAGGCCAGTCAATAAACCGAACAATAAGGCGTTAGGTCGCAAAAAATTGCTCGGCTCTGGTTTTTTGGGATATTGTTAGGATAGATACCAGAAGTGAACCACCAAGTTTGCAACTTCGAAAAACCTGTGCTAACCCCATGACCCTCAAAAAACCTCAAAATGTTCGGACTTTTTTCATATTTTTGTTTGTAATTTCTAAAAGGTGCTTCCTACAAGTAAGTTGTCCACTGCACTGTTAAAGCTAAGAAAATCTTCTTTAATTTGAGTGTAACCCCAGCTTTGTAGGCGCAAAGGGTCCCAAGATACAGCACTTTAAACATTGTTTTTTGAAAAAAAGTTCGAAATTGTAATTTCAGTCATGTTCCGAGCTGAATATCGGCTTAAATGCGCATTTTACAGAGAAAGTCATGTGACATGAAGCTATAAACCAGTTCCTTAGCTGTATATATGTCGGAACGAATGGAATCAGACCATGGGGTCATAGGGCTGCCCCTGAAAATTAGGTTCTTCTAAGAAAAACTGTTTTCTTTAGGTGCCAATATTAACCAAATTTCACCCAAGTATGTTGCTGGTTAAGCCTCAAAAAATATCTAGGAACGGATGAAATCGGAACACTAAGTTATAGGGCTGTCATACAAACCAACCTCTGGAAATTAGGTTCTTCTAAGAAAAACTTTTTTCTTTATGGACCAATCTTAACCACCCTTCCCCCAAATGTGTTTTTTAGTAAAGCTTCAAAACATATCAGAAACGGATGAAATCGGAACACTAGGTCATAGGGCAACCATAAAAACCAACCCCTGATAATCAGGTTCTTCTAAGAAAAACTTTTTTCTTTATGAACCAATCTTAACCAAACCTCACCCAAATGTGTTCCTAGTAAAGCCTCAAAACATATCTAGGAATGGATGGAATCGGAACATTACGTCATAGGGCTGTCATACAAACCTCCTAAAATACAATTTCGGACTTTTTTACAAAAACAGCACATTTTTTAAAGTACTGTATCTTGG
This sequence comes from Microchrysa polita, assembly GCA_949715475.1. Lineage (NCBI taxonomy): Eukaryota > Metazoa > Arthropoda > Insecta > Diptera > Stratiomyidae > Microchrysa > Microchrysa polita. The sequence goes on along the minus strand of OX454421.1, from coordinate 65,202,075 downwards.
GATCCTTTGCACCTACAAAGCTGGAGTTACACTCAAATTAAAGAAGATTTTCTTAGCTTTAAAAGTGCAGTGGACGACTTACTTGTAGGAAGCACCTTTTAGAAATTACAAACAAAAATATGAAAAAAGTCCAAAAATTTTGTGGTTTTTTGAGGTCAAATTTTTCGAAGTTGCAAACTTAGTGGTACACTTCTGGTATCTATCCTAACAATATCCCAAAAAACCAGACCCGAGCAATTTTTTGCGACCTAAAATCGGTAATTGACTGGCCTAGATGCACACTTATTTCGGTGTACACCGACAAATATGCGATTCTGCAAAAGTGCAATGAATTTTCTTCCACAAATCACGGCCGAATGTCGAAAATGATTCTGCAAGTATGCGATGAATTTTTTTTAAAGCACTCGTGCTCAGTTTACTTGCATTTTTATCACTGGGCGGAATTCTGTTAGAGTGAATTTTGCGGTGTACATCGCAAATGTCGAAATGCGATTCCGCAACAATGCAGTGCAGTGATATTAACAATTTCACGAGAGAGCTTTCTGAATAGCAAAAGTTGTATTCCGTAAAGGTGTAATTTATTTTTATACCCTTCACTCGTAGAGTAAAGGGTATATTAACTTTGTCATGAAGTTTGTAACGCATTGAAGGAAGCATCTCCGACCATATAAAATATGTATATATATGATCAGCATGACGAGCTGAGTCGATTGGGCGATGTCCGTCTGTCTGTCTGTCCGTCTGTCCGTCTGTTGCTACGCGTTTTACTCGGCCAGTTTAAAAGCTATGGAGCTGAAATTTTGCACACATGCTTCTTTTTATTGCAGGCAGTTTGTATGTTCGAATCGCTAAAATCGGACCGTGGGGTCATAGGGCTGCCATACAAACCTAACCCCCCCAATTTGGTTTTTCTAAGAAAAACTTTTTCATGCGTGCACCAATTCCAACCAAATTTCACACAAATGTGTTTCTATTGATGCCACAAAACATATGTAAGAATGGTTAAAATCGGACTGTGGGGTCATGGGGCTGTCATACAAACCCAACCCCCCAAATTGAGTTTTTCTAAGAAAAACTTTTTGATTTGTGCACCAATTTCAATCAAACCTCATAAAAGTGCATTTCAATTGATGCCATAAAACATATGCAAAAATGAATGGAATCGGACAATGGGGTCATGGGACTGTCATACAAAACCAACCCCCCAAATTGAGTTCTTCTACGAAAAACTTTTTTATTTGTGCATCACTTTCAACCAAAACTCATAAAAGTGCATCTCTATTGATGCCATAAGACATGTGTAAAAAGGAATGGAATCGGTCTATGGGGTCATGGGGCTACCATACAAACCCAACCCCCCATTTTAGATCTTCTAAGAAACATTTTTTCCCACACCAATTTCAAAAAAACTTAATGCGTCCTTGTCAAAAAAAAAAATAAAACGAATGGAATCATACTATGGGACCATGCTCCCGCATCCCCCCAATAAAGTTTTCTGAGTAAATATTTTTATTTTCCCACTTAACCAAAAACACACAAATATTGTTTTATAGACGCCACAGAAGGAACAGAATGGGGAAGGATTGAACACAAGTCATATGTTCGCCAAAAAAAAAACTTTTAGCCCGAGGGGAGTGAAGGTCTCGTTATTGTTATCATCGGTGCGCATTTTGTCGTAATTTTTGCACGCGATAAGTTTGAGTGTATTTTGAGGAACTAAAGTGAATTTTCTTTCGTGTATACAATCATGGCAACAAGTGACTAAATAACAAAATGACCGTCGAAAAAAATAAACATTGCACAAAAAGATTATTTATTGTCCTTTTTTTAATTTTAGCGGAACGATATGTAATATCCGTTTTTTATGTATGTATATTGGTGGGTTTGTAGTTATTTAAATTTTATTCTTCTTTAAAACTAAAAAAGTTAACCGCACTAGCATCCACTTTTAATAGTTTATGAGCGGCCGTGAAAAATAAGCAAAAGTAGTGAAAGTTTTGGACCGGCCAGAAATAAATGTTTATGAAAGAATTGTGCAAATGATTTGTATGGTAAATTTTACATTGTTTTAGACTGCACATCAAAGAATGAAATGCGTGCCACAACCACAAAATTGGGAAAAGCCGGGTTAACGATAAAATTAAAATAAAGCCACTAACTCCCTTTGAAGAAAGGGTGTGTAAAATCGCCCCTGCAACTATAAATGGCGACAACAGTGTGTAGGAATTCTTCACAAAACGTAAAAAGCATACTCATATTTAAAATTTTATAAATCAAGGCAGACATTTTTTGATGTAGGATCGAAGTTCCTATACGAGGGTAGTCTGATAAGTACCCAACCTCCACGCCAGATGGTGTCAGTATCGCGAGAGCAATTTACTATCGTGTAGTACATTTTTCTAGACGGCAACTGTCAAAATTTCAGCCGGATCAGACTCGTAGTTTTGCTTTGGCCGCGTGTGAAAGCTGGAGTGCCCGCCGATTTTAGAAAAATTAAAAAAGAGCAATATCGGTCGGTGATTCGATTCTTGTTTTTGGAAGGGAAATCGCGCAGCGAAATCAAAGAGCGTTTGGATCCTGTGTACGGTGACTCTTCTCCTTCGATGGTGACCGTCAAAAATTGGTTTAACGAGTTTCAATGTGGTCGCAAGTCGGTTATTGATGAGCCGCGTCCAGGTGCCCCGAAAACGGTTAGCACGCAGGATAACGTGACAAAAATCCACGATCTCGTATTGGCAGACCGCCGATTGAAGATGCGAGAGATAGCTGAGACAGTAGGTATTTCAAAAGATCGCTTGGTTCATATCCTGCATGAAATTTTGGGCATGAGAAAGCTGTCGGCGCGATAGGTGCCACGTTTTAAAGAAGTTGGAGCATCGCTGGATCAAGTGTATCGAGCTAAAAGGAGACTATATTGAAAAATAAATTGCCACTTTTCCAAAATTTTTGTTTTTCTTTTGTAGGCTAGGTACTTATCAGACCACCCTCGTATATGCTCATACGGACCAACCTCTGTGCAACCTATAGCGGCTTAGACACGGAGGGGACCATTAACTCAACTTTTACGGCTTTAACGTTACCCGAAACCACAAAAAAAAGTATCTGATATGAAACTAACTCGTCGTGCCTTTTGTTTTGAGTACGCACACACTTATCTCTGATAAAAAAATAAAAACGTAGACCTTTTCCACCCCTTCGGAGACACCCTGTTAGCTTTGTCCTACCAAAGTATGTATTCATGTCAAAGACTGTAACCATTCAACACATTCCTACCAAATCTACCAAAATGTATGTCCTTCGGTTGAGTCGTTCGTGAACAGATGGACGGACGGATGGACGGACTCAAATCGATTTTATATGGATTGACTCAATATCGTTTTTTTAATTAAATATACCATTTGTAAGACAAATTCACCTTTTTACCATAATTTACCATGTATCAAATGTAATTAACGGTTTCACAAATGAAATTAATGCTTTCAAAAGTTGAATCAACGACTTTGTAAAAGAAGTTTATTTCAACAAGTCAAATTAACGACGCAACAATGAGAAGTGATTTTCTGAAAGATTATTTTGTTTTGTAAAACATTTTTTTTTATTTGCAAAACTGTTTATTTCATTTGATTTGCAATTCATTTCTATTGAGAAAAAAAGTGAGTTTTTATTGAAAACGATATAAATAAACGTTCTACGACCCGAGTCTTCTTTCGACATAAGCCGAACCGAATGTCGAATGCCTGTTTACACCGCATCTGTCTAAAAAAAATTCACTTCGTGACTTTTCTTTCACCCAGGCTATATAAACTTTCACTCTCTGCTAAAAAATCACTAAATTTGCACGGTGTATTTTCGGTCGGTGTACATTTACAAAAATTCATTTTTGCGGAATCCGGCCCCAGGAGGTATAGACAAAAATTGGAGAAGATAAGCTGTATTAATAATTTTACTCCTGGACACTTTTCCAGATGTATCTCCTATTGGGGGTAGAACTCGTTCAGGTGGGTGGTTGTGGAACTTATACATATCTGCTAATCAGACAAAAGGAGGAGAAAGTGGACTGTTCTCTTTGTCAATTTTCCTTTAACTCTTATTGCTCATCGAAGGTGAAAGTGCTTCAGGTTGAGGGACGGGGAGGAATTTACTGAAATATACCAAGTCCTTCAAAAAAAATAGCCAAAAGTTTGGAAAAAAGAACTGCTAATATTTCATGAGCTTTACGACGAAGGGTACTGAAGGGGTGAAGTGGTGGATCGAGATGACGGTAATTTAATTAAGTATGTACGTTAATTTGATCAACACACACATACACAAAAGATTGAGAAAATAAACTGCTTTCACAATTGTTCCCCAGGCCAATTTTGCAGAGGATTCAATGCGTAATTTGCGTTTGAGCGTTACATTTTTCAATAGTTATTCTGATGTTTTCGGGTAGAGCCCCATCCGTTAGGGCAAATTTACAAATTTATTTTTGGAGTAGAGTACCATTTGGCGTAGCATTTTTACTACAATCTGCTTATCCCTTCAGGAGATAAATGCGAAGAATGTAAAAAAGAACCGTCTCCATAATTTTGATCATTGTGAATTTTGTGCTTGTTTTAAAGTATACCTCTACAGACACCTCTATCTTGGATGGTGTCATCACTCAGACCAATGCGTTGTTGTTGCTTTCCCATTTGATACATCCAGATGGAATCCAATCCCATGGTGCAAATTTGCCCAATATTGTCTTCATAATTTTGCTTATTGTGAATTTTTTTCCGAAGTTTTCAGTACTTATTTTGCTATTCGGGAAAATCTTCGAAAATCCGCTAGCATGTTCAAGCAATTCAGACAGAAGTCTGTGGAAAAGAACTCATTATGAATTGCGAAGCAGAGTTCAAACAAAAATCATAAAATTATTAACCCCTTAACGACCACACCCATAGTAGCATGACTTCGTTTTTTTTAAGAAATGGGAAAAATTACTTTGATCAACATGTTCTTCCCAATTTATCCGAACTTGCTATACTTCTAATCGTATTCGGTACAGACTCAAATACGATGCAGCAAATTTCCTAAAACCCCCTAATCCGTTCAAAGTGTCCAAGGAAAAGAGCTTCCTTCAACATTTTGCTCATCCGTTCCGTTTATCCGACTTTGAAGATATAGACAAACGTATTTGAAAAGGAACTGTTTTTAATAATTATTCTCTGTGATTTTTCGCATATTTCAGCAGATATTCTTGGTGTACACCAATCCGCTGGAATCTTTTGACTGAAATCTGTTAATTCTTTCAAGGAATACAGAAAGAAATATGTACACGGAAAACAAATCTTTATCATTTTGCTCATTGTGATTTTTTTGCATGTTTCAATATTATTTTGATATGCAGGGAAAATCCGCTAAGAAGTTCAAGAAAAATATGTGAAAAAAAAACTCATTGTGAATTGTTATTCGTTGTGAATTTTGTGTTTTCTTCAATAGCAGTATACTATTCCGGCCGGAGCCTTGTGTAGACCCATAAGGTGGGAAATCCTGTAATTCGTTCAAGAAAGACAGAAAGAAGTATAAGAAAAATAATTGTCTTCATAATTGTGCCATTGTGAATTTTTTATATGTCTCGACGGTTGTCCTGTTACTTTGGATAGAGACCAATCCTGCGGAAGAAATTTACTGAAATCCGCTCGTATGTTAAAGAAATACACGCAGAAATAGGTGAAAAAGAGTCCATTGTAAATTTCAGCTCATTGTGAATTTTTTGCATGTTTCAATAGTCCAGCCGTTCTCGAGTTATAAATGGTGTAACTAACACGACTTTCGTTTATATTATACATAATTTGGTGGCTGGCTAATTTTCCAGAAAAGCAAAAATGATGAATTTCGTGAAATGTTCTACTTAGTTCAGGAAGTATAGACAATATAGGAAGAAAATGAGCTGCCTTCATAATTTTACTCCTTGCCAATTGTCCAGATGTGTCAAGAGGTATTCTCCTATTGGGGGTGGATGTCATTCAGATTGTGCAATTAACAGAAATTCACTAATACGACAAAAGAATAAGATAAGGAGACCAAGGCTAATTTCGGGCGCAGCCGAAATTTGGATACCCTTCGCTCTCCTCGAGCTTAAAGTTTTTTTCGGGCGTACCTTCGGCTTGTATTTAATCCCCCCCCATTCCTTTCCTTCCGTGTGTCATTGCGTCGACAAAACAATACTTGTGTGGGGTTTGGTTGGAATAAGTGGGCATTACTCAGAAAATGTTAATGGGGGATGCGGAAGCATGGCCCAAAAGTACGATTCCATTTGTTTTAACCTTTTTGTTTTGGTTTGGATAAAGACACATTAATTCAAGGTTTTGTGAAATTGGTGTAAAAAAATGTTCTTAGATCTTAGAAGAACCAGAATGGGGGGGGGGGTGTTGTATGGCAGCCCCATGACCCCATGGTCCGATCTTACCGATTCAAACATACAAACTGCCTGCAGCAAAAAGAAGCATTTGAGCAAAATTTCAGCTTCATAGCTTTTCAATTGGCCGAGTAAAACGCGGCACAACAGACAGACAGATAAACGGGCAGACGGACATCGCCCAATCGACTCCCCAAGTCATGCTATGTATACTTTTTATATGGTCGGAAATGCTTCCTTCAATGCGTTACAAATTTCATGGCAAAGTTAATATAACCTTTCACTCTATGAGCGAAGGGTATAATGATTAATAATAATTTTTCTCTTGGTCAATTTCGCAGATATATCAGTAGCAATTTGGAGTAGTCATCAACTTCTACGATAATTACATTGAGCCTCGCGTGAAATGTAAATTGTTGTAGCGGCACAGTATGCATTGAATTAAATTTGTGTCAATGGAATGGTCTTTACTCCCAAAGAATGAACTAAAGTCCTGTTTCCCCAGTCACTATACCGTTCTCACGCTACAGCCCTCTAAATTTGACGATTGTTGGACTATATCGAAATTACCAAAGGACTAACGCCTGCCGTCCATTACCTGCTTCGAGCGGCGCGGCGCTCCCGCGTTTAAAGCTTTTCCGAATTTGAATGGCGTAACCAAGCAAAATATGGCGTAACTATGCAAAATAAACAAAAATTCCATTCAATACAATGGAAAAGCTTTCTGAATATTGTGTGTGCTTATACCTTTTACTAGTAAAAGCTTTTTTTCGCACATTTTGTGAAAGCTTTGCCGCTGGAGCGCCGCGCCGCTCAAGTTTACGCTTGCAGTGGAAGAGAGCCCTAAAGATTGGTGCGGTTTACAGACTTTTCGCGATAATTACAGAAAATTTAGTATAATAACCAAATGTATTTTCTACTTCGTGGCTACCCAAGCAAAATCTGGTTTGAAGGTCACTAGTTCCAGCTTTAACGCTATTTTCAAATATTGTCGACAAATACGTACTATTGACCTTTTAACTCGGTTTTCCGACACTTGTCGTGCACAACTTGGTACATACAAGCTTTTGAACATACATTTAGAAGATTCTAAGTTAATTGTTACAGTTACGTTCGATCAGATAAATATTTTTTTCTATTGTAGATGGCTACTGAGGAGAAGAAAATGAGCATTTTGGAAAATTTCGGGTTCTCTTTGTATGGGAGGTACCCTTAGTTTTAATCTGATCTAATTAATATTTGGTGGAGGGCCTAATGGGGCTTCGCCTTAACGTTTACCGAATCTTTTCCCGCCTGCTTGGATTCGGCGATAAGTTACAGCGTTACAGGCATGTCTTTCTGAAAAATGTTAATAGGGAAAATATGGGTATGCTTTGCCGGAGCAACCTAAGTCTCCGTGTGAGCCAGCTATATGTTGATAGGAATAGTTATCCCAATGGCCCATGGCTCCAATTGAATTACTTCAGGAGCTAGAGCGCCAAATGTAACTATCAAAAAATCGAAATTATACACCGGATATTTTTAGGTCTAGTATATAATCTGTCAAGAGAAGGTATACGATATAATATAGCATTGGAAAGAAATTTTGCGTATAGTTTAAATCGTCCTTAAACTATAACTTAAACTTAAAACCTAAACATTTTGCTGTAAATATTATGTACATTTAACAAGATATTGGCGAAAAATCATAATTTCACCCTTTTGCCACCCCCTCCGCCACAAATGTGACGTTATACTATTGGTGGATTTCATCCTTTGGCTAAATGAAATAAGGATATTGTCATTTACAGTACTTTACGAATTTCACCATAACTCCGAAATGTAAGTTGAGTCAGTATGTTTTGGGGATATATTCCTAACAATATGAAGTTAACTTCAGCCAAAAATGGATGGAACCCTAGCGAGGAAACGCATATTAGAACTTTTAAAAACGACATGTACTATATTAGTGATTTTTTTAAAAGAACACTGTACACTGATAAGTTTTTCGTTTCAGACTCTTTTTTTTTTGCTGGCAAAAATGACGAATAATTTTCCGGCGGCAATCCACTAAACCAATGTTTCCCAACCCGCAGATGTGTGCGGACCACTTAGCCTCGAAGGGAATTGCTATACGGACCATACCATTGCGTGGATGGATTTAAAGGTTTGGATGGGATTCTTAACCATTCAGTTGTTGTCAGATTTTCGTTGTTATTTCACAGCCCTATCGGGTCGATGCACTTTTCCTAACTGTACTCTAGCTTTTTTAGACTTTGTAATAACACGATGTTGAGGCGAAAACAGTCGCACGAGATCTGCATAGTACGGTACCATTCAGTATAATCTGTCAGCGTTCTTCCCTTTTGAAAAAAAGGTATAGGTCCATCTAGATTAGTCGCCAAGTGGCTGCGCGTCCAAAAACTGGCATCACGAACAGCCATTTGGCTGCTACTTAGCATCTACACTAGCAGCCAAATCGAGACAGAAAATGACATAACCAAAATATCATTTTGGTGATTTTTTAAAATTTAATTATGAAAATCGGACTCTGCGCGTTTGAATTATTACACGGCCATTCAAGAATTATTCAATTTCACACAAAAGATCGAACAAAAGTTGCAAAATTGTCACTTTGAATTTGACAAGCGGTTGTCAAAGCGGTTGGTTGAGTTGCCATAATGAATATCAAAACTGGACGCACACCCAAATGGCGATCAGTTAGGATGGAATGACAACTACTAATCTAGATGAAACTTATGGGTCGCCTGCATGTCCCATAAATACGTCTTTCATTTTAGAAGGTGATTCGATTTGAAATGATGTTCCGTCAACAGAAAAAAAGCTCAAAAGTCGAAGAAGGGCATATGATCGCTGTCTCTTCTATCTCGTCCAAAATCTTTCGATACTACAACTATTTGGCGATCTCTTCCTTATTTGTAACCGTCTTTGACGCCCGCCGCATATGGTTAATTGTTGATAATCTCGCTTCCCAAAACTTTGCCAAACTGTATATTTACAATTTTCTCTAGTTGAACCAAATCCAATATAGTAATCAATTAAATATAGATACATAGATAGATAGAACAATTAAATTTATTTTTTCTTTAATTGTTCTGCTTTGATTCAGTATTACCGCACGGCGCGGCGTCATTTTAAATCACAGCTTCAGCTTGGTAAGCTTCGTTGTTTGTTTTCAAACTATTTTGAAAATAAACCCTTTGCTCGGAATTAAAAATGTGGATGAAAATATCAGGAGGCACCCTAAGTCAGGGCTTTCTAACAGCAAAACTCTCATCTGAATCAAAGCAAAACCTCCTATAATTTTGAAATTTTGTAATCGAAAGATTGCCGATTATTTACTCCATATTCTGCTTAATAACGAGAAAATTAGCATTTTATGAAATCTTAATAGCTAAGAAGAATGTAAGCAAAGAGTCGTTGGAGCAGGCTCAGTTATTTGCGAATTCTGTTCGCTATCGATTTTTCTATATCTAGGGATCAATTTAACACTGTCAGAAACATTGCCTAATGAAAATCAAAAACTTTAGTCACAAAAAATTTAGTTACAGTGGAATATTCCATTTTTGCAACCCTTCTAAGGCTCTCACGAACTACCTCCGGTCTGTTTATAGTTGGGAAAGAGTGCACTAATTTTTTCAATATTTGCTTTTGAAAATAAGTAGTCTATGATCCAGTTTAATCGTTTAAGTGTTTGTAAATAGAATCGCCTCACGTTAATTCGAGCTTTGATAAATTCATATTTTCGATTATTCCTCTGTCCTTTCAATAAAAAAAATTTCAAATTTTTATGAGGCAAAGCAATCAACCGAATCTGATTCGACCAGTTAGGTGAAGGATAACATTTTGTTATTTGAAGTTGAATTTCAAACCACTAGATTATTCTAAGTTCAGCATATTCGGTCGGGAGATACATATGTATAGACAGAGATAGGCGAAAACAGTTGCCTTCAAAGTCTTTTTAATAGTGATGCAAGTTTCAATAATTACAAATTTACTGGAATCAATGGATAAGGCCAAAGGATGAGAAATGTTGCTCATTTGGGTACCCGTTCCGAAATGTGCATGTTTCAGTTGTTTTTTACTTAATCCCGATGAAGACGAATCCAGTAGGGGCTGCAATTTACGAAAATTCGATAATCCTTTAAAGAAAAGTGGCCAAACATATTCTCAATTTTGCTCATTGTGAATTTTATGCATGTTTAAATATTTATTCTGCTGTTCGAGTGAAGAGCAAGGCTGCAGGCCAATTTACTTAAATCCGCCAATCCGTTCAGGAGATTAGACAAAAGTATGTGGATAATAGCTCACTGTGAATTGTTACTTATTGTGAATTTGTCACATTATTCAATACTTCTTCTGCTATTGGAGAGGAAACCTAAATTTACTTAAATCCGCTAATTCGTTGAAAACATACAGACTGAAGTATGTACATACTTACATATAAAAATAACTACAGTGAACCCCCGTTATTCGCGGTCCCAGCATTCGCGAACTCGCTTATTCGCGATTCATATTTGCTTATCCGCGATTTCGTTCTAATACGAATGCGAAAATTTGAAAAATAGAACTAAATTTTCGTGTTCGTTTTAACCATTGCGATTTCTTTGAACGCTATAAAATTAATTTACCACTACATCGCGCATATTTTCCTATCCTAATTAATTTAGATTAGATTAATTACCCTAAAACCATCACAGTATATTTAATTTTCGGAGAGTAGCAAGCGTTGATTTTTCAACAATATTTTATGAAATGATTGAAACTGCCCTTTACCGGAACAAAAAAACTGCACTAGGGCTCAATGCAGCAAAAGATCAATTCACACTCTTGCCTCGCGCGTATGCAAAGGAAGACTTTAAATAGAATTTTCTCGTTTATCAGTGATCTGGTCGTCCGAAAATTAAAAATTAATTAAAATTATAGAGTCTCAAAATCACTGCAAAACAAGATACGTAAACCGCTTTTCTTGATCTAAAACGTCATGTTATTAGAGTACGATGCGTTGCCGTTATGGGAAAGCAGATTTTTCGCTCTAAACGAGACGTGTCTCCTTGTATGCAAGGAATCAAAAACCACTCCAAAAGTTTAGTGATAGAAAAGAGCACCACTTCTTCACGCGCAGTTTTTTACAGGAGAGTTTTCTTAAATCTTCAATTTCTTTCAGTGTTTTAATGGCAATCATTTTCCACGATTTAAAAACTGTGATGTTCCCCACCCAATATGTATATGTAACATCTTTCATATTTTATGAATATTTGGAACATATTTCCCACTATCCAAGGACACTGAACCCCGACATTCGCGAATTCAACATTCGCGACGATTTCGTGGAACGCATCCCTCGCGAATGTCGGGGGTTCACTATTGTGAATTTTTACTCAGTGTGAATTTTTCGCATATTTCCATACATAGTTACATATCTAAGATTATTGTTATTGGCGCTTCCGTTATGAATTTATAAATTGTGTAACTAACACGTCTATCTTTTATGTCTTTTAATTTTAATCGTGGGTTGCAGTTTTGTTCAAATTCTTGAATACGATAAAACTCATTCCACACTTCTTTGCCTTATTATACACCATTTCGCGACTCAGCCTTAAGCGCTTTACACATATAGCCTCAAAATCTACGTAGATTATGTAATCTCGTATGCTGTTCACACTATGGTCGTAATCTTGTTCCACGACTTGACAGTACAGTACAATCCGTCTAAATTGAAAACTCCGACAATTTCATGCACGACTGAAACTGTTATTTATGTTAATAGGCCAGTCAATTACCGATTTTAGGTCGCAAAAAATTGCTTGGGTCTGGTTTTTTGGGATACTGTTAGGATAGATACCAGAAGTGTACCACTAAGTTTGCAACTTCGAAAAACCGGTGTTAAATCCGTGACCCTCAAAAAACCTCAAAATTTTCGGACTTTTTTCATTTTTGTTTGTAATTTCTAAAAGGTGCTTCCAACAAATAAGTCGTCCACTGCACTTTTAAAGCTAAGAAAATCTTCTTTAATTTGAGTGTAACTCCAGCTTTGTAGGTGCAAAGGATCCCAAGATACAGCACTTTAAAAAATGTGTTTTTTTTGTAAGAAAGTCCGAAATTGTATTTTAGGAGGTTTTTATGACAGCCCTATGACGTAATGTTCCGATTCCATCCATTCCTAGATATGTTTTGAGGGTTTACTAGGAACACATTTGGGTGAGGTTTGGTTATGACTGGTTCATAAAGAAAAAAGTTTTTCTTAGAAGAACCTGATTATCAGGGGTTGGTTTGTATGACAGCCCTATGACCTAGTGTTCCGATTTCATCCGTTTCTAGATATGTTTTGAAGCTTTACTAAAAAACACATTTGGGGGAAGTGTGGTTAAGATTGGTCCATAAAGGAAAAAGTTTTTCTTAGAAGAACCTAATTTCCAGAGGTTGGTTTGTATGACAGCCCTATAACGTAGTGTTCCGATTTCATCCGTTCCTAGATATTTTTTTAGGCTTAACCAGCAACATACTTGGGTAAAGTTTGGTTAATATTGGTACAGAATGAAAAAAGCTTTTCTTAGAAGAACCTAATTTTCAGGGGCAGCCCTATGACCCCATGGTCTGATTCCATTCGTTCCGACATATATACAGCTAAGGAACTGGTTTATAACTTCATGTCCCATGACTTTCTCTGTAAAATGCGCATTTAAGCCGATATTCAGCTCGGAACATGACTGAAATTACAAATTCGAACTTTTTTTCAAAAAACAATGTTTAAAGTGCTGTATCTTGGGATCCTTTGCGCTTACAAAGTTTACACTCACATTAAAGAAGATTTTCTTAGCTTTAACAGTGCAGTGGACAACTTACTTGCAGGAAGCACCTTTTAGAAATTACAAACAAAAATATGAAAAAAGTCCGAAAATTTTGAGGTTTTTTGAGGGTAATGGGGTTAGCACAGGTTTCTCGAAGTTGCAAACTTGGTGGTACACTTCTGGTATCTATCCTAACAATATCCCAAAAAACCAGAGCCGAGCAATTTTTTGCGACCCATGACAACTTTGTTCTACAGTTTATAAAATAAGTAGTACGTAGAACAAACTCCTGATGGGTCACTTTGTATATGGGAGGTACCCTTAGTTTTTATCCGAATGAGCTGATTTTTGGTGGGTGGGGTGGCTATGACCTCCAATCGCAACAAACCAAAATTTAGCACTCTGCTCCAATTTTGGGGGGAGTTATGGACATGCCATTTTGACAAATTGAAATGGGGGGATAATGGAGGTCCTTAACCGGAGCGACTCAATGTTTACCTTAAAATGATCTTGAACTTATTGTGAATACTTGTACAAAATTTTACGGCTAAACTAGCATTCTTTTAAAAGTTATGGAGCTTTTAAAAAATGTCTAAATTGAAAATATTCTAATTTATGTTCTAGTCTAACGCCGAAATAATCAATTAAACTCGAATGTGTTATATATCATTGTAAAGATAATTTCATGTAGTTTTTTTCGTCCTCAGACCATTCTTCTGTATCTCTTACCGTTTTAGAAATAATCGCAAAAAAAACGAAAAAATGCCCCCCTTTTTTTAAGGTTGCGGACCCCCGATCGGTTGGGACTTTTAATGCCATAATCTGGGGACCATTCCCAACCATAATCCAAAAAAAATTCCGATGTAGGATTTTTGCCGACCAAATATGCCATTTTTCTTAGACTACAATGGATAAGGCCAAAGGATGAGAAATGTTGCTCATTTGGGTACCCGTTCCGAAATGTGCATGTTTCAGTTGTTTTTTACTTAATCCCGATGAAGACGAATCCAGTAGGGGGCGCAATTTACGAAAATTCGATAATCCCTTAAAGAAAAGTGGCCAAAGCATTTCTCAATTTTGCTCATTGTGAATTTTATGCATGTTTAAATATTTATTCTGCTGTTCGAGTGAAGAGCAAGGCTGCAGGCCAATTTACTTAAATCCGCCAATCCGTTCAGGAGATTAGACAAAAGTATGTGGATAATAGCTCACTGTGAATTGTTACTCATTGTGAATTTGTCACATTATTCAATACTTCTTCTGCTATTGGAGAGGAAACCTAAATTTACTTAAATCCGCTAATTCGTTGAAAACATACAGACTGAAGTATGTACTTAGATATAAAAATAACTATTGTGAATTTTTACTCAGTGTGAATTTTTCGCATATTTCCATACATAGTTACATATCTAAGATTATTGGCATTGGCGCTTCCGTTATGAATTTATAAATTGTGTAACTAACACGTCTTTCTTTTATGTCTTTTAATTTTAATCGTGGGTTGCAGTTTTGTTCAAATTCTTGAATACGATAAAATCATTCCACACTTCTTTGCCTTATTATACACCACTTCGCGACTCAGCCTTACTCTCTCTTGCCTTGTCGTCTTAAAAAAAATTTACATTCTGTACTTCTGCAATTTTTATCGGTTTTCTCTGTAATTCAAACAAAACTGTCAAAACATTGAAAAAAATACTAAACCGCCAAATACCGCCTAGTGATAAAAATTTTGGCAAACATTGACTCAAGATGCAAACACAACACTCCGAAAAAAATCGTCTGCGATACTTTATATATCATTTACACACCACACCGTCATCTCGTCTACCCGAGTGCATTCAAATTTCTTTATACTGTATTCAAAGTCTACACGCCTGCAGTGTATTTTCGGGCTATTTTTTGACGATTAGTCCGTGAACTTGTAAAAATATTCTTTGACGAAGTCAAGGCTATCTTTTATTCTCTCTATACGTATGTAGTTGTGTATGAGATATCGCGTCGTCATATGCACTCAGTCGATATCGTTTTTTCTTTACATTTTTTATTCGTATTTTGCAGAAAGTGCACAAGATATCCAGATACTGCATAACAGATTGCACAAATACTTTAACGAATTTTCAATTTGTATTGTCTTTTTGTTTAGATTTTACGTACACATATAAATGCATTTTAAATAAAATTATTTTTATTGCATACTCAAAAAATCGTGTGTTTCACTTTTCAAAAAGAAAAAAAATTATTCAATACAGTAGAGCGTCGATTATCCGAACATTCGATTAACCGAACCGAGGACTCAGTTTTTTTCATATGAAATGCATCGAATCAAATGAAAAAATCAAGGGGCTGAAGGAAGCAAACTGACAACAATAGCCATCAATTGCTTCGAATTTCTTATTTCATGTTCGGTGCTAGTCGTTTGGAACATTTCCACGTGCTCGCTTATATTAACTTTTAGGCAATCATCCAATTTTTCTATGGAAATCCGATTAAGCCCGAACTTTCGCTTATCCGAACCACCGCTTGTCGACATTAGTTCGGATAATCGACGCTCTACTGTACGTTGCAACCGTTCGTTATATGTACACGAATGGCAGTTATAAACTTATGTGAACTATAAAGCAGACATTTTTTGAACAAAAGATATTTTTTAATGATTTCAATTTAGTATATTTTTCTTGTTCTGAATTTTGTGCTTTACAATCAACAAAATGACGGCGCGATGACGATTTAATTTGATGACTTGTTGTTACACGAATTAGCGCGCGCAACAATAAAAACCGCCATAAAAACGCCTCCAAAAAAATATGCGCGCGGTGAAAATTGGTAATTTGACTAAATGCATATGCATGGATTAAAGATGGAGACAATGGGTGAGGTTATAAAACACAACGTTGCGCAACGTTTCGCGCAACGTTTCAAATCAACCGGCCGTTACGGATCAGAAACTTCTCCCTACAAACAGATCCTCTAAGCGCCCCCTTGCGAGGCATAGCTTCATTGATTGGCAGAAATTTACAATCTGCCGTCGAACCGTGCATTTCCGCCCTCATTAATTTATTAAACTATTTATAATCAAAATAAAATGTATCTGCATCTCGTTTAAAACTGGAAATTTTAATTTTCGAGCAAAACGTATCAGCTGTGATGTGTCAATTGTCACATTTGTCACTTTCCGAGAGATGGCGATGGGAACACCAAGTCTGATCCGGATCTATGCGTTTACAGAACACAATAGGAAACGTTTCGGAAAACGCGAAACGTTACGCGAACGTTGTGTTTTATAACCTCACCCAATGGCTCGATAAAAGCATTAATCAAAAAAACATTTAAATGCACACATTCGGACAGGAAACAGCGGATATTTGACCGGACCAGACCAGACAAAATAAAAAGTAAAAAAAAAATAAATTTAAAAATAAAAAAAAATGTTAAATTTACGTATGATAATAATGTTTGAATATAAATTTAATAAATTTTTCAAAGTCTGGCAATATTTCAGGTGGTGACATATTAACGTAACTACGAAGAACATTTTTGAGAGTGCACGCCAAAAATGTTCTGGACATTTATATTCGGCTATATAGAATTAATTCATAGAATTTAATTAGACTTGACACGCTCTGTGGCTCACATGGTTGAGTCGCACTCTACGATGCTAGTAATCTAGCGGTCCGGAGATCGAATCTCGGCGTGCTCCAGGAAATATATAGTGCTTGCAACATTATATACACTCCTCTATATGCAATGTAACGTTGACTCGAAGTAGCCTATAAACGGCTGAGTGAACGCACCATGCCCCACAAGGAATTACGGTACAGAGAAGAAGAAGAATTAGACTTATGAAAAATCCTGAAAAATTGTGAAATCCATAGTGGTTGATCCTTGAAATAAAACATTACTTTTTTTCACTATTAATACAGTTTTTTATTTTTTTTTAGAAAAGGATCTCCAGTTGGGACACTTGTAGTCTAGTACAGATAGCTCAAAACCCAAACATCAAAAAAAAAAAAGGAATTTTTGATGCCAAATTGTTGAATACACTGCTCAATATACGCAGAAAAAAGTTACACTAATTTGCGCCATGGGTTAAGGGGGGAGGGGTGGCAAAGGGGTGAAAATTCAGTTTTTTGCAAATATCTGGAAAACTATGAGTCTGAGCTTAAAATGTACTGAGGACGAAACAAACTACATAAAATTACCTTTGTAATGATATGTAACACTCTAGACATTTTCTCAGAAAATTATACCCTAGACCCAAAAGTATTATAGTGAATTAAATTTTTTGAGTTTTACATTTCGCACTGTAACTCTTGTTAGAATAGACCTTTGGTCATAAAATCTTGTCCATATATTGCTAACAAAATTTACTTAATTTCTACTAAAAATTTGAATGCTCCCACCATTGACGCCCCCTCACTCCTCCTAACATTTTTCAAAAAGGCATGCCTGTAGCTTTTTTTTTTTTAAATTGAGCCAAGCAGATCACATTTGGTGGACTGCTTAGTCTAAGCTCCATTATGCTCCCCGCCAAAAATTATTACCATCCGATCAAAACTAAGAGTACCCCCCATACAAAGTGAACAAAAATTCTAACAAATTTCACAATTTTTCACTTCTAAATTCTATGTAAAATAGAAAAAAAAAATTACCTCTTAGAACGTCATTATAATAGTTAATTGTAGTCTTGTGAATGTACATATATTCAAAAGTTTGTACCAAGGCGTGCGCTACAAGTATCAAAAAATTGGGTTTGAAGGTCAGTGATACCAGTTCTAATGCTATTTGCGAATATTTCGAGTAACGTGTACTAGCAACCTTCAAACCCGATTTTTCGTACTTGTAAGGCACGCTCTGGTACAAACTTTTGGAAATACATTCAGAAGACTACAGTTAACTGTTATAAGGACGTTCTAAGAGACAAATTCTTTTTTTCTATTTTAGATAGAATATAGAAGTGAAGAAATGTGAAATTTGTTAGAAATTTGGGTCACTTTGTATGGGGGTACCCTTAGTTTTGATCGGATGGTAATCATTTTTGGTGGGGAGCATAATGGAGCTTAGACTAAGCGGTCCACCAAATTTGATCTGCCTGGCTCAATTTAAAAAGAAGCTACAGGCATGCCTTTTTGAAAAATGTTAGGAGGAGTGGGGGGGGCGTCAATGGTGGGAGCATTCCAATTTTTGGTAGAAATTAAGTAAATTTTGTTAGCAATATATGGACAAGAGTTTATGACCGAAGGTCTATTCTATCAGGAGTTACAGTGCGAAATGTAAAACTCAAAAAATGTAAATTCACTCACTTTAGGGTCTAGGGTATAATTTTCTGAGAAAATGTCTAGAGTGTTACACATCATTACAAAGGTAATTTTATGTAGTCTGCTTCGTCTTCAGGACATTTAAAGCTCAGACTCATAGTTTTCCAGATATTAGCAAAAAACTAAATGTTCACCCCGTTACCACCCCCTCCCCCCTTAACCCATGGCGCAAATTAGTGTAACTTTTTACTGCGTATATTAGGGAGTGTCTTCAGCAATTTGGCATCAAAAATTTCTTTTTTTTATGTTTAGGTTTGGGGCTATTTTGAACCAATTGTACTGGACTATTGACTACAAGTAACCTGCGACATTTTTGACGATCATCAAAATGTTGTAAGTTGGTTGCAACACTAGTGCTGCACCAGAGATTGCAATGAGATTAACCTCTGAGATTTCTGTATAGGTCTTGGCGCAAGAAAACGTCGCTGAAGTTCACCAAATAGTATTTGGTAAATCAAGCCACTTTCGCTGGCAGCAACACAACTTTGTCTAATTGGGAGTGCATGTCATCTTGTAATTCTAGCGAAAGGGAAGATAGACCAAAGTGTCAAATGAAGGACGAAACAAGCACATTATTATGAGAAAGATTTAAATTCTACACACTAATTTACTAGGAGGAGAAACCATAAGGTGAGGCTATAGCACTGACAATTAAAAAAAAAAACAAAACAAGGATCGCACGCGTTGATTACAATATAATTAGAGGAATATTGGAGTAAAACTAGGAGCCTCTTGCGAAACTGCAAGGAATTCTTAAGGAAATACAACACCGAAGTGTGGAACTGGAAATGCTGAAAAACAGTTCTAGATCACTGGTTTCCAACCTCTTTCAGTCCGTGTCCTTTTTGCGTGGGGTGAAGAATCAGACGCTCCTTGAGAGATTGGAACATGTTTAATTATCGTGAAATCGGCTAAGGTAGGTAAGGTAGGCCGATTTCCGTTTTTTTTTAAACAACCTTGTGGCATTTGCAGGTTGTTTTCCAACTCCCCCTTTTTTTGAGCACCTTTTTTTTTCAACCATACCAGTTTTTTTTCGAACGTCGGTTTTTTAAGGCTTTTAAGGCCGAATGAACTGAATGTATCGCGTTTTATAACGTTTGTCTTTATTTTATTATGTCGGCATTGATTTACGCCACGATTCGTTTTTCATTTGTTTAGAATTAGCTGGAGAGATGCTAGAGGCGTAATTAGTAACTGGTCATCGGGCCTGAGGTTTAACTACTGGGCATCGCACCCTGGCCTATAAGAGTTACAAAAGAGCTAGTGTGCCCCTTCAGCTACTTCAATATTAAATGTCTGCGCAGAACCGAGCTTAGACTATTATTAGTCTGCCTTACGGGTAATTTCGGGCTCCGCTTCCAGCTCCATAAAATTGGTATATCAAGGGAGACCCATTGTCGCCCTTGCCTGGAGGAAGACGAAACCTCCATTCATTTATTAATGGAATGCTCGGCGACCGCCAGATTCAGGAGATCACTCCTTGGACGTGATTTACTAAGTTCCAGAATGATTAGGTGCTCCGTTCTAAAGGATATTCTAACCTTTATGAAACTGGTTGATAGTCTTCTGAATTAAAGGACTACGGCACAATATACCTTTTAGGTAGCAGTGCCCACCACTTTAGTAAAGTCCATTACTATTATTATTATTATCCATTTGTTTAAAGCAGTGGTTCCCAACTCGTAAATGACTGCAGACCACTTCGCTTCAACATGAATCACTACGTACCATCATATTTTTTAATTAAGGTAATTTCGCGATTTTTAATTTACAGGGTAATAAAAAAGAATAATTTTAATATTTTTTAACGATAACAAAGTGGACAACTTATGACGAAAATTGGAAACATCAGAAGTAAACAACTTAATCCTTAAATGCATAGCGTACCATTTTTGATAAACGAAAAATACTGGCGAATATATTGGAATGTGAGTTCTTTGGGATTTAGGCCGAAAAAATCAACAAAGATATTGTTTGCAGCAATTTCATAACGTACCATATCTGGTACACCAGATACCATGACCATTGGGACCAATTCGAAAATATATATTGGGACCAGAACAGGACAAAATAACCTAGTTATTCATCCAAATCATGTCACCGACCCATTGTTTCAGGGCAAGTTTTTTATGAAAGCTAGGTTAATCGGTCCTAGTCAGGATACAAAGAAACGCAGCGGTCATAGTTGATTGAGAAGGATCGATTTTACTATTTTTGTTTTCTGTAGAACGTCGCGGCTTCGCGTCTCTGCGCCTGCTTCCTATAATCTTAGTCTCAGCTAAAAGGACAAGCTGGCTAGTATACTGGAAAATGTATCCTTAGGACACGCCACTAAAAATTAACAGCTTTCGTACTTAACATAGTGGTAAGATTCTTAGACTTTCACCAGGACTCAAGCAGCTGAGCTTTGATATCCAAGCTCTTAAACTACTTGATAACAGTAAGTCTTGTCTTAAAGTCCACGGTCAGGATATTTGGGGTACAACAATGTCATTGCAGAAAATAGAGATAGGACGAAATGAACCAAAGAACTCAAAGGTAAATCTAACTCGGCGTTGCATCTAATTTCTGGATTAGCTTCGTCGTACATGTTCTTTTAGGGCCAATCATTTCATATGAATAGTACAGTAATCGGGTATATTTTACTTAAAAAAAATACGTAATGGCTGAAATTTGGTGGAGATGTTAAGCAACGTGCCCTAAGTCTAAATCTGAGTTTTCGTATTGGCGGGAGTGGGGGAAGTTATAGTAATTTGCCTATTTATAGGGGCATTTTGCTTTTTTCCTTAATATCATTCTTACTGGTGTTCATACAGTAAAGTGATGTGTAGAAGTTTTGTTTCTAATCGAATTGTCTATTCAACGGTACCTAAGCCAATATCGTGGGTCAAGTGGACCCGTTGTAGTTACCGGTCAAGGGTCAAAACAGTTCAATAAATGGCTATTTTCTTAAAAAAAAACGTAATTTATGCAGCAAGAGACGAATCTTTTGTCTAAAGCTGAGTTTTCGTATTAGTTGGGATGGAGGAAGTTGGTGTAAATTGCTTATTTAAATGTGTATTTAGTGATTGCTAAAAACTTCGCTATGTCAAGTTGTATAAATGTGTGTTCTTGCTGATTGAATTATTATCTCTTTAACGAGATCAAAATCAAGCTAGGTCAATTAGCGTTCCAAAAAATAAATAAATAAAAGAATTTCTTTACATAGTCGCTGGAGTTTTATTGATGTAACAAAAATATATGACTACCTCAATTTTGGTTTCTTAGATTGATTTTCTTCCTCTCTTTCGGACTCATTATTGCTTGCGCTACGATTGTGACCAGCTTCGTATCCTTCTGGGTTCGATGGAAAAAACCCATCGTTATGGAGGTAGTCGTCGTTTTCGGTAAGAGTAGAAAAGTCAGGTATGTTGCTACACGCGTTTCCACAATAAACCATACAAATTGGAGAGCACTTTAATCCTGCTTTCCTACACCCACATGCTTTTCCACAACCAGTTTTACAAGCACACGAAATAACTTTCAATAAATTTGGCGGGGCTGGTTCTTTTTCGCAGGGAATGGGCCGGTCATATTTGAAGTTTTTGTCCGACCCCAGTCTTCAGGGTCCATGTAATTACCAATCCATTCTTGAACCTGATGATACACTCTGAACGCATGTAGGCGGGCGGCATCTTCAGTAGGCGCTAGGCGGTAGTGAGGCCAAACTGAAATTATTTTTTTTCGAGAACTCAAGGAAACGTCTAAAGCGCAGATATTTAAGGCTTTCATTTTCTTTTTTCCCACCATACAGTTTATAAAAAAACCATTGCCCAATGGAGGCTATTTCGGATGGAGACACACGTTCATTTTGAAACCGTTGAATTGAGTGTAATAAGTCGGGGTCTTTCTGTAGCGTTGAAATAAATTTCATTTTACCGGCGTTGTAAGTTGCAGATGTTGTATCACACCCAGAAAAAGCATGTAAGAATAAAATGTTTTCTTTAATTTGTTCTCCATAGCTGAGAAAATAATTTTGTTGGAGTGAGACCTGAGCTTGGTTTTTCAAAAAACACGTTTTTATATCCTTTACCTAGTGCCGTTAATGACACAAGGATATCAATATCGGAGGCCATAATTTTCACAAAATCGTAGGAACTAGCCTTATTTAATGCTTCTCGGACGAAAGTGAGAACTGGGATCGATCTTAATCCGAAGACTGTCGTTGATGTAGAATCGACCACTACGGACTATGAAGAATTTATGGAAAAACAATGACTGTGGTGAAAAATTATTATTTTTTATTTTTTTCCTTTTTTTCTAATTTTTGTTATATATACTTATTTTTTTACCTTATTTTAACTTAACCTTTTTACATTTTGCTTCTACTGGGAATCGAACCGGGCACCTATAGTTTCGTAGTCCTACGTCCTACATCTAAGCTATCTAGGATTACTAATTACGAGAAAAGTTAGTCGTTTTATTTTTTGACAATTTCAATTTAATACAGAGACATTTAGATGAAAGTCATCGATATGTGATCGAAGACATTTCGATTAGATGGTATCTATGACAAATGGTTAAAAAGTCATCGTATTCGGATCGATTACTCTTTGATGCCAATGATATCGAAGACAACTGAATGCAGGTCTTCGATTTGGGATCGAAGACATTTCGATTCTGTTGTGTATCGGAGGCAATTGGAAGTAAATAATCGAAATTGGATCGATTCAGTAGGTTATTGGAGACATTTCGATGGCAGCTATCGATATATAATCGAGGACTTATCGATTCCGTTGGGTATCGGAGACAATTGTCTAGCTGGGTGATTTTGTTGAATTCTCTGTGTATCAAGTTTCCACTGTAAATACGATAAAAACTATATTAGCACATACAACGCAATCTGCGTCTGCGAGCTTAAAAAATGTTTTCGTCGTGTACACCATATTACGTTGCTTTTCTATACCCGTCAAAATAAAAACCGAAAATGATAAGTGGAGGGGGAGGGGGGGTCACCATTTTAGGATGGGTTCCCTCTAAAAAAATGTTTCTAGTTTTGGCATCAAATTTCGAATCATTGGTTCTAAAATTACCTTGTGTTGCAAGTGCCCATTGGACGAGACGAGAAAATCGGGTACCTTTCAGAAACAATAAATGAAGTCTTCAAACAGATTAAAAACGAATCGTGGCCTAGAAAATACCGGCACAAATAAAGAACTAAAAATTAAACAGTGCTAAAATGCGCCGTTATAATGAAGATCCCAATTTAGCAGTACGTTTCCTGCAACTACCAGACATAAATATCGAACGAAAAATGCATTTCAAGCATTCATCGCAGGATAATAATAGTTTCGATGTTTACGTACCACTTCGACAAGAACGAAAATTGTCCTAATTTGTTTGTTAAAAATCTGAATTGACGTCAGAGATAATCCTTACCTGGAAATAAACAAAGAAAGATATTGATATAGCTTTTATTGCAAAGTTGATTGAACAACTAAAAAAAATATAAACAAAATTTGTAAAGGACAGGAAAATGGCACAATAGCTTCATATTGTAGGATGCTTGGTGTTTTTGAAGGATTGTATTTTCATAGTAGGCCATGAAATTAAATGACAATTGAAAAATAAAATAAAATCGGTCATTTTTCCTAGTGGTACGTCAAACGCTTTTATGTTCCTGGTTTGGTTTTGTTATATTCCCGTGGTCAAATTACGCGACTAATCATCGACATTTAGAATTAGGTTTATTCCACACGAGCGTGGTTCGCGTCAAGTGTTTTTCCGCTTCCGGGGTGTTTGTGAGGTGACGCGAGAAAATCCATTTCAAGATATCACGACACATTCGATGGTTGTTGGCTGTTGCTAAGGTGTCGGTAGGAAAAGACGTTGTGCGTAGGTGAGTACACTGAGCTTGTAGTTCCTTGTATTGTATTGCCAATTGTGTGAGATCTGATTATGGACTAGGTTTTGCTGTGTGTACAGCACCGAAAATTTCTTACAGGTATTCTAAGATTCAGTATTGAGTGAGTGTTGTATGGAAAGGTTGTGGTTTCCCCCTTTCCGGAAAGATATGATAGTTTGAGAGGTTGTGGTGTCTCCCCTCTCAGTGAGATGTTTAGAGCCGTGTGGGCTTCACCTCGGAGTTGGTCCCCTCCGATTGAATCGTTGAGAGGTTGTGGTCGTCCCGCTCTCAGCGTTGTGTTTGTAGAAAGGTTGTGGTGTCTCCCCTTTCTACTTGTGATAAACTCGAGAGGGTGTGGTGTTCCCCCTCTTTGCACAGAGTTTACGTTTTGGAGAGGTTGTGGTGTTTCCCCTCTCCATGTTGAGTTGACGTTCGTAGAAAGGTTGTGGTGTCTCCCCTTTCTACTTGTGATAAACTCGAGAGGGTGTGGTGTTCCCCCTCTTTGCACAGAGTTTACGTGTTGGAGAGGTTGTGGTGTCTCCCCTCTCCTCGTTGAGTTAATGTTTGAAGAGGTTGTGGTGTCTCCCCTCTTCGTGTTGTGTGTTTGAGAGGTTGTGGTGTTCCCCTCTCTGAAATGTGAGTAGAGGCGCGGTGCTCCGCTCCGGAGTTGATCCCCCTCTGTATTAGCTAGGAGGTTGTGGTTTCCCCCTCCGCATTCTACCATAGAATACCTAATGATAATGTTTTCGCCAGAAGTTGTGTGCCTTAGGTAGAAAGGCTTTACTTCTGGATATAGAAGAATGAGGATGGTAGTGAAGTGGGATTGAACCAAGGAGAAGCAGCCGAATCAACCGATACATCCATCCTGCGTCTACCTCGCATTGCCGTTTGAGTACCTGAGCCAGAATCAACCGATATAACGAGAAGCCGATGACCGATGCTGAGACGACGACGCCGACAAGTGGTTCTCCTTCGCTCTCCTCTTTTTCCTGTTTGTTGGCCGGGCCAACATAGATATTTGAATTATAATTCGTTTACGTTTCAAATAACTTGGTATCTTCAGTGCATGTAACTGCAGGCTCATTGGTTGTATTTTTCTCATTACAGATGGTATCAGGCGGTATAGATCAGGTGAGTATCGTATTTTATGCATACAAATGTCCAGTACGCCATGTTCATAAAAAAAATTTAATAATTATATATCAAAGTAAAGTTTTAGTGACTTACAATATAGAACGTAATGGGCAGTTCTTATCCAATACTGGAAACCGAGAAAGGGGTTGGGCTGCCATAGAAACCCACTCTCCAAAATAGTTTATTCTAAGAAAAAAACCATTTTCATTATGGACCCAACCAGAGGCATTGTCTTCATGGAAAATAAAAAAAAATATGACATTGACAAAAATTTGTATAGGAACGGATGAAATCAAAAAATGGGACCACGCTCCGGGCAGCCACAGAAGCACCACCCGAAAAAGTTATAGTTTCTCATACTGGACCTACCAACTAAATTAAAACATGTTTCTTATTGAATTGGGGACTTTTTTTCAAGTTAGTAAAGCACAAGATCTTTTATCTGTCATCAGCACATTTTATGATCGATTATTACAAAAGCAACTTCTAATTCATCAAAAGAATAAATAAATCGTAGAAACGTGTTGCCTTTCTAGTTTCTACGCTAAATATGTTGTACATTATTATAGGACGATTCTATGATAGATAGATAACCATGATGCTAAGAATACGATTCTATATCTATGCCACAATAACGCAACGGTTGGAATACGAGAAAAGATGTGTGAATTGTGTTTTATGAGAAGCTATCTATAGTAGTCGAGAAATAGATATAACGGGTGGGCCAATTACAAGTTCGTTTTTAAATCATAGGTGAATTTGACACTGACAGCTGTTTTTCGCTCGAAAACTGGATAGAAAGTCAGTATCACACCTCCGCGGAACGAAATGAGTCGCTTTATGCTTGAACAACGTTGGGAAATATTGAAAACTTATTTTCAAAGTGAGTGCTGTTTAGCCCAAACAGTGCGTTTATTGAAAAGAAGTTTTGGCCGAAATGAAGCACCCACCGAGCGTCAGATACGCAAGTTTGTGTTATGTGGACAACATTCACAGTCCCCGTCGTCGTACGGTGCGCACAGATGAAAATGTGGCTGTTGTAGCCCAGAGTGTGAGACTCTATCCACGAACATCGACACGCCATCGATCTCAACAGTTGAACATTTCACGAACTAGCCTGAGAAGAATTCTGCACAAAGATCTCGGATTATTCCCTTACAAGGTCGAATTGACTCACCAATTAAAGTCGCACGACCGCATCCATTTCGTTATCGCTTCGCAATTTGGGCCTTAGAGCAGATTGAATTGGACAACGATTTTGGGCGAAAAATTATCTTTTCTGATGAGGCGCATTTTCATCTCGGTGGCTACGTTAATAAATAAAATTGCCGCATCTGGGACTCGGAAAACCCGCACGTTGTTGTTGAGAAGCCAATGCATGCACAGAGAGTGACAGTTTGGTGTGGATTGTAGAGTGGTGGCATCATTGGACCATTTTTTTTTCCAAAATTAGGCTGGTAACAACGTTTCGGTCAACGGTGCGCGTTACCGAGCCATGTTATCAGACTTTTTTTTACTGAAATTGAAGACATGGATTTGGAAGACCTCTGCTTCATGCAGGATGGCGCGCCATGCCACACATGAAGTTTTATTCCATCATTAATGTGAGCTTACTTACTTTCTAATAAAGTCAAAAAAATTTAATTTTGTTAATTTTATTGCATTTTTAAAAACGAACTTGTAATTGGCCCACCCTGTACATGTTACACTCTACTCTAATTGGTTAGTTACATAAGTTCAGGCTTCACGGTCGACATAACAACTTTTCAATTCAATTTTTTGACGTCACCATACTAGGCTCCATAGCAGCAGTATAGTATACAGATAGTCCCACATCCATACGCAACTATTATCCAATATTATGGTACACAAACTTTTAGAATACCTACTCGACTGAAATTTGACGAGGGTTCTATACGAGTATGTATTCGCAATTTTGTCCCCCGATTTCCTCTCGTTTTCATACAGAATAAGACTCACGTGCCCACAGGCCAGGCCAGAGAATATGACGATCGCATACAATATTTGTTATATGTATCTTTACAACCCATTGTTTTTAATCTGATTTTAATAAAATATAATGCAACTATAGATGTAGGTGCATACTCATATCTTTAAAAGGAACCTACATACATTTCAGAAATAATAAACATCTTTTTCTACGAGATCAGTTGTGATTTTGACTGACTGAATTGCAAGAATTCAATATGATGATCATGCAAATGGATGCATAAGGGGGTAGTGCAGAAAGGCAGTTTGAGTAAAACATTTTAACGGCCCATGTGAGAGGCATTAAGATGCATATTGCGAATGATCATGATATTGATAGCAATGGGTAGGAGTTTAATTTGCCATTGTGCAGTGATTTTGCAACATTTCAATATTTATGATTGATTCGATTTGTTAATGATACTTTGTAATGTACTCCACGGAAGATCTATATGGGTGTTGGCAGTTATTCCCATACTCAAATGAAAATTGCTATTAATGATTTTGCTATACAGTGGGCCCAGAATGGTAAATAAAAATAAAACGATAAATTTCATTATTGAAAATTATTTAAAAAAAACGTATCGAATTTGCCTATGATATTAATCAAAGTTATGTTGTCCCTTACCTAAAAACTGGGTTTTACCGTATCGATGACGCCAGTAATATATTCCTTCGCACGTATAAAAAAAAATGTGTAACCTACGTCAAAAGCTGCGTTGGCATTCTGTAAGGCGATTGGCGAAAAGCGACATAGTCACTTTAATTTGTTTTTTGTATCTTCTAGCATAGGGGTGTCTAACATATGGCCCGCACGCCATAATCCGGCCCACGGAAGATTTTCATCCGACCCGTGAAGGGTTGTTATCCGGCGTGCGAGTGACTTTGAAAAAGCAAAGTAGCCATAAACACCTCATTTAAATAAAATTTCGCATAAATTTTGATGCAGAAAGAACGACTTTTTTTACAAATTCAGAAGCGCACAAACAATGTCTCCAAAATATTTAACGCCTAACAAAAATTTTTCAACTGCGTCCATAAAATTGTAAATGGTCAAATTTCAATATTTTATCTATTAATAAACATTTTCGTGCAAAATATTAAAGACGAAGTTTTTTACATCATTTTGCTGCTTGATTTAGAGTTAAGGTATAAAAAAAATACCGGCGTACAGAGGACTGCGCCCGCAATATGAGGGTTTTTTAGAATTTTAATGCATAGTGAATATTTTTTGTACATAAAGTTTATAAGCAATAAATAAGAATTGTGCACAACATGAAATGAAATGCTTCCTGTAAATCTATTTTTGGATTGGTCTAAATAAACGCGTTCCAGAATGAAAGGCGCTAGTTCCACCAATCCAATCCAAAAATAGATTTACTATTTACCCAGTTTGTATAAAAATACTCCAAGGAAATCTACAGGCATTTTTCGATTTAAGATTTCTGATGGCCTTTCCTCAGGCAAACGTAAGGATGACTTAACTTTATACAGTAAAACTTCGTTATAACGCTCCCGCATATAACGCTTTCCCGGCTATAACGCTTTTTTTTCTCGGTCCCGGTCCCATTAGCATTTATTACATATGATTTCGATTCGTTATAACGTTTCTATTTCCCGGTTATAACGCTCTTTTCGCAGTCTCATTTTCTTAAAAAAATTATATTGACAAATTCATTGAGCACGTAGTCTATCTTTACATTGTAATAATCATAAACAAGACCAGGATGCACAAGTTGTTCCGTGAATTCACATCAAGGTCAAATTTACTGGAAAAGGGAAAGACATAACAACAATTGAAAGTATAATTGAAGATCTTGTATTTGCATCAGCATCCGTCGACACTGAAGAGAACAAGAAAGAGGCGTCAAGCATGCCAAAAACATTTGTAGTCTTAGTTGCAATAAAGAAGATTCGAGCAAATTTTGCCTATAGCATGGACACAGAGGTAGGATCTTTCAATAAATTGAAAACCTCAGTAATATTGCAGTATGTGGCCAGTCTAAAACAAAAACAAATTTCTGTTTTTTTTTTTTTAACCAGTAATCAATTGATTGCCATTTCCTTACTATTTCATTCCATGTATCAATCGAATAATAAATTTTGTCACCTAAAAGTATATTTCTTGGACTTCCCGGCTATAGCGTTTTCCCGCTTATAGCGCTTTTTTGGCTTAGACCCCAGAAGAGCGTTATAACGAAGTTTTACTGTATATGAACTGAATTATTAGCTGTAAATCTACTGTTACTGTTTTTTTAATCAAGGAAAAGCAACTTATAAGAAATGATTTCATTGTGTCCCCTGACATAAGAGCCCACGCAAGCTTTCCTATGAGTATTGAACAAGAATACTTTTGCAACTACTCAGGGACACCCTGTTAACTTCAAAAATATTTGTGGCAAGTACTATTACATTTGAAAGCTGTAAAGTATATGACTCTAAAATATTCAGCTGTGCTTTGTAGATTAAGAACCACGCTTCACGAATGCCTACGGCTGGATGTTCGACGCTCGTGCACATATTTTGAAATCAAATCTTGAGGGCAGTGACGCAACCAGAATATTGTCCTGCAAAGCCCCCTCCACTCAAAATCACGAACCAGAAAACTGTCATACACTTTGACAGGCAATCTTGGGCTTATGAGAAGATTGCAAATTTACATAAAATAGAGAAAAACGCGGGAAATTTTTAGTTTTCGATGAGTTTAGCGTGTTCGAAATTTCCCGAACATGTGCCCACCATTTTGACGTGTTTCCCGAAAAATGCAAAAATTTACTTCATTTTCCCAGTTTATCTCGGTGGTTTCCGGCTTGTGATGGAGAAGGCCTTAAAACACAAGTTTTAGGCATCGCAATGGAACAAGTTGTATGCATTTGCATGCTCCAGATGTTACCTAACATATATGTTATATATGTTATATGTATATATGTTACTCTTACAAAATATTCCACGCCCCTCTACATCCTCAAAAGCTACCCCAAAGTCCGCTTTAGGCCCCATACAAAGTTTATGGCGTAAAAACTCAAGTTACAAGTATCGTCATCAAATAAAATGTATTTAGTTGGATGCTTTAGGGGTAAATAAAGATATCTACTGCTTCGAAAAATTTGCCGCGCCCCTCCTTCCCTTAAAAACATCCCCTGTAAAGTTAGCACCCTTGTAGTTACGAATTTAAGAATTTAATTAAAACCAAATGTATCCAGGAATTTGCTACAGGGGTCACTTATGAAACCTGAACTTGAAAAAAAAAATTGCCCCGTCCCAATACACACTTAAAAACTACCCCTTAGTGCGTTTTTGACCCCATACAGAGTTTGTAGTGTAAAAATCATCATAAAATGAATTTCACTGGTTTATTTCTGCAAGGGTTACTTAAAATATCTACTTTGAAAAAATTTGCCACGCCCCTCTGCATCCTTAAAAACTACCCCTAAATGCGTTGATGGCACCATATAGAGTTTATAGCGTAAGAACTCAAGTTTTAAGTATCATCATAAAACAAAATGTATTTAGTTGAATGCTTCAAGGGTAACTTAAAATATCTGCACCCTCAAAAAATTTGCCGCGCCTCTCATTCTCTTCAAAACAAACCCTGTCAAGTTAGCATTACCACACTCAGAAAAATGGGCCCAGTAAACTTAAAAGTTTTTGTACCATTATTTTAACTGGATGGCCATTTACCAGATTTCTTCACAAAAGTAAACAGATGCAATAATTAATATAACTGGACAAATCCTATTGAGATATTTTGTATGGAATGAAATCTGTCCCGTAAACCCAACGGGACATCAGATTATATTTTAATCAATTTGTCCCATTAAATTAACAAGATCTGATATGATTAACTAATAATAAGATGGATCCCATTAAAACAGATAGAAAACTAATAAAATCAACTATATCGCTCAGAAAACACATCCCGTAAAGTTAATAATTTCTGTCTTATAAAATGAAGAGAGCGGCAAAAGACAAGACTTCTTCCGAAAATAGACCAACTGCATTGTTTTTATAACGCCCTATTGCATTAATGGGATAGGGCCTTTTAATCGGATTTCAAGCACATAGATGTTCAATACTCGGCCTGGCCAAAAATCATGATTCTTGAAAAAATCCACAATGACGTATAGCGTGGATGGTAAAATAATATGAACGACTTATAAAAAAAATAGTTCGATCAGATTATGAGTGAAACGAATTTTTTTTTAGAAGATTGATCCTATTAATTCAATCAGATATATCCTATTGAAAAATAACTAGACCATGTGTTTATTTTTAAATGAGTCAACTATTGAAACAAACGGATATTTATCGAGTGAAAGTAATGGTTCCTATATTTTTAAAGTAATCTGATTTTTCCTATTGACTAAAAATAATGGGACAAAATGATTAGTTTAATGGGATTTCCCATTGAAATTTTTCTGAGTGCACCCTAGTAGCGGCGAATTTGAAAATTTAATTAAAATCAAATGTATCCAGGAATTTGCCGCAGAAGTCACTTATGACACCTGAGCTTTAAAAAAATTTGCGCACCCTTAAAAACTACACCTAAGTGCGTCTTTGACACCATGCAGAGTTTATAGCGTACAAAGAATCATATCATGTTGTTGTTGTAGCGGTGCAGAAGGGTGTGAGTCGCTGTGCATGTCTGTGGATGTGTTCTAAGTTTCGTCGTCGTTCTCGCCTATTGTCTCAAGCGACAAGAACGTAGCAGCTGCAATAGGGTTGTCCCATAATGCCCTCGGAGTGAGGTTAGTGGGTGCAGCGGGGCATCGAAACAGGTGGTCCACATCGTGTGGCGCACCACCGCAGCTCGGACAAATGTTCTGTATGTCCGGGTCTATTCGAGATAGGTAGGAATTGAGGCGTGAACAAAAGCCCGACCTAAGCTGGGCTAGTGTCACTCTTGTGGCTCTCGGGAGCCTAGTCTCCTCAGGCGATATGGGTGGTGGGGGCACTGAGAGGACTCTATTCGGACCTAAACTCCCTATTGACCGATTCACAACGGTTGTGTGAATATCTGCGATGGCCGCATGGTATGCTGTATTATCGAATATATCGGGAGGTACCCGTTTGTATCTCTGGACGTCTCTCTCGGGATCTCTGAGTCCACTCCTGACATGTCGTGGAGGGGGAGTGTTGTCCATGAGATGATGGTTTGGGTGATCCTCTCGATAGCAACCGACCAGATACTGTAAAGACAAGAGGTGATTATGATCGCGCACATGTTGGTTTCTTGATGAAGATGATCCTGGGACGACATGAGATGGCAACCTGTAGCGATACGTAGAGCAGCGTTCTGGCATGCCTGGATCTTATTCCAATTTGTGTCACAAACGGTTTGCGACCACACCGGTGCTGCATAGCTAGGTATTGCCCTACCTATCGCTTTGTAGGTGACCAACATAGTTTCTTCTTTTTCTTGCCCCAGGAACTCCCGGCTAGTGCCTTTAGGACGTTGTTTCTACTGTGCATTCTGTCGACTACGTTCTCGACGTGATCTTTCGACTTCATCATGGTATCTAGATAGACACCTAGGATCTCGGGGTTGGTAACAGTAGGAACAACGTCTTCAGCATGCTTACCAGTACGGATCGCAAGCACCTCCGAAAATTCCTGCGTCCAGGTGGTAAGAAGAGTTGCAGTACATTTAGACGGCGAAATGACTAGGTTGCGGATACTGAAAAACTCCACCAGTTTTTCAATATAGTCATTTAGTCGAGCACACATGCCGTTTAAATCATTCCCCGAGGTGAGTACGGTGCAATCGTCCGCATAGGAAATTATACCTTCCGGTGGTGTTGGAAGGCTCGACAGGTAGATGTTTAACAATGTAGGAGAGAGTACGCTACCCTGTGAAACTCCCTGCTTAATTTTTCTATGCTTTGAACAACTGCCTCGAAACTCTGTGAAGGATTGCCTCCCAGCTAGATAGTTGGCAATCCACCTAACCACTTGTACAGGAATATGCATATTTACGAGATCGGCCAACAACGCAGAGTGAATGACCGTGTTCGACAGGTCAAGGGCTACTAGGACTGTTCTGTCACAGGGCGGTTTCTGGTTGAGGCCATTTTGGATGTGATGAGTGATCATATCCAGAGCTGTTGTGGTGCTATGCATCTTCCTGAAGCCATGCTGGTGAGAAGCTAGCTCAGCATGCGATACAAGGGTGGGGTGGATGAGTGCTTCGAGCGTCTTTGCAACGGGTGACAAAATTGTGATTGGACGGTAGGATTCGGCGAGTTTCGCGCTTTTACCGGGTTTGAGAAGGGGGATGATTCGTCCCTTTTTCCAGAATTCAGGGATGACAAGCGTGGATATCGACAAGTTGAAAGCCATCGTTAGATATTCGATGGCCGGAAGATCTAGATGTTTCATCATGGTCATTGAAATGCCATCTAGTCCAATGGCCTTAGATTTTTTCGCATTCTAGCTGCTGAAACTTGATCCGCTGTATAGGTAGGGATGATGTCAACTGTTCGGTTGCGAATCCTTCTTTTTTCTTGCAGTTGAGCATCTTGGTCTTGGGGTGTTCAATAAATTGCTTATTGAACAAGCTCGCGCAGAGTTTTGGATTTGCGATGGTTTTCTTGCCGAATCTGATGGCTACACTGCCTTTGTCTTTCGTTGGGTGAGACAGGGCGCGGACCGTAGCCCATAGTTTGCTGACACCTTGTGAGAGGTTGCAGCTATCTAGATGCTCGTTCCATTTCTCTTTTTTGTAGGTGTTAACTAGTCGATTTATTTCGGAGTTTAGCTCCTGAATTCTGAATGAATTCTTAAATCGTCCCGTTCGTCGGCTAACCTTGCGGTAGCAGTTGGAAAATATGGCCGAACTTTTGGGATACGCCCTGCCGGAATGAAGCGAGCTGCCGCTTTGACAATGACGTTCCTTATATTCTTTTCGGCTTCCCTAGGTAGCGCGGCGAACTTCGTCGAAGTGAACGCAGTGAAACCCTCCCAATTTGCCTTTTTGTGATTGATAAACGTACGCCGTTCTGATGTCGTCAGTTCAGCTGGTTTATCAATAGTTATTAATATGGGGAGGTGATCGGATTGAAGAGATCTGGTTGTCTCCCAACGGGTTTCACTTACCAGACTGGCGCTCACCATGGTTATGTCAGGAGAACTATGGCAGGCACCAGCGACGCGTGTAGACGAAATTCCATTGAGTGCGCAGAAGTCTGATGGGTCTAATTTGAACGCGATATCTATACCTCTGGCATCATTAGCGAGAAGAGAGTGCCAGAGTTCGTGATGGGCGTTAAAGTCGCCAAGTAGGAACCTATGCTGTCCTGTGAGGAGTGGACCAATATCGAACTCATAACCAGAGCCACAGCTGGATGCAGGCGGAACGTAGATGTTTATAAGTTCGATATTGGTATTGCCGGATTTAACGGTAATAGCTTGCATTTCCGCCGTGCCGTCGTTGAAACGAAGATCTAATACACTGTATTGCACGGTTATGTGTATTAGGAATGCAAGCCCTCCTCCTGGATTAGGACCCTGCCTGCCGACTCTATCGCGCCTCAAAAGTATGTAATCGCCGCGGATGTTAAATTCGGGAGTTGATGGTTTGAGCTTTGTCTCCTGGAATGCCGCTATCAGAATTCTGCGCATACTCATGAAACGGACTATCTCACCGATCTTCTGACGGATACCATTGCAGTTAAATTGCAATATGGTGAGTGGGGTGTACACTGCTGCAGGGGGTGCAGGTGTTAAACTAGAGCGATTATGTCTTGTTGTACTGTTTACTGCGGGTGGCGGTGGTGGAGAGCTTGGGCCAGGAATGGCCGGAGACGGTGGTGGGCCATTAGCTTGTGAGCTAGGGCCTGGGGTGGCTGGGGCCGACCCGCGTGCAGACACCCTGGAGCAACAAAGGACAACATGTCATAATCTCTCATTTTCCTTACGCCTGAGCAGTAGAAATGACACCATTCTCTGCAACAGGTACACCTCACGGACCTGGCATTCCCGAAGATACGTCGGTTGCATACACAGCAGATGTAGATTTCGGTACCTGGATTGGTCTCGATGCCGGCGCGGATTAGAAGAATTGAGAGCAACCGCGCTGAGATGAAATGCTCCCAATTTGACGAAAAAACACATAGAACACATCCACACACATCCACAGACATACACATCCCTCCTGCATCGAACCTTCATGGTTCTTGCCATGGAGGGGTCTTTTGGCAACTCTTGGCCGTTTCGTTGGTGATGAAACGGGTGTGGTCCGCCCCGTGTGGCAGCAAGCTGCCATCGGGAATGGTCGCCGATAGGACCACATTATCATATCATAAAATGTACTGTCTCTAGTTGAATTCTGCAGAGGTTACTTAAGATATCTGCACTTTGTAAAAATTTGCCGCGCCACTCCTCCTCCTTAAAACTACTCTTAGGTGCATTTGGGCCTCATATCAGCAAACTCTAGTTTTAAGAATTGCCCAGTTAAATGTCACAAGGGCTGTTTAAGACATTTCTACCTTCAAAAACGTTGGGATTGAGCACTCAAGGGTAGTTTTTGGAGGGAGGAGTGCCGCGATAAATTTTTAGAAAGTGGAAATATAGTGGAAATATATCTTTAAGCCCCTGCGACAATTAATTGGATACGTTTGGTTTTAGGGAGTTTCGTAAAATTTGAGATTTTAAGTTAAATACTTTTTATGGGGATGAATCATATTTTGGAGTGGTTTTTTTAAGGGGCAAAAGGAGCGCGGCAAGTATTTCAAAAGTGCAGCCCTTGCGTCATTTCACTGGATACATTTACTGTTTAGGTTTAAAATAGTTACAGTGAACCCCCGTTATTCGCGGTCCCAACATTCGCGAATTCGCTTATTCGCGATTCATATTTTGCGACACTTCTTCAACATTCACTATGCTTATCCGCGATTTCGTTCAATTTCGAATGCGAAAATTTAAAACGAGACCGAGGCTAATTTCGGGCGCAGCCGAAATTTGAATACCCTTCACTCTCCCCGGGCTAAAAGTTTTTTGAGGTGAACCTATGATAAAACAATATTTCTGTGAGGTTTGGTTGGAATAAGTGGGAAAACAAAAAAAAAATTTGAAAACTTTATAGGGGGGATGCGGGAGCATGGCCCCATAGTACGATACCATTTGTTTTACTTTTTTTTTTTTTTTGATAAAGACGCATTAAGGTTTTTTGAAATTGGTGTAGAAAACGTGTTTCTTAGAAGATCCAGAATGGGGGGTTGGGTTTGCATGGTAGCGCCATGACCCCATAGTCCGATTACATTCATTTTTACAGATGTCTTATGGCATCAATCAAAGTGCACTTTTACGAGTTTCGGTTGAAAGTGGTGCAGAAATAAAAAAGTTGTTCGTAGAAGAGCTCAATTTGGGCGGTTGACTTTGTATGACAGCCCCATGACCCCATTGTCCGATTCCATTCAATTTTAGATATATTTTGTGGCATCAATTGAAATGCACTTCTATGAGGTTTGACTGAAATTGGTGCACAAATGAAAAAGTTTTTCTTAGAAAAACTCAATTTGGGGGGCTGTGTTTGTATGACAGCCCCATGACCCCACAGTCCGATTCCATCCATTCTTACATATGTTTTGTTGCATTAATAGAAACACATTGGTGTGAAATTTGGTTAAAATTGGTGCACAAATGAAAAAGTTTTTCTTATAAGAACCTTATTTGGGGAGTTAGGTTTGTATGGCAGCCCCATGACCCCATGATCCGATTTGATCCATTCTTACATACGTTTTGTGTTATTAATAGAAACAAATTCGTGTGAAATTGGTGCACACATGAATAAGTTTTTCTTAGAAAAACCAAATTGGGGGGGTTAGGTTTGTATGGCAGCCCCATGACCCCATGGTCCGATTTCAGCGATTCAAACATACAAACTGAGTGCAATAAAAAGAAGCATGTGTGCAAAATTTCAGCTCGATAGCTTTTAAACTGGCCGAGTAAAACGCGTAGCAACAGACGGACAGACGGACAGACAGACAGACGGACATCGCCCAATCGACTCAGCTCGTCATGCTGATCATATATATGCATATTTTATATGGTCGGAGATACTTCCTTCAATGCGTTACAAACTTCATGACAAAGTTAATATACCCTTTACTCTACGAGTGAAGGGTATAAAAATAGAACAGAATTTTCGTGTTCGTTTTAGCGATTTCTTTGAACGCAATAAAATTAATTTAAATTATCCTAATCAATTTATTTAACCCTAAAACCATCATAATACTCTTACACTCGGCATCACAAAAATCGGGCACTCGCCACTTTCGAACTCAAATTCAATTTTCTCAAAAAGTATGAAGCTTACAACTATGAAAGTTATATCTACAGAAAGTGTATTTAATGGCAATTCAAATGACTATGATTTTTATCTGAAGTACCGTTAACTCACGCAACAAACACAATGCCTGTTTTGGTTAGAGTTCGCGCTTACCGTGTGGCCCGGTTTCATTGAAGCTCAGTGTATTTGAATTTTTCGGGGAGTAGCAAGCATGGATTTTTCAACAATATTCTATGAAATGATTGAAACCGCCTTTTACCAGAACAAAAACTGCACAACTGGCTCAATGTTGCAAAAGATCAATTGACACTTTGACACATTGCTTCGCGCGTACGCAAAGGAAGACTTTTAATAGAATTTTCTCGTTTCTCAGTGATCAGACTGGTCCTCCGAAAATTAAAATTAAATTAAAATTATAGGATCTCAAAATTACTGTAAACCAAGAGACGTCAACCGCTTTTCTTGATATAAAACGTCAAGGTTGGGAGCAAAAAAAAAAAAGCGACACGGTACTGGTTTATTAGAGTACGATTCGTTTTCGTTATGGGAGAGCAGCTTTTTCGCTCTAAACAAGACATAGAATTTAGCCAAGACTGCTGCATTTATCTGTAAACGTTCTTCTATTCAAGATAAAAATTTGTGTGGATCACCCCTTCCGAGTCCCCAAAAATGAAACAAAGGGTTGTTGGCCCATAAGATGAGCTGTGCACGATGTTTCCCACATGTTCATATGATCACATGATATACCCTTCACCTCTCCTATTTGACTTGATCCCATTGATTGATCGGCTACCACGAGGTCATGGTCATTTTCTAATTTGGGCGGATCTGGGAACTCGATCATCCAGAATCTGATCATGGAAAACTTGGAAGGAGGGTTGGCGGCGAAAGCTTCGGAAACCTAACGGAAAATGATAGACGCAACATATTTCCCAAAAAACACTTAGGAGTAGTGTTTACGCCATAAACTTTGTATGGAACCTAAAGCGGACGGGGTAGTTTTAGAGGAGGTAGAGGGACGCGGAACATTTTGTAAGATCACGGAAATGCATACAATATGTTTCTTTGCGATGCCTAAAACTAGTGTTTGAAGGCTTCATACGCTCTTTGGGACTTGAAAACACCTAGGGGTTGTTTTTAAGGGAAGGAGGGGCGCGGCAAATTGTTTGCTTTTGCCATTGAATCACGGCAAATTCGCGACAT
This sequence comes from Microchrysa polita, assembly GCA_949715475.1. Taxonomy (NCBI): domain Eukaryota; kingdom Metazoa; phylum Arthropoda; class Insecta; order Diptera; family Stratiomyidae; genus Microchrysa; species Microchrysa polita. The sequence goes on along the minus strand of OX454421.1, from coordinate 65,163,089 downwards.
TTAATGCACTATAGTGATCATCGAAATTTAAAAGTGGTAGTGCTAGCAGACAGACAGACATATGAGCGTAACCAAGCAAAATGGCATAACTATGCAAAATAAACAAAAATTCAATTCAATATAATTGAAAAGCTTTCAGAAAATTGACGATAAGACTAACCTAGACAAGATGTACGTGAAACCCGCCCTATAACTAACACATATATACCATTATCAAGACAAATTCACCATTTTATCAAAACAAATTAACTATACATCAAATGAAATTACCGATTTCACGAATTAAATTAACGCTTTAACAAGTCAAATTAACGAACTCTCAAATTAAATTCACGCTTTAACAAGACAAATTAACGATTTGACAATGACAAGTGATTTGGTGAATGATTAATTTGACTTGTTGAAGCGTTAATTTCATTTGCGATATCGTTAATTTTATTTGTTAAAACGTTAATTTCATTCGATAGTTAATTTTATTTGATGTTTAGTTAATTTGTGTTGAGAAAATGGTGAATTTGTCCCGAAAATGGTATATTTTGAGTGATTTAACCCATTTTTTAATTAACATAAACTAGCATCGATTAACCGGGAAGGAAACCAACACTTTCTGTCCGGTTTGAACCGGATGGTCTAACAGCTTTTAAAAATAACCGGAAAGCCGGTACGCTGGGCGGTTTTGGACATCCCTAGTCAGAAGGTACGAAAAAAAGGACTGTAGTCTATTGCCTTATAGAATGCTTAATTAGTTGTTTTTTCTAGGATCCTCAACCCTACATTTCAAATTAACAAATTAAGACCATAGAGTTCTTATTAAAGTGGAAGTATCTAACATACGCACTTGTGCTTCCCCTAGCAACATTCTATAGCCTTGTGGCAATCGGTAATCTGCGGACATTGAAGGTTAAAGCTAAATTTAGTACTGCTTCCAAAAGATCACATTTGTTTACCCTGTGCCTGCAGTATGTACCAATAAGTCATATGCAATCTTCCGGGGGGCATTGTCAATTCGGCAATAATGTATTTTAATTAATGCACCTTTGGGCATATTGGAAGCTATCAAAAATTCTTTCATTTTCATGTATTTTGCTGTGGTATAGGTCATTTTCAACAACAAAGAAGCGCGATAAGAAAAATATATCTATATCTGCCACACGTTCAAGTATATGAATGTAAAATATAAGCCTCGGCAAATAGCAACAAACATATACTAAGTTAAAGCATTTAGAGGTGAGGTAGGTCAGATTTTTCGTTGCAAAAATATCCAAAATGTCCAAAAAGAAATGAGAAAGGCGGTCGCCCGAGAGCAAGGCGAAAGAAAGAGAAGTATCAGCTATGTGTGTAATAATAAACAACAATCTATCTAGCGAATGCAGATAAATTTATATATCAAATGAGCTGTGTAGATAGGAATACATTACAGTGGTGGAAATTGGAATAGGTTCACCCAAAAAATGTTTATTCTACGGAAATTAAAACCATGAATAGAAAAATCATTTGGTGTGAAACACAAGCATTAAATAAGTTTATTCTTATTCGTTATTAACCCTGGAATACTAACATGACCATTTAGGGCGTTATTACTAAAAACACGTAATTTTGACGTGTTCATATTTTCCTACAGTCGCTTTCCCAGTTTACATATTTTACCGAGCTTATCATCTTTCAGTGCCACAGACAAAAATTATTTGATCAAAATATGCCCTCGGAAAATGCGCTTATATTACTAACAAGACGTATAAATTACAAGGGGTGTCAAACTCAAAACCTAGCCCGGGCCAAATAATACTCTCTTCAGGTTTGGGTGGGCCGCAGGAGCAATTTTCAAAATTTTTTATTTAACCCTCGAGTAGTTTGAGCCTGAAAATTCATATATGCTTAATTTGGGGGCAAAAAAAAAACGAGAAAAACATTTTTTTAAGTTTTTGTAGGTTTTTACCTGTCAGGCGCCATTTGATTAAAACCCGCCTGGAGGCGGTCTTGCCGATTAACGTTAACAAAAACGAAGGCAATGTCACAAGTCTTCTTATGGTTTTCACGTTTTTTTTAATGTTTTCGCTTTCTTTTGATAGCTTTATAAAAATGGAATGGCGATTCCATTCGAAAATATCCGCCAATTTTATTACATTATATGCATAAAACATTAATCAATTTTTATAATATTACTCGAGGGCTTCGCCCCCTGCTCGCGAATTTTTCAACCCAGTTTGGAGACTATTTCCTACGGGAACAAAATATCAGTTCGGTTTAATGCCGCCGAGGTATCCATCATAAGTCTATAACCTTTGAAGGACGGGAAATGAAACCGCTAGTTATGGAGGCTGATAACAAACATTCCTTAAATGTTATGATGACTAGAATCAGAGTACTAGTTCATGATAATATGTTAAAATTTTATGATAAACTATCTTCTTTAGAAGGAAACTGATGTATATTTTATAGAAAAATATACTACTGCCCTTAGATATACGTACTCGTAAATAGGCAAGCAAAATGATGCTGCATTATGCCCAGCAGTAGGATTAAAAAAACCTAGCTCCTGGCTAACACAAACCCCGCTGGATCTATAAAAATAATATCTGATTTCGAACTATTGCTAAACTTTCCTTCATGTTCGGATTGTCTTTGGATAGTGCAGTGCAGTGCAGTGCATTGAAGAGTTCCATTAGTTTTAGTTACCAATAAAAATTATTTATTATTACCACTGGCGTTATCATGATCTCTCTACAGCTTTTTCCACTGAGATGGAGGAAACCCCAATAGTAATTGCTCAACTTCGGAACTATAAAAATGATTTGAGTTAAGAAAATTCATATTTTCCCACTCAAAAAAGATTAAAAAAAATACGAAAGTTGATTACAGAATATTACTTTCAAAATATGGCAGAAAGTGTGGATCTCTATAGCGGCTCCGGGATTATCCGTGAGAGCTTCCACCTGTCGAAAATGTACTTCAAGAACATTAAAAACTTAAGACAAGAAGCGAAAACGTGAAAATATGATTAATCTTCAAGTAACCGCTTTTTGTTAATTACATGATTTACACAATTTTGGGCAAATGATAAAAAATGGTAGCACCTATCATCCAGGTAGCCCAAAATAACATTGGGAAACAAAGTAGTCAGATTAAATTAATTTCAGTAGAAAGGTTGTTAAAAGAGACGAACAGTTGTTTATGGTTTTAATCAAAACTCATGCACCAAAACAGCTTAATAAGTATAAATCTAAAAATATAAAAATCTAAAAATCAGGCACTTCTGTAATTATTACACCAATTCCAAGATTTCCGTAGTGTTTAATGCTTTGCGATTTTTCCAAATAAATCTCAATTCATGTTCGGTAAAGCCAACCCTTATTAACTGCATTTCGTGACAGATCAGTTTCATGAAGAGGCTTTTGTCCTGTACAAAAAAAGAGCTGTCTTATAAGACCAAATAAACAGCAGCAAATTGTTTGTATTTGAGAAAAATTCTTAAAATAGTCTTGCATAAGCCACTGACGAGTTTTAGTAATTTTTGTAGACTTGAGTTGAACGGCTCAATTTGTTCACCTTACCAATTTCACCATTTTTGTGTTGATACACCTTGTGCTGCTTCGACATGGCCGCGGGCCGCACAGAACTGCGAGAAGGGCCGCATGTGGCCCGCGGGCCGCGAGTTTGACACGTCTGAATTACATGCTATTTTCTATTGGTATTACTATTTACACGTCAAATAGGTAGTAGCATCTAGAACATTGCTAAGCTTACCGCCATAGACCACAGATAGGATGCTGCCAATCATATGGACATACAACAACTAACTGAGGAAAGCACTGCTGCAGTGAGTAGTCAACCAGACTCGTGGAACAGCTTATACACAGTATAATGTGAGCGAACACGTCAATTTTACGTATTGTTAGTAAATTAGGGTTAAACTTACAATTAATAGTTTAATTATTAAATTATTTACAAAAAAACTAATTTTAGGGTGGAAACTAGAATAGGTTCACTAAATAAAATACATGTGCTCATGCATGACATTAAGATTAATCTTTCCTTTTAGTAACTGATTGAATCACTCCGTTTCTGAGTCAATTCGTGAATTCGATTAGGCATCGAGTAAACTAGATTTCGGAGGATATCTGGATCAATTTTTAGCCATTCGGATGAGATCGCCTTTTGCAATTCTAAAACATCAGAAAACTGACGCCCATTTGCATAAACCATTCTGACTAGTATCCTCCATAGATTCTCAATTGGGATGAGGTCAGGGCTTCTGGCCGGGGTATCGGTAAAATCGGTACTTCCTTTCTTTCAAACCATTCCTTAACCACCCTGGCAGTGTGAATGGCCGCGTTGTTTTGCTGTAAAATGAAATTTGGTCCAATATTATTTTTTTGCGGCATCAACCATCACATTTCACAGCAGATCGATGTATCGTTCAGAGCTAGGAAATTCCATTCGTTTGGCTGTATGGTTAGCCATTAGTGGGGGTTTACATAACCGTTTGGAGAATCGCAAGTGTTTCGAAATGCTCAAAATTTGTCGAATACGCCGAGTTGTCAATGGGACATTTAGATTAGCCTTTATCTGGATTGAAATTATACCATTGCTGCTCGCTTTTTGTAAAATGGCTCAAACAGTCCGATCATTGACTTTGCGATTCAGCCCATATTTATCTTTTTCCATAATTATTTCCTAAATTGATAAAATTATTAATAACATTTACGGAACGACGGATTCTCCTCATAATTTCCCGGTTACTCAGTTGAATTTCTTTGAATACGTTTATTTTCGCAATTTCTTCTGCAGATCCGTCAAAGTGGCATTGAGTAAAATGTTAATGCTCCCACCAAATTACTTTAAGAAGTAGTCCTGCACATTTAAACTTCTCCAGCATTTACACTTAAAACAAAATTACATCCAGCATTTATACCTTAAACAAAATTACATATGAGCGGCGGATTGGAGTGATATGTATTCTTTTTGCGGCAGATGAATTTTTCTTTGGCGGGGTAACTTTTACAACTTTGTGTTTTTGGTCAGATATCGTATATTTTTGCATACTTAAATAGCCACCTAATATTTTTGTTTTCGGATCCTGATGTCCCAGTTGTAACGTACATTATATAGCTTCTACTGTATGCATCTCTCTCTTATAACTTTTAACTATCATCATTGTAACCTGTATTGTAACCTGTATTATAATAATGAAGGGTCAGTCAATAAATGTCCGTAATCAAGAACAGTCGTCTTTCACTTGATGTAACACCAGTGTTCCAATTTCCTAATGTCCTTATGATCCAATGTGCAAATATCACAGTGTCCCAATGGCCTAATGTGATAATATCCCAATGGCCCAATGTCCCAATGTACCAGTGTCCCAATGTACAGATGTCCCAATATCCCAATGTCCCAATATCCCAATATCCCGATGTCCCAATCTCCCAATGTACCAGTGGTCAGTATCCCAATGTCGCAGTATACCAAGTGTCCCAAGGTCCCAATATCCAAATATCCGAATGTACCACTGTCCCAATGTCCCCATGTCCCAATTTCCCCAGTGTACCTAATGTCCCAGTATGCAAATGTCCCAAGTTCTCAATGTTCCAATGTCCTAATGTCCCAATATCTCAATGTTCCAATGTCCTAATATCGCAGTGCCCCAATGTTTCAATATCCCGGTGTCCCAATATCCCGATGTCTCTGTAGCCCAATGTCCCTATGTGCCTGTGTCCCAATGTCCGGTTGTCCTATTATCCCAAGGTGATAATGTCCTAATATCCCAGTGCCCCAATGTCCCAATATCAGGATGTCCCAATGTCACAATATCCCGATGTCTCAATGGCCCAATGTTCCTACACTGAAAAAAATGGTTTAGACTTTTTATCTAAAGTGAAGTAGTTGACTTAAATTTAGATAGTTTTACCAAAGAAATAGCTGATTTCTCTAATCTTCGCAGCTGAAAATACTATTAAATTCGTTCATTTAACCACGCAAGATTAGAAGAAAAAGTTTAGTCAATTCTTTCACAATAGTTGTTGATTGTACTATTCAAATATAAAATTTAACTACAAACAATCGTTCTTTTTTCTTCAACACAATTTAGCTATCCAACATTTAACAATTTATAGATAATGAATAGCTGTATTTACAAATGAATTAATTGTATTTGCAAATAAAGTAGATGTTTCAACTAATGACGAATAGAAAAGTTATCCATATCTTCGTAGCTGTTTCAACTACATAGAATCATAAGCTGAAAATCAACGCGAACTTTAGATAAATTCGACTATTTCTTTAGATAACCATTCTAGTTTTTTTTCTCAGTGTATGTACGAGTTTCCCAATGTCCCAATTTCCGATTGTCCTATTGTCCCAAGGTCATAATAATGTCCTAATATCCTAATATTCCAGTGCCCCCATGTCCCAGTCTCCCAGTGTCTTAATGTCCCAATGTCCCAATATCCCGATGTCCCAATGCAACAATATCCCGATGTCCCCACGTCCCAGTTTCCCCAGTGTGCCCAATGGCTTAATGTCCTAAAGTCCCAAGACCCTAATGTCCCAATTTCCTAATATCCCACTGCCCCAAGATCCTAGTCTCCCAGTGTCCCAATAACCTAATGTTCCAATGTCCCCGTGTCCCAATGTCGCAGTGTGTTTAAAAAAAATTGTCAATGCGATGAACCGAAAGACGCAATTGTTGGAAATATTTTGTTAACTTTACCTATCATTTATCATTTTACCGTTATTCCATCAATTTATCTAAATGGAAAACATTGATTCTTTAGAAGGACCACCAGAGGATCATTCATTCCAAATTTCATAAAAATCCCATCACGGGGAGAGACAGTAGAAGCAAGTCTTTCTGCAACTGTAGGCTCCAGTCTGAAATTGGGTTACTCGCTTAAGTCTGTGAGGGTGAAAATTTCACCGTTTATTGCATATATCTTACCCGTTATTATGCCGATCGAAGATTTTTTTTGGAAAGGCACTAGACCAGGATATGTGGAATATTTTGGTAAAAAAATTTTGTTGGGGATGTTGCCTGGAAGGCTGTAGCCCTGTCAAACAAAAAAGCAAGTTGTCTCCGGTAATCATAGACTTGTTCGCTTTCGTTTTTTTTCCTTTGGCGGGCGATACGCTCTCGCGTCTCTTGATAAATGCGTTTATTGGGAGCCCTTCAAGGTGAACCTATTCCAATTTCCACCACTGTACACGTAAAAAAATACATTTTTGTACGTGTTTTTGGATCGATGATTGTATATAAATGTGTGTTTGTAACAAAGCTATGCTATGAATCATTTTATATTATTCTGTCTACATGAAAAATAAGAAAATTCAAAGCAAAAATCTTCTGTGTATGTGAACACGTATTTCAGGAATAAATGTCTTACTGATGTAGATTTGGTAGAGCGAAAAAGACCAAAAAGAACTGTGCTCTGCGTTTTATTGTAAAAATTTGGACTCTGCCTTGGCTTAAATTAACTTTTGCATATAAATGTACGTGTTTTTGATTTGAATTTCGTAAAAGATTCGGTTATTGGGTCGAGTGCAGTATAGAGCAGCACAACTTTGACAGAAGTTTGACACGAGTTTAACTAAATAGAACAACGAATTTGTATGGAAATTGTTCTATTCTGCCCTGTACTTGATGTAATAAAACAGACCTAAAGTGTTCTTGTTACTATGGGGAACCGAATCTAATATTCCACAAATGTAGCCCGCAATTTTTTTTTTCTTTGCGGTTCAAGACTATTTCAATGAAATATTAAAATAATGATTAACATTTTTTTAAAATGCTTTGAATTTGGTGATGACACTGCACCATACACTTTTGAAAAAATGCCGTTGACAACACTAACAAATAAAAATAAAACACAAACTGACGAAAATTTAGTTTTCATAAAATCACCAAATCGACGTGTTATCGGAAGCTAATTTAAATGGTCTGGATTGAGAGTTTTTTTTCTTGGTCAGAAAGCACGCTTTGAAAGAGTGCACTTTTCGTCTTTGGATCTATATAGGAATCAGCGCATAACGCGCTTATATCATACCGACTATAAACGATAATGTGAAATTATAGCAAATTGACAATGCTGTCAGCAATCTAATCAATATTGCGGCGAAATCCAATATGAATAGGATTTGCTTTTTTTGCGTAATCTGCAATCATTTAAAATGAAATTATAATTTGGACAAACATTCTAATTATGTGAATGGTAATTTTGGGATACATGCATGTTTTGTTTCTGATTGTTACAGTGCCATTAGAACTAAGGTTTGTGTTCCTACAGACGACTTATGGGATCATCGCTCAGCGATCGAAGTGATACCACCGGTTTTGAGCACTATATGGGTATACAATTTTCTATACAGACATGTTGCTTTAATCCATAGTCGATACTAGGAAAGCAGAACCATTCAAAAAATATTTAAATACGGCTCGAAATTGGATGCAAAACTACGATCGCTGAGCGATGATCCCATGAGTCGTCTCTACGAACACAAACCTTTAGACGATTCGAAAAACCTAGAAATATTCCTTGATTTTCAACCTCTCTCTAAAGCTCTTTCCGGCTGCGCTTCAGACGCGACACCATTCTGTGATATTTCATATTATGAGTGAAGGCTGAGTTCACACGGTACTATTCGATAATGATTAAACGAATAAAAACATACAGACTCATATTTTACATGCAATAAAAGTAATGCTCAGGGCAGGACTGCCCTGGGAAACTGCCCGAGGTATTAAATTTTGAGGCAAACTTTTGAAAATTTCCATTAGTTCTGTGAACGGTGATGCATTTTAAAATGTAAAGGAGTAGTTGATATGTATATGTAATTAGAAAAATATTTTTTTCTCTTTAATTTATTTTAGTTACGTGTATTTGTCAATTCAGGGCACCCAATGGCACTCTCACCCTAAAATTCAAAAGTTGGGACTTCACGCAAAATTCTGCTAGAAGTATTCACTCCAAATAGCCTCCTGGTGGCGGGTAGTTCGGTAAGAATTGGAGTTGAAAGCTCGTAAGGCATTAGCTTCACATTTAACAAGGGCAGGGATCCAGCATACTTTAAAGCATTCCATTTTTATACCCTTCGCTCATAGAGTGAAAGGGTATATTAACTTTGTCATGAAGTTTGTAACGCATTGAAGGAAGCATCTCCGACCATATAAAAAGTATACATATATGATCAGCAGGACGAGATGAATCGATTGGGCGATGTCCGTCTGTTTGTCCGTCTGTTTCAGCGCGTTTTTCTCGGCCACTATAAAAGCCACGGAGCTGAAATTTTGCACACGTGCTTCTTATTGTTGCACGCTGTTTGTATGTTTGATTCACCCAAATTGGATAACTGGGTCATGGGGCTGCCATACAAACCTAGCTCCCTAATTTCAGTTCTTCTAAGAAAAACTTTTTTATTTGTGTACCAATTTCAGCCAAATTTCACACAAATGTGTTTCTATAGATAACACAATATATATGCAAGAATGGATCAAAGCGGACCATGGGGTCATGGGGCTGCCATACAAACTTAACCCCCCAAATTAGGTTCTTCTAAGAAAAACCTTTCTATTTGTGCACCAATTTCCACAAAATTACACACAAACGTGTTTCTCTTGATGACACAAAACATATCTAAGAATTGATAAAATCTGACCATGGGGTCATGGGGTGGCCATACAAACCCAACCCGTATTTTGGTTCTTCTAAGAAACATTTGTTGCACCAATTTCACAAAACCCTGAACTAATGTGTCTTTACCAAACCAACTAAAAAGTTAAAAACGAATGGAATCGTACTGTGTACCCCAATAAAATTTCCGAGTAAATATTATTATTTGCCCACTTATTTCAACCAAGCCCAAAACTTTTGTCAAGACGGAAGAAAAAGAATGAGGAGGGAGATTAAATACAAGTCATAGGTACGCCCGAAAAAAACTTTTAGCCCAAGCGAAGGGTATCCAAATTTCGGCCGCGCTCGAAATTAGCATCGGCCCCGGGGGTTGGCGAGCGAAGCGAGCAGGGGGCGAAGCCCCCTAGTTTAATTTAAAGCTTGCTATAAGGCCTAGAGGAGCGTTTAGGTATCAATTAAGGAACACCTGAACTTACATTAAATTCTGGACATGTTTTTAATTCACATGTACTTAGTTGCGAACCCCTGATTTTCGGACTAGAAGCCAGAATGAAAAAAACCGAAAATATCTTTAGTCATAATCATCCTTTGGTGAGTGCAAATCGCCTCCATGGGAGTAACTCATCTAACAACACACCAGGGTTGGCGTTTTCAAATTTCTAATCGGAACATTTTTGTCATCAAATTGTAGCATTACCTTAGGCTGAGTGTAACAAATTTTGAAAATAGTAGTTTCACATTATATGTGAGAAAGTCCGAAACGAATAGGAGCGCCACATAACGGCGCTAAGCAATTTTCAAGTTTAATTTTTGCTGTTTGATAATTTTGATAAAGACATGAACTTGACACCCATAATATTTATTTTTGAGATTTGAGTAAAGAATAAGATTCAATTTCCGGAGGCAGCAATTGCATCATTTCTCCCACGAATAGTGCAAAGTTATGGACAAAATAAAAAGTTAATTTAGAAAATAGAATAAATATGTCATGCCTTGTTCAATGACGCGCGCGGCGACCTAAGGAGGTGTATTATGCGATGAAAATAATATTATTCAAGCAGGCCCGTGCGCAGGAATCATCCAAGGGGGGGTTTAACTTATATATTCAAGTTTTTCATTGAAAAGTATATTTAAAGTTTCAAATATACAGGCTATAATAAGGTGATCAGACTCCCAAAAGCCCAATGCTGTACACAAACTAGCGGAATTCGGTTGTCAAGCAAATCCAGAGTCATATATCCAGGTTCCAGGTCCGAGGTCTATGTCGCAAACATGTTGGCTGTTTTTCTAATGCACGACAGACAGAGTCTGAGCGCGCAGAGTATTCTGAGCTACAGTTATACGGACGAGTCATAGGTTTAAATTTCACGAAATGGCGTCCATTGGCTTACCGATCGCCGCGCTTGCACCTCGCCTTATCATTCATAGCAATATCACTGCATCGCAAATTTAGGCGAATACTGAAAAGCGCAAAAGGCAAGGCGAGGTCTGGATGAAGCGAAGGGCAAGGCACAGGATTTAAGTAAACGTAAGGACGAGCCAGAGGTCTAAATTTTGCGAATTGTCATCCATTGGCTTACCGCTCGCTGGACTTACCTTGTTCCGCAACAGCACTACGTCGCGAATACTAAATAGCGAGACAGATAGAGCGAGGTTTGAGCGGAGTAAAGGACGAGGTGCAGGGTCTGAGTATATGTATGGACGAGTCAGAAATATAAAGCTTACGAATTGCCTGACATTAACTCACCGCTTGTTGAGCTCGCTTCATCCTATTTCCAAGCAGCGTTACGTATCAACTTTTTGGCGAATTGTGAAAAGGGCGACAGACAGCGAGATCTTAGTTAACAGACGAGCTATAGGATTTGAGTAAATGTATGGACGAGCCAGAGATCTAAATCCAACAAATTGCTTTCCATTAGCTCACTGCTCGCTGCGCTTGCACTTCGTCTTATCCTATTTCGCAACAGCACTGCTTCGCAAAAATATTGGCGAATTCTCTAAAGGTACGTGTTCGTAGAGACGACTCATGTGATGATCGCTCAGCGATCGCAGTTAAACCATCGGTTCTGACCACTATACGCGCATATTTTCTATACAGACATGTTATGGTCGACACATGGAAAGTAACACCATTACAAAAATATGCAAATATGGCTCGGAATTGGATGCAAAACTACGATCGCTGAGCGATCATCCCAAGAGTCGTCTCTACGAACACGTACCTTAATGCGAGACTGACAGTGTCAGATCAGAGCTGAGCGAGGGGTGACTCACCGAATTATAGTAATCCAAATACCAAAGGACGAGCGTGAGGTATAAATTTAGATAAGATTGGTGGCAATATTTGACGAGGAGAATAAGGATTTCTTCATAGTTACGATAGGGATGCCATGTCGTTCCCCTCGGCTTTTACCTACCTTTTTTTTTATTATAGAGGTGGGGAATCTTCTTAGATACTGTGTGCGTCGTTACGATCGGAGACAGTTATGTCGGATTTTTACCGACTAAACCTAAACACCTCTTCCATCACCGTTACACCCCGTGGGGACGGTACTGGCTACTCAGCCATCAGCGCGGCTTGCAGACTTACGTCTGCGCTCCTCTGTCTGCAGCTCCATATGGACTGCACAAACTGCCCTGCTCACTGCATTCCAGTTGCGTAGTGACTGCAGCATGAGAGCCACTATATTAGACGGCCTTATGTTGTCTCCCACTGCCGCCTCCAGTTCAATGCGGATGTCACCGAATCGGGGACACTCAAAAACTACGTGCCTCGCATCTTCCGCGACTCCCGTGCACCTTGGACACTCTGGCGAGTCGTCCAGCTTGAAGCGATGCAGGTATTGCCTATATCCTCCGTGACCCGTTAAAAACTGCGTCAAATAAAAATTTACCTCGCCGTGCTTTCGACTTACCCACGCATTAATGTCTCGGATGAGGGTGTGTGTCCATCGGCCAGTTAGGGCCTCATCCCATCGGACTTGCCACCTCCTCATCGACTCAGTTCGTTCTATCTCACTCTCCCTGTGCGGCCCTTCCGGAGTTACGCCATGACGACCGCTATAGAGTCTGCCTATTTCATCTACCAGGATTTTCAAAGGCATCATCCCAGCTACGACATAGGCGGCTTCATGTGATGTAGTTCGATACGCACAACACACCCTCAAAGCACACCTACGATAGAAAGCGTTTAAGGGTTTTGAGTTGCAGGCGAATTGTAGTGCTCCAGCCGAAACGGGCGAGGCATATAAGATAACGGATGTTACCACTCTCGACAACAATAGTCTCCTACTCGTTTTTGGGCCATCTATGTTTGGCATCATTCTACCAAGAGCCGCTGTGGCGGTTGCCGCCTTATCGCATACGTACTTCAAGTGCTCTCCAAAACTTAGCCTAGAGTCGATCATAACCCCCAAGTACTTAACGGCATGCTTAGAGGATATAACACACTCTCCAACTCTGATTTTGAGTGATTTACCCTAACTCCTAGTGGAGCATGGTTGCGTTGACGAATGAAATTTGGGAAAAAAACTACCTAAAACCCATGCTGAGTCATTTCTTTAGTATGCATTTTCCTATAGAGGTTGATAAAGGAATCGGAATAGAGTACAATGGCTGATTTTTTCATCTTAAAATCTCATCTTTTGACGGATGTAACCTCTAAACCTTGGCAGCTAGAGCCTTGAAATGTTGCAATCAATCTACACATGCCGCGCGGTTACATTTATCTTTGAATTACAATACGTTCGGTATAAGGAAAATACCGCTTTTCGGATTGCATACCAACACTTATGAGTTTTTACCACGAATGTGCTTGAACTATCCGGAACTGGATGGTGTCTAGCGGCGAGAGAAAATTCTATTGGCAAGGTATAAATTAACAACGCCAGTTTACATTTTTATGAAGTTAAATGTTTGCCTTATGAGAACAATAGTAGTTAATAAGAAATTCTGGCAACATTTACCAATGGGGGGGGTTTCAACCCCCAAAACCCCCCCCCCCCCCTGCGCACGGGCCTGTTCAAGAAGTTTCTCTGCTGATGTAATGTAAGCCAAACCAAACATCTTCACAAAACTTCTGTGTTGTAATAGCTGAAGGGGCAGACCAGTTCTTTAGCTTGTGGGAAATGGGACGCTTCCTTCTACTCTTCGTTTTGTTTCTTTCAAACCACATGCAAATCAATTTGAATGAAACTGTAACTTCGACACACACGGTCGATCCATGGATTACAATCTATGGATTCACCATTGCAATCCATGGATTCATCAGAGCAATCCATAAAATGGATTTTCCTTCTGTCATATGGGCTAAAATGGATTGCAATCCATGGACTGACCGTGTGTGCGCGGCCTCAGAGGCATCGATTTTTCTCTCGTAACTACCTTCCCTCCTAAATGGTTTCTTTCAGTGTAAAATGAAATTTGGTGCCCGTATGGCGTATGTAGGTTTCGTTTCAACTTTTTACCCGCTACGAATGTCAAATATGTGCGAGGAAACATCATTGGCTAACGTAGATTGTTCGTTGGCAGAAGCTGGACTATTTCGAATCTGCGTCAAGATAGATGTTGTTCAGTTTTTTTCAACTGAACGATTCGAGGACTTGGCACAATTTAGGTGATTTAATTAAATAAACACTGATCTTGAATCAATGAAGAAACAGCAAAAGAAAAACAAATACGATTGGCAATCATGCACAAATCTTAAATATTTAAAATTAATTTTAATAATAGGTATCTCTTTTTCATGAAAAACATTAAAATATAGTTAATACTCTAAAATTGGTCGGGATGTCAGATTGAAAGTAACAAAATGCCCCAATTATTGTAATATAAGTGGCTGCCGCTTGCAAAAAAAATTATTGACAATATATAAAAATCAGCAAGATGTAGAACTTTAGGCGGCAAACAGGTAAATGACATGACGAAATTTGTCAAAATCCCCCGAAACCAGGCACCAGGTTGATTGTACTATAAACAACGTAAATCGCGGCAACTTATCAAAAATATAAAATGTTCGTATTACCTACGCTACATTTTGCCATGTGTATGCGAATACTACGTCCAAGCCTGAGTGGTTGAGGGCTACTGCCCATGGGCACCATAAACTCTAAATCCGGCCCTGGTGATGCTTCAAACCATTTTAGAATCGATTAAAAATGTGTTAAGAATACATACAATAATTTTTTTTCTTCCACACACACATGGTACGGGTGCAATTAAAAGATTTATTATTATAATACCTCAGCGATTAACTCAGTCGGAGACAAATTCAAATGTGGGCGAGAAAACAGTATTCAATAATGACAATCCTCATATCAAATTGGCTGTGTTGCCTTCTTGGCGTACATTTGTAATTTGTACGGACTAGTGGCAAAACGCAAATTTATTTATTAATTAATGATTGTCTGCAAGCAAAATTATTTATCGTTTGAAGTTTCAACCTTTTAAGTTTTCCAAACAAGGATAAAAGAACAGTTTTTCTAAAATCGGCAGCTTTCACAAAAATACTAAAAAAAAATGTATTATTTAATAAGGGCAACCCACACAGAAAAGGGACAGGGACGACCACTATAGCATGAAATGTATAGCATTTCCACAGATAAAATGAAAAATAGAATGCAGCAAAAAAGAATAAGAAATCATGAATAAGGAGTTTCGATCCTTTAGTAAACAAAAATAATTGTTGATTTGGAAAATTGCTGGAAACAGCCTCGCCAGTGAAAGCAAGCGAAAGGGTCGAGCTATACGTCCCCAATGGACTATTGTAGCTCCTGATGATTATACGACCATTGGGTGACGAAACCTGAATGCTAGACTTTTATGGTGATAATTTTGAAAGGTTACCACATGTAGCACATAAATATTGCTATGACAATAGTTTCCGCATTCATTCTAAGGGCGCGTATACACATGCAGTGCGACGCCGAGCTTTTCTGGGCCGAGCGATGCGATGCGTGTACACTCAATGCGATGTCGGGCCAGGCGATGCGATGCGATTTGTTGCGAGACGATGCGATTTGTTTCCATAGCAAGAAAACCCGTTTTTTTTTTCGTGCGGTATGCCGCAATCGCGGCATGATATCAGATCGGCATCATCGTGACATGGCGCTTCGAATGTACTACTATTTAAACGGTAAATATGATGTCGCTTTTTAATATCCCATCATAGAATCCCATTCTTTCCTAAATCGCTCGCGGGATATTGAAAAGCGGTATTTTGAATTAGCGGTTTATTGAATTAGCGGTTTATTGAAATGGCGGGATTTTAAGTTGTCAATTAAGCGGGATTTCAAACTGGCGGGATATTGAAATGGCGGAATAATGAATGTCAGGATTTTGTAAAACGGGAATATTATGGACGTATCCAACCCTTACTAACTTAGATGATGAGATGATTACATGAATCGGCGTACATACATATGTGTCGATAATAAATGAATAGATTTTTACTCGTCCAATCGGTGTGGCAGGAAACCACTAAAAGAATTGTGGGTAGCTGATTCCAAATTTGATTTGAGGTCAAAACCAGGGAACAAAATTTGGGATGGCTCTCCCCAGAATGGAACCCCTGTTTTCTCGGGGAAATGCTCGTCCAAACAGCGTGGCAGAAACACCAACATAATTTTGGGCCACTTATTTTAATATTGCCGTTGAAAAAAAGAAAAAAAAAAACACCCTGAAATACTACCATTGTTGTCTCGTGGAAATGACCCATTCATAGATTTGTATAACAACAATAACTCTTATCAAATCCGAATGCCTCCCCTTTTTTGCGGATACACGTATGCTACGAACTGGGTTGGACAGCACTGTAAATTTCCACAAAGGCTATTTAGTAGACCAATCCATTATTAAAATACCTACGAATATCCATTCATTTAATATCTTATCTACAAATCTGTAACACTATACATGAACATCCGACAGGGTAATGGAAGCTGATCTGAACACAAATCATGCCTCTCATGTCGATATCTCCCTATCAGCTTCAAACAGCGCCAAACAGTAAGCACCCAACTTCTCCATTTATGTACACACTCACACATACAATACACCATACCACTACGAAGCCCATTCACACACAAATCATATTCCCAATGTCGCTGGTAGACGATTTCATCGGCGGCAGCTGCTGAAAAAGCACGCTTTTTAGTCATGGAAATATTCCTTATCGCACAAGATTTGTTGTGTGGCTATTAGTACCACAGAAAAACAATATTTTTTACAATATAACACAACAATTTTTATTGAACCGAATAGTTCGACAACTTTACATCCACTCCTTAATCCTAATCATCAATGGTTACCTGTCACCTTGGTGCAGCCAAGTATCATCCGATGTACTTCTAAGAATACTTTACAAAGTGCCTTTTGTTTATATTAATTTCAAGTGTTGCAATAATAAATCTTCTTTCTGTGTGTTCCACTTGAAAGAAGATCTATTCTAAACGCACACATTGCGGTTGGGCTCAAATGACCATTTCGAAGATCACCCAACACGTACTTTTATTATTAACACATGTGGCACATTGATCCGAGCCAAAAGTGAAAGGTTTCGAGGAGATAGTTTCAAGGATCCGTAATTATCAATTAGGATGATATGTGACTCACAACCCGACACGTCTCATCGCAAGTAGTCTGAATGGTACAGGCAGGTTCGACTGGTTCCCATTTAAATGCTAAGATTTTTGTTCCTACGATGGAAAGCTCTCGCTTCTTATCGCAACGCATCGCATCGCCCACAATGTGAAAGGAGTGTAAAGAATTTGATAACCAGCTGAGGGAAAGCCCATTAGCGGAGGGTCGGAGGGGGGGCTAGGGGTTGACGAGCGTAGCGAGTAGGGGGCGAAGCCCCCTAGTATTGCAAAAAAAAATTAGCGAGGCCCCACGTACGCTTGTTAGGGAAAGTGTTGCACAGTCGAAGCGAATAAAGCGTGACTCGATGCTCCAGATTAAAAAAAAGGACTTGGCGCCTTTATCTCGACAGAACTCAGTTTGTCCATTATTTGAATCTTCTTATTTTCGAATTCCGATTCGAATTTGCGATTTTTATTTACATACTGCTTTTTTTAGGTAAATCGTGGCCATGAATCCTGGCAGACAGTCATTTAGGTATCCAAAGTTTCAAAACCTAAAACAACTTTTCTTCAAATTCTCGATTGATTCCAAATAAATTTTCAATTCAAATCAGAGTCAATCAAATTCATCAGACCTAGGACAATATAATTTTCATTATTTATTTGTATTTGTCATATATTCATTATCTCGAGACTCGAGGCGCGCTGGTGCTGTTGTAAGCCTTCGGGGAATGACGCAGTTTTCTTCTGATTTGCATCGCAGATATGCAATGCATATGCAAGCTGTTGTTATTTAAGATTTTTGTGTTGTTATTAAATTTATATTTGTCTTTTTTAGTACTTTTTCGCTGATTTTATTGACGCTACAACGAGCTGCGTTGTAATTTACGACATTCCTTTTTTTTTTGTTATAATAATAAACTCCTCAGCATCTTTCCGAACGGGCGTATAAATAATAAAGAACCGAATGTCAATATGGAGGAGATGGCGAGAAGGTACATCCTGTAAACGAGGGACTTAATCCATCTATTGTGTAAACAGACCAGCCAGCTTCTGGAGACATAAAAACAACGTTTTCATGGCGACATGGACGACGACGGTGTCGCCTTTTCGGATTCCGAATAAACAAATATTTACCCGTAGTACACTGTACATAATATACAAAAAAAACAATAACACACTTTCGCGAGTCGTATGTGAATCGTCTTATAATGCGATGTGGAACCATGGCCATGGAGCCTCCCAAAATAATTGACCTTGGCCACGAAATTTTTCGCGCAAAGTGTTTGCATGTCAGCCAGCTGTATGCCTAAAGCAAGCCTCGTGATATGGAGATGAATTTGGGCTTTTCTCGCGGGGTGGATTGGCTAGATGGCGAGGCGAAGACTATACTGGACTGTGTTAGCTTCAAAACTTTTCTGTATATAGATTCCAAATGTTGTTGGCTGGCTGGCTGCTGTTTAGTTTAGACCTAGCGTGGCTGATTGTTGCGTGTGCACGAAATATCCGCCAAATATTCCGTGGAAGAGTCCAGATTAGCCGGCGGGGGGGAGGGGGATGACGCGCAACGATTGTATGGTAAATAACATTTGTAAAGTCTGCAACTTAATTTATGTGTAATTTTCTTTTTATTTTTCCTAACAAAACAAAAAGTATGAATTTGTGTTTAAACAGTATATGGAGTCGGTAGTCGGAATAAAGAGGGAAAAAAGCAGCCGATTTTTATCTTTGTGTCGTGTCGGATTCAATTTTGTCATATAGACCTTGCGGGCCAATGATGAATGTGTCGGTGTTTTGGGGTATAGTTATCTGACATGCAAACTCTTTTTTTTTTAATATAGTATTTTGGTTATGGTATATTTTCCGCTGAGTTCTTAGGCAAGAGGAATTAAAGGTTTCAAACATTTTTTGGAACATTACGCTATCAGCTCTCGAATGAAGAATTTTCTTTGTCTACTTATCAACACAAGCGCCACTTACCTACTGTACCATCCGCAATATAGCGGAAAATATCTCCTGAGAACGGATAGCAAAACGTTCTCCTGAGAACGGATAGCAAAACGAGCCTGATATTCCACAAAAGTGGGCCGAGAACAGATCCCTGTGGAATCCCTGCAGTTTGCATGTATTTCCTTGTTTTGCACCCCGTGTCCAGTGTCGTAACTTAAAACGCGGCGAGGTATTCGGGCATGAAAGTACACCTAGTTCGTGAAATCGAACGCGTTATAACGTCTACCGCTATTATAGCCCAATATGTCGCTAATGTGACTATATCGTCGTGATGGCGTCTATCGAAAACCGCGCACGTCTACAACCATATAAACGCCCTGATAGGCGCCCTTATTCTTCCACAATCTCTGACAATCGGTTATATGGTTCGTTCAAACATTTTTTCCGTAGTGCCAAGCAGGCAGATTAGGCGGTAAGAATCAGGCTCACTGGCCGATTTGTTTCAGTTTTTGGCTTGTTCTGCTATCCGTTCTCATAGGGAGAACTTATGTGTTTCCGATATTTTCCGCTATATGACCGCTATATGGAGGATGGTCAAATAAGTGTCGCTAGTCTCGATAAGGAGAACAACAAAATTCTTCTTGTGAGAGCTGATAGCGGAATGTTCCAAAGTCCGTACAGAGCAATTGGAAGCAGGCGAATTTCCTGTTGCTAATGTCAAGCTTTAGATCTCTACAGACGGTCCTATTAGTCTAGGAGATGGTTAACACTTTTATTTACTGGAAAGGTAAATGGTTGACGATACTCTTAATCGATAGTCCGTTTGGTTGTAAAAAATAAATTGCAAGTCTTGCTGTCCAAATCGGTTGGGTTTTTAAGATTTTTTGACGTTAAGGTGTCAGATTTATGGGTTCCATTTAACCGAAAGCTAAATGGCTGAATTTTTTATTAAGTCTCAAGCAGGACTTTATGAGTTAAAATCCACATAGCAAGACGAGCCAGGTGGTTGCGTTTTCAAAACAGACGCGTTCAAACATGTAAATTTTTTAAGTTCAATTTAACTGAAAGCTAAATGGATGAAGCTTTTTGAAAAAGTCTAAATTAGACGAACTATCGATTAAGAGTATCGTCAACCATTTAGCTTTCAAGTAAATAAAAGTGTTAACCATCTCCCTGTCTATATAGGTGTGCAACAAATAACAATGCGGAGTTATTGTTGTTGTAGTAGTAGCGATTCAAGAGACTTTTGGGGATTTTGGCAGCTCCTGGCTGTAACAACGAGTAGCTCCGGGACGAATTGTATCAAAGAACCGGATGTCGTAGGAGCATTTTTTATAGACAACAGAACACCCACGGTCACAGTGGGATTCGAACCCACGCTCCGGAAACTCAGTGATAGGGTGTAATTTCTACCACTGAATCACCGAATGCCCACGGTGTTATTCATATCGCACGTTCACAAGGCTGCCGAGCTTTACGGCAATTGCAACGCGTGCCCACGATCTCACGCAAGTTGGAAAGTCCGCTGATCCGTAATTAAGCCTACATGCGACAGGGTTTCTTTTAACAATGCTTCATCGAAACGCCCCGTTGACGACCCTACGATAGGGGTTTTTGTCATAAAGCTTGAGGCGGTCTATCTGCTATCGAGAATAAAGTTTCCTGGTGAGCAATGCGTATAATGTTCGCTAATTTGCCACTTCGTAGTTGGAACCAGATGGTGGTCTGGTTGGTGTAGTGGTAAGTGCGCTCAGCTTCGAAGTACAGGGTCATGGATTCCAGTCCCACCGTTAGCGGATTCACCTTATGATTTTTTTCGAACTCACATCTATGCCGCCGATATAAAAAACCATTTTTTTGCCCACTACCATTACTTGTTGGCTAGGTCTGTAGGCAAGCCTATGATTGCTGTTTGTGTGCCACGGCCTCAAGTGTAAGGTTCACCTCCAACGTTATGAATTCCTCGATATCGAGCACATCTATCCTCGTTTCCTGCCCCAGTGCCTTTATATTCACTGGATTGCCTTTTATTCATATACCGAATCGCCACCGAGAGAAATGCCAATATCTCTTTCGACGTTCGACGCTCGTCCAGGTATTTTGATTTTGGTCACCTACATACGAGTCAGATGCTGCTTCTTTCAAATAGGTTTTCGGTTGTGTTAGTTTTTTCGATCTTGACCATTGGATTTCCACAAGTAGCTAGGGAAATAAAGGTTCACTACGTCAGTGTCCCGAATGGTGTATGAAGCTTGTACCGAAGGGCGCCAGATATCCGGCTACTCCCTAAGTTATATTCATTTCCATCCCTGGACATTTTCCCCCGATGGGCACGGGTCGCATAATACCTGGGTGGCTTAGACTTGAATTTCTGAGTAGCTTCATATACATATACGTGAACGGGGGAAGGAGGTGAAATGCGATATCCGTTCGTGCATATTTTATCAAATGTGCAGGACCCGAGCATTTCTCATGCCCGACTAAGGTTTTCCTATAGTATTCAATTCACGGAGACTAGAATATTATTTCCGTATAAGGAAAAACTATGAAGCTATAGGTAGTTTTCGCAGTCCCCTTCATTCGTCTTCAACGGCAAGTCATTCCATCCCAGACCCCATTATTGACGTTAAGTACACTCTATCGGCCAGAACCAACTCATCAAGTTCGCCTTGTCTGCAAGAGCGTAGTTTCACAAATTCATTAGTCAAAATTGACTTCGACACTCGACCGAGAAAGAAAACAAACAACCAACACATTTCCTTGACATTGAAAAAGCACAAAACCCGCCCAGACCATTGTTATGATTATTTTGGACCGTCTGCACCTTGTCTAGAGATCAATAATAGAATTCCGCGTCAATAAGTTCGTGTCATGCTCAATCCGCTCCACATCATTAAAATAATACATTTTTCAAGTGCATGTACACACAATTCGTCCACGGTTGTTGTCGCCGTCGTTTTGTGTTATTTGCAGAGCGCAGTCACAGCACAGCGGCACTCTGAGGTCATGAAACAGACACAGAAAAATGCTCCGTCAAAAAACCACCAAAAATTCGGCATTGCCGTACAATTTATCCAACACGCCTGACTCGCGGATGCCGCGCCAGACAGAAAAGAAAAAATAGAAAATTTGCTCTTTTAATAGATGCCGAAAAAAGTCTAATGGCTAAAATATAAATCTTTTGCAAAAATCTTCATCAATAGATCATTCAATCATTCACTCGCAGTTAAGTGTAATGCTATTGGAATTTTTGAACGAAAAATATTGGTCATAGACTAATAGATCAAAACGAAGACTCAGAACGGGAGAGAAGTGGTGAAGATTTCTTAAGATCGAACCTACTATGTACGCTGCATGGTTAGATCTGCACAAGACGATAATTATTTTTATTTTTCTTAGAAAATATTGGAATCAAATGTGTATAGCTCGTAGCTCTTGTAGCTATAAATTTTTTCTTCGCCTGCGGGACTATGAATTGAACAATCGACTATAACACTAATCCATGCCTTAAAATGGAATGAATTTGAAGAGGAAGAGGATCATCTCGAAGCCATATGTAGAAGAGATGCTGAGTTGCGTTCTATTCTATTATATGTCTGTGCAATCGACGAAAATAAGAATATCTGCACATTATGAAAAATACATTTGAAATAAAAAGCGAAAAATATTATAATGACGTCTGCATTTCGGGTTCTATATAGACAAGAAACCAGTCGGATGACTGTGATAATGATTTTTCATTTTATTGGTAAGTTGAAGTGAATCGATTGGATATCTGTAATCCTTTCTAGTGCATAATGGTGGAGGATTTTAGTATAAAAATGTGAATAGGTAATTATTTCATTTTTTAGAATATTAAAGAGCATTCACGCACTCCACGATTTCAAACTGCATGTCCTGAAGACGAAAGAATCTACACAAAATTACCTTTGTAATGATATATAACTCCCTGAATAGACCGGGGGCCTTAAGGGCCCTCCTGGATCATAGTTGCAATCCAGGAAACTAAATGGCTCAAAAGCGAGATTAACGACCTCAATTCGCACACTATTTTTACGAGTGGTAAAGAGGAGGGCAACAAGGAGTTTGGAGTAGCTTTCATCGTGAGTAAGCAGCTCAAGGACAACGTTATCGGCTTCAAACCCATAAATGAAAGGCTATGTGCGATCCGCATTAAGACCCGTTTCGCCAATCTCTGGCTCATTAATGCGCATGCCCCTACAGAAGTAAAAGAAGACGCGATTAAGGACGAGTTCTACAACGACCTAGAAACACTCTTCGACTCACTTCCATCAAACGACGTCAAGCTGCTGCTAGGAGACTTTAACGCCAAAGTCGGAAATGAAAGCTGGCATAGGGGAACTACTGGAGGTCATAGCCTCCACGACGAAAACAACAACAACGGTCAGCGACTTATCGACTTCGCGAGCGGCAGAAACCTGGTAATAAGTTCTACATGCTTCCCTCATCGACGAATCCATAAGCAGACCTGGAAGTCTCCAGATGAATACACCGTGATCTCTTCGGTGTACCTAACGAGAATCAACCCTGCCAAGATCTTCGAGGTAGACAATTTGATTGATGATGCCACGGCGGCAGCGTATACTACAGCACTAGAGGAAAAACTGTCGCCCATGCTTGATGACATCAACAAATTAAGGCATCCATGAGTTCTGGGAGGAGCTCAAAGACAGCATCAAGGGGGTCGCAGAAGAGGTCGTGGGCTATAAAGGCCGGCGCAGACGAGCAGACTGGTTCGACAAAGAATGCAGGGCCTCGATTGAGGCGAAAAATGAAGCCTATCGCCAATACACACAACGTGCATCCCGAGCCAAGAAAGAAAAATACAACGAACTTCGGCGAGTATCTAATAGGATAATTAGACGTAAGAAACGCAAACATTTTGACGAGCAGTTACAGCAAATAAACCAAAGATTAGCCAGTAAGAACATTAGACAGGCGTACAAACTTATAAATAATGTTAAGAACGGATATCAACCCAGGACAAGCCTATGTAAGGACAAGGATGGTAACATCATCAGCGACATCGAAAGCGTCAACAAACGATGGGCCTCGCATTTTGAAGAGCTCCTCAATGCACCATCAACATCCCCCGCGGAGCCAGCGCTTGAGCAGTTAGCCGAATCAGGCCCTCCCGTTCTACCCCCAACAGTAGAGGAGGTGATTCTTGCCATACAGTCGCTTCAAAATAAATGCTGAAGCATGGTGGAACGTGCCTGACCAACGCTATACATGTGCTACTGCTGAAAATATGGAACGACGAGGAAATCCCCGAAGATTGGCGCAAAAGCATAATCTGCCCAATCCACAAAAAGGGTGACAAGCTGAAGTGTGAGAATTACAGGGGCATATCATTAGTTTGTACGGCCTATAAGATATTATCTAAAATTCTTGAAAAGAGAATTAATCCGTACGCAGAACGAATCATTGGCGAGTATCAAGGCGGCTTCAGACCTGGTCGCTCAACGACCGATCAGCTTTTCACAGTGAAGCTACTACTCCAAAAGTGCTGGGAATATAACATCGACGTATACCAAATCTTTGTCGACTTCAAGCAGGCATACGACAGTATCGATCGTCATCGTCAAACGTCAGATTCAGTGATAGCTGTCATATTTCATAGTTGCATAAAATTATTGAATTTATTACTTATATTAATTCATAATAATAGTAATTTTGGTGTGAATAGTGAGCTGATTTGTTCATAAACACGAGCATTTAAAAGTTACACTCCCATCATTGGAACATTTTACAAAGTGAAATTTCCACGATTTGGCGCGTGAACATAACCTACTGGCACCCGCTCTCCATCATGCCCACCTTTAGTTTGAATACCTGCTCCTCCTGTAGCAAAGATTTTGAACCTGGTGACGAGTTATTCGCATGTGATAGGTGCAAGCTGCCACAACATTCCACCTGTGCCGATCTTAGCAGAGCAGCCGCTAAATCATTGAAATCCGCCAAGAAAACGAATTTGTTTGTCTGCAGCCTTTGTTCACACAGGGACAACCAAATTGACACACTAGTGGCCTTAGTCAATAGTTTGAAGGATGATATAATTGCCCTCAGAAGTGAGATTTCAATCCTAAAATCTCAATCTGCACCACCGACCATCGAGGATGTTATCTCTGAAATCGAGGAGCGAAAGATGAGATCAACAAACATTATTATCCGCAAACTTAACGAAACATCACCTGAAACGGATTCCTCCGAAGCCTTGGAAATTGTCAACAAAATAATATATCCGCAAGTCCTAGTATCGTCCGATATCAAAGTCGCCCGTCTAGGTAAGCCAAAACCTAACATTATTCGTCATATGAAGGTTATGTTGCCGAATCCAGAATTAGTGCTACGACTCTTGAGGAACAAAAAGAACTGCTCAGAATATCTAAAAACCAAAGGAATCGGAATAATGGATGATCAAACTGTTTATCAACGTAATTACATGCAAAAGCTACGCGAAGAATTGGATGAGATTAAGAAAACCGAGCCACATGCAACGATTAAATACGTATATGGAACACCAAAAATCATTCGTCAATCCACAAAAAACTGATCAATAATAATTTACACATTTACTATCAAAATACGCGAGGCTTATCGGGAAAAATCAATAGTTTACGGCAAAATTTACTACTCAACCACTTCGACGTTGTGATTTTCACAGAAACATGGCTTACTTGTAATCACACATCTTCAGAGCTTGGATTTAAGAATTATATTGTCTACCGTCACGACCGCAACAGTAAGACGTCAAATAAAACGAAAGGCGGTGGGGTTCTTATAGCTGTCAACAACAGACTACAATCAAATATCGTGAAGAAAGTCTCTTCACACACTGACGTTGAACAGTTGTTCGTATCAGTCAGAACATCGAAAAGCCAGTTCATTATCTCAACTGTCTACTTGCCTCCCGATGTGTCTCCAGACATTTACGATCATCATGCCTGCGATGTTACCAACTGTTATAATGCATTTCCTAATGCAACTTTTATTGTGACTGGTGACTACAATTTGCCTGCCGTGAAGTGGGATAAGCAAGAATGGATAAGTAATTCAAATTGTCAAAAAACTCATAGTATAGTAGAATCATTCTCCTTTTTGAACTTTTTTCAACACAATTCTGTCGTTAATACTTACGATAAAAAATTAGATTTAATATTTTCAAACAGCGATAATAATATTCAAATAACAAAAGATAACTCTCCATTAGTTTCCGTTGATGCTTTTCATCCTCCATTGAACGTCATCATCAAATCAAATGAACTTGTACACGATAATACCATATCAATACAAGTACTTAACTTCCGTAAAGCTAACTACAATCTACTAAATTTTGAATTAGATGCTATTAACTGGTATAATGAATTGAATGATCTCTCCACGGAGGATGCAGTCAATCGGTTCTATGTAATATTAAATAGTATAATTGATCACCATGTACCTAAATCTTACATTAATAACAAACATTATCCAACCTGGTACTCAAGTGAATTAAAACAGCTTATACAAGAAAAGAAGTGTGCTCATAAATACTATAAGATATCTGGATCCGCTTGTGATTACAACATATTCTCTAAACTTAGATCTGAATGCAAGGCTCAGTTAAAGGTCGACTACAAAAATTATTTGTTACGAATAGAAGCTTCAATACCTCAAAATTGCAAAAATTTTTGGAATTACATTAAGTCTTTTAAAGCTGATAATTCACTTCCTTCCACGATGCATCTAGATGGCTTATATACTTCAGACAAACTTTCAATTGCAAATATGTTCGCCTCGTTTTTTTCTAACGTTTATGATTCCTCTAAAAACGATTATGAGCCTCCAGAATCTTCTAGTAATTTAAACTTATCTCAATTTTCGATATCATACGACTCTCTTATCCATAAACTCAACACTATTGACTCAAGTAAGAGCGCTGGCCCGGACGGTATCCCTCCGATCCTAGTAAAAAATTGTGCGATGACCCTGGCATCCCCACTTCTACACATTTTCAACAAATCTTTGTATAGTGGTTGTTTCCCTACAATATGGAAATCAAGCTTTGTAGTTCCAATATTCAAATCTGGTTGTAAATCAGATATAAGAAATTATCGCCCCATCTGTATACTCTCTGTGATTCCAAAAATTTTAGAGAGTCTGCTAACTGACTTCATTACGCCATTATTAAGACCGATTATCACACCACGCCAGCATGGCTTTTGCAAAAATAGATCTACTACCACTAATTTAGTGGAATACCATAATTACATTATCAAATCGTTTGCTCGTTCCAATCAAGTTCATTCCATTTATACTGACTTCAGTAAAGCATTCGATCGTATTAATCATAGCTTACTTGAGAGAAAACTTCGTATAATTGGATTCAGTGGAGCAATTTTAAAGTGGGTATGTGACTACATCCGTAATCGTTCATTAATAGTCAAAGCTTATGATCAACATTCTCAGGAATTTGTTCCAACATCTGGTGTCCCCCAGGGATCTCACCTTGGGCCCATCTTATTCTTAATTTTCATCAATGACATAAGTTTGATTTTTAATGATGTTGAGTTTTTGCTCTTTGCGGATGACTGCAAGATATACAAGTCCATTGAGTCAATAGAAGATACCTTGTTACTACAGTCAAATTTAGACAAGTTTAGTAACTACTGTGCGTCGAATAGTTTAGATGTCAATGTTGACAAATGCCAACTTATGGTCTTTAATCGCTGTAAATCCTCTATCGATTGCAATTACCTTCTTAATGGAGTTGTATTGAAGCAATCTGAAACAGTGAAAGATCTGGGTGTATTATTCGATTCATCTTTGAACTTTGTGAGTCACATTAATAAAACAATAAGTGAAGCATTGAGAAGCCTTGGGTTTGTTATTCGAAACACACGTGAATTCCTTAATATAAATGCACTAAAAATGCTATATTTTTCACTGGTCAGGAGCAAGCTAGATTATTGTTCTATTCTCTGGAATCCTTACTATAATGTCCATATTGACAATTTAGAAAAGGTCCAAAATAAATTTATAAGAGTTGTTGGTTACAAGCTAGGTTTTCATTCTGAAAACATTCCCTATGCTGAAATAGCATCCACGCTAAATATAACATCACTTGAGACCAGAAGGAAATGTTCTGACGCGGTGTTTTTATACAATTTAATTAACGCTAATCTTGATGCACCCAACATATTATGCGAAATATCATTTAGAGTGCCTTTTAGATCGACTAGATGTAACGATCTATTCTTTCGAAAAAAGTACAAAACTGCGTACTGTCAAAACTCCCCTCTGGAAAGATTAAAAAAAATCGGGAATCAATTATGCCATAGAATAGATTTCTTTAATACAACCAATGTTGCTATAAAGATTGAAGTTAAAAACTTGTAAATATGGTCGTTATTTGGTATTCTTTTTTTTTCTTTTCTTTTTTTTGTAAACTTTGTAAATGAATTTCAAATAGTATTAATCTTTCACTTTGCACATTATTATTGAATTAATTTATAGTTCAGCCTTTTAGTCATTTGTTATTTTGCTTTGTTTGAATGCTTTCTTTGAATCTATAATGTATAATATTTGTAAATGGACTCTGTCCGTGAATAAATAAAAATAAAATAAAATAAAATAAATAAAGTGTACTGTACAACATTATGCTAAATTTTGATATACCGGCAAAGTTAGTGCGACTCACAAGGATGACGATGACTAATACCGTCTCGCAGGTCAGAGTGCAGAATCGACTCACTGACTGGAACTCGTACTGGACTGAAGCAGGGCGACGGGCTGGCGCCGACGCTCTTCAACCTTGCTTTGGAGTATGTAATTCGAGCCATGAATATGGACAGCAGCGGAACGCTACTCATCAAGTCGACTCAATTAGTAGCGTACGCCGACGATATCAACATCATGTCTCGAAGGTTGGGTGATGCAGAAAGCCTTCTGCATAACCTCAATAACGCCGCAAAGGAAGTTGGACTACATATCAACGAAAGCAAAACAAAGGCCATGATGCAATCGAAAACAAGGACGCCAGAAAATTCAAGCATCACAGTGGGGGACCTTAATATCGAGTATGTAGACAACTTCAACTATCTGGGTTGTAACTTATCAAAGGACGCCAACGAAACCGACGAAATTAAGCGACGGATACAACTAGCCAATAAGACATATTTCTCGGTCCTCCCTATAATTAATTCGAAACTTGCGCACAGGAACACGAAGCTCCGCGTGTACAAAACGATCATCCGACCCGTCCTATGTTATGGCTGCGAAACATGGACCCTCACCCAAGCCTCCGAAATTTTGCTAGACCGATTCGAACGAAAGGTCCTTCGGCGAATTTTCGGGGCCGTTCGCGAGCGAGACCAATGGCGTATCCGGTACAACCATGAGTTGTATCAACTGTACGATGAGCTGGAAGTATCGAAAATCGTGAAGCTTCAACGTTTGCAATGGGCGGGGCATGTACAACGGATGAACGATAATCGCATGCCAAAGAAAGTGATGAACGCACAACGAATTGACGGAGTGAGGTTGCGTGGACGACCGAGAGCTCGCTGGGAGAACTCCGTAGGTGAAGACGCCCACCAGCTGCTGGGCTTCCGAAACTGGAGGACGAGGTCACGTAACCGCGACAATTGAAGGTAAACGATGCAGGCGGCCAAGGCCCGACGTCGGGCTATCGTGCCACATTGATGATGAATCTACATACGGCGGAGATTTCGGCGATTATGGAATCCTTAACATGGCTAGGTAATCATGTCGTCACTGCGAGGGATTTCACTATTTACACTGACAGCCAGGCTGCAATTCGATCTCTCGAATCGGTCCTGACAACATCTAAAGCTGTCGAAACCTGCCGCTCGGCTCTTATAGAGATGGGTCGTATTTTCAATATTACCCTCTGTTGGATACCTAGTCATAGTGGATTCGCGGGGAACTGTAATGCGGATCGCCTCGCCCGTAATGCGACAAATATGAGTTTAGAGGACCATCATAGTAACCTAAAAACGCCGATTTCCTCCTGCAGAGTAGCAGTAGAAGCGGCTGTTTTGCTCAGGGCTAGTGCCAGATGGACTCACGGCAGCACTTGCGCGACAACTAGGTTGATTTGGCCACGGCTTGACTCGGCCCGATCAACAATATTATTGTCACTGGACAGGAAACACAATGGTGGGGTGCTCGGTGCTATAACGGGGCACTGTCCTATTGGGGAGCACGCAAGGAGACTCCGCATTCCGCATAATGACTACTGCAGAAGTTGTGATGACGAAGAAGAGGTAGAAAGCGTGCATCACTTTCTCTGTCAGTGTCCGGCCTTGGCCGAAGTACGAAGACGTATTCTTGGTTCTAGGTTTTTCTATGATATGGACGATCTTCGGGATGTGAGCCCAATATTGCTCAATAAGTATATTGCCAAAACGGGCTGGTTTTACAGCATGACTTAGTACGTACCTTTCTTCTTCTATGGGCAATGGACCAATCTTTCGGTCTAAGTGCACTAGATGTCAATGCTCCTGCACCTAACCTAACCTAATCTACATACGTAAAAATAATGGTGGGCACTTCTTGTTTGTATGTTTATTTATTTTATTTTAATTGAATAGATTATCATGAAAAACTGGTGGTATTGAATTGGGGGTCTAATTTTTCTAGGGTAGAACATAAGAAGAAAATACATTCATTTCTGTAGATTATCATTCTTCGTGAACTACATTGGCTGTCGTAATTATTCTTCGAGAATGTATGTTTTTAAATTTATCCCATCGACTCACTAATTCAATTTAAACAAGCTGGCCCGGCGGAATTCGTACCGCCCCACCTTTTAAATGTGATTGAGGGTGCGACAAAATTACTGAGCTCCGCGAATGTGTTGAGGAGATACAGACAAAAGCATCAGAAAATGGGCGGCAGCAAGGAATTGCTAATTTATATTGGTCGATTTTCAAGATGTGTCTCCTACTGAGGATAGAACTTATTCAGATGTTTGTTTAGGGAATCCGCTAATCCGCGAAAAGGAGAAGGAAAATCATTTTGACATTAACACTTTTCTTTTCTTGGCCAATTTTGCAGATATTTTAGTAGGAATAGGGGGCTCTCGCGCCGAAGGGGACGGAATTACTGAGATCCGCTAATTCCTTCAGGGAAACAATTTCCCAGATATCAAGTGCTATTAGGGTTGCAAGTCATTGAGAGGGGTTTCTGAAATCCGTTCCAGGAATATTAGCGATGGACCGTGGAATAAGTATAATTTTCTGAAATACGGTTATCCGATCAAGAAGTATAGCCATAGCCAAACTTGTGGACAAATTGCTGCCTTCATAATTTTCCAGATGTTTCATAAGCTATGCTGCTCTTTGGGTAGGCTTTGGCTATCAATTCAAGAAAAGGAATCACAGAAATTGGAAAATTCATTCAAGAGATACGTATAGGATAAAACAAAAGAAAAATAATTTTGTATTGGCAAATTTAAAAATTTGTTGGCAGAAATTCTGCTTATAAATTAGCTGGGAGATATAGGGTGGAATTTTTCAAAATCGATTAGCTGATTTCGTTCAGTAGAAATAGGCAAAAGAATGTAAGAAAGATTTTTCTTCATAATTTTGCTCACTGTGAATTTTCTACCTATAGGTACATGTTGAAATTCGATAGTTCGTTCATTTGAAGTTGGAGATCAATCTGGTGGGGCAAATTCACGAAACTGCACAAATTGTGAATGTTTGTTTTGCTATTCAGGGTGTATTTCGATAATGTGGCCAGGCGAATTTCGTACCGCCCCACCTTTATATGGTGTCAGCCGCCAGGGTGGTGCAAAACTACTGAGGTCCTCAATTTGTTTGTATGTTAAAAAGCATAAGAAAGACTCTTTTATAGGTTTCTCCTGTTTATTTTTGCTGATTCGGTAGTAACAATTCTTTTATCGTGAAATGAAGCCATAGTGGCAATATATGTATGTGTGTATATTGTAAAAGAAAGAATGTGGTATTATTATTATTATGTTATTCCGAACTAACACGACTTTCTTTTATATATCTTATGTATGTATATAAAAGAAAGTCGTGTTAGTTACACCACTTATAACTCGAGAACGGCTGGACCGATTTTCATAATTTCAGGTTTGTTGGATGTAGCTCGGGCCGGAATAGCATAATAACTATTGAAACATGCGAAAAATGCACAATGAGCCAAAATTCACAATGGGTCTCATTTTACCTACTTCTCCCTGTATTTCTTGAACTTATCAGCGGATTTGAGTCAATTTGCTCCACAGGATTGGTACCTACCCAAAGTAACAGGACAACCATCGAGACATATAAAATATTCACAATGGGGCACAATTATGAAGACAAATCTTTTTCTTATACTTCTTTCTGTCTTTCTTGAACGAATTACAGGATTTCAGTAAGTGGACCCCACCTTATGGGTTACACAAGGCTCCGACCGGAATAGCTGTACTGCTATTAAAGTAAACAGAAAATTCACAACGAGTAACAATTCAGTTTTTTCCACCTATTTTTTTTATATTTCTTGAATTTCTTAGTAGATTTTCCCTGAATATCAAAATAATATTGAAACACGCAAAAAATCACAATGAGCAAAATTTATAAAGATTTGTTTTCCGAGTATTTCTTTCTGTATTCCTTGAAAGAATTACCAGATTTCAGTCAAAGGATTCCAGCGGATTGGTGTACACCGAGAATAACTGTTTAAATATGCGAAAATTCACTAAGAATAATTAAAAACAGTTCCTTTTCAAAAACGTTTGTCTCCAAATTCGGATATACGGAACAGATGAGCAAAATGTTGAAGGAAGCTCTTTTCCTTCGCCACTTTGAATGGATTAGGGCGTTTTAGTAAATTTTCTGCACCGTATTTGAGTCTGTACCGAATACGATTAGAAGTATAGCAAGTTCGGATAAATTGGGAAGAACATGTTGCGCCGCAATTCATAATGAGTTCTTTTCTACAGACTTCTGGCTGAATTGCTTGAACATGCTAGCCGATTTTCGAAGATTTTCCCGAATAGCACAATAAGTATTGAAAACTTCGGAAAAAAATCACAATAATCAAAATTATGAAGACTTTTTCACGTAATTTTGTTCTGTATTTCTTCAACGAATTGCAGTATTTCAGTAAATTGATTCCACCGGATTTGTCTTCAACCAGAATGTCTCTATTGAAATATGCAAAACATTCACAATAAGCAAAATTATAAAAACACTTTTTTTGAAATACTTTTGTCTATATCTCCTGAACTAATTCAATATTGAGTAAATTTGCACAACGGGATTAGATTCCATCTGGTTGTATCAAATGGGAAAGCAACAACAACGCATTGGTCTCAGTGATGACACGATTAAGATAGAGGTGTCTGTAGACTTCACCCCGAATAGCGGAATTAAAACAAGCACAAAATTCACAATGAACAAAATTATGGAGACGGTTCTTTTTTACACACTTTCGCATTTATCTCCTGAAAGGATAAGCAGATTCTGGTAGAAAAGCTACGCCAAATGGAACTCTACTCCAAAAATAAATTTGTAAATTTGCCCTACCGGATGGGGCTCTACCCGAAAACATCAGAATAACTATTGGAAAATGTAACGCTCAAAAGCAAAATACGCTGAATCCTCTGCGAAATTGGCTTGGAGAACAATTGTGAAAGTAGTTGATTTTCTCCAGCTTTTGTGTATGTGTGTTGATCAAATTATCGTACTTAATTAAATTGTCGCCATCACACTCCACCTTCGTCGTAAAGCTCATGAAAAATATTAGCAGTTTTTTTTTCAAGCTTTTGGCTATATTTTTTGAAGGACTTACATAGTATATTTCAGTAAATTCCTCCCCGTCCGTCAACCTAAAGCACTTTCACCTTCGATGAGCAATAAGAGTTAAAGGAAAATTGACTAAGAGAACAGTCCACTTTCTCCTCCTTTTGTCGGATTAGCGGATATGTGTACACAGAGAAAAAAATCATCACTTAAATTTGAAGTGAAACATATTGAAAACAAAATTGGATCACATCAATAAATCATTTTAAAAACAAATAGTTTTATATTAAATTTAATATGATTCACTTTAATGATCTGTTCAAAATTGACTGAAACATCGATTTAAATATGTTCAACTTTGTTTTAAAGTTGTTTTATTTTGAAGGCTGTGTCCGTCACATGTACATAAGCCCGCCGCTTTTTTGTTCAGTGCTAGTAATCTCCGACAGCTTAGGTGTAGGAAGTGGGACTACGAAACGATAGGTACCCGGTTCGATTCCCAGTAGAAGCAAAGTGTGAAAATAAAGTTTTTATAATATTGTAAAATTAAACATAAACAAAAAAATAGAAAAAATATAAAAAAAAATAAAAAATAAAAAAATGAAAAAAATAAAAATAAAACTAAAAAAAATATAAAGAAAAAAATAGAAAAAAGGGAAAAAATATTTTTTCACTTTTTAATCTTACAATTCAAAACATTTGAAATTTAAAGTGAAACACTTTTAAAATAAAGTGAAATCACTTTGAAAATAAAGTGATATTCAATTTTGATTTGACATGCAGCAATTTTAAAAGTACGAGAATCACTTTAAAATTTCTACTATACGTAAACGTAAATGGAGCCAAATCATATTTGAAAATTTTTGAATCATAGCCAATTATTTTTGATTTTATAACGATTTTTTTCTCTGTGAAGATCGACTACCACCCACCTGAACGAGTTCTACGTCCAATAGGAGATACATCTGGAAAAGTGTCTAGGAGTAAAATTATTAATTCAGCTTATCTTCTCCAATTTTTGTCTATACCTCCTGAGCTCTGTAGCGTATTTCATAAAATTAAATTTAGTATGTAAAATAAAATAAAATAACAGGCGCGACAATCCAACATTGGACTAAGGCCGCAGGATGTGTTAGTGACATCCTATTTCCAAGATCTTATCTGCTTTTTAATGAGGTAATGAGATCAGCATGACGCTCAGCAGTGTTATTTATCCCCATAAATGGGTACTCCCTTAACATCTGAGTGAGATCATAGTTTGTCACAAGCTCGTGAGTTCGAAAAACACCATGGAACACGGTGAGATTCGAACTCATGAGCCTGTGCACCGAAGGTGCGCGCACTAACCGCTCGACCAGCCAGACTATGTATGTACATACTTCAATTTTATTTGATTTGAAAGGGAATGTTAGTGCGAGCGCAACGAGCCCAAGATAGATATAGATTTATACGGAAGTTATTTCTCGATCAGGACATATTTAGAGAGTTTCATTATATACAGTGA
The DNA here is from genome assembly GCA_949715475.1 of Microchrysa polita. Classification (NCBI taxonomy): domain Eukaryota; kingdom Metazoa; phylum Arthropoda; class Insecta; order Diptera; family Stratiomyidae; genus Microchrysa; species Microchrysa polita. The sequence continues at coordinate 65,127,655 of OX454421.1, read as the reverse complement.
TAATATTTTTGGGGATTAATGTTGTATGAGTATTTTAATAATGAGGATTACAATTTTTCCTAATTTAACAAATAAGTTTCAACATTTTCCAATATATGTAATTCATTTGTACAATTTAAATTCCACCTACCACATCATGCATCCAGCTATCCATCATGGTAAAATATGTAGCTGCTTCTTCTTTTCTCGATATTACTATTGACGATTCTTAATCTGCACGCAGGTTTTCACACTCACTTGGATATTTTTCGATAACTCTAATTTAACACTAAATTATATAAATTAAAAAATAAGGCGACTTTTGATTCACTTTTTTTTTATTATAAAGGTTGTATCACAGTTTTATGCTTTTAAATGCCCGAAGAAATACGCGGAACAATTAAGCATCTACTACTGAGCAGCTCCCTTGACGACATTTACAACATCACAATTGCGCTTTTAACGGTCATAAATTAAAACGTGTATCTTCCAGAAACGTATAAATATCCATCATCGTTTTTAATCACTCTTGTCATCGCAACTATTGTTGATCCAACTTGAAAACTATAACAGCAATTGTGCACATAGTGAAATTTTCTGTATTTTCTTTGGATGTACAACTATCTTTCTTCAAAAACATCTGATTTAATAGTAATAAATCTCAGTACGCGGCGAGCGCCCGGTGGCTTGCTAATCTTCGAATAATTAAAATAAATTTTACTGTGTCGTCAACAATGTACGAACGTAAATTGCAAGTGACATGGTATCATCATCATCGTTCGTATCTCTCGTATCTGTTCTGTTGGGTGTTATGCAACTAAGTGCATTTTCCATTCATTGTAAAATAAATAGAATAAAATACAAAATAAAAGAGGAGCAAAAGCGATTCATATACATATGTATAGAATTTAAAAAAAAAATACATATTATGTGTACATATATCTTTGAAAACAACAACAAAATCGCCAAGAGTGTAGGAAACTTTCAAAACACTGGAGGAGTCAGCAGCTCGTCGGCAGCACGCTTTTCTCAATTTAATTTATAAATGTGTATCCGCGAAACGCGATTCGCACAAACTATACATACATTTCGCAACAAGTTGCACACTGGCTGGCTCTTATCTTATGTGTTTTTTCTTGAAAAGCACACACAAGTAATATCGCGCAGAAAACTTGCATTGGATCTTGGCAGAGTGCCGATTCGGTCGTAGCCGGTTTGTTGAAATGTAATGTGAATGTGAACAACGAAAACGAAGAGGAGTTCGACGCAACAAGAATGCACTTTTGTTGTATTTTAGTCATTTGCATTATATAATTGCAGATTGCACCTATTCGCGTCACGTTAATCAATAGAGTTTGTATCACAATGTAGACATTTTTTCAGGATTTCTACACCTATCGATTGGTGGGTGAAATATCCTTTAATGCAGGGAGCGAACTGTAATAGTCAGACACCAAAAAACACGAAACTTCCACATCCGTTCTTCGCAAGGTTTTTTATTGAAACCATCATAAGTCTGGGGAATTTTTCTTGTCTCTCACGTACATACGTTCGTAACACAATAAACACACAAAATACGTGTCTCTGAATCTAATACACAAAAAATGCCGGCCCAGCCACGAATATTAGATGAAAATTCATCTTTTTTTGTCGATTTGTGTTTGTTGTTTGGAACCGAAATGAAACTGAAAGCTTTCTCGACTGCGCTTCTTCGACGACTTTATACAACGATACCGCACGTCCGGCCACCAGTATTCGGCAATGGGTATAATGTTCAGTTCTAGACACACTGAAACTCGGTAGAACTCTTTCGAGGTAAAATTTCAAGTTACATGTTACTTTTTTGTTTTTGTTTTTTGTCAGATATCCGGCAAAGATGGAAAGATAGTCATGAAAAAAGCTCGAAAACGGAAAATTTTGTATAAATGTAAGCTGATTCTCCGCGAGATACTATAATGTCGATATCGCAGCAGAGCTCGATTGTTTTTTTGTCGAGACCGAAACTTGGAGCCAATCTTATCTGAGCGACGATATGTCTAACACTAAAGAATTCTTTTTCGCGAAATGATTATTTGAGCTTTGTTTTTATATACTTGTACATACTAATATTGAGTGAATACTATTACAGTATATACTAAGGCGTACGTACGTACGGGACGGTCGGCGACGAAACACGACCGAGAGGAGGAATATAGGGACATGGTGTACATGCGATACGAACGAGGAAAAATAGTCCAGTCATTTTTTATAACAATATCGGGCTACAAATACATATAAAAACAAAATCATTTAAGGCAAATTTTTGTTGTTGTGGAATCTGCAAGGTCCCAGGAGTCTAAAATTAATTCTGATAGAAAAATATTGGGCGGAAAGGTCCTACAAAGAGTAAAAAAGGACACAAACAATTCTGTGCCCGGAGATATGGGATATCATATCAAACTATTCAAAATGCAAAAAATCACAATGAGCAAAAATTCACAACAGGCTCTTTTTTGCCTATTTCTACGTGTATTTCTTGAACGTATCAGCGGATTTAAGTAAGTTTGCTCCACAGGATTGGTCTCTACCTCAAGTAACAGAACAAATACATAGAAATATGAAAAATTCACAATTATTAAGATAGTTGATTTCACATACTTCTTTTTGTATTTCTTGAACGAAATACAGGATTTCAGTAAGTTGACCCCACTGGGGTCTAACCAAGGCTCCGGTCGGAATAGCAGTATAATCATTGAAATATGCAGAATATTCACAATAAGCAACAATTCACAATGAGATTTTTTTTTGCATATTTTTGTCTATATTTCTTTAATTTCTTAGTGAATTTTTGGAAGATTTTCCTGTCGAATTGATCATCACGGAGGTGATATAAGATAATATTGAAACATGAAAAAAAATCACAATCAGCAAAGTTATAAAGAATTTTTTTCTCCGCATATTTTTCCCTGTATTGGTTGAACAAATTGAACGATTTCAGTAAATTGATTCCACCGAATTGGTATACACCCAGATTTACTGTCGAAATATGCGAAAAATTCACAATGAACAAAATTATGAAATCAGTTATTTTTCAGATACTCTTGTTCATATCTCCTGAACGAAGTCGTGGATTTAGTATAGCGGAATAAGTATTAATTTAAAATTGGTCTCTATAGCAGAATTTTGAAATTCACAATGGGAAAAATGTTCAAGACAGCTGTTTTTTCTGATCCTTTAGCTACCATTTTGGAACAATTTAGTGTATTTTGGTAAATTTACGCCACCGGATTAGTCTCCCGCTCTGTGGGTCACTTGGTTGAGTCGCACTCTACGATGCTAGTAATCTAGAGGTACGGAGATCGAATCTCGACGTGTTCCAAAATTTCCGTACATGTGCGGATAGGAAATATATATAGTGCTTGCAACATTACATCATATACAAATAAGACATATATGTCCAAATTGGTACAAAATGTTGTTCCTATGAAAATGTATCTGAAATTTCCTAGAGCTTTCAAGCGAATCGCATGAGCCTGTGTGCGTGTCAATTTGAGAGAACGTTTTCCAGTTCAAGAGAGTTAAGAGACTCTTTTTATAGTATCTTTTAAGAATCACTCATCGCTTGCCATTGCCTGCGACTTCCGTGGTGTGTGATGGAGATAGATATCTCCGTACTCCGTGGCGCATGACAAGTGGACCGAGTGGGTCCGAGGAAGAGAGGAAGTTGCCGTTGCGGACAATATGTTATGTTATGAACACAGAAATGATTATGAAATTCATTCACTGCCACGTCCCGCCCGCTTCTTGTGTGGTGTGCGATGTATGGCACCGCGGCGCGCGCAAGATAAGTGGACCAAGTTGGGTAGAGAGAACGAAAACACGTTGTGTATGCGCCTACGAAATTTATAATTCGTCTGTGGCGTGTGTATCTATATTTTGAGGTTCAGATTATCTGAGCAGATATTTAAATATGATATTTGAGAGTCAATTCCAAGCAACCCAAGCGATGCGACAAGTCTAAGAAAAATGGCATATTTGGTCGGCAAAAATCCTACATGGAAATTTTTTTTAATTATGGTTGGAGATGGTCCCCAGATTATGGCAATAAAAGTCCCAACCGATTAGTGATCCGCAACCTTAAAAAAAAGGGGGGAAATGAGGACTCTTTTCGTTTTTTTTGCAATTATTTCAAAAAAGGTAAGAGATACAGAAAAATTGTCTGCCTTCTCCTCTTTTTATACACTGCGTGGGGAGAAGTCTATTCTTAAATTTACCTTATTTTAGTGAAATATGCATTAATTATTAATAAGCACATACATATGTATTATCAATATTTTTTATATAATCAGAAAAGGGAGATATTTAGCAGGCTATGAAGGCTTTGGTGTCAAAAAGAAAAGTCTCTAATGGAGACGATAATAATTAATATAAATGTAGGTATGAGTTTTAGGGTCATAGACATGGAGTTTCTGAAAAAATACCTTCTTTGTTATTCCGTTCGTGCATTTTACTCACTCCATAACTTCTGACAGAATAAAGGAAGTTCAAATTTTGCACATATGATTTTTGTAAGAAGCTCTTCCTGCATGTTGCGACCAATTTATTCAATACTTTCTCTAAATTTGCATTTACATATGCATTCCCGTCTAGACAGCTGTAGATTTTTTAATTTATAGTATACATAGTATTGTTTATTGACCGGCCGTGGCAACAATCATAGCCAAAATTAGCCAAAACTAACGCCCGTATTTTTAAACATACCTTACCTTCAAATATAAATGCCATTTCCAGTAGTTTTTCATTGAAATAATTTAATTTCTCGAGTCAATGCATCCTTGACTTAAGGCGATGTCAAGGAAACCTTGAAATCTTGCAATAGTCCACCTCACTTGAAGTCAATGTATAGCTAGTTACCTACCTTGAGTTATTATTATATTACAATTGTGTTAACAGCTTAAGGTCTCCTTGAGTTTCGCCTTAAATGACTTAATTGACTTGTAATATAAACTACTGGAAATGACATCTATTTTTTTGAATTTCGGTATACTTGACTAAAGGTCGCCTTGAGTTAAGCTATGTTTATAAATACGGGCCTAAAAGTATAAATTTCGGTATCAAAACCAATTTTCCGATAGTTTTTTTTTCATTAGTCGTAAGTTAGGAAAATATACAGGGTGTCTGCCGCATAAACGCACCGGATTGTGATTCCTCATTGATTTTTAGTAAAAAAGTTGTATTGAACATACCCCCTTAGCTTAACCCTTTAGCTGCCACAGGCATTTGAAGATTTAAAAAAAAAAATTTTCTTTTAGTCTATTACAGATAGCTCAAAACCCAAACATCCAAAAGAAAAAGAAATTTTTGATGCCAAATTGTTGAATACACTGCCCAATATACGCAATAAAAAGTTACACCAATTTGCGCCATGGGTTAAGGGGTGAGGGGGTCCCAAAGGGGAGAAAATTTACTTTTTTACAAATAACTGGACAACTATGAATCTGACCTTAAAATCTTCTGAGGACGAAACAAACTACACAAAATTGCCTTTGTAATGATATATAACACTCTAGACGTTTTTCGGAAAATTATACCCTAGACCCAATAGTATTATAGAGAATTTACATTTTTTGAGTTTTACATTTCGGACTGTAACTCTTGATAGAAAGAACCTAGGGTAACGAAATCTTGTTCATTCTATTACAAACAAAATTTCTTTGGTTTGTACCACAAATTGAGGTGCTCCGACCATTGACGCCTCCCTCACTCCTCCTAACATTTTTCAAAAAGGCATGCCTGTAGCTTCTTTTCAAATTGAGCCAGGCAGATAAAATTTGGTGAGGTGCCTAGTCTAAGCCTCATTATGCTCCGCACCAAAAATTGTTACCAGCCGATCAAAACTAAGGTTACTCCCCATACAAAGTAAACCAAAATTCTAAAAAAAATCACATTTTTTCACTTCTAAATTCTATCTAAAATGAAAAAATAAAATTTATTTCTTAGAACGTCATTATAACAGTTAATTGTAGTCTTGTAAATGTATATTCAAAAGTTTGTACCGGAGCGTGCCTTAGAAGTACGAAAAATGTGGTTTGAAAGTTGCTAGTACACGTTACTCGATTTATTCGGAACTAGCCTTTGAACTAGTACCAATGACTTTCAAACACAATTTGTTGATACTTGTAGTGTACGCTTTGATGCAAAATTTTGAACATACATTCAGAGGACTACAATTAACTGTTATAATTTCGTTCTAAGAGATAAATTTTATTTTTCCGTTTTAGATAGAATTTAGAAATGAAAAAATGTGAAATTTGTTAGAATTTTCGTTCACTTTGTATAAGGGGGTACCCTTAGTTTTGATCGGATGGTAATAATTTTTGGTGGGGAGCATAATGGAGCTTAGAATAGGCACCCCACCAAAGTTGATCTGCCTGGCTCTGTTTAAAAAGAAGCTACAGGCATGCCTTTTTGAAAAATGTTAAGAGGAGTGAGGGGGGCGTCAATGGTCGGAGCACTCCAATTTTTGGTACGAATCAAATAAATTTTGTTATCAATATATGGACAAGATCTTATGACATTAGGTCTATTCTATCAAGAGTTACAGTGCGAAATGTAAAACTCGAAAAAGCCAAATTCACTATAATACTTTTGGGTCTAGGGTATAATTTTCTGAGAAAATGTCTAGAGTGTTACATATCATTACAAAGGTAATTTTATGTTGTTTGTTTTGTCCTCAGCTCATTTTAAGGTCAGACTCATAGTTTTCCAGATATTTGCAAGAAACTGAATTTTGACCCCTTTGCCACCCCCTCCCCCCTTAACCCATTAATGCCTGATGTTACATATATGTAACAGTAAGACATCCTTCGTTTCAAACGGCTGCTAAAGGAATAGGATATCAATTCGGCACTAAAAAGTGTTTTATCCTGTAATGGACACTACTAGCAATTCGTAGAAATCAATTTAGCTCAATTTGATTCACTATTGTGGAAGTTATAGAGGTTTATTTTTGATGGTTTTTTCGATGTTGACGAAAATCGTCACGATGGCAAAAGTAGTAGAGGAATTTTATTTTTATATTTAATTGTATGAAAAAAATTGAGAAAAAATTAATGGTATGTTATTACATGGTCTTTTTGAAACAATACAAAAAATAAATGAAATAAATATTGTCCGTAGTTTACGTTTTATAAGTACTTTTATAGCACTGTTACATATATGTAACATCCGTCCTGATATGGGGAAAGTGCACTTCTCGTATACGAGGTGTATGAGTATGTACTTTTTTAGTGTTTTTTTTTTATTTTATGGATTTTTTACACTATTGACGCGATAGTCCGGATAAATTATTAAAAAAAAAGAAGTCCGGATTCTCAAAAAATACGGATTAACGAAAATTCCGGATTTTAACAAGATATTTTTATATAGGAAACTAGCATTATTAGTCTTCATAAATGTTAAAATTGAAAAGAAAAAAAATGCTATTATGTAGGTTTTTCCTTAAAATTAGTCATGTCACATGATTTTCTAGACCCTTGTGTTTTCTTGACTGGCAAATTGAGCCGCCATATTTGGCATAACATACCAAAAATATTGAGAGTCGGAATTAGAATTGCTCTAGAAATCCGGAATATGGATACAATAGTTGTCCTATGTGGATTAAAATGATAGACGGATTCAAGTGGATTCGGAGCAAGGAGTCAGCTTTATTTTCACGAGGCCAAGGATTAGTTATTCTATTTAACTCTGCTAATGTAATATTTAAAAGGATATATTTTGAGCTACGAAAGAAGAAATGGTATAGACAATTATAGACAAGGACGAATTATAGGCTCTATATTTAGTCCTTTTTAGACAAATTGGGCGGATGGACAAATTGACAAAAAATTGAAACAATAATTTTATAATTTACTGGCAAATCTTCCATAATCGTCAAAATCTGTATTGGTAACTACTGTAGTTCTATAAACTTTTTTCCCATTCACAAACTGTAAAATCTATTAGTTTTGTGGGTGTTCAAGAAACTTCTCAATGAAACAACAACAACTCCACATGCAAAAACACATTTATAATGAAATAAAATAATACAATATTTGACATAATATTTTTGCAAGGCTGCTCAATTTTCCACACATTTCGTATTATTTCTACGTTATTGTTGCATTATCTACATTCCAAACTTCATGTAAAATATGGGCTTTCATATATTTTTTGCTTTATTAAAAAATATTTACTAAAATGTTTTCTTTTTGAAAAAAAAAATCAAAAATTTACTTTGAATACACTTTCCCCGTATCATGCCTGATGTTACATATATGTAACACCCTCGAGTACTTCGAGTGCCTGAAGCCTGATGTTACATATATGTAACAGTGCCGGGAGCCTGAACCCGGCATCCGGGGAAAAATTTTTTTTCTAAAAAATGTGTTTTTAGTCATTTTAAGCCGACGTGGAAAATTTCAGCTCAATCAGTAAGATTTTAGGGTCTCGTCGTTAATGGGTTAACCCATGGCGCAAATTAGTGTAACTTTTTACTGCGTATATTGGGCAGTGTATTCAACAATTTGGCATCAAAAATTTCTTTTCTTTTTGGATGTTTAGGTTTGGGGCTATTTTGAACCAATTGTACTGGACTATTTGACGACTAAAACGTCATTATCTCAAAAGCTATACTAGCTAGAATAGCAAAACAAAATGATTATTAAAGCCAACAAAGTTATCCAAAAATAAAATTAACCGCACTAAAATCGGATGAGAGGTTTGGTTTTTACAGAACTTCAAAGTCAAATTTTTGTGATTTGACCCAAAAACAAAATATTTTACCATCTCAATTTTCTGCAACTTCTGCCAAGGTGAGGTGTTCGTACGATTCTTCACAAAATTGGCGCATAGTCCAAAGATCTTTTCTTTCTTACATCATTTTATTCTATCTTCCGTATTTCTAACAGTTTTAATGCCTTAAGTACAGAAAACTGTGGTTAATTTTAGCTCTATTTCAATTCAATTGAAACTGCCCCTAAAGATCTGCAATTTGGTAAAATTTATTCAAATTATATCAAAATCAATCCAAAATTGAAACTCATATATTCCTTACTCTCCAATAGAGACTTTTGCGTTTTCAGACTTCTGATACAAATTTCGTTAACAAACTTTCATACTAAAGTGGGCATTCTGATTTGTTTCAAACAATTTAATCAATATGATCTTATTATAGCCGAAGAAAAAAAAATATGGACGTCAAACGACAAAAATCTTACATTGATGGATTTTTGGGGATGGCCTCCTGATTATGGGGAGTCCCAACAGATTATAGGTTTGCAGCCTTGAAAAGGAGGGAGGCGTACTTGCGTTTTCAGAGGTTGGAGGTTTTTAAAAGAGTCTAAAATGAAAATATTCTAATTTATTTTTTAGTCTAGCGACAAATTTTTCACTAAAATCCTAATGTATTATATACAATTGCAAGGGTAATTTTATGTGTTTTTTTTTCGTTCTCAGACCATTTTTCTGTATATGTATTTTGTCGGTTTTGAAATGTTTGCTAAAAAGTAAAAAAATACTCCCCTATCCCCTTTTTCCAAGGTTGGAGCCCTCCAATTGTTGGGGAGTTTTTTTTCCATAATCAGGACGCCATCAGCATCACCAACCATCCTGCAAAAATCCAGCGATATACGATTTTTGCCGATCAAATATCGTATTTTTATTTGATCAATACTCAACTCATTCTCGTTCTCATATCCCTCTAATTGAATCGAGTACAGAACCAGACAGAACAACCTGCATACAAATTTTCAGTTGATGTTCTGCATAGAAATATAACTCTTTTCAAATGTGTATGGAAGTTGTGTTACCTTCTCCTGCACTAAATCCACTCACTCTACCGCATGCTACCACCACATTGCATTAACAGCGCGGCATGCAACTTACGAAATGCACTAATGAGGTCAATGAACGCATGGCTACCTGTTCCGCAACCTCAAGAAATGCATTGTGATCAAATCATCTTTCATCTTTTTTCAATACGCAGTTTTCGCAGGCGCAGATACTTTTGCGTAAGCCACCCCGACCCATGGCATGGGACAGTGGAAGAAGATACACTCATGAAGTCGACAAATGCACGAAAACCTGCTCTGGCAGAGTATCTAAACTCTCTTCAACTTGAACTGTGTAGCAAAAGAGCAAATAGCTTTAATAGCCTGTATACGTGTATCTGTATTGTCGTATTTGTGACATTGGGTGCCGATCGGACTACATGGCCAAAAAAATGTGTACCCGATTTTGAGTGAGCTTTGGACATATATGTATTATTTGTATATGATTACATACACTCCGAAATGATATGCAATGTAACGTTGACTCGAAATTGCCTACAAACGGCTCAGTTAACGCACCATGGCCCCACATGGGGATATATGGTACTGAGAAGATGAAGAAGGATTAGTCTATACCTAAGCTACGTAAACTTGCAGCAATGGAGAACCGTTTTTCCAAAAGCCAACATTCGCCTATTTTCTCAATTTTTCAGTAGAAGGCTTTTTAGATTGCAGTTGTTTCGTTTTGCAAAAACTGTTTGTACCAATAAAGTGAAAGAAAATGGAAAACTTTAAGATTCAAGTGTAACCAAATCTTGTGGGCACTACTCGAATAGCGATGTTGGAAACGGTTGGGTTCAACTTCAGGGTGAGGTAATGTGCGATTTCATACACATAAGTCTCGCTGAGGTCTTTCACATGGGCGCACATGGGTTGCGGTTTGAGAAAACAATGGCTTTTGTTTGTGTTTTGGAAAAACGTTAATACCTAAGGCAAAATAAGTCGGTTTCTGTTTGAGATTGACAAAACCTGAATAAAGTTCTCGGTGCGCAACAGTTTCATAAAGATTATGGCACGCAAAAATGAGATTCACTTCCGATGGCTTTTGATGGCTTTTGAAAAAACGCGGTCCTCTGAAAATGAGCAAATTTTGAAGGCAGCTATTTTGCACATACTTTTGCCTATATCTCCTTAGCGAATAAGTTTATTTCAGTAAATTTGCCCGACCATATTGTTCTCTACGCCAAAACACAAGAATAACTATTAAAATATGCATAAAATTCAATGATCTTTGGTCACTTTTCGTATGGATTATAGTATTTTTGAAAATTTTCCCCATGGTTTTGTTCACCTAAAATAGCTGAATAACTACTGAAACATACAGAATCAACTGAATGGATGAGCAAAATTTTGAAGGAGGCTCTTTTCCTATCCCTTGGCCACTTTAACCCTCATCCAGCGGGATAGGTACAGGTGTACCTTTTTCGTTTTTAAAACACCGTAACTTTTTTGCTATGGGTCCGATCGGGTTGAAATTTTCTGACATCTCTACGATTTTAGTTTAAAATATGTATTCCAAATTTCAGAAATGTGTCACCACCCATCCCCAAGTTAGGGAGCAAAATTAATCTTACACCCTTTAACGGCGGCAAAGGTACATTTGTACCTTCATATATTTTGTATGAAAGAAAATTTACAAAAAACGAAAATAAAATATTTTTGGTGAATGCTCATGCTTAGAGAGATTTATTATAGCATCAATAAGCTGAGAATCGAGTGATGTACAGAAGTATTTGATTTACGAATTTTATTTGTGATGATCAAGGTCCTTGGAGATATCGATCTATAAGGACTAGGCTAACTCATACAGCGGTTTTTGGTTATTTGACATCAATCTGAAGACTTTTACTGGCATACCAAACTTTTTGAAGTAATGGCTTGGGGCATCCAATACAATGTCTTACGCCTTCTTTCCCCCATAACATCTAGTGAAAATTAGGTTTGTAACAAATGCTAAAATTTTGGACTTTAGCGGTTGATTTTCTTTACCACAAATTTGTATTCCATCACCTAATATTTATTATTTGTGTAACTCGGGACCTCCACCCGAGTTCCTTTTGAAGTTTCAGCTGAAAACCAGCAGAAGCATCCAACCAAATTTCTAAATGGATGTTTGAGTGGTACATAAACTTGGTTGAATTGTACGTCGGTACCATATATAGATACCGATAGCTGCTATAGAATATGCCACATGTCTTCGGTTTCTTGTTTTAATTTTTCAATCGATCCCTGGATTTAATTACATATACGAGCAAATATATTACAATTAACCAACAACAATCCCAATTAAAATTTTAGATATTTTTCTACTATAGGAATTGGCCTGAGCTTAGATTTACAAAGATTAGAGACTGAAAATTATACTAGCCGATTCTCCTTGCTTGTTGCTTGACAGGACCTTTCTTTCGTATAATAACACATTTACTCATTTCTCCAATATCTTTATTGCTTCAAATATTGTTGTTTTATGGAAAATAACTAGAATGTGATAATTATTGACGTTTTTTTCGTTAGCGATAACGGATTCTAGTAACAGAATAATATATTAGGGGCAGGGGGGTAAATCTTAACCTAAGACTCCACAATTTGCAAATCAAACATACCAAATTCTTCTAAAATCATTAATGACTTAATTTGAACCGTTTTCTATTTTTCATTTGTAAATCAATTTTAGATTTCGTCAAATTAAAATTCCAAGCAACCCATTTTTTAAATTTTCCTTTTAAAATTTTGCCTATTTCCTAAATTTACCCACTCCAAAAATTGAATCCACATAAACCCAACTTCTTAAAACATTCACTTCGGCAAAAACAGTTACTAATTTGTGACTAGTCAACATAATATAACGGTTTTACGGTCAAAATTCATACAAATAGTGAAGATTTTCATACAAAATGTACTAAGGTACAGGTGTACCTTTGCCGCCGGCAAGCGTTGTAAAAATCTGCCGCTGGATGAGGGTTAAACGGATAAGGGGAATTTACTAAATTTGATAAACTGTGTTTGTCTCTGTGCCGAATACGATTAGAAGGATAAAAAATTCCGAAAGATTGGGAAGAACATTTTGATCCAAGTGATTTTTTCCCATTTTTCCCATTTCTTAAAAAAAAACAAGTCATGCTACTGTAGGAACCGTGGTCTTAAGTTTTGATTTTTGTTTGAATTGCCCTGCCTTGCAATTCACAATGAGCAACATTCACAATGAGGTATTTTTCACAGACTTCAGTCTGAATTACCTGAACATGACAGCGGATTTTCGGAGATTTTCCCCAATAGCAGAATAACTATTGAAAACTGAAAAAAATTCACAATGAGCAAAATTATGAACAATTCTTTCTCACATATTTTTGTTCTGTATTTCTTGAAGGAATTGCAGGATTTCAGTAAACTGATTTCATGATTGATGCATTCACATTCACAATAAGCACAATTATAAAAACAGTTTTTTTAAATACTTTTGTCTATATCTCGTGAACAAATCGCGGATCGGAGTAAATTTGCACCACGAAATTGGACACCATCTGGATGTATCAAATGGGAAAGCAACAACAACGCATTGGTCTCAGCAATGACACGATCCAAGATAGAGGTGTCTGCAGAAATAGACTGAGACATTACTGAGAGACATTGCAGACACAAACAACGCGACGTCACGGAGTGCTGCGAGAAGAAAGGAAGAATAAGGAGTGGACTCCACGTCGAATAGCGGAATTGAAACAAGCACAAAATTCACAATGAGCAAAATTATGGAGACAGTTCTTTTTTACACACTTCTGCATTTATCTCCTGACGGGTAAGCGGATTCTGGTAAAAATGAATCGGTCTCTTCTCTTCTCCAATAATAAATTTGTAAATTTGTCCCACCGGATTAATTTCTACCCGAAAACATCAGAATAACAATTATTTTAAAATACATAAAATTCACAATGATCATTTAGCCACTTTTATTAAACAGATTAGCGTATATTTGTATTATTTTTCTTCGCCTGAAATAGCCGAATAACTACTGAAACATGCAGAATGACCTGAGGGGATGAGCAAAATTTTCAAGGCAGCTTATCCGGTGGCAACTTTGAACGGTTCAGGGGTTTTTTTGTAAATTTGGTCCGAAGTGGTCTCCACCCCGAATAGCAGAATAAATATTGAAAACTCCGGCAAATGAGCAAAATTATCCAGACAGTACTTTTCTGAACTAGCGAAGGGTAGATTCATTGAAACAAGAGAAAAGGATTTCAGTAGCCTAAGCCCCACCGAGTTGGTCTCTACCCCGAACAACAGAATGACTATTGAAAGACAGATAAAATTCGAAATGAGCGAAATTGTGAAAACAAATCTTTTTGAAAATACTTCTAAATAGCCCAAGAACTATTGAAACAAATCAGCGGATTTCAGTGAATTAGCTCAACCCGATTGGTGTCTACTCCACATAGTAGATTACCTAACTTATGAAACATGCACAAAATTCACAATAAGCAACATGATAAAAACACAAAGCCACCTATATCAGAAAGTCGGGAACCAACAACACATACGCACAAATCAAGCCTATGAACATGTCGTATATACGTTGCACGATGCACTAACACAAGCACAGCGCATGTAAAAAAAACCGTATCTGCTCTGATAAAAACCGCGAAAACACGTGGAAAACTCACTTTTTATCGGGATTTTTTTCTTTCACTGCATTATAGACACTTCAATTCGCGACACATTGCACTTTTCGCGACGAAAATCGACCGGAAACCAATACTTTTCGTGTAAAGTTTGCCGCGACCCAACCCGATTTGCCTTTACCGCAATGTAAATTTTCTAACTAATCGAGCCTATGATCTGCCGCAAAAGTATATGAGCGGGTTCTGGTTCCGGGCTTTGAAATATAGATGGCTTTGTAAAAACAGGTCTTCTTCACATTCTTTTTTCCCACATATTTTAGTAAATTGGAGCCTGCAGATTGATTGAATGATTTACACGCTCAACAGCGCATTGAAACATCTGCAAAATTGGCCTGGACAAAAATTGTGAAAGCATTTTAGTTTCTCCATCTTATGTGGATGTCTGTTGATCGAATTATCGCACTTCAGTAAATTATCGTCACCTACACTCCGCCACTTCACTCCTTCAATGAATGTCAGGAAAATTTACAATAAGCTAAATTTGCAAGGCACCTCTGCTTCTCATTCGCCGGCCACCCCTTTAAATTATTAGCAGATTAACAAAATGCCACACGAATAATTTACAATGAACAAAATTTTGATAGCAGCTGCTTTCCCCATTTTTTTGTGACTTCTCTTTAACGGAATAGCGGATTGTTAATAAATTCGCTCCACCTTCCTCTCTACCCTAAATACCGGAATAGGTAGTACTGGAACATATGAAAAATTCACAATGAGCAAAATTATGAAGACATTTTTCCTATTTCTTTTGGACAGATTAGTGAATATCGGTAAATTCCATCCTATACTCCTCCCATCTAATTGACCACCACGTCGAAAAACAGAATCGTTCTTGAAAAATCAAAAATGGCCAATACAAAAAAATCTCCTCTGTCTGAATTACGGTAGTTCATTTCGTTACCCACCAATTGATACATACATTTAAGATGTTTTGATAAGTTTGCCGGGGTAGCTTGTCGTTCATGAATTTTACTTTCCTGGTTTGCCGACCACTGCCCTGGAACATCAAAATGGGAAAAGATGAGATACAAACATTAAAAACGGATTATTTTCATCCTATTCACACAGTTCAGGGTACTTGAAATTAGGAAAGCATTCCAAATATCGAATGTATTCAATTGTCCTTTTGATATGATACCCCACATGACTACCCCGATTAAGGCAAATCTTACTTAATTGGTTGTCCTTTTTTTACATTATGTACTCCAAGTATGATTTGATTTGATGTGTCACATGTCTATCTAAAGTTTAGTAAATGTGTGTCCTTTTATGTTCTTTGGGTCCTTTTGGCTCAATATTTTTATAACAGAGTGAGGTTTAAATTCTCTTTAAAGACTCTGCCAATTCTGAAACAACTAAAATTAACCTAAATTAAATTAAATTTTTTCTATCCAAAATTAGTTCTTTACTGGACTAAAAAAGAACTCCACAATCAGAACCCCACAGTTGGGCGCCCCACGAACCAACACCACACACAATTTTCGGTGTCGATTCTCGTACTCGCGACTCGCGTGTGCAAAATTTTCAACGACGAAAATTTATACACATATTCGGCAAAGCTTCCATAGATGTAAACATACACAAGATACCGAGTACGAGATACAATATTTTCGGTTTGGTGTTATTTTTTTTTGTATGTTCTCGTACTTACTTAGTCTGATGGGACTGCTTGCGCTACTTTTGTTGGTCATAAACACAGGGAGAGAGAGAAACATGTGGTTATTAATGTGCTGCTGCAATGACGGCGAAAAACAACGAGCAACGTACGACGAAAGACGTCGACGACGGTCGTAATAAATTGCGAGTACGTACACGCCGGCAAAATGAGAAAACCATAACACAACAATCTTCTCTACTCTAAAAGTATGACTTTGGTATGGGTATCTTTTATATTGCATATACAGGAGAGGGTGGCAAAAAACGGCCATAGAACGAATGCACTCGTACTCGTTCGCGTATGTACATAATGTGTAACTAATTCGTAAGCTTTAGACCGCGAAAAGGGGGTGTGCACCGCGCTAATTTGCATGCAATAATGCATTTTGTGTAAATAATGTGTGTCTCGTAATCGAATGGTAATGGTAAATTTAATTTTCAGAGTGTCAATTAAATCCGATGTGTATTCTAAAGTAATTTACAGATATCCCATTTTATCTATAATATTTATTTTACGTCAAATATTTAACTTTTCGTCAAACTAAAAAATTTACATACTATTGTGAATTGCACTTTTGAAATTGTGAATCCGAAAATTGGAATACATATTCTCACAACAAGAGCAAGACTTTTTAATTACGATTTTATTGAATCTCGTAGTTCATTATTGATGTCTCAGGTTATGTGAATATTAAAAATTCACAATTGCAAAATACGCCAGGAAATTTGAACAAAAATTTGGCCAAACTTCGGAAAAATTAAGGGAAAGCTGGATTTTTGCATGAGCCTTCCTTTCAAGGTCCTTAACAAGACCCTAAAAGTCCCCGTCTGTACGAGTGCCGCTAGAGGTGCTACAGAGGGTCAAAGACACTCGAAAACAGGTTTTTCTTAATATCGATAACGGTAGTATACACAAAAAAGTCGTGTATGACAAATTTGAAGCTCTTGTGCTTTTTCAATAAACGATGGAAATACCGAATACGTTCGGGGACTCCTAACGGTGCCATGAGGTCTAACGGTATTTTTAACATTTTTTCAGGAAAACCTCTATAACGGTAACTCGTACTAAAAGCTTTTGTGTGGAAAATTTGTAGCCTATAGAGTTTTGAAGAAAGCGGTCAAATTTCATATCAATACGTGCAGCCCTAAGGCCGCTATGGGGGTTCAAACCTTAAAAAAAAGGTGTTTTTTGGGGTTTTTCGTGAATGGCGCTAAGACGGGGGAGGGTGCTCTCTGGTCTTCTGGGAGAAGTTTGTAGCTTATGTAACTGTTAGTAAGACGCCAAAAGTCCCCAAAGATGGGGCCCCCCTAACGAAGTTATGAGGGTCCAAAGATTCAATTAAGCAGTTTTTGGGGAATATCTCTATAACGGTAACGTCAACGGTAAACTGTTATATGGCAAATTTGTAGCTTATACAACGCTCAACTAAATAACCGAATTTCAGATCGATGCGTGCAATGCTAAGGGCACT
Organism: Microchrysa polita; assembly: GCA_949715475.1. Lineage (NCBI taxonomy): Eukaryota > Metazoa > Arthropoda > Insecta > Diptera > Stratiomyidae > Microchrysa > Microchrysa polita. The sequence continues at coordinate 65,110,027 of OX454421.1, read as the reverse complement.
ATGAGGGTCTGAACCGTACAATAACGGTATTTTTCGATTTTTCGTGAATTTCTTCAAAACGGGAACGCATTCGGGAGGGAGGCCTATAACAATTTGTTGCTTCTGTAACCTCAACTTAAAATGCCAAAACAACTCATCTATGCGAGCACCCCCAACGAAGCTATAAGGGGTCAAAGTTAAACAAAAAAACGCTTCTCGGAATTTTTTTAATAACGGTTACCTCTTGAGAGAACCAATATTATATAAATTTGTAGCTCATGTGGCTGTTAGTAAGGGGCTAAAAGTCCTCAACAATGGAATCCCCCGTAGGGAAGTTATGAGGGTCCAAACATCCAAAAATGCATTTTTTTTGTGAATATCTCTATAACGGTAATGTGCACCGGAAACTGTTATATGGCGAATTTGTAGCTTATACAACGCTTAATTAAATATTCGAGTTTCAGATTAATGCGCGCTATGCTAAGGGCGCTAGGAGGGTCCAAACCATACAATTTCGGTATTTTTGGTTATTTTCCTGAAATTCTCTGTAACGGTAACGTATAACAGAGGCTGTCTGTAAAAATTTGTTGTTTGTATGGTTCCAAATAAAATGCTCCACCGATTTGAATGCGCCTGAGGCAACCATACGTGCATTACAACGTTTAAACTAACTAATTTTTGAGGAAGGTATGTGTAGTATGTAGTGTATGTGTGCACGTATGGTTGCCTCAGGTGCATTCATATCGCTGAAGCATTTTATTTGGGACCATACAAGCAACAAATTTTTACAGACTGCCTCCGGTATACGTTACCGTTAAGGATATTTTCACGAAAATAAGCAAAAATACCGAAATTGTAAGGTTTGGAGCCTCATAGCACCCTTAGTACTGCACGTATTGATCTGAAATTTGAACATTTACTTAAGAGTTGTAAAAACTTATAATTCGCCATATAACACTTTTCGGTGCACATTACCGTTATAGAGATATTTCCCAAAAACAGTTTAATTGAATCTTTGGACCCCCATAACTTCGTTAGAGGGGCTCCCATCTTTGGGGACTTTTGGTGTCTTACTAACAGCCACAGAAGCTACAAATTTCTCCGAGAAGACCATAGAGTACACTCCCCCGTCTTAGCGCCATTCACGAAAAACCCCAAAAAACACCTTTTTTTAAGGTTTGAACCCCCATAGCGCCCTTAAGGCTGCACGTATTGATATGAAATTTGACCGCTTTATTCAAAACTACATAGACTACAAATTTTCCATACAAAAGCTTTTAGTACGAGTTACCGTTATAGAGATTTTTGTGAAAATTTGTTAAAAATACCGTTAGACCTCCTGGCACCGGTAGGAGTACCAGAACGTATTCAGTATTTCCATTGTTTATTGAAAAAGCACAAGAGCTTCAAATTTGCCATACACGACTTTTCTGTATATGCTACCGTTATCGAGTTATTCAGAAAAACCTGTTTTCGAGGGTCTTTGACCCTCTGTAGCACCGCTAGCGGCACTCGTAAAGACGGGGACTTTTAGGGTCTTGTTTAGGACCTCGAAAGGAAGGCTCATGCAAAAATCCAGCTTTCCCTTAATTTTTCCGAAGTGAAATGCCAATTTTCCTGGGGTAAAAGTACAATTCACAATAGTGCAATTGCTTATATGTGCAATTCATATTTATTTATTTATTTATTATTTGATAATTACAAACAGGAGACACGTTCCCTTAATAGTAATCTTAAGATTTAATCAATTCAAGCATAGAATTTTTAGTACATAAATTCAAAAATAGTTATAACTATGTAATAGAAAAAATAAAAATAAAAAAGAAAAAGGTAAAGAGTGTACGAAATCAATGTAAGCTATTAGATTTGATTTTACTTAAGACTAGTCGCTTAAAAGAATTCAAGGAGTTAGGTAAAGGACCAAGCTCAAGTCTGTCATAATATCGCATGGATCTTATAAGTGGTGAGTTCATATAAACAGAAAGATGGCTGAATGGATGCTCGAAGATGGCAGACGATCGTGTGTTATAGGTAGCAACTCGGAAATTAATGTCGTTGGAGACAGATGAAGAAAGATGACCTTTACAAACTTTATACAGAAAGCACATGTCTAAGTATTTTCTTCTTTCGCTCAATGACAGCATTTGAAGGAATTTCAAGCGGTCGGGGTATGAACGGTAGGGGATTTTAAATTTAAAAAACAGCGATTTGGTAAACCTTCGTTGTACGGACTCTAGATCATCAGATGCCCCTGATGAATTAGCACCTATCATTGGAGTAGGAGACCATACGACTGAAGCGTATTCTAAAGTGCTTCTTACCAGAGATGCAAAGAGCTTTAAGGCAGTGTGCACCGATCTAAAATTGGCTGAGCTTCGTAAAACGAAGCCAGAAAGCTGAAAAGCCTTTTTGACAAGGTTCGAGTAATGTTCCGTGAACTTTAATTTAGAATCGAAAGTCACACCTAAGTCTTTTATAGTTTCAGCTGAACTCAGAACGATGGAGTTGATTTCATATGGAAATGAGAGCGGAGACGGCTTTAATGAATATATCACTACGTTACATTTTGATATATTGAGATGCAGATCGTTGGAATCGCACCAAGAATGTAGGATGTCCAAGTCGTTTTGTAGCATCCGACAATCAGCAATATCACTAACTTTAGAGAAGAGCTTACAATCGTCGGCGTATAGCAAGCATTTGCAATTTAACAGAGGTGGAAGATCATTGACGAAAAACAGAAATAGGAGAGGGCCTAGGATTGAACCCTGAGGAACACCAGAAACTGGACAGAAGGGAGAAGATAAATTCTCGAATACGACACAAGAAGACCGGTCGACAAGGTACGAAGAAAGCCACGACACTAAGTGAAAAGGGAAGCCGCACAGTAGTAATTTGTTAAGTAAGATGGAATGGTTTACGGAATCAAAGGCTTTCGAAAAGTCCGTGTATATAACATGAACATCCAGGTGGCTGTCAAATGATTTAGCCACATAGTGTGAGAATTCAACTAAATTAGTGGTAATTGAATTATTTTTGCGAAAGCCGTGCTGATGTCGGGATATGGTATGTCCGAAATTTTCATAGATGAAATTGAAAACAATTCTCTCGAAAACCTTTGAGCATCCCGATAAAAGCGAGATGGGACGGTAGTTTTCAGCCAAATTGGGGCTGCCTTTTTTAGGAATGGGGACCACTTGTGCTACTTTCCACTCTGCCGGAAAGACACCTTCCCTAATGCTCTTATTGTAAATAATTGCAAGAGGGATACTTATGGTGCTTTCGGTTTTTTTAAGAAAAAGATTAGGAATTCCATCCGGTCCGGATGACGAGTTCACGTCAAGAGAGGAGATTACAAGTTCAACATAAGAGGATGTTATATCAGAAGCCGGTTGAAAAGATTGCTGATCACTGTTTAAAGTAGGGGGAGCGGAAGGTTGTCGATACGTACTGGAGAAAAAAGTAGCGAAAAGCTCGCAGATATCTTCCGGAGTATCGGCCGAAGTGTTGTTAAACGATAACGAAGACGGATGAGAAGATGTAGCTCTCATGTTTTTGACATGAGACCAGAAGAGTTTATTTTCATTATTGTGTAGGCTTTGTTCAACACTTGAGAAATAGGCTGCGCGGGCACCACTGATTAGTTTCTTCACTTTGGAACGGAGGTTATGGAAAACCAGATAGTCCGCCTGGCGGTGAGAACGCACGAATCGAGCGTGTGCGCGGTTTTTCTTACCTAACATTTTGTGTATTAATGGGGTGAACCAAATGGGACCCTTTCGTTTCCTACAAATTATTGTTAATTGTAGTTTAATTGTAAAATGAATATAATCAACGCCGTCTAGATATTAAGGCTGCAATGTAGACTCTTAAACGTCTAATTAAGAGTCGAAATTGCATTGCATTGTTCTTGATTTTAATGACGTCATATGTTTGTTGTTTTTGTTTGTTCGTGTAAATCCAAAATTTAAGAGCTAAACTATGACGGCATTGTACAGCTGAGTTCCGTCCATTCTCTTATCATAGAGAAATTAAGAACATTGGCCAACACACGAAACTGAACAATTTGGTCGAGTGTCAGTTAAAAAATCGGCGTGAGCCGAAATGTGCTGAAAATGGGAATTTAGGTTTGAGTCCTGGGTGCTTACACGTTTTCATTTGAAAAAAATCAAGGTTTCATAGAAAACACGCAAAATAGAGTATTTTCAATGTGTCAATTTGTATGGGAATTGAAATATTTTGGGGCTGTTTTCATACGAAAACATGAAAATATCCCCAAATTAGATGTTTTCGGTCACTATGAACGTACTATTACAGAACTTTAGAAAACATTAACTGAAAATAATAAACATTTACTGCCCACGTATTTGAAAACTTGAAAATGACATGTCACTACGCAATTATTGTCATAACTCATAACCATAAGCAAAAAATATGTATAACATTCGCCCATATGTTTTAATATGTAATAAAATAAAAAAACCAAAAGCTTTACAAAACAAGAAATCCATACAGCACTTACTATTTTTCCCATTCAATAAGATTATGGCCGGGTTTCTGATAGCTCTTATTCAGTACCTGTCGGCTGATTAGTCTTATCGCGTAGAGAAGACACACACCATAACCATATTTAGAAAGCTTTTCAATTGTATTGAATGGAATTTTTGTTTATTTTGCATAGCTACGCCATATTTTGCTCGTTTAAGCCATCATCTTAGATTGAGAAAATCATTGCGCACTTTCATCCAACAGCGTAAATAAGCAAAAGATAACATAACTATGCAATTAACAAAAAATCAATTCAATATAATGGAGAAGCTTTTTGAATATTGTGTGTGTCTTCTCTGGGCGATAAGACTAACCATTCTATAAGATCTACGAGAGAATGGGCCGTAGACTTATTCATAATTTCGTAAGGGTATAATATTAATTATTATGAAGCGTAATTGATAAAATGCAATATTCAATAATGATAGTAAACTATTATATTCAGTCAATTCAATATAAACAATTAGCGGCAGATAGTGCAGTAACGACGCGACTCGTTGAACCCTCAAAAAAGTTCATGACTTTTTACGGCAGTATTCCAAACTAAGTTCACGATAGCAAAGGTATTAGGTTTTAGTATGTCGTTGAAAATATAACGATAGTTCGAATAGGCTTTGACAATTTCTAAGAAAAATTCGCTTGCCTGTCGTACGCAAAACAGTATACCATAATTTATGTCCCAAGTAGGCATAGGTGTATTTCTGTGAATTTGACTGACTATAAACAGCTGGAATTGTGGGTTCATGATATTTTATTTATCGGCTATGCCTACTTGGAACATGCAAAATTGTGGTATACTGTTTTGCGTACGACAGGCAAGCGAATTTTTCATAGAAAATGTCAAAGCCTTTTCGAAATATCGCTATATTTTAACCGATATGCTAAAACTCTCTATTAACTAACTATGCAATCATCACCAATGTGGCACGATAGCCCGACGTCGGGCTTTGGCCGCCTGAATCGTTGACCTCCAATTGTCGCGCTTACGTTGTCCTCCAGTTTCGGAAGCCCAGCAGCTCCAACGAATTGTCTACATACTCGATATTAAGGTCCCCACTGTGATGCTTGAATTTGCTGGCGACCTTGTTTTCGATTGCATCATGGCGTTTGTTTTGCTTTCGTTGATATATAGTCCAACTTCCTTTGCGTTGTTATTGAAGTTATGCAGAAGGCTTTCTGTACATTTCGTGTGGCGAAGCGACTGTGGGACGATTGGATCGAGGTAGAAGAACTTTCATCAGTGATGCTACTTGGTCTCTTATCACAGCACGCAAAAGAGTTAAGGAACAGATTAACTCCGCTGCTGATAATTCAGCCAAAATCAACTCCGAGCTGAATACCGTTCACTACAAAAAGGCGTGCAGAGAAGTGTGAGGCGTGATAAGCGTAATTACATTAACGCTTTAGCGAAGGAGGCAAATGATGCAGCTCACCGTGGTGAAAGTGGAACCCTTTTCAAGCTTATTAAGCCACTAATTGGCAAATCGTTCACTACGGACCCTGTGAAAGATAAAGAAACCAAATGAAAGGTATCAGATGGAAAATGTTTGATCACCTGCAACACCTGGACTATGCTGACGATATTTGTCTGCTATCAAATAAAAAGGAGGATCTAGCTCAAATGGCCGATGCTCTGCATTGCGAAAGTCGTATGGCTGGGCTCAAGATAAACGCTGTCAAGACCAAGTACTTGAGCTCTGATCCAGGGAGACAAGGCGGAATTTGAGTTTCGGGCCAGGCAGTCGAAAATTTGACGAATTCCGCTACCTCGGAAGCATAGTCACAGCAGATGGCGGCGCGGACGCTGATGTGCAATCGCGTGTCAACAAGGCTAGGGCAGCCTTCTTCACTTTGACTCCTTTCTGGCAACATAACAACATTTCCAGGCGCACCAAAATCCAAATTTTCAAGTCAATTGTGAAATCTGGACTTTTCTACGGCTGTTCAACTTGGAAGGTGACCAATGAGATAAAAACTAAGCTGCAAACTTTCGTAAACCAGTGTCTACGGCGCATCCTACAAATCCGCTGGCCGGAGATTATTTCGAATGATGACCTCCTTAATAGCACAGGCTCGGATTGGATAGGCGCTTCTGTCAAAAGGCGAAAGTGGCATTGGATAGGTCATACTCTTCGAAGAGGGCCAAAACATATTGCAAAGCAGGCCCTAGATTGGAACCCACAAGGAGTCAATGTTGGACAACCAGAAACACTTGGAGAAAACCGGTGAATAGCGCGGCTGCTTTATTAAACAAACAGTGGTCAGACCTAAAGACGATGGCACAGAACAGAACGAGGTGGAAAGTAGGCGTAGTTAATGCCCTATGCCCCACAAGGGGTTAACAGGAACCAGAGAGAGGGAGGGGGTACTCCTCCACCACTATGTGCGGATTTATCAAAATTGTATAGTCCCCGCATAATCGCACTTTATTCCCTAGCTTCCGCACGGGAACGATAGGTGTAGCCCAGCTGGATGAGTCGACTTTTTTAATACATATGCCGTTTCGCTCCAATTCCGCAAGCTCCTTCTCAACTGCCTCGCGAATGGCAACCTTCTAGATTTCACGAAAACTGGCTCCACGTTCGGCCGTAAGCGTATGCGTGTTTGTACATTAATAATTTTTTCCATGCCTTTTACGAAAACGGTGGCGTATTTCTGTTTGAGCTGTTCAATTCGCTTTGATAGTTCCTGCTGTTGATGATAGATGAAACGACATGATAATTTTCGCCCGTATTGAAGATTTCGTTCCAATTTAGTTTAATCTCGCGCAGTCATTCGCGTCCCATCAGTGGTTTGCGTTTCGATTCGACCACATATGTACATCTTCGTTTTACGACTTCCGATTCCCGAATTCACACTCACCTTAACACGTTGATCTCTGTACGACAGTAACTGTTTAATGTTGTTATCTGTAGGATGCAATGGTTGTGCACGAAATTACCGTTCATACCGTCATTTCATTTCATATCTTCATTGCTGATGATAGTTACAGGCGAGCCGCTATCGATTTCGAAACCTCAAACTATATCGTTAATTTTTAAATCTATTTTAAAATTTTGAACGTTTTATTATATTATCACTTGTTCGAATTTTGAAAATCTCCTCTGTTGAATGCATAAACATGCGTTGCATCATCGTCTTCGGTATAGTTTGTCTGTTTTTTCCCCCTTTTCTTGAAACAGACTGCTTGCAGAAGTCCCTTGACGTTGCAGAATGAGCAGATTGTATTTTGATGTGTGAATTTTTTAGCTCGATTGATAGCTTTTACCGCATCCGAAGCAAAACTCCATCTTCTTCTCATCGGATTTTGTATGCGTAGTTTTTGTCGTAAAATTTGTCGAAATTGCTGGCTTACTCGGACCCGCCTTTGACTTTTTGTTCCTCTGGTGAGTGTAGTTGGCGGATTCAGCATCCCTTTGTTGTTGAATTTCGGCGCCCTCTTTTGCCGACAACTCCATTGCCTTCGCCTTAGTGAGTGCACCATCCATTGTGTGGTTTATTGTTTCTAACAATCGATTTTGTATGCGAACACTGCGTAGTCTGAATACGAATTAGTTGCGTAGACCTGTTTCTAGATACGTGCCAAACTTGCATTTGATCGACAGTTTTCGCAAAGCTATTGAGTATTCCTCGACTGATTCATCGTCTGCTTGCTTACGTAAATGGAAACGATCATAATTCTCCATTATTTCTAATGGCTCCGGATCGAACATTTTTGTAATTAACTCCCTGACTTCGTCGTAGGTTTTGTCCGATGGTTTCAAAGGCGCGAGTATATCGCAGAGCATGTCGTACGTTTCCGAGCTCATGTTAACCAGAAGCAATTGAAGGTATACTCTCTCCAACATATCGGCCGGTATCTCACGAATAAATTCTTCAATATTGGCTTCCATAGTGCGTCAACCGTTGCGGGCTTGTCGCTATAGACATAAGCCTTAACATAGCCCCCCAAAAAATAGTCTAAAGGCGTTAAATCGCACGATCTATACGGCTAATTGACCGGCCCCAAACGTGAAATAAACTGTTCACCGAACTCGCCTCTCAATTGGGCCCTGGTTTCGGGTGATGTGCTACATGTGGCACCGTCTTGTTGAAACCACATGTCAGTCAAGTCTACCTCTTCCCTTTTTTGGCAAAAAAAAAATCGTAATCATCGCACGGTAGTAACGTTCCGGCCTTCGTCGTCTATGAAAAAGTACGGTCCAATGATGCCACCGGCACATAATCCACACCAAACTGACTTTTTCGGAAATCATTGGCAGTTCTTGCAATGCTTCTGGCTGATTTTCACTCCAAAAATGAGAATTTTGCTTGTTGACGTATCCTTCCAACCAGAAATGAGCTTCGTCGCTGAGCACTGATGCAGTTTCTTAGCCGAGGATCAATTTTGATTATAAAATTCGATAATATGCAAGCTTTGTTCGTTTGCAAGTCGATTCATGGTTAAATTATAGACCACACTAAACATATTTGACAGTAACACAAAGCATGAAACCCGCGAGAGCTGCCAAAAACAGTGTTGCCAAAAAGAAAGTCCCTAAAAAATCACCCTTTACTTGCAAGATATGAAGGAAATCCTCCCGTTTGTATTCATAAAAATTTGAAGCAAAACCTTATACAGGCATACCTCGACTTAGGACGCTAATTGGTTCCAGGAAAATGCGTCCTAAGTCGAAAACGTTGTAAGTCGAATAATCATATTGCACGTAGGCAAGAACACGGTCACAACTCGAAACTCGGCACTTTTTAGCTAATTATACAGTTTTTTTTAAGGAGCTTTCAAAATAAATTAGCATGTGCACATCAACATTAACTAATTTGCGTGCCTAATATTTTTCAAATCCCTTCTTGGGCTCTTTTATTGAGAACTGACGAAGACGGCAAATTTTTGTTGCGACATAAGTATTAAGGCAGAATTCTCTTTTCCTATCTAACAATTTAATTTAGAAAACACTGGTATAGAAAACTTCTTACAGCCCTTATACACCTGCAACTTGGTTGCCAACCTAAGTTGGCAACACGCCAAAAAACCGGAAATTAAGTGATTTGTAGGCATGTTGCAGGTTGCAGTACCAGGTTGCAAGAACGTGAATGGCGTGGTTGCCGGAATGTTGCAAGTGTGTAGTAACGTACCTGCAATTTATCGGGCAATCTCAGTGGCGTGCAGTCCATAGATGCGGTGGATGCGCCGCATCCCCTAAAATTTTCGAATACACTGTTATACAATTTGCTTTATTGAAAGTTAAATAATATCTATCCTTATTTCGTAAAATGTACATCATGGTTAGGTTAGGTTCAGGGGCCGCTAGGTCTACACCCAGCGCACTTAGACCAGAATTTGGTCCATTGTGATAAATGTACATCATAATACAATACACGCAACTAAGCCCGGTTTAACCCAAATGACATACCCATTAATCGTCGATTAATTTCTACAGGCAGTAATATACGACTACATAATTTATGTCCTTGCTCCATAGTACCAGTTGTTCTCGTACGTGTACGCAACTCAATTTTCCACTGGATGCGGAAAAGAATATTCCCTCAGGAGCGCATCCATTCGAGCACAATTTCCGTTCATACGAGACATTCTCATTGTGCGCTCTTCGTACCATTGGGGATGCGTAGACCTGTCGCCTGCATTAAACGCATCCAAGTCAACTACTCCGAGCTGTGCAAGCATGAATGAGAGAAGAACGAAAAAAAGAGCAGACACGTGTGAAGATCATCTAATATGTTGGCATGGAGAACGAATGTAAGCATTCCAGCAAGACAAAAAGGCGTTTGGAGTTGTAATAATGTTTTAATCAACAAATACCAGCATTAAAATGAGAAAAATGCTGAAGGGAACCGCTCATGGTGAAATCGATTGAACGCATCTGTAAGTAAGATGAAAGTTCAGTTTATAATGTACGTTCAAGGTTTAGGTTCAGTGATAAATGTTTGAATTTGAATTAGTTGCTTTACAGTGAAGAACTGTAGCAATATTTTATTTAATTTTAAGCCTGTTTTCATTTCAAGTTTTATTTTGCAAATTTAATATTTTCAATATTTATTGCATTAAAAAATCAACTTTTATAATTAAAAAAAGATATAGCGTCTCAGAAAAAGACTGTATTTAGGAAATATTGCTTCCAGAGAGTTCTGTTTATTTTTTATGTAGATACATTGAAATAAACTTGTTACTTAAAAAGTTCTAGAACTGCTAACTTTTATGGCCGAGTTATATGTTATCCATTTTCATAGAAAACAAATGATCATTATTGCTACATAGCTCCATAATTCTTTTTTATTCGTGTAAGCATTTTATTATGCATCATTTGTACCCGAATAAAATAATTAAATCGGATTACATCGAAGAAACGAGGAAGGCAGATAGCAGATAGATAGGAAGTTATTTAGTTTTTAATCACTAAATAAAAACGAAAGAGCTCCTTATTGACCACAAAAATCGAAATAAAAATAAGGTCCACTCCAACGTTAAGTAAAATAAATTAAAAAACATCGCGTTTCACTTATTTTTATATAATTTATTATGAATGCATTTCGGTTGTTACAATAGGACAACCATCATCAGCAAAGCATGATGTGCACATCAAGCGCGATCAAAACGCGATTTTTTTAAATTTATTTTACTAACGTTGTAGTGGACCTTATTTTTATTTCGATTTTTGTGGTCAATAAGGAGCCCTTTCTTAAACAACTTTTTTAAATTAATTTCTAACCTTTGTTGCATGATCAAATAAACTTCTTCTTCCTTGCCTCGTTCCTTACACCGCTCCATGGCGACATTTTGAAATGTTATGCACATTTGCCGCATCCCCATTGATATATGTCACTGCACGCCACTGGGCAATCTGAAATTGACAGTCTCACGGTCCACAAGACACAACACTAAATAGCGAAAATATACAATTTTTGGCGATGGAAGATTGACATCTATTGCTACTTTTGATGGAGAAAATTGCATTGGCAATACGTTCCACTCGTCAAATCAAAAAATTGAATCCGATGGTTCCATAAACCTTCAGATTTTCCTCGCAATTAAAAAATATGGCCGATCGATCGGAGGGTCTGTGGCGCTTCTTATTATTTGTTGAGGTGATCATCTTATATTTGAAAAAAAAAGTCTCATTCTCATCACCATAACTTCAAATATGACCGCAAAATTGCGCAATTAGCAGTTTAGTTCGAGCCCCAGCCAGTGAAACTTCAGGCAGTGACTACTTGTCAATCTCGAAAATATAAAAGGAGTTCAAAATACAAAAATTACCGTATGTCAAATGGATGTCGATTCAAAAGTGACGACTCTATTGAAGAAGGCTAGTACAAAAGTTCAGTTGAATCTAAAGGTGATACGGATGAGAAAAATGTAACCTCATATTATTCGACAGACACTTAATTTATGAAAAATGATTCTAATTTCTATGCACATTGTAGAAAATTTGCAGAGGGGATTACATTTACAGAAACTGTTCCTCATTCTTTCCATAAGCTGGAAAATTCGGTGTACAAATTATATTTTTTATAAATATAATTCAAGGGAGACTAATAAGTAAATATGTTATTTCGGAGTTACTACACATCAGCTAGACTTTTAGCAAGTCGTGCAAACGCTGAAAAGGTTAAATAAAAATTTAAGTATTGCTGCAGTATCCTAGGATAGTGTGAATAGTGTGTTCGGCTTAATTTAAGGCCGAAAAATTAAATCCAATAACAATTCATAATTTTATCGTTACCAATTTAAGGACGTACACTGCCATAAGTCGTACCACCACGGTTTTGCGTCTTGCTAAAACTCTATTGCGTGCGTGTTCCTTGGTACAAATAAAGGATTTAGCTGAATTCGAAAGGCTCAAGCCCCTTACGGGGTTGCCTAGCTAATATCTTTTTGGTTTTTATATGGGATATTGTTTACTTTAAATTGCATCCACACTGTCCGGGGTTTGCTAAACCGCGCGATACAAAAAGTCATCGTTGTAGACAACATACGCCTGGCAAAGACAGAGGCGATGGGGGAATTCAACATCGTATTTGTCTCTTCCAAGCGTGTGTCCCAACTTTGATCTTTTATTTCGCACGGTTGGGCAAACCCTGAACAGTGTGGGGCCGGCATTAAATGTATACCCCATTTTCTGGCATACAGTTTTCTGCGTTTCAAAAATGTTTAATTAATGATTGATCCGGAACTATTTGCCGCCGCAGGTAAATAGACTTATGCTGGCCTAATCCTTTACACTACTGTTGAAATTTATTTCTTTGAAAGGTCCTTAATGAAGCAACTAATTGCTTTTACCAAAACAAAATTCCTTCTTTAAATATCAGCTCAACAAATAAAATAGAAGCTATATACACCAGGAAAGAAACTGAGTAAAAACAAAAAAAAAACGAAAAGTCTTAATATTTGAACGTGTGTTCTTATACGAATATTTTTTCTTTTCAAATCGCGTTGTAAGTCGAAACAAAAATTGTTGTAACTCGAGTCGTGGCCTAAATTATCCCCGCGTTGTAAGTCGAAATGTCTTAAGTCGAAGCGTCCTAAGTCGAGGGATACCTGTACTTAAAAACATATCCTTCTACTGAAGTAAAAGGTTCCTTCGTCCATAATATCGGTGCATTGATATCTGAATTTATATCTATATGTATTATATTTGTACTAGAATCTGTGTATATATGACAGTCAACAAAGCCAATATTTTGAAAGAAATTTTCCCAAACCATTATCGAGTAAATAGCTATTCAAGTTCCACATTTAAGGACGATTCTAACTACTGTCGACTATATGAGTATGTACTTGTTCAACTTACCTAATCGCTGTTGATGTCGTAATTTCCTAAAAAAAAAAATAATCATATTTTGAAAAAACATCGAAAAAACTTGATTGATATACATACTTAGGCCGTGTTTTTTCACATCGGGTGCAGGTTTGCTGACCCAGACGCGCAAAAACAAACTATCGAGGGTAGCATCCAGGTTAAATTTCAAATTGTCACGTAGGCATTGCCATTAATTTCAAAACATTGCTCATAAATATTTAAGCCCCGTTTTCACTTTACACACGCAAAAGTTCAAATGTAATTTTTTTTAATGAAAACATATTTTATGTACGAATCATAATTTTGTTAGAATAAGAGTTCAACCCACAACATTTTTAACATGAATTTACAAACAAAAACTATTTTTGTTGCACACACTTGTGTGTTGCATGTAAACTATACCTTAGAGCTTTTCATTTTAAAATTTAATTTTAGCTAGTCATTGGAAAACGTACTAGAAAACAATTGGGATTGCATACATTTAGGCGAGTTTTGGAAAGCTCATTAAAACTGGATAGCAATATAATTTCTAACTTGAATAAAGTCCCAGGTTAGCGTTTGTATGAAAACTACCCCGTATAGTGTAGGTTAGCTGTTCAAAAAAACACGGCTTCAGTTAATTTTTTTTGCGGCAATTTAGTTTATTTTATCGACAATTGTTTAGTCAAGTAGAGGTGGTTTTTATTTATTTTATGAGGACTAACTAACGTCAAATATTTGAAATTCGTTTGTTTTCTATTTTAATAATTAATGAAAATCTTAAATTGTAATAGTTCAATCAAATAGCAGAAGGTGCCCTCTATCTCAATGAGTATTCTATGCGTAAAAACTACAAACCTTCTAAAAAAAACAAATGCACTAAATTGAAATTTAAAAGTCGGAAATTTACTGTTCAACTTGATGTACCTACTGTATAATTCAATCATTTGTTGCACTAGCTATCAAATCACCAAAATTAGAATTTCATTCAAAATCACCAGTCGCATCTCCGAAAAAAAAACTTAATTTTCAATTCAATGCAAAATACACATATCGCTTGCGTAATGATATCAATGCAAGGTGCTCCTGTATGCTGTTGCTAGTGCTACTGACAAAAAAAAAACAGGCCAGAGTAGACAAGATGCAAAATCAATTGAATTCGTCTATTCAGCATATGATCGTATTCTAATTTCACAATAGATGCAAATAGACAGAAATTTCCTGAGAGTTTTTGGACATCTTTTTTTTAGCAAATTCTCTTTTGCATTGAAGAATTAATTGGGATAAATTGAATTGGTTTCTATGGTGCGGATGAAGTTCATGTTTTAACCCTTAACAAGGCATAGTGCGTCATGGTCATGGTCATAGACATAATAATAAATTCGGATGCATATAATTCAGTTAATTAATGACGTTAATTATAAATAAATGGAAATTTAATTACAAATTCTAAATATAAAATAATTAAAACATTTTGACGAGCAGTTGCAGCAAATAAACCAAAGATTAGCCAGTAAGAACATTAGACAGGCGTACAAACTTATAAATAATATCAAGAACGGATATCAACCCAGGACAAGCCTATGTAAGGACAAGGATGGTAACATCATCAGCGACGTCGAAAGCGTCAACAAACGATGGGCCTCGCATTTTGAAGACCTCCTCAATACATCATCAACATCCCCCGCGGAGCTAGCTCTTGAGCAGTTAGCCGAACCAGGCCCTCCCGTTCTACCCCCAACAGTAGAGGAGGTGAGTCTTGCCATACAGTCGCTCCAAAATAATAAAGCGCCCGGCGCTGACGAGATCCCAGCAGAACTGCAGGTCAGAGTGCAGAACCGACTCACTGACCTATTTGAAACTCGTACTGGAATCAAGCAGGGCGACGGGCTGGCGCCGACGCTCTTCAACCTTGCTTTGTAGTATGTAATTCGAGCCATGAATAGGGACAGCAGCGGAACGCTACTCGTCAAGTCGATTCAATTAGTAGCGTACGCCAACGATGTCAACATCATGTCTCGAAGATTGGATGATACAGAAAGCCTTCTGCAAAGGCCATGATGCAATCGAAAACAAGGACGTCAACAAATTCAAGCATCACAGTGGGGGACATCAATATCGAGTATGTAGACAACTTCAACTATCTGGGTTGTAACTTATCAAAGGACGCCAACGAAACCGACAAAATTAAGCGACGGATACAACTAGCCAATAAGACATATTTCTCGGTCCTTCCTATAATTAATTCGAAACTTGCGCACAGGAACACGAAGCTCCGCGTGTACAAAACGATCATCCGACCCGTGCTATGTTATGGCTGCGAAACATGGACCCTTACCCAAGCCTCCGAAATTTTGCTAGACCGATTCGAACGATTCGTGAAGCTTCAACGTCTGCAATGGGCGGGGCATGTACAACGGATGGACGATAATCGCATGCCAAAGAAAGTGATGAACGCACAACGAATTGACGGAGCGAGGTTGCGTGGACAACCGAGAGCTCGCTGGGAGAACTCCGTAGGTGAAGACGCCCACCAGCTGCTGGGCTTCCGAAACTGGAGGACAAGGTCACGTAACCGCGACAATTGGAGGTCAACGATTCAGGCGGCCAAGGCCCGACGTCGGGCTATCGTGCCACATTGAAGAAAATCTCTAAAGTCTAAAAAATATTGAAGAACAAATTAGGGCTTATACAAATTTCTATGATAAATCTATTCATGTATCCCATCTCAGACGAACTATAGAATTACACAGATTGCATAGAGGGTTAAAGAGAACGCACTCCATTTCTTATCTATAATGCGTAAACTTGACATGATTCTCTATTTTCTTTGCGATTTTTGAAGGCCTATGCAGAAGCACTCTATTGAATTGCAATGTGATTTTTTTCAGATGATAGAAATTAGAGACTCTTTTATGTATGCAATATTCAAAGAGTGTTTTTAGAATCGCATGGACATTTGAGATTTTTAGTATGAACACTTGATGCTTAAAAAATATCTTGCAAGGTTCAGCAGACATAGAGTTTCCGGTAGAAATGAATAAGTCAATTTAGTACATAGTGACAGGATATGGATGAGTAAGGCAGTGTGTATATTAACATAAATAGAGTTAGGATTTAAACACTCAACGGCTAATATTTTTTTTTGTAAATTAAATAAAAGCTTTTTTAAAATCCTTTAATTGTTAGACAACAAAATGCAGTTAAGCCACTACTCACGCACGAAGACTATAATTTTCGTGAGCCAAAGGGTAGGCTGGCTAGATTAGGTTTTATTGTCTCTATATGCATGAGAAGGATCTCAGTGGTTTCGATCTCAACGGTATACTTTTCTCCTTTCAAACACCCGAAACTTCTGAGCACGAGTATATCCTCGTGAATGTTTTGTTTTCTTCAAATTTCCACCCTACATAAAGTAAATCAATTTAAACATTTCAATTAATATCGATTTGACTGTAAACTGTATACAAATCAGCGAAATCTTACGCGTTCGCCCAATTAGCACTTATCCAATTTACAAAGCGATTTTCCAGATCGCCGGAAAACAATGTCATAATAGGCTGTTGCCGCATAGGCTACACTTACTGTGCTACTGTGCATAACAGCTCGACACACAAGAGAGTCGAGCACAAACAATGAAAATCGATTAATGATGTCGCGACGCGTCTCTGATTTTTGAGTGATTCTGTCTTCGATTTTGTGTCGTATACTCGTAAATACGGCACAATAATGAAAACTAGAAGGCAAGCACCCATATGAATACGAAACGATTTGTTAACATGAAGCTTATTTTTGTAATCACAATAACAATGGAACTGAAGAATTGCAACTTTTGTTGTCATTACAACAATCCCCGAACATTCGATTCTGAACTATGTACATATACGAGTAATACAGGGTGTCCGGAAACTGCCGCATAAACGCACCGGATTGTGATTCCTCATGTGATTCCCAGCAAAAAAGTTGTAAGGAACATACCCCTTTAGCTTAACCCTTTAGCAGCCACAGGCATTTGAAGATTTTTGAAAAAAAAATCATTTTCTTGTACGACTAAAACTTCAACATCTCAAAAGATGATTATTACAGCCAACAAATTTACTTAAAAAATAAATCTAACGGCACTAAAATCGGATAAGAGGTTTGGTTTTTACAGAGCTTCAAAGTCAAATTTTTGTAATTTGACCCAAGAACAATCTGTTTTTCCATCTCAATTTTCTCCAATTTCTGCCAAGGTGAGGTGCTCGTACGATTGTTTTAAAAAGTGGCGCACTCCAATTCGCAACGCTTCCAATCGTCTTTTAGATCTAATTTTTACTAATATTGAAAAATCCTCGCTTCTTCTGTCCGAACCTCCTCCTTATGTGCGAATTGACTGCCATCATCCTCCGTTACTTCTTGAACTATCCATCACAACCTCGAACCCTCGTATCCAACCTCGCAAGCATGGTAGGTTCAACTTCTATAGAGCGGACTATAGCACTCTTAACTCTGAGCTTTCTTCAATTAACTGGTCTTATTTACTAGATCATCTGGAATGTGACGCAGCTGTGATCACTTTTTATAATATTTTATCCGACATCATCGCTGCATATGTTCCCTTTAGCGTTCCTAGGTCCCGCAAAGGCCCAGTCTGGTTTACGTCCGAGATCTTCAATGTTCTCCGTAAAAAGAACCGTTGTCGTATACGCTACAAACGTTATCGAAAACCTTGTGACCTTATCCTGTTTCGGAAATTTCGAACAGACGCCAAAAAGCTTATCGCTGAGGCTAGAACTGCGTACTTGATCAGTGTTGAAGAGTCCATCAATCGCAATGAAAGCAAGCGGTTTTGGTCATATGTTCGGAATCTTCGCTCATCCGTGTCCCTGCCCTCCAAGATCTCCTACCTTAATACAACAGCAACAGACCCTCAACCAATCTGCGAGCTGTTTGCTACCTACTTTTCCTCTGTATATTCACCTTCTCCTTCCGAACCCTTCTTATTTCCCAACGATCCTTCACACTTTTCATTTCCTCACATTACTCCTGACTGTGTTAACTTACTCCTCTATGAACTAAAACCCGAAGGCGGAGCGGGAGCGGACGGTCTACCGAATATTTTTCTAAAAAAGACCTGCCAAAGCTTATCGTTGCCACTCTCTATCTTATTTAATAAAAGCCTACAGGCGGGTACCTTTCCATCGGTCTGGAAAAAGGCTCTAATTCTGCCTATCCCTAAAGGCACTGTCGACCTTTCATCAGCAAAAAATTATAGACCAATTTCATTGCTTCCATCTTGCGCTAAAATCTTAGAAAAAATCGTCAATGATTTCCTACTTATTAATTTTGGCCATTTAATATCCTCTTGCCAGCATGGTTTCCAAAAACACCGCTCGACCACGACGAACTTACTCGAGATCACACAATTTGTTGCTGAAATGTTTGATCGTCACCAAGATGTTCACGTAGTTTATACAGATTTCTCGAAGGCATTTGATACGATTTGTTTTCACAGACTTCTGACTAAACTCATCGCTTTAGACATTCCAATTTCTTTAGTTAAATGGATTGATTCCTACCTTACAGACCGCACCGGACAAGTAAGTTTTCACAATTGCTTATCCGCTCCCTTCTCTCCTACATCCGGCATCCCTCAAGGATCCATTTTAGGCCCTCCCTCTGCTCTTCACTTTTTTTATAAATGACTTACCCCCAATCCTAAAATGCAGGAGCCTGCTTTTCGCTGATGATCTTAAGTGTTACCTTCCTGTTACTTCCATTGCTGACTGTCTACAATTACAATCAGCACTTGATTTACTTTCGATCTGGTGCCACGTAAATGGCCTCCGGTTAAATTTGGCTAAATGCTTTTTTATGATATTTTCGCTTAAACCTTCTCCCTTGTCTTTCCTCTACACTATTAATAATGTGCCTATCAAGAGGGTAGACTCGTTTAACGATTTAGGGGTGACATTCGACAGCAGATTGAATTTTAGTGGCCACTACGAGAACATCGTGAATCGGGCATCCAAACTTGCCGGTTTTGTGCTCCGCAGTTCCTCCCAATTCCACTGCATTCAATCTGCTGTCCGTCTATTTTGCTCTTTGGTTCGGAGCATTCTTGAGTACGCAAGTGTAGTCTGAGGGTAAATTCTGTAAGGGGATAATCGCCATCGCCAATGGCGATAATCAAAAGTGATGGCCTCGTCGGGCGACAATTTATTAATGTGTTTTTACGTGTGTATGAAAGAGATAGCTACTACTACCCAGAGGTCGAAAAGCGACAGAGCTTTTTTTGGGATCATATAAGGCGATAATCGCCCATAACTGTCGCCAATAGCGACCACTTTCTAGCGACAGCATTGTTACTGTCGCTTTCATACGAAATTCGAAAAATAACGGAAATGGCTTGAGAGTTCATATAATTTCGACATTTTTTAAGTTGTTGGTGTGAAGGAATAAACAAAAGGGCGCTTTTGGAGGATTTGTGGAATTATTTATGATGTAAGAATTTAATATTTTACTACAAAATTGAGGGAATGGACTAGTTAAAAAGGACAGGAGCGCTGCACTTCATCGGATAAATGACTCAGTTTTGCGGGTATAATCTATGATCATGTAATATACATACTTATGTACATACATTTTATGCCTAGTTGCGGGTATAGATACATGGTGGATGCTAGTCATTTATACATAATGATTGCTATATGTACATATCTTTTGGTGCGTGAAATTGGCGTTGGCGTGAGGATGTAAATTTTTTTAAAGGACATAGATGCGATAGTGGGTCTAGAATACTGAAATACTTAGTGAGGGTTAATTGTATTTACATTAGAGTGAATGTTAGTAAATTACGATTTTTCTTGACAGGGCCTGGGCATTGTATAGATTTGACACTATGGTTCGACAACCCTGTCGAAGGAATATCATATTTTTGTGTGGGCAATTGTCACTTGCTTGTTCGATGTCGACTTTTTTTTTATTTTATTAATTTGTTTTTTTTTTTGTTCATTTTAGAATTACTAGTTTATAAACTCCAGACAATCGCCGTTTGAAAAAAAAAATATTTAAAAGTAATTAAAAATCATATGGAAAAAAATAAGCTGCATGGCAGGAAAAGGATAACTGCGGGGTAATAGTTCATTTATAATTTTTTGCCGATTTCTCTGGACTGATTTGATTTAAATCCACTTTCTTAGCCAATCAATACCAATAAAAAAAGTGGTTACATACAACTGTTTTTATGTGTAGTTCTACATAATATATGAAAGATATTGTGGAAATACCGCTAACGCATCGAACAAATATCTTCATTTCATACACGCTCTTCCTAGAGACATACATTTTCATTTCGACAGATACCCGAAATTACTGCAAAGGCGTGCGCCGAGTCAAGTTTTAAAAGTTGTTTCGCTAACTTGTTGACATATCCAATGCAATAACCAATAATGAACTTACAATGTTTCGCTCAAAGTTCAAAGCTCTTCACCAAAGACACACTATCAATTCCACTATCCACCTTGACGTCTTCAGGTGTCATATGATCTGTTAGGTTCGCCACGCCATACATACTTCCGATCGTTTGAACAATCTTTTTGGTGTTGTGTGTGTTTTTCATATAAATCGGTGGCTATTCTTTATTTTGTGGCTGTAACGGTTATTCTTCATCAAAATTAGCGATGAATGTTCATCTCCAAAAAATATATTGAGTGCATTCAGCGAATGAAAAATGTAGCAGAAAAGTGCTCTACCAATTAGATTCTTATTGCGCGTTTCCTCATTTCAGTGTTTTTCCAGTAAATTTCGTTCGTTAAATGCACTCATTATTTTCGCTCCTAAAGATAGCTTTACTTCGACAATCTGTCATCAAATAAAGCACAAACCAACGAACCAAACGAGCAGTCACACACGCATACATCTAGATGCATTGCATACACACATTCAAAACATAAAGAAATTCCTTACGCTTTTCATATACCATGGAATCGATCGTACGATGGACGACAATATAAGTCCATTTTGGGAACTCGTCCATACGTACCATATGTACGTTTGCAATGCATGGTGTCGGATGACCCTAAAGTATCTATAATGCAAAAGCACATACGAGTACATATATCTGTCTCTGTCACACGAAGCACAGCGAGCACAAAAACCATATGTCGCCGTATACAAAGTGATGACCTTACATGATTCCAAAGGACGACACCTATCATTTTCATTGCACTGTCGCTTTGTTAATTTAGATGGAATTTACTTTTTGAAGAAAGGTTTCAGCGTTAATTATTGGTTATGCCGTGTGACATTGTGTTATTGGCACACAATTGATGTTTCAACAAGAGTTCGTATTGAACTTATGGTGAATTTTTCATGAAAGTGACTGTCGCCTTGAAAATGACAGCCATATAAGATACATTGGGCGACTGTCGTCTTAGATGATTCCAAAATGACGAAAATGACTATCGCCAGTCAACTGTCGCCTTACAGAATGTGGGTTCTGGTCTCCTTACAACCAAATAACACACACAAACGACATCGAGGCTGTACAAAGAAGTTTTACCCGTACACTTTTTTACAAATTTCGCTTGCCTTATGCTAACTACCCCGATCGTCTGCTTTTCCTGAATTTGCGTTCACTGAAAGCGCGAAGGCTACTTTTGGATGAATGTTTTCTATTTAAACTTTGCCATGGACTAATTGACTCCATATTAGCGGAAAGTATTCGTTTCAGAACTCGGAATCGCCCTTCGCGTAATCTTAATATTTTTGATCCACCATTTGCTAGATTGGAAATCTATTTCAACTCACCTTTACTTAGGATGATGAGAGTACATGATGAACTCCAGTTTGGTCCTCTTACTCTCACTTTCAATTCGTTTCGTAGAGCCATTTTGCAACGACTTATATCTTACGATAACGTAAATTTTTCATAATTTTGTAAATATTTCTTAATTTTACCTTTTCTTTTATAATTTTTTTACATACATTTACATTTATACTATCAATTGAATTATTTTTTTTTGAAACCTACATAATACAATTATTGGAATATTTTCTGTGTATATATGTTATAAATAAATAAATAAATAAATATTGAAGTTATAGTCGTACAAGAAAATGATTTTTTCAAAAATCTTCAAACGCCTGTGCCTGCTAAAAGGTTAAGAATAATGGGTATGTTCAGTTGTACAACTTTTTTCAACTAAGGAATTAGAATCCGGTGCGTTTATGTGGCAGTTTTCGGACACCCGGTATAGTCTCGTTTCAAATTGTTTTTACATTTATCTTATTCGACAAATAATGTCCAAATGTGTGTAAATCGGTTTTATTGTGGTCAAACATAATTGTTACATGATTAGAGTTGCTTGCTTGAATAGACATTTACGAAACAGACTGTTTGTTCTGAGTATTGTTCCTAGACAAGGGATCATATTAGTTGGTGGGCTTCTTTGTCGAAGTCGGTGAAATGCTCAGTGAGCTTTTAGGTCCCAGAAGTCTGTTATAGTCTGTTATTATGCAACCAAAAAAAGGCCGACTGAAGAAGAGTGCTTGATCCGTAATCGATATTTTAGTTTTCTAACACCTTAATGAATTGTGTTGACAATAGTTGAGCCGTTGCATAATTTTGTGTAATCGCGAAACCCTAATTATACGGGGTGTCCGGAAACTGCCGCATAAAGGCACCGGATTATGATTCCTCAGTTGATTTCCAGCAAAAAAGTTGTATGGAACATACCCCCTCAGCTTAAGCCTTTAGCTGCCACAGGCATTTAAAGATTTTTGAAAAAAACATTTTCTTGCACGACTTAAAGCCTAATATCTCCAGAGCTAGACCAGCTAGAATAGTGAAATAAAATTATTATCACAGCCAACAAATTTACCTGTAAAATAAAACTAACCACACTAAAATCGGATAAGAGGTTTGGTTTTTACAGAGCTTCAAAGTCAAATTTGCGTGATTTGACCCAAAAACAATATTTGTTTCCATCTCAATTTTCTCCAACTTCTGCCAAGGTGAGGTGCTGGTACGATTCTTTTAAAAATTGGCGCATATTCTTACGATCATATCTTTCTCACATCATTTTATTCTAGCTCCATTATTTCTAACAGTTTTAGTACCTTAAGTGCAGAAAACTAGGGTTAATTTTGGCTCGATTTCGACCTACTTCGAATAGATTTTACCAATTGCAGACCTTTAGGGGCAGTGTGAATTGAATTGTATTGAATTCAAGCTAAAATTAACCCTAGTTTTCTACACTTAACGTATAAAAACTGTTAGAAGTAATGGAGCTAGATCAAAATGATGTAAGAAAGATGTGATCGTAAGACTATGCGCCAATTTTTAAAAGAATCGTACAAGCACCTCACCTTTGCAGAAGTTGGAGAAAATTGAGATGAAAAAAAAAGATTGTTTTTGGGTCAAATCACGCTAATTTGACTTTGAAGCTCTGTGTTTAAAAAAAAATATTGATCTCCCCCTAGCACAAATTTAGCTCAAAACTAGGGGACTTCGCCACCTGCTCGCTTCGCTCGCCAACCCCCGGGGGCGAAGGCTAATTTCGGGCGCGGCCGAAATTTGGATACCCTTCGCTCACCTTGGGCTAAAAGTTTTTTTCGGGCGTATATATGACTTGTATTTAATCCTTCTCATTCTTTTTCTTCTGTTATGACAAAAGTTTTGTGCTTCGTTGAATTAAGTGGGCAAATAAAAATATTTACTCGGAAAATTTTATTGGGGTTGCGGGAGCATGTCCCCAAAGTACGATTCCATTCGTTTTTAACTTTTTTGTTGCTTTGGTAAAGACACATTAATTCACGGTTTTGTGAAATTGGTGCAAAAAATGTTTCTTAAGCCGGCCCCACACCGAACGGAGTGTGGCAAACACCACGCAAAAGATTGATACCAAAATCGTACAGCAGCAGTGCAGCTGTGTGGTTGGACGAGTCCAAGGTATCAATCTTGGACCGGGTTTTTGCGCGGTGTTTGCCACACTCCGGTCGGTGTGGGGCCGGTTTTAGAAGAACCAAAATGGGCGTTGGTTTTGTATGGCCACCCCATGATCCCATGGTCAGATTTGATCAATTCAATTGGTACACAAATAAAAAAGTTTTTCTTAGAAGAACCTAATTTGGTGAGTTGGGTTTGTATGGCAGCCCCATGACCCCATTGTCCGATTTTACGAACATACAAACTGCCTGCAGCAAAAAGAAGCATTTGTGCAAAATTTCAGCTTCATAGCTTTTAAATTGGCCGAGTAAAACGCGTCGCAACAGACAGACAGACAGACGGACAGACGGACATCGCCCAATCGACTCCCCAAGTCATGCTGATCATATATGTATACTTTTTATATGGTCGGAGATGCTTCCTTCAATGTGTTACAAACTTCATGACAAAGTTAATTTACCCTTTCACTCTATGAGCGAAGGGTATAAACATACATACATATCCGTAGCTCCTAATCATAATTGATTCAAATGAATTATAATTCTCAATCAATGGAACTTAATTTGCCTCCGTGCTATACTGGTAAATCAGTCTATTTTGGCGATTGGGCGAGATTTTGATTGTGGAGATAACTTTTTACATCATTTAGGAATTTCATATCGTTTCCCTTACTTTCCATTACGTTTTGGACAATACATACTCAATCGGCAGTCAAAAGTTCAAAGATCGCCAACCACCGCAACTAGAACATAGGAACAACATGTGTCCATACAATTGCGTTTTAGATATTTCTCTGCTGTTATTAGATTCATAGCTGAGCCTACACCCACGCTATAATCTCAAAATGATTGAGAGAGTAAATTAACTTGGCAAACTTAGAATTGAATCCTCGGTAAACGAGCCTATAGTAATATTCAGGCAAAACAAGACGGTGGGTGGAGAAACATCAGCGTCAGAATGTTATCTCTGGAGCCTTCTAAATTTCCTTCGAACCTCTTTTAGCAAAAACAAGGGGGTCAAATTTAAAACCCTCATCCAGCGGGATAGGTACAGGTGTACCTTTTTCGTTTTTAACCCATTATTTGCGGGTGTGTCGAAAACGAAACATATAATGAAACTAATAATGTTGTGCTTGTATGACACGCAACGAATCGACAGCTATTTTAAACTAAAAATCAATGTCCACTTTACATATAAAAACCCATAAAATTTTCAATCACAACATTTTTGACTATTTGCGAAAGCGACAAAAACACTTGTTTCGGAAATTTTTGAAATTCTCAAACAAAATCGCTAAATTTCAGAAAATGCTAATAGAATTCATGAAATATCCCCTGGATAAGTAAATTAAAACTGTTTTCTATGTAATGGTCAAAAATTATTTCAAGCAGGTAATGCAAAGTACTCAGAAGTGCATTTACAAAAAATGTTGCGAAAACGACACATCCGCGCATTAACAGCGTCATATTTGCATCAAGTACATTATGTGATTCTTGAAACTGGGAATTGTTATTTTCATAATTGAGTTGGAAATCAATATATGAGAAGCACTCTAACGACATTCCGATACAAGTAAAGTGTCGATACTTCTGTTTCGATACCAAAGAATTCGGGTATCGATACTTTTCTTTCTATTTTACTCGGTATCGAAGCGATTCGATTAAAGTAACCAGATGAGTACTTTTGAATCTTTGGTATCTGCCCAGTGGCGGATTTACCAGTAGGCTGAGTAGGCTTGAGCCTAGGGCGGCAGATTTCAGGGGGCGGCAAATTCCGGGAAAATATTTTTTAGGTTGTTCACACTGTCATGGAAGACTGTAGGATGTAGCGCATATCATCATTATATGGTTTGGAAACAGGCAAAACGTGTTTTTACCCTCAATGAGATATAAACATGAAAAGGCATTTGTCGGCAGAAATTGCAATAAATGATGATAAAAATCCAAGAATGGAAAATACTAAAAAAAAATTTTTCTGATAAGCTTTCATCCGAAAAATTATTCTCCTCGTCTTGTAATTAAGACGATCGAGTTTTAGAGGAGTTTTAAGCATGAAAAGGAGATTAGCATCAATTCAGCTTAATCTCTTAGGGCAGGAGTATACATTTTTAATTTTGTTTAAATTGCTCTAAATTTGTGTCTTGGGTGTGACTTTCATATTTAAAGCCGGAAATTTGACACTGAACTAAAATTTATTTATGACATTCATATTGATAATGGATTTTTTTTTCAAGCAAATTTTACTATCGTCTCTGCCAATTTTCCCCAACCAATACAGGACACACATTCGCACATAATATAAGACAAATAAAATTGTTTTATTTTTTATTATAAGATATTCTTCTAAACCAGCCGCTCCAAATTTTTTTTCAGTTCAAACTCCCTTGTAAAGTCTTCTGAGCCTGGAGCCCCCGAGAAAATTTTGTTCAAAAACCAATATGTGTTGTTTTTTTCGTTGTCAGTTCGGCCATCACCATGGCTTCAGTCATTCCTCGAGAAACATAATTGCCATTACTGTAGAGACCACGATCTGAAAGTGTTCTACCAAGGAGCATTGTATCCAAAAAGACTAATAGCTGGTTTGGTGCGGTTTACATAAGAAGCGTGAGCTTAGGCAATTTCAATCACCCAAGCAACAATTTGTTTGCTTTAACCCATTAGTGCATAGTGTCCCTTTAAAGGGACACCCACTTTTTCCCGTTATATGGTCAGATTTTTGACTATGCTATGGAAGTGTACATGCAATGACATCTATTAGCATCTCAGTTATGAAACAAACGCGTATTCAAATGATTTTATTGCTTGGTGTAGTTTATTTATTCAAAAGAATGAATTGCGGAATTTAAAAAAATTGCCAGATTCAGGGCTGGTGAGAAAAAATTAAAAATTGCTAATATTTTGTTAGTGTTAGTATACTTCTTCGATTGAATAATCGTTAAAATGTGTATAGGCTATTATTCAAATCAAAGAAAAAGCGTCATGGTGTCATAGATTTTGTGTAATTTAGCAAGTTTTGCAATGTCCCTTATAAGGGACATTGTGCACGTCGGTCAGTTGGTGAAATATTTTTATAGACTTACAGATGCGGAAATTTTGGAGATATTCGAAGCGGTGGACCGTATTTTTGAAGACATAAACATTTCTGATATACCCCTATTGATGGCAATGAAACAGGGGATCTTGAAAGGGGACTTTTACTGCTGATGTGAGATGCATTTACAGTCTAGGCGATCTAGCGATTGCTTTCGAAATTACCAAATAATCGTTTGTATTGGTCCATGACCCCTCAGTGGGGTCTGTGTCATAGGATAGAGAAATTTTGTGAGTGGTTTCACCATCAACACGAGCTCCACAGAGGAGGGAAACAAAGCCCTTCCGGCATTTTCCGATGTAGGTTGGCTACGACTGACTGACCTTCCACCTTGGCTCCGAGCCTCAGTGCTAATTCCTAGCAGCTGGAGTCATGCCTGTGGTAGTAATACCTGATGTGAACCGCCATAAAGCGGGAAAGCAGCGTTTCCAACCGAGCCTGATAGTGCAACGGGCAACCGAGCCCGCGGAATGTAATTCGAACTATGTGGTGATTCCACAGCTAACAATATATTTATCCGCGGAGAACTGATTAGATTTTGTTTTGGGCACTAAATTCAAGCGGAGGACATTATGTATTTATTTCACATGTATATATGGGAAAATATGCTGATGGCGTTCCCAAAAGTTTGGGAGTTGGGGAGGATGAGGTAGCAGATCTGCTCACTAAAGAAAATAAAGGATTCATAGCAAGTAATGCGATAAGTTGTAAATATTTTATATGCCACTTATAAGTTTCATTGGTTTCTATTGCATATCCGTCAAATTACTTCACTAATTATCTGGTGTGGGTATTTTCACCGGGTACAATACAAGTTGGTCGTATCAATTTCTTCATTCGCCAACTGACCGCTGTGCATAGTGTCCCTTATAGGGGAACGGCTTGTAAATCTACTATTACTTATTTTTTTTCGAAAAAATCTTTCAAAAAGTACTTCCTTGTAGCTACTTTAATTCATAATAATTGACAAAAGTCAAAAAATGTTGTCAGGGAGCTTCATGCACTAATGGGTAGAAGCAACCATATAGTACCACGGAATTCATTTATCGTGTGACATCGCTTAAAGTAATATTTTGATCCGATAAAACATCCTTAAAGTATTTTCCGGAAAGCTTCTATCATCATTATAGAATAAATTTAAAGATGTTGGTATAAAACTTCGATAAAACTGTCTCTAAATGTTAGCCTTAAAAAATACCCCTTTAAATACTCCACTCTTGTGTTTATTGGATGATACAGCACACACATGCAATAGTCTCCCTAACTTAACTCACACACATGCATATATTCTTCTATAGCACAGTCGGTGTCATTTTTATAGTGTGACATTCGTATGGTCATCCAATAAATTGTGCACAGTAGTTTTATAGAAGGATGGACTTTGTGATTTTTTAACGAATTGACACTTGTGCTCTGAAATACACAATTTCTGCATTAGAAAACCTTGAAATCTTGTATGAAACCCACACGTACTCATTGTTTTCTTCGAAACTAATTATAAGGTGATTTCTGCGCAGAAATTCACTCTATTTTATTGATAAATGTATGAAAGGGTGCATTGCCGAATAGTCGATAAAGAATTGTCAAGCATTTCTATAGTAGCAACAACCATTTATAGTGTTTCCGAGCAATGCCGACCATATGTGAGGTTAGCTGACTGGTAGCGTGTAGGACGGGCAATCAACAGACATTGGTTCGATGCTAGCTGCGGAAATTTTGTTTTCATATTTTCTTTTTTGCAAATTCGTTAAATGACAAAAAATGACGATATAAAGCAAATGACGTAAGTCTTTTTTGAAGCATAATTTAGTGCTACAATAAGGTTCTATTTGATTAAAAAACGGCGCCAAATGCCATTATTGGACTATTATTCAGTGGTTATACCCTGTAAAGTGCCCCTATTATTGTTAGAAGAGAGTGTTTTACGAAGTATTATAGGGATGAAATTGTTACTTGGGCAGCCATATCAAGTGATTTTTTATTTCGGTCTAAAATATTCTTAGCGGTGTTCATCGAACAGATTTGGTTACAGCTTTTTTTATCAAAGGATATAAAATGTTTGGCCGAAGAATGGCAACAAAAAATTACCTCCGGGTGATTTCGAAAGAATTTTTATTCAAAATAGTGGTTTAGACGCAAACCATAATTCATAAACGGCATCTATATTTGAGCCTCCCACAGTTTGGGATGCAACGCTTTAAACCGATTCTCCAAGCAGAAAATTTTTGCATAAGCTTTACACTGTGATAAATACTAAAGAATGTTTAAGACCCCCGAGGCGGAAAGCTAAAAGATGACACATATTTAAATACAAAGTGTAAACTAAAGATATAATTGCAGGTGAATAAAGCATAATTCTATCCGAATATATAGGGGCGGCAATTTGTGAATAGCCTACTGGCGGCAAATTGGTAAATCCGCCACTGTATCTGCCCATACACCCACATGCTTTCCGGCAGTAAATTATTCCGTAAATCGTATCATTATGGCAAAACATAAAGGTGAATGATTTTAAAGTTGATGTATGTATCATGAAAACCCGAAACACGTTTGAATACTCCATTATTTTTGGAGGCTATACGTTAGTGTGCGGGAAGCTAATATATTCTATATCCTATTCCCAGTGATTCCTAATGTAAACCATCGCAGGCATCGCAGACAATAAATATGTTGTTTCCAAACAATGTGGAAAATAAGGTTGTTTTTTTTTCGAAATAATATGGGCAATATGAAAACAAGATTTTTCAAATGAATGAAAGCTTTTTTTTTCCATAACCTATATATAATGTTGCAAGCACTATATATATCCTATCCGCACATGGACGGAATTTTTGGACCACGCCGAGATTCGATCTCCGGACCTCTAGATTACTAGCATCGTAGAGTGAGACTCAACCAATTGAGCCACAGAGCGTGGTATAAATATCCGGACTATAGAGTCAAAATTGCTGCCGAAATCTGGACTATAGAATACGTAGGGGAAACACTTAGTGGTCCGGATTAGCGTGATATCCGGATTACCGAGAAAAAGACTGTATAATAAAATATTCACTCCCATTTATTTTCATTATGTAAACCATTTTTCTGAAGAAAGTAGATAAGATTTTCCCTTGCCAATTTTGTGTCGTTCTAGTGCGGGTGTGTCGTTTTCGACACATGTCCTGGAAAGGACCCCTGAGGTCATACGAAAAAAATAGTTACAAATTCTGAATCTGGGACCAAAGAGAACATGTTTTACCAATTTTCATCAAATAATTCCCAGTGGATCAATACCCGCAAATAAATGGGTTAAAACACCGTAACTTTTTTGCTATGGGTCCGATCGATCTGAAATTTTCTGACATCTCTACGATTTTAGTTTAAAATATGTATTCCAAATTTCAGAAATGTGTGACCACCCATCCCCAAGTTAGGGAGCAAAATTAATCTTACACCCTTTAACGGCGGCAAAGGTACATTTGTACCTTCATATATTTTGTATGAAAGAAAATTTACAAAAGACGAAAATAAAATATTTTTGGTGAATGCTCATGCTTAGAGAGACTTAATATAGCATCAATAAGTTGAGAATCGAGTGATGTACAGAAGTATTTGATTTACGATTTTTATTTGTAATGATTAAGGTCCTTAGAGATATCGATCTATAAGGAATAGGCTAACTCATACACCGGTTTTTGGTTATTTGACATCAATCTGAAGACTTTTACTGGCATACCAAACTATTTGAAGTAATGGGTTGGGGCAACCAATACAATGTATTACGACTTCTTTCCCCATAACATCTACTGAAAATTAGGTTTGTAGCAAATGCTAAAATTTTGGATTTTAGCGATTGGTTTTCTTTACCACAAATTGCCATAATTTGTATTCCATCACCTAATAATTATTATTTGTGTAAGTCTGGACGTCCACCCGAGATCCTTTTGAAGCTTTAGCTGAAAACCATAGCAGAAGCATCCAACCAAATTTCTAAAATTGGATGTTTGGGTCGTACATAAATTTGGTTGAATTGTACGTTGGTACCAATAACTGCTATATATTATGCCACATTCCTTCGGTTTCTTGTTTTCATTTTTCAATCGATCCTTGCATTTAATTACATATATGAGAATATACAATTAACCAACAACAATCACAATTACTATTTTAGATATTTTTCTACTATAGGAATTGGCCTGAGTTTAGATTTACAAAGATTAGAGACTGAAAATTATCCTAACCGATTCTACTTTCTTGTCGCTTGACCTGGACCTGTCAATATACATATTTATTGCTTCAAGCATTGTTGTTTTATGGAAAATAACCAGAATGTGATAATTATTCATTTTTTTTTCGTTAGCGGTAACGGGTTTTAGTAACAGAATAATATATTGGGGGTTAATTTTAACCAAAGACTCCACAATTCGCCAATCAAACATACCAAATTCTTCTAAAATCATTAATGACCGTTTTCTACTTTTCATTTGTAAACTAATTTTAGATTTCGTCAAATTAAAATTCCAAATGACCCATTTTTTCAATTTTCTTTTTAAAATTTTGCCTATTTTCTAAATTAAACCACTCCAAAAATTAAATCCACATAAACCCAACTTCTTTAAACATCCACTTCGGCAAAAACAGTTACTAATTTGTGACTAGTCAACATAATGTAACGGTTTTACGGTCAAAATTCATACAAATAGTGAAGATTTTCATACAAAATGTACTAAGGTACAGGTGTACCTTTGTCGCCGGCAAGCGTTGTAAAAATCTGCCGCTGGATGAGGGTTAAGTGAGGCACAAAAAAAAATTGTTGGGGAGATTGGAATGCTTAACTGGATCTGTTACAAAGGTCCATGCAGACTGATCGCCAAATGGTAGCACGTGCAACCAACTGGCAGTTGTCATTGTATCCAAACTGATCGCCATTTGGGTGTGCGTCTAGTTTTGATAGTCAAGATGGCAACTCAACCAACCGCTTTGACAACCGCTTGTCAAATTCAAAGTAACGATTTTGCAACTTTCGTTCGTTCTTTTCGTATATCTGGAGAGTTCTTCGTAAGAGGGGCATACCAGATAAAATAATTTCCATCATCAAGGAAACTTATCAGGGAGCCCAAGGGTAAGCCTTCAGATCCAATATTGCAAAGCAGGCCCTAGATTGGAAACCTTTAGGCGCCAATGCAAGACGCCGTGATGGACGACCAAGAAACACGTGGAGAAGATCGGTTAATAGCGAGGCTGCTTCATTAAACAAACACTGGTAAGAACTAAGGACGATGGCACAGAACATAACGAGATGGAAAGTAGGCGTAGTTGATGCCCTATGCCACACAAGGGGTTAACAGGAACCAGAGAGATTGCTAACACCGACGCGGTAGCGAATTTTCCGTTGAAGATTCGCGGCGGATTTTTGGTGTTCACACCGGCGCGGCGCGAATAATTCGCTGAGTACACAGCTGATATCATTGTAGTTTTCTTACAGCAGATAAGTAATTTTGGGTCAATTGTTCTAAATTTGAGGTCAAAAACAAGAAAAACGAGACAGAGGCTAGTCGTGGATACCCTTCACTCTCTTTCAGGCTAAAAGTCCTCTGGCGTCCTTATGACTTGTGTTCCGGTTCCATTCATTCCTAGATAATTCTTGCAACTTGCTTTTGAGCGCGGTTTCTATGGCAGCTCCATTACCACCACAAATCAACATAAGTGTCAATAAACCATATTTGTGTGAATTTCGGTTGGGGTGAGTAAATAAATAAAAAAAAAATGTCCTTTTCTTTTTTAAACCGTATTCGGTTTGTATGGTAGCCCCATGGCCCCATAGTAGTATTCCATTTGTGGTAACATATTTTTGGGGTTTCGATAATGACAGACAGTGCGGTGCGGTGCGGCGCGCGGTCCAACACCCTAAAAATATTAGGTCACCTACTGAAGCCCAACCGTCACAACCATTTCCGGAGCCTTTTAGCCAATTTTCAAGCACGTTATGTAGTTCTTTCCAACCGCGGTCTTTCACATTTGCTTACCAAAACGATTAATCATTTTATTTTAGTTTTCCAAAAGAAATAATAAAAGAATACTGTCAGCGTACAGTTCAATAAGTCTACCACAGCATACAAAGTGAATCCGCTTTGGAGATTGAGTCGATTTTTTGCAAGTCTGGCCCGAAAAAGTATATGGCTTTCCCAGGATGGGGTTCAAATTTTTACCGACTAGTACGACGACCGAAATGAAGAATTCCGTCGTGGCGATAATTCAAGGTGAATATTATTGAAAGCAACCGAATTATTCGCAACAATTTCATTCTATACCACTATTTCATGCTTTGGTGCCATTTACAACGCTCATTATATTATTATTCGTCAATTTTTTGCAAGTCTGTATGAGTGTACTTGTACTCAAATAAAAATCATGCACTAGGCAGGCTTCTCTGTTTTCTACTATAGGTTGCTTACAAACGCAAATGTATTGCCTTTTTTATTTTGTTGATTTATCTGCAGTTCAGTAAACAAATTTACAACTTCACGAGATATTAACAGAGCTTACAAGAGTATCTTAAATTTGTTCTTCAAATAAAAGCTGACAATGACATGGCCAAACGAGACCGAGGCTAATTTCGGGCGCGGCCGAAATTTGAATACCCGTCACATTTGAATGAAACTTAAGTTTCTTTTGTGTTAAAAATTTCTACGGCAGCCCTATGACGTGTTCTAATTCCATCAGTTCCTGGAAGCGTTGAGTAGGGATGAGCATCGAACATCGATGTTTTTGGTCCGATGGTTGATGTTTTTACCATCGATGGTTTTGCGTCGATGTTTTTCACCATTGATGGTTTGCGTTTCGATGGTCGATGGTTTTCACCATCGATGGTTTTC
Organism: Microchrysa polita; assembly: GCA_949715475.1. Taxonomy (NCBI): domain Eukaryota; kingdom Metazoa; phylum Arthropoda; class Insecta; order Diptera; family Stratiomyidae; genus Microchrysa; species Microchrysa polita. The sequence continues at coordinate 65,075,831 of OX454421.1, read as the reverse complement.
AACTATCGATGTTTCTTTCCTCAACATATTTTATTTTACAATTCAACTTTGTATTTCTTTATACGCCCGGTAAGGCACAATTTCAAAATGGGGTTTCGCCCTGAAATAGTTTCAACCTTTCCATTGCTGTTTACGTTGAAATTTAAAGAGGTGCGGTAGGTGTGCTACAATTTCGTCGCGCATCTTTTCTTTTCATGCACCGAGCACTCGTCAAGATAAATGTACGACGGACGGCCGAAGTATATCCAATTATCGTTTTTTCTCCCTCAGTGTTCAGAGACTATGAGAAAGTGGAACAGCAGGCCCACTGCAATTCCGTAGTGTATTTTTCCAAGTAGTCGGCACATGGCCAGATTCCCGCACGGTACTGCTGGTTGCTCTATGCCAGGGGTGTCAAACTCAAAGCCTGGCCTGGGCCAAATATCAGTGTCCTAAGGTTTAAGCGGATCGCAGAATAAAAAAATGTAAAACATGTGTTGAAACCTGTGTATTTTGTAATTTAATCCCAGAATATTTCCTTTAAGATATGACTATTAATCTGAGTAAGTAGTTTCCTAGGGATTACGCCCTATAGAATTATTACATCTTTTGAAAATGTTCTTCAAATAAATTGAGAACCTTAGATAAGAAGTTAAAAACCAACATTATTTGCCAAATTTTGGACAGCTGATCCGGTTACAGAACCGGTCATAAGCGTCCAGGTAGCCCAAACAACTTTGGGAGTCTGAGTTACATCCAGTCCGGTCAGAACGAAAGGCTAAAAATAGACAAAAATTGGTTGTGTGATGAGGTGTGAAACAAACGCATGTATCAGTAAAGCTTAAAGGAAAAATTCTGTACCTGGGCTGAAATTGCCATACTTACAACATTTCACGTCTAGGTGATTTCCTAACCAAATATACGATTTCCGGGCCTTACAACTTTGTCCCTCAAATAAATCTCAGCCCAAGATGTTCTTGTCCAATAACATCAAGGATGCGAATGTGAGTTATATTGCAACGTGGCAGACAACTTGCAAGTTCGGCTAATACTAAAAAAAATTGGACCGAATTTTAGGAATAAACAATTTCAGGAAAAGGCTTAATGTTTTCCTCCACAAAAAAAGATGCCTTAAGCATATGTAACTCAAATAATCGTCGGGGATTTTTTAAGCGTGCATAAGCCATCGACATCTTTTAGTGAATTGTTGAAATGAGTTCAAGCTCGAATTTGTTTTGCCACCCATTTTTTTAATTAAGTTCTTCGATCTGGCCGCGAGCCGTGAGTTTGACATGTCTGCTCTATGCGGTGGGTTGTGGGTACGATACGAATGCGTATTATGCAAAAAAAAACGCAAGGCGAAGAGTTACATTTTGGTTACATTTTGGTGGGTGAGAGAGGCAATGAATGAAACCCATATTCTATTCAATCAGCTTAATTTAATGATTATTTTTTTTGAGTACTCAAAAAACCCAAAACATCGATGTTTTTGGTTCGATGCTTTCTTGCCATCGATGGTTTCGTCTCGATGTTTTTTCGATGGTAACCATCGATGTTTTTCTTTCGATGCTCGTCTCTAGCGTTGAGGCTAATCCAGGAACACACTTGGATGAATTGTGATCAAGATTCAAAAAGAAAAAAACCCCTTTTCTTACAAGAACCTAATATTTGGGGGTTGGTTTGTATGACACCCCTATGACGTAATGTTTCGATTCCGTTCCTAGTTATGTTTTGAGGCTTTACTTATAACACATTTGGGTGAAGTTTGGTTAAGATTGGTATCACAAAGAAAAACGTTTTTCTTAGGAGAACCTAAATTCCAGGGGTTGGTTTGTATGACAGCCCTATGATGTAGTATTCCGATTCCATCGCTTCCTAGATAAGTTTTGAGACTTTACTAGGAACACATTTGAATGAAGTTTGGTTAAGGTCGAATTAAAAAGGAAAAAGTGTTTCTTAGAAGAACTTAATTTTCAGTGGTTCGTTTGTATGGGAGCCCTATAACGTAATGTTCCGATTCCATCCGTTCCTAGATATGTTTTGAGGCTTTGATAGGAACACACTTGGGTGAAGTTTAGTTAAGATTGATACAAAAAGAAAGAGGTTTTTCTTAGAAGAACCTAATTTTCAGGGGCAGCCCCATGACCCCATGGTCCGATTCCATTCTTTCCGACATATATACAGCGTCCACTAAAAAGAAACTTGTGACCAAATTTCAGCCCGATAGCTTCAAAACTGAAGGACTAGTTTGCGTTGCAATCGTTGTCACATAGTGACGGGTATAAAAACGTCCGAAAAGCATTTACCATAATACCAATCATCGATCTTGGCATGTCATTATAACCTTAAAAATACAAAAAAAAAACATAAAAAATAAATTCATATTTTATTATTTTCCAAACGATGAAAAAGACCCAATTCAAGAGGGAGTCCAACAGTATCTAAATATAAATAAAAATTTTATTTAAATTGTCCGCACAATACCAAGCATGGTGACGAGGTCAGTGTTTTTCAGCGCGAGAGGTTATCTACTAGTGCGTCCCAAACTGATATCTCTGCAGTGCAATCGCGGGGCCCCGCCTCTAAGGCCGCGCGCAGACTAACGCTCCATCACCTTTTCAGTAAATCTATATTCATTTAAATTGCAAAGCGTATTTGCTCATATAAGGTACAATCGGGTGTACATATATGCAAAAGTTGCGTATTTTGTTTGTTCTTTTCTTGTTGGGATTCTAATTATGTACATATGTATATAAAACAGTCAGAAAAAGCAAAAAATTAAAAAAATTTATATAAACCAGTTTAAAATAAGACAACAAGACAATCATGATAATATGACTGGTACGAATAAGAAGGCAAATTTTCTTTTTCGTTTGCTCTCTACAGGGTGTCCCGAAACTGCCGCATAAACGCACCGGATAGTGATTCCTCATGTGATTTCCAGAAAAAAAGTTTTACTGAACATACGCCCAATTCTTAACCCTTAAGTTGCCACAGGCATTTGAAGATTTTAAAAAAATCATTTTCTTCTACGACTAAAACCTCAATTTCTCCAAAGCTAAACTAGCTAGAATAGAAAAATAAAATGATTATCACAGTCAACAAATTTACCTACAAAATAAAACGAACCGCACAAAAATCGGATAAGTTTGGTTTTTACATAACTTCAAAGTCAAATTTTTGTGATTTGACCCAATAACAATATATTTTTTAATCCTAATTCTCTCCAACTTCTGCCTAGGCGACGTGCTGTACGATTCTTTTAACGATCATTTTTTTATATCATTTTATTCTAGCTTCGTTATTTCTAACAGTTTTAACGTCTTAAGTGCAGAAAACTAGGGTTAATTTTGGCTCCATTTTGATTTATGTAATTTGAATAAATTTTACCAAATTGCAGATCTTTAAGGACAGTTTGAATTTAATTGAATGGTAATCGAGCTAAAACTAACCATAGTTTTCTGCACTTAACGCATTAAAACTCTTAGAAATAATGGAGCTAGAGTAAAATGATGTAAGAAAGATATGATCGTAAGATTGATTGGCGCATAGCAATGTTTAAAATAATCGTACAAGCACCTCACCTTGGTAGAAGTTGGAAAAATTTAGATGGAAAAAATAATTTTATTTGACTTCGAAGTTCTGTAAAAACTAAACCTCTTATCCTGATTTTAGTGTAGTTAGTCTTATTTTTCAGGTAAATTTGTTGGCTGTAATAATCATCTTATTTTGCTACTCTAGCTAGTCTAGCTTTGGAGAAATTGAGGTTTTAGTCATAGAAGAAAATGATTTTTTCAGAAATCTTCAAATGCCTGTGGCAGCTAAAGGGTTAAAAATTGGGGGTATGTTCCGTACAACTTTTTTACTGGAAATCACATGAGGAATCATAATCCGGTGCGTTTATGCGGCAGTTTCCGGACACCCTGTATAGTCAGTCTCACACGAGGAATCATAATCCGGTACGTTTATGCGGCAGTTTCGGGACACCCTGTATAGTCAGTCACATTCAGTCAGTTCCAATTCAACAAGCGCATTTTATCTGGTTTTCACGGAATATTCTATTTCATTCTATCTATGCTAGACTGACTGGTATCTCTGAAGTGGTGCGGATTTTCGCGATAGATATTTTTGGAAGAGTTTTTAGTATAATTTACGAATTTACCTGTTTGCTAATAGAGATTGTAGCTAGACATGCCACAACCACAACGGGTGGCATTGCACTCTGAAGCACATATAATTTATTGCAAGAAGACATAGCGAGTTAAGTATGACAAGAAAATTGCTTACAAGGTTTGTGCAGTAGTTTTGAATAGTTTTGATTAATTAGCCTAAGAATAATTTTGGCAAATATATAATAATGAATTTGGATGAAATTCTTAACTCTCTTGTTCTTCTAAGACGAACTTTTTATTTATGCACCCGTCCTAACAAAATTTCTCACCAAGTGTGTTTCTATCAAATCAACGAAACATAACACAGTAAAAAGTTTATTGAATTTCCCACACAAAGTGTAGTAAAAATTACTACAAAAAAAAGCTAAAAAAAAATTTGAAATTTAATCTTACACATTTCTTTAGCAAAAGGTTAAAATAAATGAAAACTATTAAATTTTAAATAAAATATTGTGAAATCACATTGCTACTGTAATTTTACCAACAAAAAATGTAAAATTAAATCAAGTGATTTGTGATTTTTCATCATTTAATGTAAAATTAAATCAAATGAATGTAATTTTTCATCATTTAATTTTTACATTTCGTAAATCTTGTCGATAGTATTCTGCTACGCTGTGTGGCGCACTTGGTTGAGTCGCCTATAAACGGCTGAGTTAACGTTAAGTTAATTTTAAATAAAAAATTTAATTTTACACATGGGTATGGGACTAGTTTCCCTCTATGAATTTAAAATTAAATCTTTGTTGGAAATGGGTTAAATATATTGATGTAATTTTAAATGCGTGTTGTAAATTTACAACTCTGAAAGTTGGCAACCAATTGCCTACTCTGAAAGCTGTAAAAATTTAAAACCGTGTAATGCAAAAACGGAAGAATTTGAATGAATTGCAATCATGGGACAGCCATAGAAAAACCACCTATAAAAATAGATTCCTCGCAAAAAATATTGTTCTTGACGAATCTTGAAATCCTATCTTTGAAATTACAATGTAAATACATATATCATAAGGAGCTGTCGTTAAACTATTAGCCTGAAAGAAAGTAAAGCGTATCAAAAATTCGGCCAAGTATGGAATTAGCCTTTTTCTCGTTTTGCATTCAAAATGTGCTTTTATTCGAAATTTGTACATCTAAATGTCGGAACCAATATACCGTTAAAAATCCAACAGCCAACACATTAACCTTGTTCGATTCTGTACAAAATGAGTCAGTCGGTCTGAAATCTGGGTCTCATTCTGGATTTCATCGGATCTCAATGCATTCTTCACCTATTCGGTTGACTAGTTGAAATCTGAGCAATTTTACGTTTGAATCAGAAGAAGAACGTGGCACTTGTCAACTGTCAGTGATACGTCATTCCTGCGTTAGTTCTTACCAAAGAATTACCAGCTAAATGGAATGGCAATATAGCTGTCAACCCATACAAACTGAATCACTCGGTTTGAAAAAGCGGGGGTCCCTACGTTATCACGAAGCAGAATGGATCCCTAGGAAGTGTATCTATATAATACGATTGCCATATCGCAGTTTCTGTGCAAAACAAAAGTAGAAAAAACCTGTTAGGTGCAGTCTTATATGAAAAATTGGACTAAATGCGACTAATGCTTCTACGGGCCTCTCCTTTAGCTCTTTACGCAATGGTTCATACCGTCAAAAATACTGGAATAGGAAACAATCGGAAATATTCGAATATTCGAGTTGACATTTGAGAACGGAATGTTCTTTTCGGTTTCAGACCGAGACTGACACACCGAATTCGTTTGGAACGCACCTATTAGCGCAACATTTGATAGTTGATATTTCAACAAATTTCCAAATTTCTCTATAAAGTTAGGATACATGTATGTAACATAGCAGCAACGCTAACTGTATTTGAAACCGTGAAATTGTCTGTATAGTTTCAGAAAACCTAAGTTGATTTTTGACTAATTTTGACAGGACAAGTTATGATTTTCGTTGATCTCCACAAAAAAAAAACAATACAATTTACCAATTCCACTGATGGATTTCTGGGGCTATGCAAGAACCCACTTGTTGATTTTTTTAACACAAGAGGGCGCGATGACAATAGGGGGATTCATGCTCGCTTCGTATATCATAAATCCTTGTTATTGCGTATTTGAGTACTATAACACAACCAAATTTGAAAGAACGCCCCTAAAAATACTAGTCGTATATGAAATACTATGTTATACTATGCAACAACAACAATGAACAGCTGATTTTTTGACAAAAAAAAATCACAAATTTTCGTTTTATGTGTCATAATTATATTTTTAAATGAGAATTGCGAGAAAGTCTCTCTTTCCGCTCAATTAAAAACAACCTGGTCACTAGGAAAAAATAAATTTTATACGATTTTCGTATTTTCTGTCCGTATTCTGCCTATATTAGCTCTCGTATTCGATAACAAGCCCGAACCCGTGTTTTTATTAGATACTAGCTGAGAGAGCTCGCTTCGCTCGCTCTCTTACCTAGTGCTCGCTGCGCTCGCGTTGTTCGCTTGGCTCACAACTTTACACTTATTTAACTTTATGAGCGATTTTGAATTTATTGGGATCGACGTAAGAGGGGAATCGGGAAGAGGGTCCGATGACCTTTTAGGTAATTTTGTCGTGAGCTCGGCAACACCTCAACCGTGTCGCTCCGCTAAAAAATTGCGGATATACTCGTATCAAACGATTTCCGAAGTAGTAGCTGATTATGAAAATGCTGTGACCAACATCCAGGATAAATGTTCGCAAAAACGTAGTCACATTTATCTAAGTTACACTGTATTTGACCCAATGACAACTAAATATTCCATACACAAAATGGAATTTACCGCCACTTCCTTTGAGACTTTCAAAATTTTCTCGGTCTGTAAACTTCCTTCAGTGTAAGATGGATTAAACAAACAAACAAAAATCCGTTATGTGTCCTATCTTCTGTATAAAACGAAGCAGTTTATCGTCAGGATAATCCTAAGAGTTTTTCCTATACTGGAAGTGACGTTATCAAGTGTTCCATGGTAGCCTACCCTACTACAAATTTTCGACAGAGTTGCTCAATAGTGTTAAGCAGTGTTGTTTATGTATTTAACAGTTGATGTACCCACCTCTAATACAGTTAAAACTTCTCTGGATAATTATGGCTCCATTACACTACGTCATATCATCATATTTCTATCATATCCTTAAGCCGGTTCGATTTCATTAAGTACACGTATAAAAATTTAAAACGTATGAATCGAGTAGGTTTAATCCCTTACTGTACAAAATAGTAAAATAACGATAAAAAGAAGAGGAGGGCACTTCGGGGCATGAAATATAGTTTACGACCGATTACCATACCTAGCAAGGATATATACAAAATTTCATAAAAATCGGTCCAGCCGTTTCGAAAAAATCATATCCTTAAGCCGGTTCGATTTCATTTAGTACACGTATACAAATTTAAAGCGTATGAATCGAGTAGGTTTAATCCCTTACTGTACAAAATAGTAAAATAACGATAAAAAGAAGAGGAGGGCACTTCGGGGCATGAAATATAGTTTACGACCGATTACCATACCTAGCAAGGATATATACAAAATTTCATAAAAATCGGTCCAGCCGTTTCGAAAAGATCATATCCTTAAGCCTGTTCGATTTCATTTAGTACACGTTTAAAAATTTAAAGCGTATGAATCGAGTAGGTTTAATCACTTACTCTCGCACAAAATGGAATTTCGATATTTACCACCACTTCCTTTGATATTTTCAAAAAAATTTTGGTCCATAAACCTTCTCCAATGTAAGACGGATAAAACAAAAAAAGAATCATCCAAATCGGTCCAGTGGTTTAGAAGTTTACTGGCAAAAGACACAAATACACGTCCATTTTTATATATATAGAAGATGTTATTTTTGGTCAAATAACAGGCAATCAGATAATCATGCCATGACCATGACTTCAGGATAAATCCAAAGCGGGCAAACTGGATTAGAAATGTAATATTAAAAAGTAAAAATGTATATGCAATCCAACATTAACCCTTTTATATTTGGTGTATGATGTACTTTCTTTCGTTTAGCAGGCCTACATCAAGAGGAATATGGACAGATCTTTTGAGTGTACGAACGGATTTATTTAAGATAGCTCTACTAATGTAATACAGATGGGTCCTGTTGGCTCGCCACATTACGTAACTATGGAAAGTAAACAAGCATTCAATTCAATAAAACGTACAATTGCCGTGTATTTGATATTATTTGTTGTGAGTGGATGAGTGAAAGTACACAAGAAAAGGCAAAAATATACTTCTTCTGCTCTCGTGACGCCTGCACACGAGAGCAGGAAAAGTATATGCTTGCCTACATTCTGCATAGGCCGTATGAATACTAATGCTGGAAAAAGAATGGATGCAGGAGCAGCAACAATAATGCAGTCCAATGCAATTTCAATGAGTGACGTCATGTTAGCAAAAGCTATAAAAAGATTTTGCTGCCAACATGACGTCACCCATTTAAATTGCATCGGACTGCATTATAGTTGCTGCGCTAGTTCCAAATTTCAGGTCAATAACAAGGAAGAAATTTGGATTGCTGGCCCAAGAGTTGTAACCCAGTTTTTTTCCGGAAATAAGCGCCGAATTAGAATGGCGGAATCACTAACGCTATTTTGGGCAGCTGATTCCAAATTTTAAGTAAAAAATGTGTGTTTTTCACGTCCTATATTTCCTTCATGGGCGATTCACGATGGGTTTGAAATAAAAGCTGTATTTGTTTGCTTTAAAACCAATATATTTCGGTCAATTGACCATTGACTTTCTTTTATATAAACAATAAATACATGACTTTAATATATAATAATTAAATGAATAAAAGGATGATTTTACCTTTTTTCGTTTTTGAAAAAACTAAATAGAACAATGACACATTGAAGACAAAGACTGACAATGTATGTTAGTAGTAGATGTATGTCAAACAGACAAGTTAAATTATGGACGTTATGACATATTTATTCCTATAGAAAATGGATGTATGTATGTACTAGTTTATTACAATGTAAAATCATTATTTAATCCAAATTTTATTAAATTGTAGTACGTGTTCGAATAGTCTTTTTTATCACTTTTTTCGTTACAAGAAGTATCCTCATATTTAATAATTTGGTTTACTTCTTTTATTTGTAATTTGGTTTTATTGCGTTCATTAGCCACAATTTTCGCTTCCTTAAAAGTAAATTCGTGGTTTTCTTTATTCGCGTGTTTTGCTAAGGCCGATAGGTTGTTAGTAAGCGCCTTTGGTGTTGTTGCTGAATGACGAACAAATAACAAAATCGAATTCCATCATTGCATCTGTCCCTTTCAGGTGTGTTAAAAACGCCAAAGAAACATTCATTCGCCGCAAAAAGTATTGGCATCACTACGATCCACAACAATTAAAAGTGTCGTTGCAGTTTTATTATACATAAGTCGATATCTGCTTAATGTACCGCCAAGGTACCTGCATTACAAGGTAGTCCTGTGCATTCAGGTGTATTCAACTTATGTGGAACTGCATATGGGAGACGAATTCTAGTGATATAAATTCTTTTGTTAGTTAATGTTTTTTTCTTTGGCGGACACCGTTACAACTTTGTTGTTTTTGTGTGATCCTATATCCGGCCAATTCAATGAACAATTCTAAGTTCTTAAAAGTGGGTTAATGTGCAGTTTCGCCCTTTTACAAACGAAAAAAATACCGGCGTACAGAGGGCTGCGCCCGCAATACGAGGGTTTTTTAGATTTTGGATACATACATAGTGAATAATTTTGCGCCTTTCATTCTGTAACACTTTTTAATTAGACCAATCCAAAAATACACTTACGGTCAAAAGTATCGACTCAACCTAAAAGCGCGTGTATTTGTACGTGTTTTTCGAAAAGTATAGCAGTTATCCATAAAAATCGTATGTCATTGAAAAGCTTAAGGCCTCAGCTTTACGTTGGTACCATTTTAACCAATATTTGGTGAGCACTTTTAAAATTGATGCTCTTTGAACGAAAACGTAGCGAAAATTAGCAAATATGAAAATGGATTTTGGTTAGGTTTTTTGCAAATAAAACAAAAACTGTTGGAAAATAAGTTAAGTATGTATTTATTATTTTAGTATTTGGTATTTCCTCCTCTTGCTCTAATGACAGCTTCCAGTCGATTCTGCATTGATTTGATCAAGTTGCTGATGGTATCTTGAGGAATACCGTTCCACTCCTCTAATAGGGCTGCCTCCAATTCTTCAGTGGACGAAGGGACTGGATTTCTGGCTCGGACTCTTCTCTTGAGTTCGTCCCATAAGTGTTCAATGGGATTGATGTCGGGACTGCGCGCAGGCCATTGTCGTGCATCAAAGTAAAGTTCTCGCCAATAAATGCTGCATAGGGCACAACGTGGACACGGAGAACATCGGTAACGTATCGCTCAGCTGTCAGCCCTCCTCCTCGGCCTCCTGCGGGCACGAATACGAGATCCGTTTTTCCCTCCAATGAAATGCCAGCCCACATCATACAGGAACCGCCGCCGTATGCAACCGTTTCAGTGAAACAGCACTGCGCAAATCGCTCAGTTGGACGCCTGTAGACTCGACATCTTCTGTCACTGCCATGCAGACACATTCTCGACTCGTCAGTGAACAATACTGAGCTCCATTCCGTATCGCTCCAAGTAAGATGATTACGAGCGAATAAGAGGCGCGCTTGTCGGTGTCGTGCAGTCAATTTGGGGCCCCTGGCAGACCGTCTTGGAGTGATATTCGCTTCCCTTAATCGTCTCCTTACCGTGCGGTCACTGACAGCTACTCCGCGAACACGCCTCAGGTTCCGCTGCGCAACAACACCCGTGAGGAAACGATTTCGTAACGTACTTGTTACAATGAAACGGTCGTCTCTCTCTGAAGTGGATCGAGGGCGGCCCGTTCTTGGTCTCGAATTAAAGCTACCAGTCTCTCGAAATCTCCTGCTAACTCTCGAGACAGCAGACTGACTCATTCCAAGACGGCGAGCGACGGTTCGCTGACTATGATTTTCCGACAATAGGGCTACAACTTGTGCCGCCTGTTCTGGCGTCGTATCCATTGATGACCAAACAGTGACTGAAATTACTTCAGATCAAGAGACGCGAGAGCGTATCGTCCGCCAAAGGAAAAAAAACGAAAGTGAACAAGTCTATGATTACCGGAGACAACTTGCTTTTTTGTTTGACAAGGCTACAGCCTTCCAGGCAACATCCCCCAAGAATTTTTTTTTACCAAAATATTCCCCATATCCTGTTCTAGTGCCTTTCAAAAAAAAATCTTCGATCGGCACAATAACGGGTAAGATATATGCAATAAACGGTGAAATTTTTACCCACACAGACTTAAGCGAGTAACCCAATTTCAGACTGGAATCTAAAGTTGCAGAAAGACTTGCTTCTACTGTCTCTCTAATGGGATTTTTATGAAATTTGGAATGCATGATCCTCTGGTGGTCGTTCCAAAGAATCAATGTCTTGCATTTAGATAAGTGGATGGAATAACGGTAAATTAATTGGTAAAGTTAACAAAAGATTTCCGACAATTACGTCTTTCGGCTCATCGCATTGACAATTTTTTAAAACACACTGCGACATTGGGACATTAGGATATTGGGACACTGGGAGACTAGGATCTTGGGGCAGTGGGATATTAGGAAATTGGGACATCGGGGTCTTGAGACATTAGGACATTGGGGCATTAGGCACACTGGGGAAACTGGGACGTGGGGACATCAGGATACTGGGCCATTGGGACATCTGGATATTGGGACAATGGGACATTGGAACATTGGGATATTGGGACAATCGGACATTGGGAAACTGGAACATAGGAACATTGGGCCACTGAGACATCGGGATATTGTGACGTTGGGACATGATGATTTTGGGGCACTGGGATATTAGGACATTGGGACATTAGCACATTAGGACTTTCGGATATTGGGACATTAGGCACACTGGGGAAACTGCGACGTGGGGCCTTGTGCCACTGGAACATGGGGTATTGTGACATCGGGATATTAGGACATTGGGACATTGGAACATTGGGATATTGGAACATTGTGACATTGGAACATTGGGATATTGGGACATCAGGACACTGGGAGACTGGGACATGGGGCACTGGGATATTAGGACATTGGGACATTATAACTTTGGGACAATAGGACAACGGACATTGGGACACTGGTACGGAGAGGCATTGGGCCACTGAGACATCGGGATGTTGTGACATTGGGGCACTGGGATTAAAGGACATGTGGACAATAGGGTCTTGGGTCATTAGGACATTGGGATATTAGGACGTTAACACATTAGGACATTGGGACATTAGGTACACTGGGGAAATTGGGACGTGGGAACATTGGGCCACTGAGACATCGGGATATTGGGACATCAGGATATTAGGTTATTGGGACATTGGAACATTAGGATATTGGGACATGGGAACATTTGGATATTGGGACATTAGAACACTGGGAGACTGGGACGTTGGGGCGTTGGGATACTAGGACATTGGGGCATTATGACCTTGGGACAATAGGACAATTGGACATTGGGACACTGGTACATAGGGACATTGAGGTATCGGGCTACTGAGATATTAGGATATTGGGACATTGGGACATCGGGATATTGGTTCGTTTTGACATTGGGGCACTCCGATCTTAGGACATTGGAACATTGGGATATTGGGGCATAAGGAAATTGGGACATTAGAGTATTGCGACATTAGGACATTGTGATGCTGGGACATTTGGATACTGGGACATTAGGTACTCTGGGGGAATTGGGACATGGTGTCATTGTGACAGTGGTACATTCGGATATTAGGCTATTGGGACATTGGGACACTTGGTATACTGCGACATTGGGACACTGACCACTGGGATATTGGGATGTTGGGATATTGGGACATTTGTACATTGGGACAACAGGTACATTAGGACATTGGGCCATTGGGATATTATCACATTAGGATAGTGGGACATTTGGCATATTGGGGAACTGGGATATTAAGAAATTGGGACATTAGGACAATTGGACATAGGGGATATTGCTATACCGGGACATTGGGAAACTAGGGTAGTGGGACATTCGGACATTAGGCCATTGGGACTCTGTGATATTTGCACATTGGGACATTAGGAAATTAGGACACTGGGACATCAGGATCTCAAAACAAAAATATTAGTTGGCTATTTACGTATGCAAAAATATATGATATCTGACCAAAAACAACAAAGTTGTAAAAGTTACCCCGCCTAAGAAAAATTCATCTGCCGCAAAAAGAATACATATCCCTCCAATGCGGCGCTCAGATGTAATTTTGTTTTAAGTGTAAATGCTGGAGAAATTTAAATGTACAGGACTACTTCCTCAAGTAATTTGGAGGGAGCCGTCAAAGTGGCACTGAATAAAATGTTAAAGCTCCCACCAAATTACTTTAAGAAGTAGTCCTGTACATTTAAACTTCTCCAGCATTTACACTTAAAACAAAATTACATATGAGCGGCGCATTGGAGGGATATGTATCCTTTTTGCGGCAGATGAATTTTTCTTTGGCGGGGTAACTTTTACAACTTTGTTGTTTTTGGTCAGATGTAAGTTACCTAACTTTCCTGATGCAACTGATAATGAGAAACCGATTACGGGCGCTTTTATAGGGGTAGTTTACCTGACCTGACCTTTACCTGAAACTTCAATTTTTCTGGGTTTTTTGTTACAAGTGGCAATAATTTAAAAAGTGCAAAGCAAATGTTGATAAAAAGGGTACCAACAGGTAGCTAAGGTTTCGAACTTTTAAACGACATACGACTTTTATGAATAACTATCATACTTTCCAAAAAACACGTACAAATACACGCGCTATTAGGTTGAGTCGATACTTTTGACCGTAAGTGTAGATTTACTATGTATCATGGCTCCACATATTAACTGGATTTATTGCCTGTAACGCCGTGACCATTACTCCAAACTGGAAAAAAGCGACTGATATGAATGTACCCATCGAGTTCTTTGATTTGATAAAAACTAAAAAAGTCGACTTTTTCAAATCTCCGGGATACCCTGTTTGCTTTGTCCTACCAACGTCTAAGTATTTCGTGCTAAAGACTGTTACGATTCTACACATTTCTACCAAATTTCATTACGATCTGTTAGTGAACAAATTTATAAATGTCCGGGACACCCTGTTATCTTGGCCATACTATTAGAGAACAATTTGATTAATATACAACGAACACGATGTCAACTCGGCGATGTGCCCACTGTCCCGGTCAAGACTAGTATGCCCTTTTTTCCAACTCAAACGTCTAGTTCTTCGACGTCTTTTGCGTTTACACAAGTGTTACTAATAAAAATTTAATGATCAACCATATATGCGTATCAAACCATATATGCGTATCAAAATATTGCTTACTATAGCCAATCAGTTCTTTTCTTAAGATACTTCTAAGATCTTCATAATTGTATTATGCTTGCTCTTAATAAATAATAATAATAATAATTTTCTTAAGTATCAATGCGTTTTAATTTGATACAAATCACAACGCACTAATATTCATATGGATACGACAATAAAAACTACTTGTGTAAACATTTAAATCATGCTATCTAGGCATGCCGGACCACATCGCCGAGAAGACTTACGCCTTAGTATAGTATTACAATGCAATACTTAGCAACAATGTTATATTTTTCGACCCGGGCTTTCGGTCATATAACATTCGGCCAACCTACGATTTCACTGTCCTCAGTGATAACATAAATTTCCATGGAAACAAAACTTCGTCCACCTGATATATCAACTACATTCGACCTGAATTCTATTCAAATCTCAAATCAAGCCCAAAGCTTCTTTGTCAAATTGCGAGCCACAGTTGCTCCAGAACTCTTGTCCTCAATTATCAGCATTCTCACATGCTTTCTCCGATCTCGAGCCATACCTGCTCCCGAGAAATCTAACGATCAATTCCAAGCGTCTTAATCGCTTCGTCCAGCTTCGGCACTAACCTGCCCCGGACACAAACTAATAGATCAACCATTTTGATCGTAACGAGCCACACCGGCTCCACGAGCGCTCAATACCACCGCTTCCGAGCTTCGCTAGCTCGCTCACAACCCGATTTATCAACAATTCTGAGTATAGAATTCAACACGTCCAGTTCTGAACCACACCTGTTCCTGGACCAACAAATTTGCACATAGCACTCAACACATCCAGTACAGAGTCTGAACTACTCCTGGACTACAATCCAACCATTCCGAGCGTATCGCTCATCACGTCCAATTCGAAGCCTCTCCTGCTCCTGGATCACAATCCAACAATTCCGAGCATAACGCTCATCACGTCCAATTTCAAGCCTCTCCTGCTCCTGGACCACAATCAAACAATTCCGAGCATAACGCTCATCACGTCCAATTTCAAGCCTCTCCTGCTTCTGGACCACAATCAAACAATTCCAAGCATAACGCTCAACACGTCCTGTTCCGAGCCTCTCATGCTCCTGGACCGACTTATCAAAATTACGAGCATAGCGCTCAACACGTCCAGTTCCGAGTCTCACCTACTCCTGGACCAATATTCAACAATTCGGAGTCTCTCTGCTCCTGGACTATCTAGTCCGCAATTTCGAGCCTAGCGCTCAACACATCCAGTTCCGAGCCTCTCCGCTCCTGGACTATCTCAATAAATTCCAATCACGAGCATGCCGCTCACCTTGT
This sequence comes from Microchrysa polita, assembly GCA_949715475.1. NCBI lineage: Eukaryota > Metazoa > Arthropoda > Insecta > Diptera > Stratiomyidae > Microchrysa > Microchrysa polita. The sequence goes on along the minus strand of OX454421.1, from coordinate 65,059,936 downwards.
CCGGTTCCGAGCCAATTCTGCTCCCAGACCGTATCATGACACTCCAATCATGAGCCTGCCGCTCACCTCGTCCGGTTCCGAGCCAATTTTGCTCCCAGACCCCGATACGACTCGACTAAAAGGACCGAATATTCTGTTTTATATAAAATTTATTAACAATCCGAAAGTTAAAAAAAACACACAAATGGTAATAACAATCCGAAAAAAAAACAACAAGGTAAAATGAAAATTATAGAATGTGTTTTTTTTAAAGGTTACTATTAGAAAAAAGTAAAAAAAGAAAAATTACTTAAATGTCTTCTACTCTTTTATTTCGGTCATCTCATATTCATCTTCATCTGCAGAGGCATCATCGGTATCGGTCAAACAGAAATCACTTAGCTGGCACCATGGTTTCATTCTGTCCGCAGCATGGACAGAATCGTATGGTTTTTGAGCGATTTGAATGGAGTCTGGATCGCTAACTCGATAGCGATCATTTCCAATTACTTCCCTTACCTGATAGGGACCCTTAAAACGAGGTTTCGTTTTCCGCGATTCGCCGGTGGCCAACGCCTCACAACGTATTAAGACCAAATCTCCAACTGAATAGGTCCTCGGAGCCTTATGGACAGTGTTAAATCGTTCGGCTTGCTCTCGTTGATTTTCAACTGTTCTAGTAATGGCATCTTCTCGTCTCTCACGCATTTCCATTATTCCAGTAGCACCAGATGCGCGTTCCTTCAATCTTCTCTTAAGATCAGCTAACACGATATTGTCCTCTTCATCTTCGTCTACATCATCTCTTGGTGGAAAAATCTTCCCGTCATGTAAAGCCAGCACTAACTTGTTTCCTATGATGTTTCGAGGAGTGAATGCCATCAGCAACTCACTTGGCGTCTGCTTTGTTGTTGTATTCTTCATATTGTTCAGGGCCCACTGAATGTTACGAATATTCGCATCCCAATCATATCCATCAGGATCACTTGTCAGGGATGCAATAGCAGCCTTTATGGTACGGAAGTATCTCTCGATTTGTCCATTGCCTCGGGGTGTGTGTACTGCATTCAAGATATGATGAATAACATTTTCTTGGCAATAGTTCTTAAAACGGTTAGACGTGAATGCTGCCCCTCGATCGGATACAACTCTCGTTGGCATGCCAAAGAATTGCGTCATATTGTCGAAAGTTTTGATAACTCCATTCGCATCCGCAGATTTTACAGGTTGTAAGATGATAAACTTTGTGAACGCATCAATTACCCCCACGAGATACATATTACCAGCTTTACTTCGAGGATATGGGCCTAGGTGATCTACGTGCACGGTGAAAAATGGTATCGGCTGTCGTTCCGGTATATGTATTTGGTACTTGGTTTCATCGAGTCCTCTTTTATTATATAAACATTCCACACACGAGTTCAAATATTTGCTGGTTGATTTCTTCATTTTACTGAACCAAAAATGTGTTTGCACATTGTCCATTGTTTTATTAACACCACAATGTCCCATATCGTCATGAAACATCTTCAATACACGCCAACGCAATCCATTGGGTATTACGAGTCGCTCACCAACATCTGTTTTCCTGAAGAGTTTTCCGCCACGTATGATAAAGTTTTGCATTAGCTGTTTGTAGTTCTGGTTTTTCTTATCAGCACTTTGCAAACAATCTCTGATTGCAGCAAGATGTTTGTCTTGAAACTGTAACGTGGCCACCCAATCTAAAGCATCAATACCAATAGATAGAACTTGTTCTGCAACTGTTTGAGGCTCGATGGCCTCCTCACCCGGGCTTCTGCTCAAAGCATCGGCATGTGTCATTTTACATCCTGCCCTATACTCGATATCAAAGTCAAACTCAGCTATTTTAAGCCACCATCTCGCAATACGTGGATTGAGATTCTTTTTCTCTTGTGTCATTCTTAGCGAATTGCAATCGGTAATGACCATAAATTTTTTATTTATAAGGTAATATTTAAATCGTTCAAGTGATTCGACAACGGCTAATGTTTCAAGCTCGAAACTATGATATTTTGACTCGGCAACGGTGGTCGAACGACTAAAGTAGGAAACTGGTCGCACTGACTTATCACTTTCAACTTGCATCAATATTCCGGCTATACCACAGGAGCTAGCATCAGTGTGTACTTGATGCTGTTTGCTGAAATCGAATATAGCTAATACGGGTCTTTCGATCAATTTTGCCTTCAGCGTTTCAAATGCTTCCTGTTCCCTTGGGCCCCAGTGAAACTCGATGTCTTTTTTCAGCAACATGTTTAACGGTCGCGCAATTTTTGAAAAGTCTTTAATGAACCGTCGGAAATAACTACATAACCCTAAGAATTGTCGAACTTCTTTAATGGAACACGGTTTTTTATATTCGTTTATCGCGGTCGTTTTACTTGTTCCGGGTTGAATACCGTTTGCACTAATTTCGTGTCCCAAAAATTTTAGTCCGGTGTTGACAAATGAGCACTTTTCCAATTTCAAAGTCACACCCGCAATCTTCAATTCTTTCAAAAGTAATTCTAATATGTAAAGATTCTCCTCGACCGTCTCTGTTGGAATTAAAATATCATCCATATAGACCATATAGATTACCTTCCCGTATGGAATAGAACTCATGATTTTACCCATCAGTCTCAGAAAAACTGCTGGAGAATTTGTTAAGCCAAAGGGAACTCTTTTATACTCATAATGCCCTTCAGGTGTCACAAAGGCGGTAAACTTCCGGCTATTTTCTTCAACAGCAATTTGATGATATCCTGACATCAAATCGAGGCAAGTAAAATATCTCTTGTTCGCGAGCAAATTTAATGTCTCCTCTATATTCGGAAGGGGAAAAAACTCACGTACAGTAATAGAGTTCAATTTTCGATAGTCTACACACATTCGATAATCACCGTCTTGTTTTTTCACGAGCAGAACCGGACTTGCATATTCCGAATTAGATTCTTGTATAATGTCTAATTTAAGTAGTTCGTCTATTTTTTTCCGTAACACTTCACGCAACCCATAAGGCACTTTATAAGGTTTGTATCTAACAACCTCTGGCGTTTTAAGTTTGATATTCATTTCGACGAGATTAGTTTTACCTAACTCTGACATTTTCGTCGCGAAGCAAATTCGATAGTCTTCCACTAATTCACATAACTTTTGTTTATTCTCTGCTGTCAATTCACTTTTTATCACGAGTTTTTCACTTATACCATTTACATGATCGTCATCTATACGGTAAACGTTTTCCGGAACCTTGGAAAATTGAAAACATTTCCATGTCTTTAAGAGACATGTATCGGGTCTATCGAGGAAATTTCTTCCTAGAATTACTGGAACCACCTGTGCGGTGTCCTCCACAATTAAAAGTTCAATTTCGAAATTTAAATTTTGGTAAATTACATTTTGTATCGTCTTCTCTTTTACAATCGTCACTGAACCACCAAACCCAGACAATTTCACAAAACATGGCACTGCTTCCCACTTATAATTTTGGGCTACTTGATGTTGAACTGTGGAGCAGAAACTACCTAAGTCTAAAAAGCATCTCACTTCTATTCCGGCAATTAAAACGATAGGGTGATATTCGTCATTAAATACTAACCCTATATTGTTCATTAATTGCTATTCTTTATTAGCACAATTTTTCGCAACATGCCCGGGCTTATGGCACTTAAAACAATTCAGATTTCGTTGCGGACACTCTCGGTAACGATGTCCCGCTCTGTTACACTTGAAGCATTTCATTTCATTTTCCTCCTTTCTCTTTTCCCGATGAAGTGAAGAGTCGAAACGTCTGTATTTTGGCAGAACTGGTTCATTGATTTTTAGGCTACTTCTTTTGGTAGGAATAGAATTACGATTCAAGAAGGTACCATCTCTATTTAGCAAAAGATGACGATGTCTCTCCTGCTGTCTCATTGCATTAACTTTTTTTATGAAAACTAATAATTGTTGAAGATTTTCACAATTAGCTGCGGTGAGCATGTTGATCATTCCCTTGTCGTCCATTCCCGATATTATATAGGACATAGTTTCTTTCTCGGGTAGATTAATACTTTTTGCCATAGCGGCAATGTGATAAAAGTACTCTTCTACACATTCCTCGGTTTTCTTTTTACGCAGCATTATTTGCATTAGAGTATCTGATTCATATTTGGTAGTAGGAAAACTGCCAACCAGCTCCTTCTTAAACTCCATCCAAGACACAATGTCAGTTCGCGATTGGTGCCAGTATTTCGCAGCGCCACCAAGTCTCAATGTTGCGTACAAGACCAATGTGCGCTCATCCCACAAGAAAACTTCTGCCAATCTTTCCAAATTTTCGATCCACTTAGCCGCACTATGTGAGCCCGCGGCAGGATCGAATACGGGTACTAATATACATAATTCCGAATTATTTACCTTATGTTGGGTTTCTATATTACCATTGTTGGTCGTAATTTCCGTTGACGTTGCTGATGCTGCAGAGCTTCTCATGGCCAGCTCACGCTTTAATAGTGAATTTTCCCACCTTAGTAGCTCCACCTCTTTAGCTTCGGAGTCTGCCGACGTCAAATTGGCAAGAATTTCATTCCTCGCAGCTGGATCCCTGTCTTCATTCACCATCACCTCACACTGCTCACTCTCAATTTGATCACTCATGTTCCGTTTATTGTTTTTAGTTTTTCACTTCGCGATTTCTTTTAGGTTTAACCTCCTTAGTTTTTCACTTCACTTTATTAATTTGTACACTTGCGTTTTTGGTTTTACCCCACACCTGAATTATTAGAGAACAATTTGATTAATATACAACGAACACGATGTCAACTCGGCGATGTGCCCACTGTCCCGGTCAAGACTAGTATGCCCTTTTTTCCAACTCAAACGTCTAGTTCTTCGACGTCTTTTGCGTTTACACAAGTGTTACTAATAAAAATTTAATGATCAACCATATATGCGTATCAAACCATATATGCGTATCAAAATATTGCTTACTATAGCCAATCAGTTCTTTTCTTAAGATACTTCTAAGATCTTCATAATTGTATTATGCTTGCTCTTAATAAATAATAATAATAATAATTTTCTTAAGTATCAATGCGTTTTAATTTGATACAAATCACAACGCACTAATATTCATATGGATACGACAATAAAAACTACTTGTGTAAACATTTAAATCATGCTATCTAGGCATGCCGGACCACATCGCCGAGAAGACTTACGCCTTAGTATAGTATTACAATGCAATACTTAGCAACAATGTTATATTTTTCGACCCGGGCTTTCGGTCATATAACAATACCAATTTTTAAGTATTTCATGCCAAAGACTGTTACCATTCTACACATTCCTACCAAATTTCATGACGATCCGTTAAGCCGTTCGCGAGTTATTTAGTGAACAGACAGACGGACGGACAAAATCGATTTCATAAGGGTTTTTTGAAAAATCTAAAAAACCCTAAAAAGGTAGACAGAACCGGAAGAAGTTTGGTGAATTAATACATATTATTACATTGTACCTATTCATAATGCAAGTTCTTTTACATAAATTCGCAAAAATAAAAAATAAAACTAACATGTCCATGGATTACCGAACAACATGTTGCTAATCATCCACCCACCTCGTATTTAAACCATTATTTAAACATCACTTAACGACAAAATAAATAGATAATACCGTCGCGAGCACATAGTGTGCGGATAATTCCACATGTACGAATGTACACACACAAGTTTCACGAAACCAAAAACAAACAAACATACAATTTAAAATACCCAGACTGTAACTCACTATTAAGCTCAGTGTTTTGTGCCGTTTTTTTTTTTTATTTTGTTCTCTTCAGTCAGGCCTCCGCTCCGCGACCATATGTAATTTATATTTGTGTCAACTCTTTTTGTTCCAGCAATGTAAACAGAGTTAGCTCGGCAGCAGCAGGCAATGTAGAGTCAAGTTCAGGGCCAATTTCGCGTCGCACCGCGGTTTGTTGTCGCGGATTAAATTTTTTGGGATTTTGTGGTGACGAAAGAAAAAAAAATAACGAAGAACGGCTGTACAGATAATAATACTTTTCATCCAGCCAAATGTTTTGTATTTAGTACATACTACATTCGGGTGAAACAAAAAGATAGGCGACAGTGCAACAGTAAAAACTTCGGACATTGATAAAATAAATAAATAAAATTGCATATAAAAATGAGCACTCGCTGATGAGTGGAAAAATATGTATTGGGCTTACTAAAAAAATTTACTTAAATGCATCAAAAAACAGCCCAAGAGATGCACAAAACTCGCAAAATCAGCTGAGTATTTTCCTAAGCCTGAAATATTACCTGTGAATATGTTTACAAAAAAAATGTTTCTTCTCCTTATGCAGACGAATTGAATGCGATTCAATGATTCACGTTCACGTAGCAAAAAGTTCAATTCTTTATAAGAGTTCGTCTAGAGTGCTTGTCTAAAAATACTGAACTTATGTTAATTTATGTCCGGACCCAACCAAGCAACCGTCAAAACAAGTGAAACAGATATAGTCTAGTACAAAAGGTTCGAAATAGCCCCAAACCCAAACATACAAAAAAAAAATTAATTTTTGATGCCAAATTGTTAAATACACTGCCCAATATACCCAGTAAAAAGTTACACTAATTTCCGCCATGGGTTAAGGGGTGGCAAAGGGGTAAAAATTCACTTTTTTGCTAATATTTGGAAAACTGTGAGTCTGACCTTAAAAAGTCCTGAGGACGAAACAAACTACACAAAATTCCCTTTGTAATGATATATAACATTCTCAGAAAAGTATACCCTACTAGATCCAAAAGTATTATAGTGAATTTACATTTTTTGAGTTTTACATTTCACACTGTAACACTTGATAAAATAGACTTAGTATCATAAGATCTTATCCATATATTGCTAACAAAATTTATTTGATTTGAACGAAAAATTAAAGTGCTCCGACCATTGACGCCCCCTTCACTCCTCCTAACATTTTTCAAAAAGGCATGCCTGTAGTTTCTTTTCAAATTGAGCGAGGCAGATCAAATTTGTTGGGGTGCCTAGTCCAAGGCCCATTATACTCCCAACTAAAAATTATTAATTGTATGTAATGTATAGTTCCGTTTCTTTTCCTCAGTTTTATAAAATTAAAAAAATGAAAAGAATAATTTGCCTTATACTGAGGATTTTTTATTTTCAAATGCAGACACGTGTTTCGGACACAACTTATGTCCTTCTTCAGTGCCAACTACAAAGTGTTTTTATTTTTTACAAATTGAACTTATATACTAAACATTGTCCTGAATGAGTTTTATTACACCATTACCTTTTTAATTTTTATTGCTCCTTAATTACCTGATACAGGCTAGATGCGCAATTACCTTCATCCGTGTTCATAAGATTATCCTTTACCTGTTTGGCAATTTCGATACTTTCGGCCGCATCGAGCTTATGTAATTGTGGCACTTTTCTGATAATTTCGACGTTCTCCCAGGTGATGTGATGTTTCGTCTCCAACATGTGTTTTGCGACTGCGGATTTATTGTGCCTGACTGGATTCTTCGTGGTTAGCTCTGCTTCTTTCATGTGTTCCTCGAATCGTACTTGGACTAGTCTTTTGGTTTGGCCTATGTAAATACTATGGCAATCAGGACATTCGATTTTGTATATGCCGTTTTCTTCCTTTTTCGTCTTAGGGTCTTTTACACTAGATAATCTAGTTTTTAGCTGCGCATGTCTACTAGTAGGTACGGTTTCGATATTAAATTTTTGTAAAGCTCCTTGTATTTCTCGCCACATTGGTCCGTATGTTATGCTTGCTCGTTTTTTGGGCTCTTTTTCGATCTCCTTCAGAGTTGTCATGCTTTTTAGATGTTTGATACTGTTTTTCTTCCTAATTATGTTGTATATTATTTTTCTGCTGTAACCGTTTTTGTTTGCTGTATCTATTATGTAGTCCAATTCTTTTTGGTATCTTGTCTGTGTGAGGGGTATGTTTAACATTCTATGAATCATCGAATGGAGCGCGGCGAATTTGTGCTGGTATGAATGCATCGAGGTGTTTGGAATGATTCTTTGCGTTGATGTTGGCTTCCTGTATATGTCAAACTGTATGTGTTGGTCTTCTCTGATTATCATTACGTCTAGGAATGGTATCTTTCCATCAGCTTCAGTTTCAATCGTAAATTTAATGTTTCTGTGCAGCTTATTGATTTGTTCAAATGTTTCTGATATTTGGGCTTTGTCGATTATGGCTAAGATGTCATCCACATATCTAATCCAGATTCTGGGCATTATTCCTCTTTCCTCCATCGATTCCTCTAGTGCCCCCATAAAAATTTCGCTTATCAGGGGAGATAACGGGTTGCCCATTGCTGTACCTGCTGTTGTTTTATAGAATTCACCCCTGAAAGTGAAAAAACTCTCATTCATGCACATTGCTGCGAGATATATTGTCGGTTTTCCTTCTTTTCCCTACTGCTTTGCCGGTTCTTGTTAAGCCACGTTTCTAGGTGGTATATTGCTTGTTTAATCGGAATACTGGGAAAGAGGGCTTGTACATCAAATGATACCAGAATACCAGAATCATTCCAAACACCTCGATGCATTCATACCAGCACAAATTCGCCGCGCTCCATTCGATGATTCATAGAATGTTAAACATACCCCTCACACAGACAAGATACCAAAAAGAATTGGACTACATAATAGATACAGCAAACAAAAACGGTTACAGCAGAAAAATAATATACAACATAATTAGGAAGAAAAACAGTATCAAACATCTAAAAAGCATGACAACTCTGAAGGAGATCGAAAAAGAGCCCAAAAAACGAGCAAGCATAACATACGGACCAATGTGGCGAGAAATACAAGGAGCTTTACAAAAATTTAATATCGAAACCGTACCTACTAGTAGACATGCGCAGCTAAAAACTAGATTATCTAGTGTAAAAGACCCTAAGACGAAAAAGGAAGAAAACGGCATATACAAAATCGAATGTCCTGATTGCCATAGTATTTACATAGGCCAAACCAAAAGACTAGTCCAAGTACGATTCGAGGAACACATGAAAGAAGCAGAGCTAACCACGAAGAATCCAGTCAGGCACAATAAATCCGCAGTCGCAAAACACATGTTGGAGACGAAACATCACATCACCTGGGAGAACGTCGAAATTATCAGAAAAGTGCCACAATTACATAAGCTCGATGCGGCCGAAAGTATCGAAATTGCCAAACAGGTAAAGGATAATCTTATGAACACGGATGAAGGTAATTGCGCATCTAGCCTGTATCAGGTAATTAAGGAGCAATAAAAATTAAAAAGGTAATGGTGTAATAAAACTCATTCAGGACAATGTTTAGTATATAAGTTCAATTTGTAAAAAATAAAAACACTTTGTAGTTGGCACTGAAGAAGGACATAAGTTGTGTCCGAAACACGTGTCTGCATTTGAAAATAAAAAATCCTCAGTATAAGGCAAATTATTCTTTTCATTTTTTTAATTTTTTAAAAATTATTACCATCCGATCAAAACTAAGGGTACACCCCATACAAAGCGAACCAAAATCTTAACAAATTTCAAATTTTTGAGGGGGGAGGGGGCGTCAATGGTCGGAGCACTTCAATTTTTGGAAAGAAACCAAATTAATTTCGTTGGTAATATAATGAACAAGATCTTGTCACCCTAGGTTCTTTCTATCCAGAGTTATAGTGCGAAATGTAAAACTCAAAAAATGTAAATTCTCTATAATACTTTTGGGTCTAGGGTATAATTTTCCGAGAAAACGGCTAGAGTGTTATATATCATTACAGGGGCAATTTTGTGTAGTTTGTTTCGTCCTCAGAATATTTTAAGGTCATATTCATAGTTTTCCAGATATGTATGTATTTGCAAAAAAGTGAATTTTTACCCCTTTGCCACCCCATCCCCCTTAACCTATGGCGCAAATTGGTGTAACTTTTTACTGCGTATATTGGGCAGTGTATTCAACAAACAATTCAACATCAAAAAAAAATTTTTTTTTGGGTTTTGAGCTATCTGTACTAGACTAATAGACATCAGACACCTCTTCGGAATTTTTTGCAACATTAACTATTTTTTGTGTATTCTGTGTATGATGAAAATGATACACACGAATATAAATCAGATACATTATTGCATAAAATGAACTGTTTCTAGTCTTTCCTCTTCCGGATTTAGAATTTTCGTATCTACTCGTATACTACATCATCAGAAGCACAAAAACAGTCATTAAACTCAATAGGAGGATAAAGAGACGCTAAATTATACTCGTACTCGAATGTTTAACGTTTGAAGCGCATTTGAACATGATCACAGTCAACGAAAATATTAATGAGAAAGTCAATTTTACTATGTATGTAAAGCAACTTTTTATTTTGGCAATTTCATGTCTATCTATGTAAGAAAGGTCAAGGTTCTCGATTAGTTCTCTTATGGTGAAATGAACTTGACAGAGGTTGAAATTTTCTAGTGTGACGATTCGTATTGTGATTTTTGTCGTTCTGTTAGTGCAGTAATGTTGCAACTGCCTTTGATTTATTTATGGTTTGAACTCAAGCGAAATTTGACGAACTTCTGAATGCAGACAACTAGAAGGACTCTGAAAATTTCAGCAAAATGTGCGCCGCAATATGCTGTACATCGGCACTTGATCCTCAGAAGATTTTTTTGCGGAACATTGATCCCGTTTGCGCATAGGCGATTTTTTTATTCTCTAATCGCATTCAATTTTAGACAAACTCTGCGCATCAACATGCTCTACATCTACATTTTCTTTTTTAGTCTAGTACAAATAGCTCAAAACCTAAACATCCAAAAAGAAAAGAAATTTTTGATGCCAAATTGTTGAATACACTGCCTAACATACGCGGTAAAAAGTTACCTAATTTGCGCCATGGGTTAAGGGGGGAGGGGTGGCAAAGGGGTGAAAATTCAGTTTCTTGCAAATATCTGGAAAACTATGAGTCTGACCTTAAAATGTCCTGAGGACGAAATAAACTACATAAAATTACCTTTGTAATGATATATAACAGTCTAGAAATTTTCTCAGAAAATTATACCTTAGACCCAAAAGTATTATAGTGAATTTAAATTTTTTGAGTTTTACATTTCGCACTGTAACTCTTGATAGAATATACCTACCGTCATAAGATCTTGTCCATATATTGATAACAAAATGTATTTGATTTGTACCAAAAATTGGAGTGCTCCAATCATTAACGCCCCCCTCACTCCTCCTAACATTTTTCAAAAAGGCATGCCTGTAGCTTCTTTGTAAATTGAGCCAGGCAGATCAAATTTGATGGGGTGCCTATTCTAAGCTTCATTATCCTCCCCACCAAAAATTATTACCATCGGATCAAAACTAAGGGTACCCCCCATACAAAGTGAAAGAAAATCCTAAGAAATTTCACGTTTTTCCACTTTTAAATTCTATGTAAAATACAAGAAAAAAATTTATCTCTTAGAACGTCATTATAACAGTTGATTGTAGTCTTGTGAATGTATATTCAAAAGGTTGTACCAAGGCGTACGCTACAAGTATCAAAAACTTGGGTTTGAAGGTCAGTGATACCAGTTCTAAGACAATTTCCGAATATTTCGAGTAACGTGTACTAGCAACCTTCAAACTCGATTTTTTGTACTTCTAAGGCACGCTCTGTTACAAACTTTCGGATATACATTCAGAAGACTACAATTAACTGTTATTAGGACGTTCTCAGAGATAAATTTTTTTTTCTATTTTAGGTAGAATTTAGAAGTGAAAAAATGTAAAATTTGTTAGAAATTTGGTTCACTTTGTATGGGGGGTACCCTTAGTTTTGATCGGATGCTAATAATTTTTAGTAAGGAGCATAATGGGGCTTAGACTAGGCACCCCACCAAATTTGATCTGCCTTGCTTAATTTGAAATGGAGCTACAGGCATGCCTTTTTGAAAAATGCTAGGCGGAGTGAGGGGGGCGTCAATGGGCGGCGCACTTCAATTGGTGCAAATCAAGCAAGTTTTGTTAACAATATATGGGCAAGATCTTATGATCCTAAATCTATTTTATCAAGAGTTACAATGCAAAATGTAAAACTAAAAAAATGTAAATTCATTATAATACTTTTGGGTCTAGGGTATAATTTTCTGAGAAAATCTATAGACTGTTATATATCATTGCAAAGCTAATTTTATGTAGTTTATTTCGTCCTCAGGACATTTTAAGGTCAGACTCATAGTTTTCCAGATATTTGCAAGAAACTGAATTTTCACCCCTTTGCCACCCCCTCCCCCCTTAACCCATGGCGCAAATTAGTGTAACTTTTTACCGCGTATATTAGGCAGTGTATTTAACAATTTGGCATCAAAAATTTCTTTTCTTTTTGGATGTTTAGGTTTGGGGCTATTTTGAACCAATTGTACTGGACTATTTAATGCAGGTGTCTATCCTTTCGGCGTCTGCGAAAATCAGTGGTGAGGAGTGAGGACACCGAGTGAAAAAGCAGAACAGGTCCGCCTTAAGGGGGTTGGGACATTAGGTCATATTGATCTTCCTGAACCCCGCAGGGGGTCTGGGTCCCTGTGACATCAGCCAAAAAGGCTGTTTGTAGTGGGACAAAGATCTTTAGTGAGTCGCGACACCACGTACCTAGCAGCGCAGGGAGGCCCCTGGTATGGTTGATACGCCATGGCGTGGATCTGTACAAAGACCATTCGGGCGATGACGTTCCCGAGCTCCCTAGTCATGTACGGGTGGCTCTTGGCGTGACCTACCTCCTCCCACAACTTACGGGAGGGAAGTCACTAAAGGCCGAACACGTAAACGGTGTTCCCTGGTGGGGGGTTCACCATTACGGTTAATCGGTTAAATGCCTACTCGCCTATATCTAACTAGTTTGTGGATTGATGACCACACTGCCCGAATCGCATTGCTGACCAGTAAACTGAAGCGGCCGCCTGGATGTTAAAAGCAGCGCTACGAGTCTGCTTTAAGCAGACGAGTAGTCACAGGTCCAACGAACCTGGGACGTTCACAGCTGAATTTAACGTTAGGCTTAACCAATAGGGGGCCGAAGGAGGATCACACCTGCTATAGAGTCTTTAGCGAATAGTGTACCTCGGGGATGGGCGTGCCCAGGGGACCATGGTATCTACCCATCAAGGCGTTGGTCTCGAGGTGGCTGCAGGTTGTTAAGCAAGTCATTGAGCTGGTGATGCAGCCCCGGGGTTAGGTTCGTGAAGGTGAGTGCATTCGCCGTATGGAGAAATCCCCTTCTGGCAATAAGACCTTGCCAGTAACACGCCGAAGGTCCAAACAGTCCGAAGGACCGGAAGATAAAAGCCGAAAGGCTAGGTGCTCCCCTGACGGTAAACCTCGTAGATGGTAAACTTGATCTTGATTTACGAGTAGAGAGTAAATTCGTACTTACTGAATTTAGTATCAAATCAGATAGTTAGGTAGTTACCTGCAAAGATACAAAAAAAATTTTAGAGAATAAGACTACATTAATACATAGAAAAAGATTTTTAATTGTTTTACTTAAGATTAAAAAAAGAAACCGCACAAACCTCAATACTTATTTTTTGCTTCCTATCAGTTTTACCTTTACCCGACATTTGACCGACGAAAAAAACCCAAAACCCCGTTTTGACTTTTCCTTTCATTCCAAACTCATCTCGATGCTCGATCGACCAGCCACAAATGGACCAGCAGCCACAACATGTATGAATATTAAATCCAAACTTATCAATTAATGTCCGGGACTAACCAATTTTTGTGTATTTTTTCATCATTTTTCTTTAGGTACACCACGAAACACACGCAGACGTAATTACATATGAATTAAATTTCATGTTTGTTGTTACATGGGACATGTCCGCAAAAAAAAGATGGTAACATTTTATTGGCTTCTGTCGACTGTCGTCTTGTCAAAAAAATTGATTTTTTCGACAATAATTGTGCACTAAATAAATACATAAAAACACGCAGAAGAAGTTGTGTCTGAAAAATCCTGAGCCGGCATTCTGTAAGGCGATAGGCGACAAGCGACAGTCACCTTAATTTTCCGATATCGCATAGCTCTGAATTTGTTGTTCCTACTCACAGGATCCCAGTATGCTGGTACGCGGGAATAAATTTAATCAGTTGGTCGCAAGATCGTCAAGTCAATCCTACAGGGTACACTTTTCACAGCGCATTACACTTCAAACTCATTGATTTTGAGAAAGCGCTCAACAGCTTTGACCGGGAACACACTAATACATAAGTGTAGCTTTCGTTTTAGAATTTAGGTAATTTAGATAAAGTAATTTTCCTCATCGAGGGGACCTACCAGGAAGTGACGCCTCATACGGCATTTAGCTAGCAAGGCTGGATTTTATTGCCTATTCTTTTCCGCATAGCGATTTACAAGGGAGCTTCCACATAAAAGGAATTAACAGGAGTCAAAGAGAGAGAGAGCCATTGGATTAAATGACTGTTATAGAAACTAAATTAATACCTTCGCTGTCTATGAGTCACATGTGTACACAGCGATCTTCTACCAGACGTGGTGGTAATGTTGGCGAAAACCTGGTCAGACGTGTGTCAGGATCTATCGTTTCAATACCGTTGCCATTATCACTCAAAAATGGCGAAATCTTAAGGATGGAACCTTTTTCGGGCACTATAATCCTGTTGTTGTTAATCACAACACCTACTTTTAAATACACAACCGGCCATAAGATCAGTGCCAATTATTTATAATACAGGGTGACACACGAGAACCCCACAATTTTAAAAACGTCGTAAAAACATCGAAAATTCAAGCTACACAATTTTTTTTTTGCAGCTTAAACACTCAGGACAGTTGCGAAATTTAGTTCACACCCCATTCCTTGGTTAAAAACGGACCATTGAACACCGTGTTTATGCATATGATGCGTTAAAGCGTGTAATAACCTGGATTCTTCGTCGGTCCCTTGAGTTTCTGAAATTATTTATGACGAGACCAAGGCTAATTTCGGGCACTGCCGAAATTGGGATACCATTCACTCTCCTCGGGCTAAACGTTTTTTACGGGCGTACCTATGACTTGTATTTGTATGGCAGCCCCATCCAATTTTGGTATGATTCAAACATGCAACAATAAGCACGTGTGCAAAATTTCAGCTTTCTAGCTTCAATACCCGCCGAGTAAAATGCGTTGCAACAGCCAGACAGGCTATCGCAGGATATCGCCCAATTGACTCCCACTCTATGAGCGAAGGGTATATTTTGGCGTGAAAAACCGGAATAAACCTAACCTAAAGATTTGCTTTGTATTCGATGCAGCGGTGACTGTAAATGATGTTCAATTTAACTCACACCTTCTCACTAGGTCTGGTCTCAATGAACCACTTCTCAGCGTACTATCGCGCATCAACGTCGATGGTATTTCTAAAATGAGAATACCGTCAAAGCCTAACGTGAGCTCCATATTTGTTCAGATGTCAGCGAAACTGCATTTGCCGCCATTTCGGCGAATAAATAGTCCAGGTGAGAGAGAGAGTTTTAACGTGTCTTTCATTATGGGAAAAACGAAGCGCGCTCCTCGAAAATTATTGTCGATGCCACGGTTAGAGTTACAAGCAGCTGTGTTGGGATGACGCTTTTGTTTTATGATATAATCTAGCTGTATGAGGTTCAAGTCATCAGAACGACATTCTGAACGGATTCGCTCAATGGAATTCAGGGAATCCTTGCCGTTGCAAGCCATTCGTTGCACACTGGGTTCCCGAAATTTAAGAAACGGATGCGAATGGAAATGGATTCCGTCTCGATACCATACTGCAGATGATGATCAAAAGTTGAAGCTAATGGACGATGGTTGCGAGGTCCCGACTTCTTGCGTCTTCCTGATCCCGTACGGTTTGAGAAACTGAATGAAAAACTAAGTGAGAGCCTATTGGAACACCGCCTACCTTGTCTACACCGAGCAGCCAATTTATCGATTTGAAAAACGCAAACGCTGGACAGCTATTCTGACCTGGTAGACTACTCGCGCAGTACATCTTGCCAGCGACTTGTTAAAATATGCCTCTCTTTAGTGCATCCGGAACTTGATCAACATCCATGGGTACTTCGCCAATACGAAGCGATAATGGCATGCATTTTGTCAGAGCTGCGAAGGAAATTGGATGATTATCCGCCATGTTTGACACAGCGACTATCCAGCGGGAGTTAAGTGGTCGCGGTATCGAATGGATTTTTAATCACCCTGCTAAACCAGTGGCTGGAGGATACTTGGAAAGTATGGCACAGAGTAGGTTAGGTAATACCACTTAGACCAACGGTTCTTAACCGGTGGTCCGCGGACCACTGGTGGTCCCTGAGGCGACCCTAGGTGGTCCGCGAAGCCTTTGATGTGGTTCCCTTATAATCCGATACGACAATTATCGAATTTCACGCAGCTCAATCTTAACTTTCTAATAGAAACTTGAAGGTTGAAAGCGGATGGGAGTCCGTTTTGACTGAGCAGGACAGACTGTTTTCATTGAGATTTTGACCGTTACGCTGAAATGAAATATCCTCAAAATTTGTTTTAAATGCTTCTTTTTTAGGTGACGAACGCAAAATGATTGCGATGTGCAATCATCGAGGACGGCCGAGAGCTTGATATGAATTTTCACTTTATGTGAAGTAGCTACGTGTCTTTATAGACTTGAGGGTTGTCATAATTGTAGGTAAACAGTTCAGGTATTTATCATGAATATTCTTTTCCGGCCAGACCATAGTGGTAATTTACATTGCTGAATTATCTTCGGTGGTACTTCTAAATAGGATTCGGACAGGTTTCTGTTGGTACAACATGAACCAGCAATGCCATATTTATAGGAGCTTATGTAAAAGTTGTAGTTCTTCCAGTAAGAACTGTAAGGAAGGGCTTTATAATCTGATAAACAAAACTGGATTTCAATATTATGAGCCATCTCTGGATGAAACAAACCGAAATATTGGGCAACACTCTTTACGCAATTAATGAGGGTTTTGAAATTCGTTCAGACTTAGCAAAATCACACCCAGAGTCCTTTGCAAGACGATCTCTGTCAATCAACTTTTTCTGGATGATAGTCTGAAAAGCAGCAATATCCGTTTGGCGTTATTTCCACATTTTCCTAATCGAAAACCTCTACTGACAAGACAGCAATAAGTTGTGTTCCAAAGGTAGTTCGGTACAAGATTTCATGATTTGAATCGTTCTTATCACAATTGCAATTTGGTGGTCCGCAGCAACTAACGAGTTTGATCAAGTGGTCCCTCATGTGCAAAAGGTTAAGAACCACTGACTTAGACCATATCTGGGTTCTTTGTGATACCACAGGGGGAAAAGTCATCCGACCACCCTAAGCTTGAAACCAGCCTGAGTGTAGAAGTTGACCAATATGAACGTTCTTCATGTCTCCCAAATCGGCACAGAAGTATTGCCCCCAGAATCGATATCATTATTTCTGATAAGCCTGGGCAACCACAAAGAAAATGGAAGATATATCCCTCCTCCTCGTCCCCACAGCTTCTACAGAGATCGTTATACGGAAGATTAAGCCTCCTGGCGTGCTCCCCGATAGGACAGTGTCCCGAGACAATGCCCACGACAGCTCTAATAGCTTGCCTTTTCAGTGTAAATAATTTAGAGGAACGATGAAGATCCAGATTAGGCCACAACATCTTTGCCCTGGAAGGCGTACTTCCATTGATCCATC
Source organism: Microchrysa polita (assembly GCA_949715475.1). NCBI lineage: Eukaryota > Metazoa > Arthropoda > Insecta > Diptera > Stratiomyidae > Microchrysa > Microchrysa polita. The sequence continues at coordinate 65,042,240 of OX454421.1, read as the reverse complement.
TTAAGTGCGCCCTGCTTTCGGCGGCGTGCTTGAATAGTCGGCTTGGATGAATCCATGGGCATACCTATATGTTGTTGGTTTCCTGGTACAATTGCTGCTATGCCCCGTCGCGTAAGTTCATCCGCTTCACGATTCCTGGATATCCACTCTGCCCTGGAATCCAGTACAGGGAATATGAAAGTAATTTACAATTTCCAGAAGTGCGGCATGACAATCCAGTAATGTTGTTGAATATGAGAGGACTCAAGGGAGTTTATCGCTGCTTGTCTGTCCGTGAAAATAAAGAGATTCCTTGCCGTTATAACGTGATGTTGCATCCAGATTAATACTTCCTGGATCGCAAAGAGTTCCGCCTGTAGAACACTACAGTGAGAAGTTAAGCGGATTGAAAGGTTTAAGTCAAGTCCGTCCGCGTGAACACCAGCTCCTACGTCAGAATTAGTCTTGGAACCATTCGTATAGAAGAGCGCCGAGTCCGCAGCCAAAGGAAGGTAATCATTCTATGGCATCCGAGATGGTATGAAGATTTAAAGTTCTTATACCAAACAAAAATCTCGGAGTAGTGTAATCCATCACTGCTGTGATAAATCGGGTTACTTAGAACTGTAGAGTGGTCACTGCTAAGTATCTTCCAATAGCCTGTCTCGCGAAGGCGTAGAACCACGGTTGCAGTCTGAGTGCTCCGCTGATTGTCACATTAGCTGTTCTTTGCACGTTCCCCGTCAAATTACGGTTAATTTTAGTCGTAAGTGAACTCTTCCAGACGGTCACGCCATACATTTGCGGAGCTTAGGATTTCTGGATAACACATTTAAGTAAGGTATTATATTTCCTGTCTTGCTATATTCCTTGAATTTTCACGGCGACTTCAGTGGACCCTCGGTTATCGAACCCGCATAGCAAATATTTCATATAACGAACGAATTTTTTTGCTAAAAAATGTTTCGCTTAGCGGATAAGATTTCGGATAACAAACAAACATAATGGTGAAAATTCATAGGTTTAAGCGTAAAATGTATGTACATTTTAGAAAAACCTGTGTTCGTTAGTCGAGAGTCCACTCTGTATTGTTATGCCAAATGTAATCGGCACGCCGGCGCCAGCTCACCTCTCTTCAAAACCCCTCCCCGAAATATATTTCTGCGTATGCCCCTGAAATGGAAGGAAATTATCGAAAATTACACCAAAAATTAAGTCACAAAAGCAAATCTGTTTTTTGGCATGACATTTTTTCCAAAAGATAATTTTTTTTAAATCCTCACGTAGGCTGAGTTTTTATCCGTTTTTTTTTACAATGTTTCTGTGCCACCCTGTATTATTAACTAACTATGTATGTTTATGTAATTTCTAATAAGTGGAATTTATTTACAGTGAAACCTGTCTAAATGACCACCTGTATTAAGCGACCACCTTTCATAAAAATAAATAACAGGCGCGACAATCCAGCATTGGACTAAGGCCGCAGGATGTGTTAGTGACATGCTATTTTCAAGATCTTATCTGTTTTTTGTTGAGGTAATGAGATCAGCATCACGCTCAGCAGTGGCCCATAAATGTGTACTCGTTTAACATCTGAGTGAGATCATAGTCCGTCACAAGCTCGTGAGTTCGAAAAACACCATGAACCACGGTGAGATTCGAACTCATGACCCTGTGCACCGAAGGTGCGCGCACTAACCGCTAGAACAGCCAGACTACAACCAGACCACCTTTCATAACGACCGATTTTTTTGGGAACGGAATTCGTTTCCGTATAAATCCATACATTTGTTCCCCTTATATTAAGCGACCACCTGTTTATGGGACCTACGACCACTAAATCACTCATTTGTCCATATAAATGTTACCCTTCTTAAACGACCACCTCTATTAGTGAGCGTAAAAAATGCGATGTGCCCGTATAAAGCGACCATACTCAAGAGACCATAAAACTCTGTTCAGCTACTTAAAGGATAGAGGTTACAGGAAATATAATTTTCAAAGTGGAGACGCACCTAGAGCCATTTAGCAAGATTTAGGAAGTGAAGCAGCTCCCCTATTTTCACCTCGGACGCATCTTCTACGCGGCGAAAAAGCGCACATCCCATCGCATAGGAAGTGAAACAGAGTTTTTCTTTTATTTGCATTATCGCAATTGCGACATTGCGAGTTGTGGGGAATACGCAGCCTGGCTGCATGGTCCTCTATTGGCCAATGTCCAGTAATTACCGCTGTAAGTCTATAAATATCTTTACGCGGTCTGGTCAGAATCTCAGACGATCTTTTCCGGTCATAGGATGACCATAGCTTCCTTGATATTACACAAGTTCTAAGGTTCCGCCCATAACGATTAGCACTCGCGTCTTCGTGATAATGACAGGAGATTTTTCTTCTAACAGCTGCCATCGGAATTCCCACGCGCTCCGCATGAGAGCTGTCCAGAGTTGCCCCCAGTTTGGCCTGTGTCCCTGTCCTGTGTCGCTAAAACGCATTCCTATTACCATTGGTAGAACCCAATGATTATTTCATTCATTAAAAAAAAAAACAGAATTGAGTTTTTATCATGTGTAAGCAGAATAGAATTCTTGAATGATATATGCAACAGATGCACTATCTTTACATGTTCAAATGTTAACATAGGGGTTGTTTTGGAAAGCATTCGCCAATTGGGCGTAATTATGTAAATTTCGTTAAGCTACGGTAAGTATGCAATCCTTTCAAAATGTGTCTGTTAAGACGGGTGACAGCTCTTGCATTCCACGAAACACAGTTAGCAGATTTCCTATATTTACTCTATCTGGTCCAGAGCCACCCATCTTTTCTAAATGCACTAGTAAAAAATTTATCCCGGACGTTAAGTTGAAGTTAAGTTAAGTTGCTCTGTACGATTCTGGTTGGACCTTTAGGTCGTGGATTTCTTGAGAAGACAGTAGCTTTTAAATCTCTCAGGTTAGCTTTAATTTAGAAAAGATGTTGCACATTTGCCTCTAAATTGATGAATTTATTCCCTAAGTGTATTCAGTGGCGTGCACAGCTTTTTCATACAGGGTAGGCAGTTATATAATTTTCAGTTAGTAAGGTTTGAATCATTTTCAAAACGAGGAAAAAAATATTGTAGAAATTAATGAGAGAAAATATATCATATCCTCCAAACTTGCTGCTCCGAAACCATACCAACAACCTATGGTTGTTAATCTATACATGTTAAAAACGAATTACATTAGAGGACGGTTATTAGAATCACTGCTTAACAGAATCAACTGTTTATTAGAATCAAATTATAAAGGCCGATTGAAATATATGGGAATCTGATCTATAGTCATTATAGTCAGCAAGTGGTTAGGAACGTTTTTGATTTCTCATTTTAATCTAATTTGGCTCTTTCAACAAATTTTATTTAAGGCTTAAAACATTTCTACATTTGAACTCATAAAAGCAGTAAAAAACGCAAGAAAAACAAAGTCTCAAATGAAAAGACCTTGTAATTATTAGTTATATAGAAAAAAGGAGAGAATCTATGCAACAACAAAAAAAAAGTTACCGAATAGGGTACGGATCCCATAACTTATGTGTGTATTTATATCAATTTAATTCATTATAGATACTATCCTCCAGAAGTGCAAATTTCTTATATTCGTTTAACAGAGTCGCCCCCGGAATCAAAAATTGGAGAACCGATGTGATTCTGATATCTGGCGCCTGCTTTAATTTAATTTTTCTAGACCATTTCTTAGTTGATTAAAACTGAAAATTTCCTATACAAATCCTTTCTCCATATAATTATACATTCGAAAACTGCACTAAAGAAACATTTCGATCATTTATTACGACAAGAGTATAATCTCATCCACCTCATAAAAACTATGTATTATCCGAACTAATGTCGGCAAGGGGTGGTTCGGATGACCGAAAGTTCGGTTAATCGAGTTTTCATAGAAACACTGGAGGATTGCCTAAAAGTTAATATAAGCGACAACCAGGAAATGTGCCAAACGAATAGCACTGAGCAAAAATATGAAATTCGAAGGAATTAAGTGCTGTTGGTGAGAATTTGCTTCCTCCAGGCACTTGATTTTTTCATTTGATTCAAAGCATTTCAATGAAAATAGCTAAATCCCCGGTTCGGTTAATCGAATGTTCGGATAATCGACGCTCTACTGTATGTAAATAATCTGAGGTGCTGATTATTATTATTAGTATTGAAGCATCTGTGCAAATTTTAATATTACTCACTGCATTATTTCCATCATGCACCAATTTATAATTACGAATATGAAAACAAAGCGGAATAGACACACTTTCGCCGCGGTCGAACGAGTCGAGATAAAATCAAGCGAAAAGCATGCCTACTTTTGTGCCTTCGTAATTTCTGTCTAATTCGCCGCATTCATCACCTACGTGAAGTAGGTGTAATTTCCCATTGAAAAAACTCTCTTTAGATAGGTTTCACTGTATTTCATTCTGAAATTAAATATTTTTTTAAACTTATGTAATTTTTCGCGCTTTATTGTCGTTTTGTGCAGAAACCCAATGAAAATAAACTTGAAATTCTGATAATAATCAGGGTCAATGAGGCATCAACTGACAGGAAAACATTTTTTCCTAGTTTATAAAAATTTATTGTTCACTACTTATGATATTTCTGCAACAAGTGATTCCAATATCACAATCTACAGGTCTCTATTTGATTATACGTGTGGATCGTCTCGTCGTCAGGTTGCGTGCTCTTTTGGTTGCAGTGAGTGACAAACGCATCCTCCGTGACTGTCGCCTGTCGACTTATAGCATGCCGCCTCTGCTGTCTTTTCGTCAAAAGTAAAACAGAAATTGTCGTAAAAAAATGTTTATTGCTTTTTTATTTGTGTTTCGCATTTATACACACATTAACATCACGGATGCATTTGTGCAATGCAATCGTTAAAGCAGATGAAAAAAGATTGACGTTCTATTCTAAAGCAACAACAAGAACAAGTCTCGCAATGCAATGAGAATGTGTTTCTTGTTTTGGACAAAATAAGAAAAACAAACTATCACCAAAAACATTACTGGAAACGACTTTTTCGTTTGTGGTAGTCATGGTTGCTCCGAACCGGACCTAATCTTTTGAACCTAGGTCCGGCAACTGCACCTAGGTCCGGTAGTTCCGGTTTTGTAAAAACCTAGGTCCAGTCGGACCTACGGACCGGTCGGACCTACGGACCGGTCGGACCTGGGTCCGGACCTGTCGGACCGGTCGGACCTACGAACCGGTCGGACCTGGGTCCGGACCTGTCGGACCTACGGACCGGTCGGACCTGGGTCCGGACCTGTCGGACCTACGGACCGGTCGGACCTATGGACCGGTCGGACCTGGGGTCCGGACCTGTCGGACCTACGGACCGGTCGGACCTGGGGTCCGGTCGGACCTACGTCCGACCACGTCCAGTAGGTTCGGTTTTAAAAAGACATAGGTTCAGAGCTCCGACTATTAAATTGAATATGCTGGTGAGGAAGCGTAATATGGACAAGATGGGTGTCAGATAAGGTGATACCAAGCCAAGATGTTTTAATGGCATGTATGAACGAGAAGGAAGGATGTTGAGAACCAAGGTGTAGAATATGGGCCAGATACGTGTATCATAAATTGGGATGATAGCGTGGCAACCGATGGATTAGTGAAAGGGAATACATTTTTGAAATGTAGCACTTTTTACGACCGTGAGTCTCAGCACGGATTTAATTTTTAGGATTTTTTAGACATTTTTATACCCTTCGCTCATAGAGTGAAAGGGTATATTAACTTTGTCATGAAGTTTGTAACGCATTGAAGGAGGCATCTCCGACCATATAAAAAGTATACATATATGATCAGCATGACTTGGGGAGTCGATTGGGCGATGTCCGTCTGTCTGTCTGTCTGTCTCTCTGTCTGTCCGTCTGTTGCAGTGCGTTTTTCTCGGCCGCTATAAAAGCTAGAAAGCTGAAATTTTGTACACATGCTTACTATTGTTGCAGGCTGTTTGTATGTTTGAATCGCTTAAATCGGACAAGGGGGTCATGGGGCTGCCATACAAACTTAACCCCCCCATTTAGATTCTTCTGAGAAGAACTTTTTTATTTGTGTACCAATTTCAACCTAACTTCGCTTAAATGTGTTTCTATTGATGACACACAACATATGTAAAACTTGATCAAATCCGACCATGGGGTCATGGGGCTGCCATACAAACTTAGCTCCCCAAATTAAGTTCTTCTAAGATAAACTTTTTTGTTTATGAACTACTCTGAACCAAACATCACAAAAATGGTCTTCTATTAATACTACAAAACATATGTAAAAATGGGTGGAATCATGGGGCTGCCATACAAACCCAATCAACCAATTGGGTTCTTTTAAGAAACATCCTTTTTGCACCTATTGCAGAAAACCTTGTATTCATATATGTTTATCGAAACAACCCGAAATGCAAAAATAAAAGAAAACGTATTGTAGGACCATTCCCGTATGTTTGATTTACCCAAATTGGATCACTTGGTCATGGGGCTGCCATACAAACCTAGCCCTCCAATTTGAGTTCTTCTAAGAAAAAATATTTTATTTGTGTACCAATTTCAACCAAATTTCACACAAATGTGTTTCTAAAGATAACACAAAATATATGCTAGAATGGATCAAATCGGACCATGGGGTCATGGGGCTGCCATACAAACTTAACCCCCAAATTAGGTTCTTCTAAGAAAAACTTTTTTATTTGTGCACCGATTTCAATCAAATTTCACACAAATGTATTTCTATTGTTGACACAAAACATATGTAAGAATGGATTAAATCGGACCATGAGGTCATGGGGCTGCCATACAAATCCAACCCCCAAATTAGGTTCTTTTAAGAAAAAGTTTTTCATTTGTGCACCAAAATCAACCAAATTTCACACAAATGTATTTCTATTGATGACACAAAACATATGTAAGATTGAATCAAATCGGGCCATGGGGCTGCCATACAAACCAAACCCGCATTTTGGTTCTTCTAAGAAACGTTTTTTACACCAATTTCACAAAACCTTGAATTAATGTGTCTTTATCAAAGCAACTAAAAAGTTCAAAACGAATGGAATCGTACTGTGGGGTCATGCTCCGGCAACCCCAATAAAATTTTCCGTGTAAATATTTTTATTTGCCCACTTATTTCAACCAAGCACAAAACTTTTGTCAAGACGGAAGAAAAAGAATGAGGAGGGGGAGTAAATACAAGTCATAGGTACGCCCGAAAAAGCTTTTAGCCCAAGCGAAGTGTATCCAAATTTCGGCCGAGCCCGAAATTAGCCTCGGCCCCGGCGGTTGGCGAGCGAAGCCCCCTAGTTTCTTCTATTTTATCCTTAATTTTACTTTACCTTATTTTAATTTTAACTTTTTACACTTTGCTTCTACTGGGAATCGAACCGGGCACGTATCGTTTCGTAGTCCTACGTCCTACACCTGAGCTATCTGAGATTACAAATTATGAGAATAAATTACACGTTTTATTTCTAGACAATTTCATAATTCTCTCGTTGTGAGGAATTGTGAGAACGGAACATGTTTGCGGAACATATGCAACTGTTCCTTTCAGAACCCGCATTTATCGTCAGCCTATGGTGGATAGTTTCTTGGTTTTAGTTGTATTCTGCAATTTTAGCGGTGCTTGGATTGATCAATATGTGCTTTTGTTGATTACATTTTTTATGGAATAGTCAGTAATAACCAAGCATCGGTTAATTTATTTGTTCATTTATAGCTTTTTTTCTTTTTTGACGACGTAGGTATTATGCTAAAATTGAGTAGCATCATCAATTCCGTGATTTCACAATTTAATTTTAGGTGTAGTTTTTAATTAATACAAATTGTTTTTAATTATAAAAAACACTATAAATTAAAACGAAACCATATAAATTAATATTAATTAATTGAGTTAAAAACATCATAGGATAATCAATTTGGCGATTTATATCTAATATGTCAATTTATATTTTGTTTTAATTGATGTATAGTGTTTTGTTTTTATTTATACATCTTTTATTCATTGCCGTATTATATGATCTTATTAGCCTGGCGGGTGCAGTGATTAGTGCGCGCACCTTCGTTTCACTGGGTCATGAGTTGGAATCGCACCGCGAACCATGGTTGTTTTTCGAACTCATGACCAATCTGCCGGAATATGATGTCGCTCAGATGTTAAACCAGTGCCAATTTGTGGCGATAAATAACAATTCTGAGCCTGCTGTTGATCTCAACACCTCAACAAAAAAGCAGTTAAGTTCTTGGAAATTGGATGTCACTAACACATCTGCGGTCTTAGTTCAATGTTGCACGGTCGCGCCCGTTATTTTTTTTTATTATATGAACTTATTAAAAACTAAACCAAAATTGTTAACTCAATTTAATGGCCTGATGATGAAGCAACAAAATTAAAGCTACGATTGAACAAATAATCAACCGATGTTTTATTTACAACTGTAGTGAGTGACAAACAAATAACCGAATACTAGATGGTCAATAGTCAATGATAGTCTTTCGAGAAAAAAACGAGACTAGCATGGGCCATGGGGTAGGTCCGCGAACCTAGGTTTTCGGACCTAGGTCCGACGTCGGACCGGATTAGGTCCGCTCCGCTCCGCAAAGTGAACGGATCATACCATGACTAGTTTGTGGACACTAAAGTTTCCACGGAATATGACGATAGTGTTGATGATGATTGTGGTGGATCGTTGAAGTTGTTGTTTAACGACTTTATTCGTATAGTTCACAAAAATTTACTCTTATACTTGGGCGAGAGATACGAAAAAGTAACAGCATAGCAGGAGTAGAACAACAGGCCAGTCTCCCATTCCAAGCTCATTCGGACAAAACTTAATTTAATTTTTTGGAGGAGGTGAATTTGAGTAGGGGTGGATTCTGAACATTTTTTTACACATCAATTAATTTTGGCCCATTAATAATGAACTTTAACACTCAGTAACTGCTGAATGCCTCCAAAATCATCGACAAAACGCATATAAAAAAGAGGGACTCAAACCTTTCAACTTGCAGCGATTATTATCTCCATTAATACATAATATGCAAAGTCTAATCGTCCACTTAATATTAGGCACTGTATAACGCGCCCATCAGTGATAAATTACACCATGATAAAACCGTCGAAACATCCAACAAAAAATACCCACATACTCCTTATTGTATCAATATCTTGACATGCCCATACCAGATAAGAAATGGCTATAAAACCACTTGCATTTACCATCCAAAAATCATACAGTTGCAATTTTCAACCACCCATATTCATTCGTCTTGAGAATAGTGTAGTGAAATACCCGCAAATATCCTTTTGAAAAATGTCTCTGAAATCCGATGCCATTATCGAACGTATCCGCACCCGATTGGGTAAAGTTGATCCGGCCAAACGTTCGGTGACCCACATTTATAAGTGTCGGATTATGTCCGGGGGAAAAATTGTCAAAACTTGGAGTAAGGATAATTCTAGTAAATCGTAGTCCTGGAGGACGAATTTTTTTTCATAATTGAAAATATGATATGTCTTTTGCAGTGTTGGATTTGAAAAATGTGAAATTGTACGAAGGAGACGATAGTGCCGAATGTACGCTGACGTGTGATGATCAAGCCTTTGCCGATATGGCCGATAAGAAGATGGAACCAAAACAGGCTCTGGAAACCGGACTACTCGATGTTCAGGATAATTTGGAGGTGGCGATGAAATTGATGCCGTATATTGCATCGATTTAGATGAAAGGATTAGTTAGTTTTATTAAAAAAAAAAAACAATTGTGTACAAAGTCCGGAGGAATTAATAAAATTAGTAGAAAGAAAGAAAAAGTTTTTCATTAAATGGAGAAGGATTTCGTGCGAAATACTCAGTTATCAGTGGCGTAACATGTGATCCATGTGTTCATTGGAACACAGGTCCGCAAATATTGTATTAATTCTGGTTCCCAATACCGTGTGTGGGAGTTTTAACTAATTGTGAAAATCTTGCCTTCCGTATAGTTCCAATAGAGCTCAGTGGCGGATTTACACATTTACCACTAGTAGGCTGTTGACATTTTGCCGCCCCTACTAAGCTCTACGAGAATATTGCTGAAGGAACATTACCAGAATCAAGGGTCAAGGTGTTTAGCTTTTTTTATCGTTTTCCACCCAAACAAGTTGTGCAAAAATGTGCGGAACACTATTGTGATTTTTTAGTCGAGAATTAATACTCCAGGACGAAATTCTTTGATTGACCTTCATTTATTCTCAAATTTCTCCTTTACACTTTAATAGATTAGTGTTTTCCACTTCGTGGGTCCTGAGTATTCTTCTATTTTTATGTGATAGATAAATATAAAGAAAAAACGATCTAATAATTCCTTGGTTGGAGCGTCGGTTTGAAGGGTACGTTCTTATTCTTCATAGTGTTCCGCTTTTAAGGCACTATTGGCGGGACGTAGCCTCTGGGCAGAAGACATATCTGCGCCCTCCGTCACTGTAAGGTAAGACAAATTCATGATTTTTAAATTGTTTCAAAAAGAGTTAAAATTCCAATTAACAACTTGACGAAATGCAAGGACTCGTTGATATTATCTAGCAAAAGTCTTGATTACTGATTTTAATTATTTCAAATGATTTTTGGCATCGTTGGTATTGTATATTTTTTTCTGTAGAAAAAAAATACAAAATCAACAATTTAAAAGTCAACATTTTTTAAAATTTCTTTTGAACATTTTCACAAGACATACATACATATTACCTACTTAAAAATTTGATAGTCAGTATAGCATATAATATCGAGAGGACCCCTCCCGAAACCAATTCCTGGTTACATCCCAGCCAATTTCAAGTGGGGAAAAATAAAGTAGTACAATAAAACGCAAAAATATGAACTTGCTTTTACTAGGGTTGCCTATTCTAATTGATCAACTAACCCAGAAACTAGTTTAGAACGAACGCTAATTTTTGACAATGTAGTCTTCGAAAAAATTATTTTGTTTATGAAGGCAAATGCTGTCAGCATTTCACGTTATACAAAAATTTAAAACTGTAGCGTAATACCAAATACCAAATCCAAACAAACATTATGTATACGTCAGAACAATTTTTAATTTTTCAAAGGATCAATACGGATCAATACAAAAGGGATATCAAAACAGAGAGTGTGTGTTGCTTCCTTAGATTAGGCCGCGCCGTCTCGGATCCCGCATGTAACGAGTCCCTCATTAAAAATCCCGGAATTGCAAAGTGTCCCTCATTTTCGGAAAATTTACATCGTTTGCGCTTGCAATTTTTTTTGCCATTAGGTCGAATCTGTGAACGGCTGTAACTTTAGAACGTGGACAGCTATGAAATAATCAGCAAAAAGTGTACTACAATACGCCCTTCTAGGCATTTTTTTTGGAAAATCGATCTTTGATTTCCTTGTTCCTATCTTTTTGCGAATCATTTGTCCTTTGGCTTTGGGTCTCATGAAAAGTTTACACCGTTTGTGCTTGGGCCTCCTTTGCAAAATTTGTTATCCTAAGATCGCATTTTTGAAGGTATGTAACTTTTGAACTACGACTCTAACATTTCTAGCAAAATGTGCGCCATAATATGCTCTGGTGGGATTTAAAGAAGCTTGCTGTCGGGAAATAATAAAACGTTCCTACTGTTTGAAGCTCTGACATAACGGTGACAAACACATTTTACACACTGCTCCCAAAACGTATCTCATGAAAAGGATAAATTCTATATCTGGCGTTATAATTCGTATTCGGAATCCAGTTTTCCACGGTATTAAATCACTTACAGAGCCATCAGTCGTTCAGTGGTAAACTACGCCGCACCCATATGGACAAACACTCAATGGAAGCGAATTCAAACGTGCCAAAATGCAGCTATGCGTACTATTAAATGTTTACAATGTGTTTAACTCAAAAAAAAAAACATGTTTGCCCCAAATTTGCCGCCCCCGTAAAATCTTCCGCCCTAGGCTCCAGCCTACTGGTAAATTCGCCACTGATAGAGCTGGTAAGTTACTCATGTGAAGTTAGCCCTCCCACATCTTCAAATCACGCTCGGGACCATTTTGGGGACGGCTACGTTTGATGAGTGTTCGTCAATTAAAATCGTTGGTTCGTCTCTAATTATTTAATTATTCTTCTTCTTCTTCTCAGTACCGTATAGCCCCATGTGGGGCCATGGTGCGTTAACTCAGCCGTTTATAGGTAATTTCGAGTCATACATACAGTGGGTCACAGCTTATTTCGACCACAACATATTAAAGACTTAAAATGCGCATAAAAACTAAATAAAAGAAGATTTCAATTTTTGTTAAAAGTAGATTTAATGGTCGAATGTTCTACATTATAGTTTCTTATATTTTTTTATTTTTATGCTTTTTTTTAATGTTTGAAAACAATTAAAACAACAAAAAGTAACAAAATCAATACCACAGTTTATTTCAACCAAATACTTTACAGCTGTCAGATTAAATCTTATGGTACCGTGTAAAAGTTTTTTTTGCATAGACATAACATAATTAAAATGTATACATTTTAATTATTATATTTTTATTGTGTTCAAGTTCAGTTTCCGTCAATTTTTCAAAAAAAAAATCAAACAAAATATGCAAATTGTGTTATCAGGTGAGTCTCAGTACGAAGCCTTAACAACGAGGACCTGTTCTCAGTTATATTGATCATACAAACATGCAAATTAGTAAAATCGTTAATTTAGTTGAGTTTTTTTACAGATTTGTCTACAAAGATAGAACGCCCCGGGAAGAGCAAAAATCCTCGAATAGAATTTTCAACTCATCAAACAAACGCTATTTTATCTGCAAAACACAAGGTAGCCCAAGACTAGAAGCTTCGAAAATTATCAGAGAATTTAAGGCTGGGTTGGGAAAACCATGCCAGTCAAAAACTTTGCACCATTTCATGTAACCGCATGGGTTTAATGACGCAATAGCGCCGAAAAGGCCATTTATAATCACTAGGAAGCAAAAGGGTTTTTGAAAAGTTGACAAAAATGACCGTTAGATAAAGATTTTGTATTTTGAAACACCGTTAGAATAATGACGAGTAAGAATCTAATATATTCTGTTCTGATGAAGCGTCATAAGTTCTGCATATGACAAATACAAGCATGCCAAAACATTCATTTGAAACCTACAGTCAAACGCGGTGTTGGTAGCATTATTTTGTTGACCTGTACGTCCGTGTTTGGAGGTAAAAACCTTGGAGTTTATTGAGGCTACAATTGATAAAACAAATTATCTCGAAATTTGGAAATCCAATTTACTTGAGAGCTCGGAGGAAAGGTTTTTGCAGAAAAAAATTCATTGGCTCGAATAAAAGGTGATGTATTATACAGGCCATGACCATAACCTTAAATTTTCGGCACAACAAATAACATTTGAAACCGTCGTCAAACTTGTATGCAACTAAATATGTTGAATACAAACATCTGAAAACGGAAAAGATCCAAGAAAACAGTTTGAGAACTGCAATAACTGAAAAGTGGACCAATATCACTCTGTAAGGTACAAAAATTAAGTCAATTCAATGCACAAGCGGCATGAAATGGTCGGTAACCAAAAGAGCATTCATACTTAAAAATTAATTCTTCTTCTTGTGCTTTTAAACCTTACTTAAATAATGTCTGGTTGAAATAAGCTGTGACATAGTTTTTACATACTTTTTGTTATTAATTCTTATAAAAATTTGAAGACATTAAAATTTAAATAAAAAGTGTTAATAAATTATATCTGTATACACTAGACTATTAATCTGCGTTGAGAAAATTTGATTATCTTCTCCAGTTTAGTTTTTATGGACATTTTAATTGTTTCACAGCAACTGGTTGAAATAAGCTGTGACCCACTGTATTTCCTATCCGCACATGTACGGAAATTTTGGACCACGCCGAGATTCGATCTGCGCACCTCTAGATTACTAGCATCGTATAGTGCGACTCAACCAAGTAAGCCACAGAGCGGGTCTATTATTTAATTATAGCAACTTTAAAATTCTGAGTGTTAACTTAGCCCGCCATCGTTAATATGTTCGTTCTGGAAACACAAGGATTCAGGAGTAATTAAGGAAAAACAAAAGACGAGACAAAAAAAAATATGTTTACGAAATGCCATGTGGAATTTACGAATTTCAAAGTCATGATGACGTATTTTCATTTATAACTAACGAAGTTCCATGTCAAATTGACGAATTTTCAGTACAAATTCGCGAATTTCAAAACCAAATTGACGAATTTCCCAAACATGTTAACGAATTTCCATTTGAAAGAAACGAAATTCCATGGCAAATTGATGAACCTCCACATAATGTTGTTCCGCTTCAAATTGACGAATTCCCATTTCTAATTGGATGATTTCAATGTCAAATTTCCGTGTTTTCAAATCATTTTGACGATATTCCCGGATCAAAATGACCGATTTCCATTTTAAAGTAGTCTTGATTGCTCGGTTTTCTAACAAATTCTCTAGAAACTTACGTTTAATATATGTAGGTTCACTTTTGTATGTGTGCGCGGACAATAAGGAAAAATTGAATAATTTTAAGAATCGAGTAGGTACAGTAGAGCGTCGATTATTCGAACTAATGTCGACGATGGTAGTTCCTATAAGCGAAAGTTCGGTTAATCGAACATCCACAGAAAAATTAGAAAATAGGCGAAATGTGAAATTAAGCGACAAACTTAAAACGTGTAAAACTGAACAAAAATAAATCCAGACTTTTAAAAATTGGCGCATAGTCTAACGATCATTTCTTTCTTACATTATTTTATTCTAGCTTCGTTATTTCTAACAGTTTTAATGCCATAAGTGCAGAAAACTAGGGTCACCACGCTCTGTGGCTCACTTGGTTGAGTCGTACTGTACGATGCTAGTAATCAATCTAGAGGTCCGGAGATCGAATCTCGGCGTGGTCCAAAATTTCCGTACATGTGCGGATAGGAAATATATAATGCTTGCAACATTATATACACTCCGAAATTATATGCAATGTAACGTTAACTCGAAATTGCCTATAAACGGCTGAGTTAACGCACCATGGCCCCACATGGGGCTATACGGTACTGAGAAGAGAAGAAGAAGAAGAAAGAAATGATCGTTAGACTATGCGCCAATTTTTAAAAGAATCGTATGATCATATTATTTTACTATTCTAGCTAGTCTAGCTTTTGAGATATTGAAGTTTTACTCGTACAAGAAAATGATTTTTTCAAAAATCTTCAAATGCCTGTGGCAGCTAAAGTAAGCTGACCATATCCTGAAGGGACCAATGCTGTACACACAATTTTGAGACCAAAACTCACACCATTCGTAATGACGAATATCGTTCTGAAGTATATCCAGAACATCGTGGCTTGGTTGTTGCTCCTCAAGGAATAAAAGCAATGCAACAATGTCGAGGTACCACTTTTATGGTAAAGTAAGTATCATTTTCCTGTGTTCCTTAATAAAGGGTTTCCCAAAAAGAGCGCTTCGTAACGTACACAGAATAGGGTTTTGTATGGAATAACATTTTTGGCTAACGGCCTTCACAGCTTTAGTGGTACGTGCACTAATGTTTAATCATTATTATGCATGTCTTATACAATTTTTCTGAGATAGCCTGGAATTTAGGGCTTTGGAGTAAAGCGGAGCGACCTTAAATTTCGGAGCGAAAGAGCGGACCGTTTTTTTGCAGTCTAGAGCAGAGCGACTTTTGCTTTGAAACTGGCTCCGCTCCGATGTCTTTAATCAT
The DNA here is from genome assembly GCA_949715475.1 of Microchrysa polita. Lineage (NCBI taxonomy): Eukaryota > Metazoa > Arthropoda > Insecta > Diptera > Stratiomyidae > Microchrysa > Microchrysa polita. The sequence continues at coordinate 65,026,503 of OX454421.1, read as the reverse complement.
AAAAATGTATAGAAATTGATCAATTGATATGCTATAGTTCCGGGATGGCTTTCCAAATGAAAACATAGAAAATTCTTTGTAAAAAATTAAAAATCCGAGAAAAAAGAGAATTTTTTCGACGAAATTTTTCATTTTATGGCACGATTTGATGATTTTGGACGATTAAAAGGCGAAGAATTCGTTGAGAGACTTGGAAAATTTCGGATTATTGTGAAATTCATTGTAATAAAAAGAGGTTTTGCGTTCTTTATTATTAAGAATTTCAAGATCATCCATGACTAACGCTCGTATATTTTTTAACGTAAAAACCAGGACAAATCCACCAAAAATCGTCGTTTGGCCGGACAATGCTAGTGAAAAAGCAGGACAGAAAGAAGGACAACCAGAAACACAAATGCTTCTGTAATATTTGTGTACCTTTCGAATTTGTCAGATTTTTTTGCAAACTCAATGGCTGCACTCAATGGCTGCATTCAGCGAAAGAAAAATGTAGCAGAAAAGCTCTCTTTCAATTAGATTCTCATTTCGCATGAGGGCTCTTCAGCGGAGAAAGAGGTCGGTGGCTGGCAATTCTTGTAGCATTTCCAGTGTTTTTCCAGTAAATTTCATTCGCTGAATGCAGTCAATCTGTCTGAATCGAAGCAGGGGTGATGACTTGAGTCTCCTAGGGTATACTAAAAAAAGAGCTGCATATTTTTTTCTTGTTAAAGTAGGTACTAACATCGTCAGTTCACGTGAAATCCATGCAAATACTGTCAAAATTTTGATGATCGTGAAATCGAATTCGCTTGGTGGTCCGCACTTCACATGAAAGTCTCCACACCGGTTTTTGACATTTCGCCAGCGAAAATAATGCAGTTGCACTTTATTTCACAGTGAAAAGATGTCATCGACAAATCAATGAAAACGCGAGTGAACATTTATCTTACATTGAGTGACTTGCTTTTTATTCACGCAATTTAAGATAATGTTCACTCACGTTCTGCGCTTGATTGTCGATGACATCTTTTCACTGTGAAATAAAAGGCAACTGCATTATTTTCGCTGGCGAAATGTCAAAAACCGGTGTGGAGACTTTCATGTGAAGTGCGTGAATGGATTTCACGTAAACTGACGATGTTAGTACCTACTCTTAGCGCGAATTGAATTCACATGCCGCTTGAATTTGGTCAACACTAAGCACGGGATGCACTCTCAAGGAGTATTAACATTGATAGGCATAATCTGTCGGGGGTGTTGTCGCCTCGTGAACAGTGTGTCCTTATGCGAGTTGAAGTTTTTACTCAGATTCTAATAGGAAAGATGTCCGGCTTACCATCGTGCGATAATTCAAGAATGCTGTACATTTTGCTGTACGCTTCTCAATGCTGTACGATAGGTCTAAATGCTGTACTGTACAGCGAAATGCTGTACGTACGAGTATGTTCAGCTTAAGCTAAAGGGTTAAGCTAAGGGGGTATGTTCCGTACAACTTTTTTGCTGGAAATCACATGAGGAATCACAGTCCGGGTCGTTTATGCGGCAGTTTCCGGACAGCCTGTATAGTAGTTAGTGCAATATAACTTCTTATTTATTTTCGATTTTTCACGAAACTTCCATAACATCGGAAACTCATTTAAATTAAAAAGAGTAAAATCACTTTCACACCAACATGGCTATTAAAACAACGGGGCGACTATGATGACAGATGACTCAAATCTCAAATTACATTCTATGGCAATGTACCCATGCATTTAATAAATAGTAACTTGGACGCATATTGGTTTGATGCACTTTAGCAGTTCGATAAAGCGGTATATCTACGTCCTTTGTATTTGCAACGTTCGGGCTTTAAATTAAAACTTGGCGATCCGGCCCCGTCTATTCGACTTGGCTCGTTGCTAAGTATAGACAAGGGATCAAATCCTCAATACCAACAAAAAATCCTAAAGCTTCAAAGTCTCCATAAATTTATTTATTTATTGAAACCCGCGCTGCGTGAGTATCATACAAAAAGGTCCTAGCCTGTTTTTTCGGTAAGATGGAGAGACGAATATCTCGTGATCATGCAATACAGGAAAAAGTGGCTCAAGGAGAAAGACATGGTTTGGCAGCTACCAAACAGCTGCGAACCAAGTTGTGCGAAAAACCCGGAGCAGATTTGCGGAGCACTGTCGATCCCATGCAGTGAAAATGAATACCGATTAGGTAAAAACAAAATTCCTTTATTTACTTCCATAGATTTTCAATTTAGCCCCGTGTAAATATTTTTGAGCCTTGAGTTTTTCGCATCTAGTTTTCTGAGTGTTCATGACGGAATAACCTATTCTGAAGCTTTATTTTTCCCTTGATTGCATGAATGTTTTTTCCTCTAATACACCTCGCTATGCGAATAATTTCACTACTTTTTATACCCTTCGCTCATAGAGTGAACGGGTATATTAACTTTGTCATGAAGTTTGTAACGCATTAAAGGAAGCATCTCCGACCATATAAAAAGTATACATATATGATCAGCATGACTTGAGGAGTCGATTGGAGCATGTCCGTCTGTCTGTCTGTTGCGACGCGTTTTACTCGGCGGATATTGAAGCTAGCAAGCTGAAATGCAGGCTGTTTATGTGTTTGATTCACCCAAATTGGATCACTGGGTGATGGGGCTGCCATACAAACCTAGCCCCCCAATTTGAGTTCTTCTGTGAAAAACTTTTTTATTTATGAACCAATCTTAACCAAACTTGGCATAAAAGCATCACTATGAATGCTACAAAATATGTGTGAAAACGGGTGGAATGAAACGATGGGGTCATGGGGCTGCCATACAAACCTACCATCCCCCTCCCTACAATTAGGTTCTTCTCAAATAAACTTTTTTATTTGGTAATCCAATAATGGGGTTATGGGGCTGCCATACAAACCCAACCCCTCAAATTTGGTAAGAAAAACTTTTTTATTCGGACACCAATTTACACCAAACGTCGGGAAAATGGATTTCTATTGATGTCACAAAACATATGCAAAAATGAATGAAATCGAACCATGGGCTCATGGTGCTGCCATACACAGGGCCGGCCCTAGGGGTGGGCGAACTGGGCGGTCGCCCAGGGCCACCACACTTAAGGGGCCACCACTCTCAAGAAACCTTTACTTTGAAGGGCCACCAATCGGAAAAAGGATCACTCAAAAGGGGCCTCCACGCGAAAGATATGTAGGTACTCGAACTAAAGTAGTTCTAAAGTTAGTTCTAAATTTAATATAAAGTGAAATAGCGATGATGTAATTTTACTGATAAAAAATCTGTTATAACATGCATAGGGATAAGACATCCATCTTTCAAAAGAGAGAGAACCCTCTCTTTTGAAACATATTGCAATATCTGCTCTCCAACGTCACCATTGATGTCTTTGACGTTTGTTAAAAATTCCAGTGACGGTAGCATGGTTTGAAAGAAGTTTGATTTTTAGAACTTATCGAAAAAATTTACCAATATCCAAGCTCGATAAGGTGCAGGATAAGCCTGAGATTATACCATGAAAAGCCGGTAGTCATGACACAAGAGGCCACTACTTCACGGATTGGTATAATAAGGGAAGAAAGAGGAAAAATAAACCTTGATCAAAATTTTCGAATTACGATATTCGGATCCTTAATTTTTTGCTCTCTTAGACCACGTCGAAAGCTGAGCATTGCAGTCATACAAAAATCTTAAAATCGAGATTAGTGACTAGAGATCTCATACTGCTTCTTTACAAGACGTGACACCTTTAGGTTACAAGAAGTTTGAATTGGTGTTTATCATGAATAACTTAACCACACGCCCGTTATCGACGTCAGACCCATAAATGAAGATTGGAGTTTTCTGCATTGAAAACAGGCGGATGTATTATTTATAGGAACACGATGCACTGCGTGTACAAAATTATCGTCTAACGCAGTGCTTCCCAAACAGAGTTTCATAGAACACTAGGGTTCCGCTACAACTTCTCAAATATAGGAAATGAGTAATGTAGAAATTACTTTTGATTGAAAAATTCAAGGAATGAATAGAAAAACTCCACAAATGTTGTAAATAGTATTAAAATTCTAAGGTTTAGGCTGCCAACTAAGCACTCCGGTGAATGCCATTAATTAACACTTACGCAAAGTTATGAAACTCCTAAAAACCGTCAGATGGATGGTGGATGGATTTGACGCGTCAGCATCAGGAGAAACTTTTCAATTTAGAACACACGCATTTGCCTTTGATGACCCACATTGACAGCAGCAGCAGAAGCAGAAAAAATGGCAAATGCGTGTGTTCTAAATTGAAATGTTTCTGCTGATGCCGATGCTGACGCGTCGAATCTATTTCAAGCTTGGTATTTTGAATGTTTTGCAAATGAAAAGTTACACAGCTAACAAAAATTTGCAAAATATCAGTTTTGTTGCCAATTGGAAGAAATGGTAATTAAATAAAAAAATTGCCAGCGATTTTTTAATGAATGCTAGAAATATGATCATGAGAGAAGATTAGAATTTGAGTTGATTAAAAAACAGCTAACTGCCAGTGACAGCAGCTCCCAATATTGGTGTAAAACGTTAAAGAGTTTTGATTAAGCCCTCGACAGTCGCAGATCTAACGTAAGGGGAAACTTTCAGCCAATCAAGATCAGATGCGTTTTGTTTGTGTATTAGTAAGGGAGTAGGAGCCACCATCATCCATTTGGCCCAGGGCCACCAGAGTGCTAAGGCCGGCCCTGGCCATACACGGAAGAGGGAGCATTAAACACAAGTCATAGGTACGCCCGAAAAAAACTTTTAGCGCGAGGAGAGCGAAGGGTATCAAAATTTAGGCCGCGCCCGAAATTAGCCTCGGTCTCGTTCCTTTTTTGTATACGAGTATGTACACCCTAATCTCATATACTTAACCTTCAACATAAATGATAATAAATAAACCTCGAAATAATTTATATGTACCAACACAAAAAATTATGCATATAGAAGTGCATTTTAATCTTTCGCTAAAAAGTCATAGGTGTTCAGCTTTCATTAAAGAAAAATTATTACACCTTTTCCTATGTTAAACGAGATTATCAGTGTTCCTATGTACGATTTTTTATTTGCTGGGCCAAAATCCCAGAGGATGATATCAGTGTTCGAACTCAAAGTAAATATAAATATAACCCTCTCAATATGGTATGTTATGTACTTTTGATGCTTAAAATAGAATTTGGCTACTATGGGCAAATCGGACGGAACTGAGTTTTATACTTATCACAACACTTTGAACGCTTATCGTTTTTTTTAATTTACAATAAGCCTATGGAGTGTCTTAGTGAACTTTGAGCGATTCGACTTCTTATCGATTCTGATAATCGTAAGAGTGCATAATCGCAGTATCAAAGTAACACAAAGAGGAGCAAAAAAATGATTTCAATGGAGGCGAATGTGATTCACATCATTTACACGTGGATTGCAAAAAAATCTTTTACGTGCCATTCGGCTGTAAATTTATTAGCTAGTGCACATAGGAAGAAAGCTACACTGAAAGAAAAAGGTGCCCGGAAGCAATGAAATTGTTCATTAAAGTAATGAATATTTACACCGATATCCCAACGAAGACGGCCGTCATCAGTCTAATGAATCTAATTTTATCAAAACAACGAACAAACATTTCATTAAAATTATGAACTTCTGCTTCTTCTTTATGGCACGATAGCCCGACGTCGGGCCTTGGCCGCCTGGATTGAAAACCTCCAATTGTCGCGGTCACGCGACCTTGTCCTCCAGTTCCGAAAGCCAGATGCTAGGCTTTCTACTTTACTTACTTTTCTAGGTGGACGTCCTCACATACAGAATGCTCCCATCGGGCTCTCGGTCGCAATCTGGCTCCGTCCACTCGTTGCGCGTTCATCACCTTTTTGGGCATGCGATCGTCGTTCATCCTTTGTACATGTCCCGCCCATTGCAATCGCTGCAATTTCACGAACGGCCCCGAAGATTCTTCGGAGAACCTTTCGCTCGAATGTGTCCAACAGGTGTTCAGAGTTTTGGGTTAGGGTCCATGCCTCGCAGCCATAGCATAGCACAGGTCGGATGGTTTTATACACGTGGAGCTTCGTGTTCCTGTGCACCAGCTTCGAATTCATAATTTAGAGGACCGCGAAGTAACACTTATTAGTTAGTTGTATCCGTCGCTTTATCTCATCTGTTTCGTTGGCATCCTTTGACAAATTGCAACCCAGGTAAGTGAAGTTGTCTACATATTCTATATTGAGGTCCCCCACTGTGATGCTTAAGTTTACTGGCGTTCTAGTTTTTGATTGCATCATGACCTTGGTTTTAGATTCGTTGATATGTAGCCCAACTTCTTTGGCGGCGTTATTGAGATTATGCAGAAGGCTTTCTGCATCACCCAATCTTCGAGACATGATGCTGATGTCAGTTGAGATTTAATGAGTAGCGTTCCGCTGCTGTCCAAATTCATGGCTCGAATCACATACTCCAGAGCCAGGTTGAAGAGCGTCGGCGCCAGCCCGTCGCCTTGCTTGAGTCAAGTACGAGTTTCAAATAGGTCAGTGAGTCTGTTCTGAACTCTGTTCTGTGTTCAGCAGTAGCACATGTGCAGCGTTGGTCAGGCACGTTCCACCATGCTTCAGCAGTTCTGCTGGGATCTCGTCAGCGCCGGGCGCTTTATTATTTTGAAGCGACTGTGTGGCAAGACTCACCTCCTCTACTGTTGGGGGTAGAACGGGAGGGCCTGGTTCGGCTAACTGCTCAAGAGCTGGCTCCGCGGGGGATGTTGATGGTGCATTGAGGAGCTCTTCGAAATGCGAGGCCCATCGTTTGTTGACGCTTTCGATGTCGCTGATGATGTTACCATCCTTGTCCTTACATAGGCTTGTCCTGGGTTGATATCCGTTCTTGATATTATTTATAAGTTTGTACGCCTGTCTAATGTTCTTACTGGCTAATCTTTGGTTTATTTGCTGTAACTGCTCGTCAAAATGTTTGCGTTTCTTACGTCTAATTAACCTATTAGATACTCGCCGAAGTTCGTTGTATCTTTCTTTCTTGGCTCGGGATGCGCGTTGTGTGCATCTCTTGCTGATCAGTACGTGGTCGATCTGGTTCACGGTGTATTCATCTGGAGACTTCCAGGTCTGCTTATGAATTCGTCGATGAGGGAAGCATGTAGAGCTTATGACCAAGTTTCTGCCGCTCGCGAAGTCGATAAGTCGCTGACCGTTGTTGTTGTTTTCGTCGTGGAGGCTATGACCTCCAGTAGTTCCCCTATGCCAGCTTTCGTTTCCGACTCTGCGTTAAAGTCTCCTAGCAGCAGCTTGACGTCATTTTATGGAAGTGAGTCAAGAGTATTTCTATGTCGCTGTAAAACTCGTCCTTAATCGCGTCTTCTTTTACTTCTGTAGGGGCATGCGCATTAATAAGCCAGAGATTAGCGAAACGGGTCTTAATGCGGATCGCACATAGCCGCTCATTGATGGGTTTGAAGCCGATAACATGGTCCGATACTTTCTCCTGTCGCAAAGACGCTGGAGGCCCTTATTCACCCCACTCTTGTTGCACATGCGAAGCTAGAGCCTCACCAGCATGGCTTCAGGAAGATGCATAGTACCACCACTGCCCTCGAAGCGATCACTACACGCATTAGTGATGGGCTAAATCAACGCAGTCGTTGTCACAGAATCATTCTGGTGGCAATAGACCTATCAAATGCATTCGATAAGGTCAATCATTCAATGCTCTTAGCAAACTTGTTTAATATGCATCTTCGTGCACAAGAGATTCGTTGGATTGCCAATTATCTAGCTGGTCGGCACTCCTTCACCGAGTTTCGAGGCAAACGTTCTAAGCTTAGGAAAATCAAATTACGTGTTCCACAGGGAGGGGTACTCTCCGCCAGTCTGTTTAACATCTACATGTCCGGCCTTCCCACACCACCTGAAGGAATCAAGGTGATTTCCTATGCTGACGATTGCACCGTACGATAAGGATGACATGCTCCTCCGAATTAATCGCTATCTAGGACGATTACAGGCATTTTTCCATAGCCGAAACCTCACCATCTCTGCGTCCAAATCCTCTGCGACTTTTCTAACCACTTGGTGGGAGGACATCAGATGGGAGATGGATACACGTATTGGCAACAATTCTGTTCCTACTGTTAAAAACCCCAAAATTCTCGGGCTTCACCTAGAGGACATGATGACGTCTACGAATCATGCAGCTTCAGTCTGTGAAAAAATGCAAAAACATCCTAAAAGCTCTAGCTGGTAGCACCTGGGGCAAAGATAAAGAAACCATGCTAGCTACTTATAAAGCGGTGGGTCGAGCGGCCGCTGATTATGCAGCCCCACGCTGCACATAGTCTATGTGACACAAACTGGTCCAAAGTTCAGGTGTGCCAAAATGCCGCTCTACGCATCGCGACAGGTTGCCTTCTGATGTCTGCCCAGGATCACTTACATCAGGAGACAAAATTGATGCCAATACGTGATCACAATTTCCTACTCTCAAAACAGTATCTTGTTGGTTGCTACCGTGAGGATCATCCCAATAATCATCTCATGGACCGAATTCCTCCACCACGACATGTCAGGCGTGGTTTACGAGACCTTGAGAGAGAGGTTCAGGGATACAAACGGGACCCTTACGATGAAGTTACATACCGATCCGCCATTGCAGCGATCCACACTGAAGAAGTGAATTGGTCTCTCGCGAGTTTAGGTGCGAATAGAGTCCTCTCAGAGCGCCCACCACCAATTTCGCCTGAGGAGATTAGGCTCCCGAGAGCCACTAGAGTAACACTAGCTCAACTTCGGTCGCCGATTCCTACCGTCAAATCAACATTTTATCACCCATTGCACAAGAGGTTAGATGGATTGCCAATTATCTAGCTGGAAGGCAATCCTATACCGAGTTTCGTGGCAGTTGTTCAAAGCATAGAAAAATTAAGCAGGGAGTTCCATAAGGTAGCGTACTCTCTCCTACATTTTTTAACATCTACCTGTCGAGCATTCCAACACCCCAGGAAGGTATCGAACTAATTTCCTATGCGGACGATTGCACCGTACTCACCACCGGGAAAGATTTAAATAGCATGTGTGTTCGATTAAATGACTATATTGAGAAACTGGTGGAGTTTTTCAGTATCCGCAACCTCGTCATCTCACCGTCAAAATGCACTGCAACACTTCTCACCACCTGGACGCAGGAATTTTCGGAGGAGCTTAGGATCCGTATGGGTAGGCATGCTGATGACGTTGTTCCTACTGTCACTAACCCCAAAATCCTTGGTGTCTATCTAGACACCATGATGAAGTCGAAAAACCATGTCGAAGACGTAGTCGACAAAATGCACAGTAGAAACAACGTCCTAAAGGCACTAACGGGGTGTTCCTGGGGCAAGGACAAGGAAACTATGTTGGTCACCTACAAAGCGATAGGTAGAGCAATTCCCAGCTACGCAGCCCCGGTATGGTCACAAACTGTTAGTAACACAAACTGGAATAAGATCCAGACTTGCCAAAACGCTGCTCTACGTATCGCCACAGGTTGTCACCTAATGTCGTCCTAGGATCATCTTCATCAAGAAACCAGCATGTTGCCAATACGTGATCACAATCTTCTCCTGTCTTTACAATATCTGGTCGGTTGCTATCGAGAGAATCACCCAAACCATCATCTCATGGACAATACTCCTCCTCCACGACATGTCAGGAGTGGAATCAGAGATCTCGAGAGAGACGTCCAGGGAAACAAACGGGCACCTCCCGATATATTTGATGACACAGCATACCATGCGGCCATCGCAGATATTCACACAACCGTTGTGAATCGGTACAGGGTCCTCTCAGCGCCCCCACCACCTATATCACCTGAGGAGACTAGGCTCCCGAGAGCCACAAGAGCGACACTAGCCCAGCTTAGGTCGGGTTTTTGCTCGCGCCTCAATTCATACTTATCTCGAATAGACCCGGACATTCAGAACATTTGTCCGAGCTGCGGTGGTGCGCCCCATGATGTGGACCACTTGTTCCGATGCCCTGCTGCACCCACTAACCTCACCCCGAGGGCATTATGGGACAACCCTATTGCAGCTGCTACGTTCTTGTCGCTTGAGATAATAGGTGAGAGCGACGACGAAACATAGAGTACTTCCACAGACATACAACAGCGGTTCACGGCTTTCTGCACTGCTACTACAACAACAACAGGAAGATGCTAATGTACATTTTCTTCAATTTTCGCCCAACATTCGAAATGATTAATAAAACTGTTGGTCATAAAAATTCACCCTTTGCCTTTTATTGAGCCTCTTTGTTAAAGAAACTCCCAATAAAGTCTTCCAACCAGAAGCAGACTGCTCCTACCTATATATGGCCATAAACAACCGAAATTAGATTCCTCGTTCCGTTTGTTTCCCAACCCTTCGCGTCTGTCAACACACGCTCAACTCCAAATTGTGTCAGTGATATCGATCTGCGAGCCTAGCACAACAAAAGATAAAAACGGGCATTTTGCCAGTGACGAGAGGCCTAATAAACTCGCTCCCACTGTCCACGTCGTCCACGATACACTTTCCCTTTTCAAGGGACTTTCGATTCGACTTTCCATTTTCGACAATTGCCAAACGAAGCGAACGACGGTCAGGCCAGAACTCCCAAAAAAGGCTCGTCGTTCGCCCGGACAGCTGACAGGCGCATAAATTCGCAGAAACGAATTCCCAGCAATGTGAGCTTGCACTCTCACGTCACTTTCACTATAGCAATGCAATGCATCGCATCTAGGCGGACGTGACACACTAGGCGAAAAGTTTCGCCACCGCTGGACCAGATTGCATGCATGCACATCACATAGCGAGAGAGCGACGACTCTCACAACACGCGGTCTCATTATGCTCGCCGCTAAATTATAACAATAAATACGCCACCCCGTGTGTGTGCGACCCTATAAATTGACACCACGCACCACGTTATTACACAATCCAATTGAGAAGCGAACGAGCCACGATTCGAATGGCCTCGGCCCTTAGCAATAATTTCTTCCTCAACACATCACACGAAACGAAGCTGATATGACGTCCCCCCTTCCGGGTGGAATTGTCTTCTTCACCAACGGATGCAAGTACATATGAAGATTGACAGATGATGTACGTGCGATAGGAACCAGTCTACGAGTTTGCACTATTCCAATTAGAAGTAATTTACGAGAAATTCACTGGATTAATTACAAGAGATGAGAGCTCACCTGCAATCTTGGCAATTTCACACAGCGAATTAGCACCGACAACACACACAAAACTCACGCAAAAACAACTAAAAAATCGAAATCGAACGCGACGAAAAATACACAGACTCGCTTCGCGATGCGAAATGAAAACAAAATTGACGTAGATGGCACGACCGCTGGTTCGAAGAGATTTACATCTAATTCACCGAGGGACAAGATATGGAGAGGCCCTTCTGCCAAATTGTTGGGCCAATTCTTGCCATACTTGCTGGCTTGTGTGCGTATTGCCATAGTAGTGGTAAATACGCAGTGCAGCCGGTATGCATGGTCGCGAAGGGGCACGAAGAAGGCGCCAAAAATTTGAATATTGTTATTTTTTGTGGTTTAATTTTCCTGACGATAGGCGCTTGGTTGTTGTTTCGTATGGAATTGTTGTTCCAATACATTTTGAATATAAATAATCTGTCGGCGGATTGGTTGGAATGAGGCTTATGTTGAAATTTAGATATACAATTTTTCTTGCAAAGATCCATATATTTCACACACGAGAACACTTTTAATCTTAATGATAGTGGCGTTGAAAAGGGGGATCCGCGTTTTATTATGATAAATTAAATCATGTGAAATATTTGGAAATTGGTAAGGGAACCTTTTATTTGTTTCCATTAATGTAGGAAAGAAGAAATGGACTTCACACCTCCCTCTTCCTTTGAAGAACTGTATATTTTTCATCGAAGTTATTTCGAATATTACAGCACCTCTACAAACGGGCTTGGGACCGTCTTTGGCGGAATTAAGGTGTTTACTTCATATCTTTGTTTTTAGGCCGTTATTTATGTAGGTATGGATATGTTGACACGCTCTGTGGCTGACTTGGTTGGATCGCACTCTACGATGCTAGTAATCTAGAGGTCCTGAGATCGAATGTTACTCGAAACTGGAAAATTTTAACTGATATGAGATGTACTCGTTTAGATCATTGATTTAAATACCCATATGTCAATCTCCGATAAAAACTAAAAAAGGCGGCTTTTTTCAAACGTTCGGAACACCCTGTTATCTTCTTCCTACCAACTTCTAAAGTATTTGTACCAAAGACTGTAACCATTCTGCACATTCCTACCTAATTTCATGACAATCGGTTGAGCCGTTCGCGAGTTATTTTGTGAACAGACGGACGGACAAAATCGATTTCATAAGGGTTTTTCGAAAAAAAATTTTTTTTAAAAATCCTAAAAAAAAAACAAACAAAATTCAAGACTTAAACATTTTAACTGGCCCCCGTTACAAAAACTAAAAGTTGCCACGCCTATGCTCGAATAACAGAACATTATTCAGCCTGTCAAATAGATTGTTTGTTTACATCGACGCAAGGTAAACAAAACTCGTGTGTGCTTGTTTAAAGCTAAAGAATTTATTTTAACGCGCGTGTAAAAGAACTGTATTTATTCCGACGGGGACTTTTTACCATCTAGTTATAGAAATAAAAGTGATTACCTGTGAAAAGATACTCCATGGCGATTGAATCTCTTCAGATTCCAGCATCCACTCACTGTACACTTCATTTCGCAACGGAAAGTGTATCGCGCACGAGAAACAGCACTTGCACTATGATTGTTTACAAAGCACCACAGGAACACATTATGCAGGATACGTTATCGATAAAAAATTTCACGGTATAGTTAAAGGACACTTCAAAAATCCAATCCGCGTTAAAAAAAAACGTAAGCCGACTGCAAAGACAATTGACGTTTGGGTGACAATAGTCTTCAGTGGGCGGAGCAAATTGACACGCTGGGGTAGACTACAGGGAGGTGTAGGCATGGTAAGGGGAATCAGTCCGGGGACCATACACGTACGCTCACGTACAATATATCGGCCGTTCCATGTCTGTATTTCGGTGATCTAATTGGAATTTGACAGCACGGTGAAGTGTCAGGTTGACAGCTGGGAATAAATTATCGAATTTTGATGAAATTTCGATCGAAGGGAAGTTGAAATAACATAACAAATGAATAATGACGCAACGGAATTGGATGAAAATGTTTTAAATGAATACGAGTTGATTTTCAGCGAAGAAATTCCAATGTCTTGTTATCGACAACTGCGTCCTCTGGCAATGAGTAGCAAAGTAAGTACGGTGTGTGCCTTTGATAAATCACTTTTCCGTTAAAATTATTGTTCAAAAGTAAAGGCCTGAATAGACCTCGGGCGGAATGAAAATGAAATTTTTGTCCGCTGCGATTTTCTCAATGAAAATGCATGCTTACTGCCGTGGAACATGTCGGTAATGATGGGGAATTCCATAAGCTACAATCCGAATATGGTTCCAAAAATTTTCTCGGCCATTTTATGTATTATTTTTCGATTCCCCCGTCATTAGATATTTTCCACGGTGAAATGACCGGGGAATCGAAAAATAATACATAAAATGGCCGAGAAACATTTTGGAACTATATTCGGAATGTAGCTTATGGAATTCCCCATCATATCCGACATGTTCCACGACAGTAAGGATGCATTTTCATTGAAAAAATCGCAGCGGACAAAAATTTCATTTGCATTCCGCCCGAGGTCTATACTGCGCTTAAGGGGATGGATAGACCTCGATAGTGAAAATTATTCCGCTGCGATTTTCTCAATGAAAATGTATACTTACTGTCGTGGAATATGTCGCAAACGCTGGGGAAATCCGTTAGCAAAAATCCGAGTACGGTTCCATAATTCTTCTCGGCTATTTTAAGTATTATTTTTCGATTCCCCTGTAATTTCATTGTGGAAAATATCTAATGAATCGTAGCAGAATAAATTTTACTCTCGAGGCCTATCCATGCCTAAATAAATCATAAAAATCCTTTGAACGGTTTCAGAAATTTTTTGTCTATTTTTCTTCGCTGCTGCTTGAATGAAGAACATATTCTTTCAGCTCTATTCAGTAGATTTGGCGTCATTTCCTGTTCTGCATCTCATTTTATAGAAAAAAACAAGTTGATGACACATGACTCCCGTTTAATTCTGTTGTGGATTATTTTATTTGTCTTATTCTTAAAAGATGCTAACCGCAGGCGTGTCAAACTCGCGGCCACATGCGGCCCTCCTCACAATTCTGTGCGGCCCGCGGCCATGTCGAAGCAGCACAATGTGTATCAAAACAAAAATGGTGAAATTGGTATGGTGCACAAATTGAGCCGTTGAACTCAAGTCTGCAAAAATTACTAAAACTCGCCAGTGGCTTATGCAAGATTATTTTAGGAATTTTTCTAAAATACAAACAATTTGCTGCTGGTTATTTGGTTTTATAAGACAACTCATGTTTTTTGTACAGGACAAAACTAAGCCTCTTCATGAAACTGTTCTGCCCCGAGATGCAGTTAATAAAAAATTGGTTGGCTTTACCGAACATGATATGAGATTTATTTAGAAGAATGGCAAAGCATTAAAAACTATACGGAAATCGTGAAATTGGTGACAAAATCACCTGGATGTGAAATTCCAACATAATAATTACAGCAGTGCCTGATTTTTAGATTTATACTTATTAAGCTCTAATGGTGGCAAGATTTTTGTTTAAAACCATATCACAAACAACTGTTTTTCTCTTTTAGCCACCTTTCTGTTAAAATTAATTTAATCTGACTACTTCGCTTCCCAATGTTATTTTGGGCGACCTGGATGACCGGTGCTACATTTTTTTTATCATCTGTCCAAAATATGTCGCAAATCATGTAATTAACAAAAAGTGGTTACTTGAAGATCAATCATATTTTCACGTTTTCGCTTCTTGTCTTAAGTTGTCTTAAGACCGCCAGATTCTCGAAACTCAAGTCGTGCCGAAGGTCCTAGATGATATCCCATTAGCTCTATTATCAGAAATTTGATAACAAATGGACGGATGTCCAGCTCACAACGGGAGAATTGTTACGGAATTTTTAAATAATGACTCAAAAATGAAGTTTACGCTGAATCATTAGTGTCCCGGGAACCCTACTAAAAAAATTTAAACGGCTTGCAATAATTTGCGGGAAAAAAGGGAAGAGGTGCTTCAGGCGGTCTCTTCTGTAGGTAACAGGTGCCGAATTTGTGTCCGATGTGGAGGAGGACACTTCGAACAGTATTTGTAATTTCAGGTTCTTATTCTTAATAATTTTGCTTTTTTCGTTTTTATAAAAAAATCTGGTACAAGAGTTAAGCTGCTTTCCTTTGACGTACATATCTGGTATCAGTGCATCTGGGTCTGAGTATGGGCAGCATAAGAACTCAGTCTTTGTTATACTTACCCTCAGTCCATGCTCATCCAGAATGCCACACCATTCTGTAAGCGCAGCTTGCAAGGCAACGATGTTTGGGCTACTGAGGACTATATCATCAGCAAAAAGAAGAGATATTTCTAGGCCGTCGGAGACACGTGTTAATAAGTAGCACATGATGATGTTGAAGAGCAACGGACTCAATACACTGCCCTGGTGTACTCCGACATTCACCGGAAATTCTTCTGATTCACCGGCAGTGCATCTAACCTTAGTCGTAGCTCCATCATACATGTCTCGTATCATCCTGACGATCCAAGATAGCGCTGCCTGTAGAAATATGCTGAGATATTACCGCCAAAACGGGCGATGTGCCTACACCGCAGGTCTAAAACGACATAATTTGACATTCCATATAAAAATTCGCTTGCTTAAGGCCTGAATAGACCTCGGGCGGAATGAAAATGAAATTTTTGTCCGCTGCGATTTTTTCAATGAAAATGCATGCTTACTCTCGTGGAACATGTCGGAAATGATGGGGAATTCCATAAGCTACAATCCGAATATGGTTCCAACACTTTTCTCGGCCATTTTTTGTATTATTTTTCGATTCCCCGGTCATTAGATATTTTCCACGGTGAAATGACCGGGGAATCGAAAAATAATACATAAAATGGCCGAGAAAAATGTTGGACAAAAATTTCCTTTTTATTCCGCCCGATGTCTATCCAGACCTTTACTGTATACGAAACCTTAGAGCAGGTATTAATATAAGGAGAGGGCGAAAGTTACGAATTCTATACAAAGTGACAGCTCAAAAATGTGCCGAGAATCTAATACGTGGGAGAGCAAGCATCTAACAGTAAAGTAGTAATTGTGTCAAAAATTCGTGTGTGCTTGGTTGAATTCTTATTCTTCTTCATTCTCTGTGTCTAGTGGGTTGTCAAAGCATGGAACTTTGTTTGAATTGAGATGTACTGTTACTCTACTTGTGTCAAATCGCTTTGCTTCAACAGTGTTGTTATTGTATTTTTCTCTCCCATGAATTTGTGCGCTCGGCACACTTTTTAAGTGAAGTTTCCTCTCCTTCTATTAATACCTCGAAGTACGAAATAATATATTTTAATTTTGCATGTCCCAAGTAGGCATGGGTGTATTTCCGTATATTTAATGCTCTAGAAACAGTCGAAATTGGCGAAATAATTTGTCGCGTTTTTACACCTATGCCTGATTAGAACATGCAAAATTAAGATATATTGTTTCGTACGTATACGGTAAGCAAGCGAATTTTTATATGGAATGTCAAATTATGTCGTTTTATTTCAAACGATATTCTAAAACTCTCTAATGACGCAAGTTTTGTAAACTTTGCACATTTGTCAGTTCAAAGTACCGTTACGATTTTACTTCGCCCTGTGGCGCGGGTCAAGAATAGTGCCTCCGTCTTTCCCGACGTGTCGTAAGAGGTGATTAAAGGGACAGGAGAAAATAAAACTCTCCTGAGTTTCGAACATACACTGCGCGACAAATGCTTAGGTTCATGGATATTTTCCTTTAAAATTATATAATTTCTATGTACTCTGATCAGAAATAATTTTTAAATAATGCTCTCTCAATTAACGGTTATTTTAATAAATATTGCAACTCTATCAAGCAGCTCGCATAGCTAACGGAATTTTTTAAAATGAAAATCGCAATTTCCACTGCGACAATTGTATAGGTTCACTTACTTTAAAGAGTTATCTCGTCCTGGTGAGAAGTGTTTCTGTAAACATTTTTTTCGCGTTATACTCTGTGAGTCGTATAGTGGATAATGTCAAAAGGAAAGCAACTTTCTGCCGAGGAAAAGGCGACAATTTCCATACTAAAGCAAGAAGGATATTCAAACGGACAAATGGCAATATGGATTCAGCGGAGCTCGAACATTGCAAGTAATTTTATACGAGATAGTTAAAATTATGGCCGACGATACGCAGGAGGCAGAAAAAAAGCGATTTCCGGTGCATTACGGCGACGTCTCTTAAGATAAGCCTCGAATTCGTCCCTTACTGAGCGTAAGCATGGGGAGAATTTGGGGTTATCAACAATTGTGAGGACCATCCAACGAGTTCTTAGATCTTCTTCTTGTTTGAAACGTTTATGGTTAAAGAAAAAACCAGCCTTAACCCCGCAGCATCGCCTACAGCGCCTGAAATTGGCCTCAAGATTCATGAACTGGACGTCGCAATGGAGAGGTAATATTTACGGATGAAAAACGGTTTTGTGTGGACGGTCTAGATGGGTTCTCTTACTATTATCATGATATTAGGAAGGAACCTATGTACCTGTCACGCCATCACTCCCGAATAGGTTCCGTTATGGTATGGGGAGCCATATCATATCATGGAACTATCGTCTTGGTCATCCTACGAGGTCGCCAAACGAGTTCATCTTATAAACCGCTCTTAGAAGAGGATATCCCTAAGATAAATGTCATGGACGAAGGCGACCCTTGGATGTTGCAACATGATCTTGCCCCAATTCATACAGCGAGGGTAGTTAAATCGTTTATTTTGGAGGAAAATGTGACTTTGTTAGACCGTGTGCCCAACTCCCCTTACATTAACACATTAGAAAACATTTGGGGGTGGCTTGTTCGGGAGGTTTACAGTAAACAGTAAACCCCTAAAGAAGAGTTAATTCATGGAATTAAGACAGTTCGGTCTAAAATACCGCTATCCGTGCTGCATTCTTTACACAATTCCCTACCTTGAAGGCTTTATAAAATTATAAATAAAAATGGCGGAAATACACACTATTAAATAACAAAAAAATCTCTTGTTTTTTTTTTTGTATTTCTCCTACTTGACACTTTTCTGAAATATTTTTCAGCGAAACTTTAAGTATAACGGTAAAATCGTCCCTGAACCTAACCAATTGTCGCAGTGGAAAAAGACTCTTTGAATGAAATCAATTACTGTAATTTAAGGAGAATGTCCTGTAGGGCCTCAGTCCATCCATTTTATTTGTGATATTTAATAGTTTCGAAAATAACATTTCTTGAACCGGTAAACTTTTTTTTTACCGTTTCTTGGAAGGAAATATGTGTGAACCTAAGCATTTGTCGCGCAGTGTATATCTACAATTGTGCGCGCAGCGACTCTGTTTTGTGCGCTCAAGGGTTCAGATATGTACTAAACTTAACAAAAAATTGACCCCTGTGGTTTTTGGGGTTAGAATTATGCCGGCTGTGTGAAGTTAGCCAGTCATGTTTTTGAAATTAGGTCCTTTTGCTCGGTGAACCGTTTGTTCTACAGCGGCTACGTTTGTTCTTGATTGTTAACCAATTAATATCGTTTGTGCTTCTCTAATTATATAATTATAGCAACTTTAAAATTGTGAGTGTGAACTTAGCCAGTCATTTTTAAATATGGGTCGGAAAGGTATAGGTTTGGTATCAATCAAAAGCCAGACGTTTGTTCATTTTGTAGGGCGTTTGTTCATCCTGGAAACGGAAGGATACAGGAATTATTAAGGAAAAAGAGATTAGTTGTGACGTCATCTTCACTCAACCAACGCCATCTACTCAGCTCAGCTGTACGATGATGGTGTGGATCTTGCATAAATTGTTCGCGGGACACGGGTTGCCCGTACAGCTGAGCTGAGTAGATGGCGTTGGTTGAGTGATGATGACGTCACAACTAATCTCTTTTTCCTTAATAATTCCTGTATCCTTCCGTTTCCAGGATGAACAAACGCCCTACAAAATGAACAAACGTCTGGCTTTCGATTGATACCAAACCTATACCTTTCCGACCCATATTTAAAAATGACTGGCTAAGTTCACACTCACAATTTTAAAGTTTCTATAATTAAATAATTAGAGAAGCACAAACGATATTAATTGGTTAACAATCAAGAACAAACGTAGCCGCTGTAGAACAAACGGTTCACCGAGCAAAAGGACCTAATTTCAAAAACATGACTGGCTAACTTCACATAGCCAATTATGCCACAGCGTTCCCGGCTTGTCGTAAAAGGCGACTGGGATAGGGTACGTAGGCTTGTAACACGCGTACTTGAAATTTTCTTTACACTCGAAACATTTAACGAGCCTCGGCAACGACTTTTGGCTATAAACAACGGACCACGATTGGGTTTTGGAACGTTCGAACGATGTGGGGCGAGTGCAACAACATGAGACTCACTGAAGTCGAACGAGAAATGACCGCGTATAACATCGCTATATTAGGACTGAGCGAAACAAGATGGCTCCGATCAGGAGCGACTTTATCACCAAGCTCTCATACTGTTGTATTGTACTCTGGAAATAATGACCAAAATGCTCCTCAGCAGGCAGGCGGCGGAATCCTCTTGACAAGGGATGCACGCCGATCCCTTATCGATTGGAAACCAGTTTCCGACCGTATTATCACCGCCCGATTCAAATCCAGAGTACGAAATATCACGATAAATCAGTGTTACGCACCAACCGAACCAGCTGAACAAGCTGATAAAGACGTCTTCTACCAACGACTTGGCGACACCTTTGATAGGGCTCCCAGAGGTGACATTAAAATCATAATGGGGGATCTCAACGCTAAAGTCGGGTCAGATAACCAAGGATTGGAACATCTTATGGGAAATCATGGGTTAGGCGACAGAAACCAGAATGGCGAGATGTTTATAGAGTTTTGAAACTCTCGTCAGCTCGTCATTGGTGGGACTCTATTTAAACACAAAGATTGCCACTTATCAACCTGGACTTCTCCAAATGGCAGAACTGAGAACCAGATAGACCATATTGCTGTTTCCAAAACGTGGAGAAACTGTGTCCTGGACGTTAGGGCGAAACGTGGTGCTGATATTGGCAGTAACCACCATCTTGTCATCGCAAAAATGCGCTTACGAACGGCAGCAATCCAGCGTCCTAACCGTGCAAATATTTGCCCTAGGTATAATGGGCAGAAGCTCAAAATTCCATCAACCAAGCGTGCGTTTTCCACCGCTTTGCACGAAAAAGCTAATGAACCACCACCAAATGAGAATCCGACAATTGAAGATAGATGGAAAGTCGCTAAGGATTCATTTTCATGTGGCGAAGAAATTTTAGAACGATTGGATTGCGGTAGGAGACCATTTATTAGCGACTCTACTTGGTCTCTTATCTCAGCACGCAAGAGAGTTAATTAGCAGATTAACTCAGCTGCTGACGATTCAGCTGAAGAACGATACAGAGCTGAATACCGTTCGCTCCAAAAAGGCGTTCAGAGGATTGTAAGACGTGATAAGCGTAACAATATCAACGCACTTGCGAAGGTGGCAGAGGATGCGGCTCTCCGCGGTGACAGTGGAACACTCTTCAAACTTATAAAGCCATTAACTGGCAGATCTTTATTAACGGAACATCCTGTGAAAGATAAGGAAGGTGTTCTTCTCGTTACCGAAAAACAACAGCTACAAAGATGGAGAGTACACTTTTTAGGGGTCCTGAATAACACTTTCGGGCCTGCAAGTGTATCTTCGTTGCCAGCAGAAGACGTCCCTCAAATAGACGGCATTAGTTCCGGTCCACCATCCAAAAAGGAACTAACAGACGCTATCAAATCAATGGACGCCGGTAAAGCCCCGGGGATTGATGGAATTCCGACAGAATTTTTAAAAGCGGATATTAACGCTACAGCGGATATTCTTCTTCCCTTAATCCGAGAGTGTTGGGAAGCTGAAACTCTTCCCAGTGAGTGGAAAAAGGGCCTAATTATTAAAATTCCGAAAAAAGGTGACCTGAAGAATTGTAATAATTGGCGTGGGATCTGTCTACTTCCTGCTATTTCCAAGTTGATGGCTAAGATTGTTTTAGGACGAATCAGGGAAAAGTCGATAGCACATTGAACGATGAACAGGCTGGCTTTCGCAAAGGGTTCTCCTGTAGCGACCACATTAACACTCTCCGTATTATCATCGAGCAATCCGCGGAGTGGGGATCCCCATTACATCTCATGTTCATCGACTTTGTAAAAGCCTTCGATAGTGTTGATCGTCAGTACATCTGGGATGCCTTACGAAGACGAAATATTCCAGATAAGATAATCTCCATCATTAAGGAATCCTACAATGGAGCCCAATGTCACGTCTTGCATATTGGCAAGCTTTCAGATCCTTTTGAGGTGCACAGTGGAGTGAGACAAGGCTGCATTTTGTCACCTATTCTCTTCCTTATTGTCATTAGTGATGTACTCGGCTCCGCACTTCAATTACATCGTAACAAAGGTATCAGATGGAAATTGTTTGATCACCTTCAACATCTTGACTACGCTGACGACATTTGTCTTCTATCAACTAATACGGATGATGTCGCTCAAATGACAGAAGCTCTAAATTGCGCAAGTCGTAATGCGGGGCTGAAAATCAATGCTGCCAAGACTAATTTATTGAGCACATATCCAGGGGGGCAAAGCAGAATTTGTATTTCGGGACAGGCAGTCAAAAAAGTTGATGAATTTTGCTATCTCGGGAGCGTAGTTACAGCAGATGGTGGAGCGGATGCTGATGTAAAATCACGGATAAACAAGGATAGGGCGGCTTTCTTCAATTTGACTCCTTTCTGGCTAAACAACAATATTTCCAGACGCACCAAACTTCGAGTCTTCAATTCCAATGTGAAACCCGTGCTGCTATATGGCTGTTCAACCTGGAAGGTGACTAAAGAGATTACTGATAAGTTGCAAACTTTTGTAAATCAGTGTCTACGGCGCATCCTACATATTCGTTGGCCGGAGATCATTTCGAACGAGGATCTCCTCACCATAAATGGCCAAGAAAGGATAGGCACTTCGATCAAAAGACTTAAGTGGCAATGGATAGGTCACACCTTCCGAAGAGGGCCCAATAACAACGCAAAAAAGGCCCTGAACTGGAATCCACAGGATTCCGGAGCAAGACGCCGTGTTGGACGGACAAGGAACACACGGAGAAGGGGGTTGACAGGAACTAGAGAGAGAGAGAGAGATCTGGGCAGCTGTTAAAATTATTTAATTGGGAAAACAGTTATTTTATGTCAAATTTTGTGCAGTTTCAGAAATTGAAGTCAAATCTCGGATTAAATATTTGGGAGTGGGGCAAATAATGATTTTGGTCGGCAAGTCGACCTTTTTGACACTATTTACAAAAAATGCTATAACTTTATAACGGTTAAAGATAGAGGGGTCCTGTAGAACATTAATTGTACCCAAATGAGCTGTACTATCACCCATTATCATATGTACCATGAGTCGTGGGACACCATGAATACACTCGAATGAAATGTAACGTTGACTCGACTCGAAGTAGCCTATAAACGCACAAGTGTCGCTTTTGCCGTTTCTCAAATGAAATGTATTTGATGTAGTAATTTGTTGCAATCGCAACACATTCCACTAGTTTGAATAAAAAATGTCAGCAATGATTCTTATCGACAATCTCCGAATAAATATATTTTACTTCCACATGAGAAATTTTCATATACAAATATTTACATCGATACAATTTATCATAATAAGTTCACACACTCTCCAGCTGCGATGTTTTTGTAAACATTATCCATTTTTTCATAACATAAAGCTAATATTCAAAAATCGTACACAAAATTGTGAAACTACATATGTATAAAGTACAAAACATATAAAATGTCGTAAAAATATGCCTAAACTCTTTACAAAAGTCGTTACAAATGTATACATGTGGACGCATATAGGTGTGTATGTGTGGATTAAAGGGTGACCCACACTTTCCAATCATCAGTCACAGTCATTTTCCATACAAGTTGACAGTTTATCAGTCAATCAATTAACTGAAATTCTATCAACTTGTAAAGAAAACGACTGTGACGGGTAACTGAAAAGTGTAGATCGACCCTAAAGAAAAGCAAAGCAAAGCAAATTACATTTGTTCACTATGACTTATTTGAACCTATTTTATTATTATAATTCACTTATTAAAACATAAAGCGGATCGTTTAGATTTTTTCTTTATTAAAAAAAAACTTTTATTAAGTAAACATGACTTTTTTTTTCAATATTATTTTTTGGAAGCACATAACGCATAGAAAAAAGTTATGCAAACTTTTTCATTTACCTAAATACGATGCGTTTCTGTGACACAGCCTTATTTTCTTTCTTTGATCTTGTTCTTTCGTTTCGTTTCGCATTTAATTGAAATTTTTCCATTATTTTGCAAAGATTTCATTAAATTCTCTGATAAGTTTTCAATTCGATGCAAATTTATCTAATTAGCTCGACCTGTTGTGTAATTAGCATTTTTTACCAATTAGTAGCCATTAAAATGAAAGTCTTTTCGACAATTTAATGATTGAAACACGTTCACATTGGAATCAAAATCGTTTCGATATAAACATAACCAACGTGATGAGTATCGCTAGATTTTGAACACTTCCGCCAATTTGATAGGATGATGACAGGAAATGCCCTGAAAGTAATTGAAATAAAATGTATTTATTATTTGGAAATGTATAGTGAACAAGAAATTAAAGTATAGAAAGTAATTTTGAGAAACGTATATCAAATGTAAGAAGAAAAAATCGACAATTAACGGATTTATATGAAACTACAGAGATCCATTTGATTAAAATAGTGTAAAAAAAGCATTAATCATCCCATGGCCATAAAATTTACACGTTTTTTTCCTTTTCTATACATACAAGTATTTCTTTTATAAATTTATCACTTTTAACAATAGAAAATGAAACTTCAATCTCTACTTCTTCACACTTTTTACTGTTAAATTATTACCTTAATGGTGACTGATTAATTAGCGAATTGATAATAATAGAAATGGTCATGAATTTCGCAGAATTGTTTAACACCAAAAAAAAACATGCAAATAGTGTGACCAAATTACTTAAAACGTTGCTCTTACTTTAGCAATAATTAAATTTGTATCAACAATCAAAAATGCTTATTTCTTAGGAGATACTTACATCTTTTGGCCAATGCCCGATCGCAACAGCATTCTTTAATTTCATTATAAATAAAACATGATCCTACTGATGTTTCAACAATTTTATCGCCTACATAGCACGTATGCGGTACAAATGGCAGTCCTTCTGAAATATACAAAAACAACAGAAGAAAGTTAAAATAAATTAAATGCAGTTGTATTTGACACATCACGGATCAGGAATTTTGTTTTTGTAATTCAAATCTCTTCTTCTCTTTACCGTAACCCCTTGTGGGGCATGGTGCGTTCACTCAGCCGTTTATAGGCTACTTCGAGTCAACGTTACATTGCATATAGAGGAGGGTATATAATGTTGCCTATTACTAGCATCGTAGAGTGCGACTCAACCAAGTGAGCCACAGAGCGTGTTAAAAAAATGTCAAATTTTAACAAAGGACAATTGAAAATTCTCTTTGTTATCCTAAGATAAATGACCCTTTGCACGTGTTTTTATTTCTAATTACAATCAATTTGCCTACGAGTTTCACTATTTAATTTTTTTAGAGCGTCTATAGCAATGAAGAAGAAAAGAAGGAAATGAAATATCTGAAAATAAAGGAGACAATTTGATTTTTTTGTATAGCTAGCAGTGACGTAGGAAATTTAGTGTTTGGGGCTGGTATGGTTTAATACTTTTTTGGCTTTTTCATTGGTTGGAGTATTCAACCACAATGCACTGGAATACACAGTATTTCAAATTTTGTATTTAAACGAATTTATACCACGCAACGCTTTGCAATCCCATTTAAATGTACTTTTTGCAATAGAGTAAATTGTCATGCTGTTGGTATAAAGTTATGCAACAGGAATGTTGTTGATTAATTAATTTTAAGCACCTATTAATTTTGAAATTTCGTACTCATTGCCCCCATTTTTTCAACGCCCCTACTACGAAGTTACAGCATCAAGCTGCGCATGTGCATGATTTTGTTTACAATTAATTTTCCATATAAAATTCGTATGAGAAATGTCATCTTGTAGCTTCGATCAAGTTACCATAGAAAATATTTTGATCCCGAAAAAAAGTCGCATATCCAGTGTATTTTGCGGTTATTTGCATTTCCTTTTAGATTTTCTTATTCATTGGTCTATAGTCAGTGCTTTTTTGCGATTATTAGAGGCGCCACAGACCCTCCGATCGATCGGCCAGATTATTTGATTGCGAGATAAATCGGAAGGTGTATGGGACCATCGAATTCAATTTTTTGATTTGACATGTGGAACGTATTGCCAATGCAATTTTCCGTACAAGCTGTCATGACAATCATGCCCAATTTGTCGGAAGAGAAATCGTCAGGTTTGTGGCGCCCTTTAGCTTTTGAATTTCAGTGTTCGAGACTGCAGTGTCAAAAGGATCATTCGGATGACATCTGTCATCCTGTCTTACGGACTATACGAGACCCGAAAATTCGAAATTATTTCGATTTAAAGAAAACCTTGTAGAAATATCTTGGGTTAGTATTAAGGTCATAAAATAGGTTTGTTTTATGAATGTCTCACATGAGGATGGAGTTACCATACTTGTTAAAAAAGGAATAAATGTCCATACCAACAACAGCTTCTTGAAGTTGAGCTATCTACCAAGCTATTTGAAAAATGCTATAGGTTAAGTTGGCCAGACGTACAGCATTTCGCTGTACTATACATTATTTAGACCAGCCGTACAGAACTGAAAAGTGTACAACAAAATGTACAGCATTTGTATTTCTAATTTTGCGCATTTTGGGCTGTGGAGCACGTTGCGAAAACGCAACGCTAGGGCTTACCGTGTACTTTTTTGGTCAAAGAAAAGTCTCTTCCATACACTGAAAACGTCTTATTTTTATAAATAATAGCCTAAAATTTAGAAACAAAAGCTACTATTAGCATTATTATGGATCGCTCCACCAATTTAGTCGTCGAAAATAATCGCCAAGTATTCTGGTGGTTGGTGGAGTCCGCATGGGGATGCGTAACCCCCCTCATTCTCTGTTCAGCTTCGATTTTTACCAGGTTTGTTGGAGTCACCAACCGGTGCTAGATGAAATGCCCAAACCGGATCGCTCATATCAGATAGGTGGAACTCCTCCTTAGAATGATGTCCGGATATAAGGCTGTCGATCCTCCCTCCAGAAGTAGTGCCCCTTCCCTTTTCATTTGTAGAAGGTTGTTCTATGATAAACTTCCCAAGGACATACACTCCCAATCAATAGGATAGTTCCACTTGTAAAATGGCTGTATCTCGGTAAGTGATAACGGTATTTTCTTCAAACTTGGTGACAATATTTTCAGTATCCTGCTTGTTCTTTGCATAACATAAGGTCTCAAATCCGGAGTCCCGTTAGGATTTTCTTACGATAGTTCTTAAAAACAGTACAAATAGTGAAGTCAATAGGATAGTTCCAGTGGAAATAAAACATCAAATAACGGTACGAAAGGATAATTTTATTTTGAAAAATGTAGCTGGGTAATAAGCAGAACTTTATTTAAGTAATTTAAGCTCAAAAAGTGAATCTGGGATAGAATTGTATAGGTTTTAACGGTAAGATTTAAGAAGTATTAGTAAAAAGAGACTTTGCAAATAAAAAAGTTTATTTAGAACATTTCATTTATTTGGTTTATGACGCGGCCACTACCTATTATCAGCCAAATGATTATTTTCAAGTTTCACCCGATTTAACGGCCCAATATTCCTCAAATAGCGTGTGAAGTTTTAAATTGGTGTAAGATAGGATGCAGATACACTCCGAATCAATAGGATAGTTCCACTGGAAAAATGGCTGTATCTCGGTAAGTGATAACGGTATTTTCTTCAAACTTGGTGACGATATTTTCAGTAGCCTGCTTCTTCTTTCAATAACAGAAGTTCTCAAGTACAAGTACAAACAATGTTCGCCCGGCTTTATTTCAAGAAGTTAAACCGAGTCAAACAATAAACGCAAAAATTAAATAGCATTAAAACTGAATTATTAGTAAAAATAATGGAAATCATCTGTCTATTTGATAGGAAAAAGAGGGCATCGTTATAGCCCAGCGTTGCGTTTTCGCAATCTTAAATTTTGAGCGAATGTTCTGCGCTCATAATACAACTTTACGAACGAAGCCTGGACGGAACGCTTTCAATAAGCCGATCGACGCTTTCTATTTATATCTCGTCTCAACACATTTTTAGCAATTGAATCAGCTGTTGCTGATTGTGTATGTCCTTTTAAGCGGTTCGCATCCGGCGTTTTAATTGATCCCAAAGATGTCTATCGGATTTAGGTCCGGACTGTTGGCAGGCCACTCCATGACCTCAATATTGACCTCCTCGAAAACAGACATTGTCGCCCGGGCAGTATGTGGTCGTGCATTATCCTGCATGAGGATAAAACCATCCAACGCCTGTTGTGAAAAAGGAATGATATGTGGCCTAACAATCCTTTCAATATAACTTTCGGACGTAATTGTCCCGTCATTTAGGATAACAAGGTTAATTTTGCCTTGCAAGCTAATTCCGGCCCAGACCATCACACTGGGACCGCCTTGCCTCTCAATTTGATTAATGCAAGGATCCAAAAATGCTTCTCCTGTTCTCCGCCAGACTCTTATGCGTCGGTCGTCACTAAAATTTTTTACTTTGCACTCATCCGAGAAGAGCACCTTGCGCCATTGTTGCATGTCCTATTGGATATGTCGACGAGCAAATCTTAAACGATTCGTACGATGCGCCCTGCCCTGTTCTGTTCTGGTAACACGTTTCCTTGACCACTGTTAGTGTTCGTGCAAACGATTTCTGATTGTTTGAGGGCTAACAATGGTCCCAGTCGTCCTTAATAGCCCACTTTGTAGTCCACGAGCACTAATGGTACGATCCCGTCGCGCACAAAGTCTCACATATCGGTCTTCTGCGGGGGTGGTTATTCGAACTCGGCCTGAACCATGACGACGGGAGACATTTCCTGTCTCCTGGTAACGGTTCCAAAGATTTTAAATGGCTCTTCGCGGATACCCTGATTGCAGGGCCACAGAACGTAGCGAACGACCTTCCTCCGACATTTCTAAGGCTCTGGACGAAGCATTTAAATTTAAATGGCGCCGAATTGTTGGTATTTTGTATTTTACAGATTCTCCTTGTCTTTAGAAGTGCAACAACTAATGTTGCATTTAAAGAACTTGGCGAAAACTAATTCTTAATCAAAATGAGAAATAAACAAAACTACCAAATGTATGACTCGTGACCCCAAAAGTACTGTTTAAGACAGTTCCGTTAAAGCTAATGTTAACTGTTACTGTGGTAATTCACATCGTCCGGATAACAGAAGTTCGGTTAGTCGAGTTTCCAGAGAAACATTTCAGGATTGTCCAAAAGTTAATATAAACGACAACCTGGAAAAGAGCCAAATGACTAGCACTGAACAAAAATACGAAGTTCGATACAGTTGAGGTTGCTTCCTTCAGACACTTGAGTTTTCATTTGATTCGATGCATTTCTCATGTGCTCGATGACCGGAGTAGTTATAAGGGCCTTACAAAAAACTTCCATTTTCCATTTCATTCACAATGTAAAGACGATTAATTTACATGTACCTCACTTTCAATAAAAAATATGCTTTCCTGACTAGCATACGCTTTTATTCTCTTATCACGGGGGTTTGCCTTTTGGGAAAGGCACTGGCTCTGAATTAATTGGCACTTTGGCAGTAATAGTGTTGTTTTTTTTCAGGAAGACTTAAAACCGAAGCACAATAAGCTCGTCTGCAAAATATTATACGTATGCCTACTCTACTCTACTCTAAAGGTACGTTGTCCTCGACACGACTGCATCGGCTCTAGCGACAGCGACTCGCTCATTTCATATAAAAACTCGTTTTTAGAATGAGAGAGAAATGAGTTTTTATATGAAATGAGCGAGTCGCTGTCGCTAGGGCCGATGCAGTCGTGTCGAGGACAACGTACCTTTAAGGTACGTTGTCCTCGACGCGGCTGCAGCGACTCTAGCGACTCCAGCGGCTCTAGAGCAAGTTCCCTACCCCAAGCAGCCGTCGCCGGAAGCTCAACAAACAAGCAAGTGCACCACGCTCACCATTCGTGCATGCATTATGTACAACAAGAGTCCCGCGACTGCTTTCTATATACAGACAGAATCGTGTATCAGCCGAATCAGTACGGCTATTGTGCGAAACAACTACCCTACCCCAAGCAGCCGTCGCCCGAAGCCTACAAACGAGCAAGTGCACCACGTTCACCATTCGTGCATGCATTATGTACAACAAGAGCCGCGCGACTGCTTTCTATATATGTACATGCTATTCGTATATCGGCCGAACGAATACGACCGTTCTGCGAAACAACTCCCTTACCCCAAGCAGCCGTTGCCCGAAGCCTACAAACAAGCGAGTGCACCACGTTCACCACTCATGCGGGCATTATATACAACAAGAGCCGCGCGGTTCATTCATTGTGGAGCTATGCCAAGCGATTATCAACTAAAAACCCGTTTTTTTATGCAATGGCCAATGGGCGAGCCGCAGTCGCTAGAGCCGCTGGGGCCGTGCCGAGGAAAACGTACCTTAACTCAATTCATTGTTATTGAGGTAATATCAGGGACCGATTCTGCACAAGCCAATTTATATAATCAATGAATCGACTCCTTGGATCTGTCTGCAATTTTCATGGTTTTAAAACTATTAATAATGCATTAGTATCCTCTTAAAATGTCCGCAGTCCATAATAGTGTAGTTGGTACGTGATAAACATAGTATACGAGTACATCAGATTGCAAAATGTGGTGGAGATTTTTTTTTGCATCTTACGTTTTTTAGGGTGCTGATCGCGAATCCGGAGCTTCCCATCAAAATTTCGTCGCGGAGCCAGATCAAAATCGAAAAAAAAAACCCCTAAATTTTCGCTATTTTTCCTTTTTTTGTCTCCTAACTCTGAAACTCTTCAATTCTGGGAAAAACTCTCCATTTTTAACATAGCTCTATATTATCAAATAAATTTTTAGAACGGTTTTTCATTTTAGGTCGCAAAAGTTGAATTTTTCTTGTTTTTTATGTATTTTGGGGTGCTGACCCCGAATCCGTAGCTTCCCACCAAAATTTCATTGCGTACCAGGGTCAAAATCGGAAAAACGTAAAAAAATGACTATCAATTGTAGCAATACCGCTTAACTCGTTTGAAGATTAATGTCGCGTTGGACCCGCAATTTTGTTTTCTCTAACATGTTCATGGACAGGTTTTCGCAGAAAGGTACAATTTCGGAGTTATTAGCCAAAAAACAGAAAAATTCCGAAAATTTTGTTTTTTTTTTGCAGTTTTGACCCTGTTTTGCAACGAAATTTTGGTGGAGAGCTCTGGATTCGAGCTCATCACCTCAAAAACATAAGAAACAAAAACAAAATGTCTCCACCACATTTTGCAATCTTAGTCTAGGAAGGAGCCACCTTCCTCATAAGGTTACCGGCTGAAAATGTGTATAGGTCGGTACTTCATCACCGCTTCAGTTCAAAACTGCTGGTCAGCCCAACATTTAGCGGTTCCTTGATAGGGAAATTACGCAATGTTTGTGCTAATTTTGAGGTTCAATCTTCCTCATAAGGTAACCGGCTGAATTTATGTGCATGTGTTAGATTTCGACTTCCACATGCTGAATGTGCCGCTCAGTCCAATTTTTAGCGGTTCCTTCACCTATGCTGACCGCCTCAAAGGTGCAAAAAAAAAACACCCCTACCTTCCTCATAAGGTAACCGGCTGAATTTATGTTCAAACAATAGATCTTGCTTAATCGTATCGAAAAGTGGGCTGACCGCTCTGAACCGGTTCCTAGACCGGTTTTAACCGGTTCAAAGTATTGAAAATACCTTCGTAAAAAATGTATTTTTGATCATACTTGATTAGGTAACCAGGCTGGATTTGTATTCAAATGGTAGATCTTAATTCGCCCGTGTGGAGAGTACTGGTCAGCCCAGACCGAACCGGTTACTTGATGCATTCTTACCGATTAAAAATAAGCAAAAATACACCAAGGACACAATAGAAACTACTTAATTTTGGGGGGATATGAAGCATTCACCCGATTAAATTTATGTTCGTTTGATAGACCTCAATTCTCATGTGTCCAGAGTACTGGTCAGCCCAGACCAAACTTGTTCCTTAACGCATTTTTATCGATTCAAAGTAGGCAAAAATACACCAAGTACACAATACCTATAGAATATTTAATTTTGGGGGATATGAAGCATTCACCCAATTAAATTTAAGTTGGTATGTCAGATCCCAATGCGCCAGTCTCGACAGTACCGATCAGCCCAGACTAAACCGGTTCCTTAATGCATTTTTACCGATTTGAAATATGCGAAAATACAACAGTACACAATATAAACTGTGTGATTTTGGCCCGATTTCTCAAAACTCTTATCGAATGGTCCAACTCAAGCCAAAAGAAAACGACCGTATGGATAAACTTGCACGACAAGAACCTGACGTACGATCTTTTCACACTATCCGTTCAAAACGCGGACGTGCGAATAATAATAACACAGCAAGTATAAATGTTTCCATGCACGCTTCAAAGTTAGTGTACGCGTACAATGAAGTGACGATTCGACAAGATAAAAATGAAAGTAAAACAACTAGCCGCATTTATGGGTTTATTATCGTCGCAGGAAAAGCGCCCGAACGATCGGGAGATGCTATCGTACGTCCGGTTGTAATTCGGTCGTACAATGTGAAATGTACAATGCTTGTCTGCCGGCCACGTTTTAGCCGTACGGTTTCGTCTTATAATGTGAAACGCCCCAATGGTTAGTCTTATCGTATAGAGAAGACACACACAATTTTCAGAAAGCTTTTCCATTATATTGAATTTAATTTTTGTTTATTTTGCATATTTACTCCATATTTTGCTTGGTTACGACAGCATCTTAGATTGAAAACATCATTGCGCAAATTCATAAAACGGCGTAAATAAGCAAAAGGTAACATAAGTATGCCAAATTAATGAAAATTCAATTTAGTCGTATTTTTCCATTAGTTAAGCGTAAAGCATACTTGTAGCATGGTCGTTTACACCGGCTATAGTATGCTTTAAGCTTATCTATTGGATAAATACGTACGAGAAAACGACCCTCAATATAATGGAAAAGCTTTCTGAAAATTATGTGTGTCTTGGTCTTCTCTATACGATAAAACTAACCATTCGATAAGATTTTTGAGAAATCGGGCCTTAAAATATTCACCCGATTGAATTTATGTTTATGTTGTACTGCATTTCGTATCTCCTCTTAGAGTAATTCCTTTTTACAAATTATGATTTAATTAAATGACTACACACTGCGAATTACAGAAACACTTGCCAGAAATAAGAAAAATATCTAAATAAGTTCTTAGTATGCATACAATCAAAGGCCAATTGCAGTAGTAGGAGGTAAAGGTACTAATTTTACTCGGTGCTGAGGGGTGCGCTAACGCGGGGAGAGGGGGTTAAAGGTGCAATTTTGTGCAATTTTTGGTTTTTTGGGCTATATCTCGAAAACGGTGAGTCGCACAGAAAAAAGTTGTGAGTAAGCATTAAAGCTTTCTAAATATCCTATTTATTTGCCCATACTTACATATGCAAAACTCCTAACGGTTCTTCCAATATTGTTCAATCAAAGTAAAAAAAAAATTTTCTTTGCATTCTATTGACTCTGGTGTCTCTCCGATTTGTTTTTCAAAAAAGTTTTGTAGGGTAAAGTTAGTAAGTGGTAAATTTTCCTTAATTTGATATACTTCTTCTGGCTTGTCTCCTATCATTCGAGAGTTAAGAGAGTCTCAACGAAGTAATATTCTATACTCATCAGAATGAAGACAACCATTGTGAAAAAACGGCAGGAGGGGGACGGTTTTTTATTTCATGGATCCATAATGGGCGGTTCGGAGTAAGACATACTACAAGCTCGCGGTCATGAGGTGTGCGCTAACGTGGGCAGGGGGGGCTAAAGGATTCATTTTTGCAGGTTGTCGACTTAATCTTGGAAATATCTCGGAAGCGGTGAGTCGTCCTGAGAGTATTTGTATGGCAGTACTAAAGCCCATTAAATTTCCAAAAACTTATTTGAACACTCAAATGCCGAATTCCTAACGGTTCCCCCGATACAGGTGATTGAAATCCGAAAATTGTTAAAAAATCGTTATGTTGTTTATTTTTTGGCTCTGGTGTCTCTCGCGATTGTTTTTCGGAAAACTGTTTCACGACCAATTTGTACGATGTTTAATTGGCTTTCATTTGATGTGCTCCCCGTTGTCCTGTCTTCAATCAGTCAAAAGCTTAGGAGTTAAAACCGAGCTTCCCTCAGCACCGAGTAAAATTAGTACCTTTACCTGCTAACTACTCCTGATAAAATACCGAAGAAAAAAATCGTCACCCCCTTCGATGTTCTCTACACCCCCTTTTTAGGCTTTCATTGCTTGGTCTATTAGTATCTATTTTATTGTGCTATCGGTATAGTCGAAATTTTTTTAGATATTGGTTTGTGAGTGATTTAACATCTTTAAATTAAAATTATTTATTAACTTCAAAAGCATTTGAAATAAAATACCTTACGGTTTCAGTTTAAAAATATTCAATTTCTGTTCTGCGCAATATACATATTTAAAAATGCGCTGCTTTATTTGTGAGGAAAGCCAAGC
Source organism: Microchrysa polita (assembly GCA_949715475.1). Classification (NCBI taxonomy): domain Eukaryota; kingdom Metazoa; phylum Arthropoda; class Insecta; order Diptera; family Stratiomyidae; genus Microchrysa; species Microchrysa polita. The sequence continues at coordinate 64,992,439 of OX454421.1, read as the reverse complement.
AAAACTAATAACATTTGAGTATCATTCAAAAACTTATTGAAAGCTGACTGCTTTAAATACACTCGGCCGCAAAACTATCGACTCAACCTGAAAGCGCGTGTATTTGTACGTGTTTTTTGGAAAGTATGATAGTTATCCATAAAAGTCGTATGTCGTTTAAAAGTTTGAATTTGTAGCTAACTGCTAGTACTCTTTTTATCAATATTTGCTTCGCACTTTTTAAATTATTGCCACTTGTAACAAAAAACCCAGAAAAATTGAAATTTCAGGTAATGGTCAGGTCAGGTAAACTACCCCTATAAAAGGGCCCGTAATTGGTTTCTCATTATCAGTTGCATCAGGAAAGTTAGGTAACTTACATCTGAAGTAATTTCAATCAATGTTTGGTCATCAGTGGATACGACGCGGCACAAGTTGTAGTCCTATTGTCGGAAAATCAAGTCAGCGAACCGTCGCTCGCCGTCTTGGAATGAGTCAGTCTGCTGTCTCGAGAGTTAGCAGGAGATTTCGAAAGACTGGTAGCTTTAATTCGAGACCAGGAACGGGCCGCCCTCGATCCACTTCAGAGAGAGACGACCGTTTCATTGTTACAAGTACGTTACAAAATCGATTCCTCACGGGTGTTGCTGCGCAGCGGAACCTGAGGCGTGTTCGCGGAGTAGCTGTTAGTGTCTGCACAGTAAGGAGACGATTAAGGGAAGCGAATATCAATCCAAGACGGCCTACCAGGGGCCCCAAATTGTCTGCACGACACCGACAAGCGCGCCTCTTATTTGCTCGAGATCATCTTACTTGGAGCGATACGGAATGGAGCTCAGTATTTTTCACTAACGAGTCGAGAACGTGGCAGTGACAGAAGATGTCGAGTCTACAGGCGTCAAACTGAGCGATTTTCGCAGTGCTGTTTCACTGAAATGGTTGCATACGGCGGCGGTTCCTGTATGATGTGGGCTGGCATTTCCTTGGAGGGAAAAACGGATCTCGCATTCGTGCCCACAGGAGGCCGAAGAGGAGGGCTGACAGCTGAGCGATACGTTAACGATATTTTCAGGGTCCACATTGTGCCCTATGCAGCATTTATTGGCGAGAACTCAACTTTGATGCACGACAATGCCCGGTGTCATGCATCGCGCCTCTCTCGACAATACTTGAATGAAGCCAATATGTCGTCACTTAACTGGCCTGCACGCAGTCCCGACATCAATCCCATTGAACACTTATGAGACGAACTCAACAGAAGAGTCCGAGCCAGGAATCCAGTCCCTTCGTCCACTGAAGAATTGAAAGCAGCCCTATTAGAGGAGTGGACCGGTATTCCTCAAGATACCATCAGCAACTTGATCAGATCAATGCAGAATCGACTGGAAGCTGTCATTAGAGCAAGAGGAGGCAATACCAAATACTAAAATAATAAATACTTAACTTATTTTCCAACAGTTTTTGTTTTATTTGCAAAAAAAACCTAACCAAAAACTATTTTCATATTTGCTCATTTTCGCTACGATTTCGCTCAAAGAGCATCAATTTTAAAAGTGCTCACCAAATATTGGTTAAAATGGTACCAACGTAAGGCTGAGGCCTTAAGTTTTTTAATGACATACGATTTTTATGGATAACTGCTATACTTTTCGAAAAACACGTACAAATACACGCGCTTTTAGGTTGAGTCGATAGTTTTGCGGCTGAGTGTATTAAATACAGGAACGATTTAAAAATTGAATATATTTATATGCGTACCTACTTTGAATCAGCAAAAATGCATCAAGAAACCGGTTTAGTCTGAGCTGACCGGTACTTTCGACACATGCGAATTGAGGTCTATCATACGAACATAAATTTAATCGGGTGAATGCTTCATATCCCCCCAAAATTAAGTAGTTTATATTGTGTACTTGGTGTACTTTTGCTTACTTTTAATGGGTAAAAATGCATCAAGGAACCGGTTCGGTCTGGGCTGACCAGTACTCTCGACACGGCGAATTGAGATCTACCATTTGAATACAAATCCAGCCGGGTTACCTAATCAGGTATGATCAAAAATACATTTTTACGAAGGTATTTTCAATACTTTGTCAGCCCACTATGTTTCGATACGATTAAGCGAGATATATTGTTTGAACATAAACTCAGCCGGTTACCTTATGAGGCCTGTTGCACCTTTGAGGCGGTCAGCATAGGTGAAGGAAGGAAGTCGAGATATAAATCATGCACATAAATTCAGCCGGTTACCTTATGAGGAAGATTGAACCTCAAAATTAGCACAAACATTGCGTAATTTCCCTATCAAGGAACCGCTTAATTTTGGGCTGATCAGCAGTTTTGAACTGAAGCAGTGGTGAACTACCACCTATACACATTTTCAGCTGGTTACCTTATGAGGAAGGCAGTTGCGTACCTGGCTCCCGTACTATGACTACACTATAACTGTGTATTATAATTTGTTCAGAGTGACCGAAAACATATGATTTGGGGCTATTTTCATGTTTTCGTATGAAAACAGCCCCAAAACATTTCAATTCCCATAAATTGACATATATACCCTATTTTGCGTGTTTTCTATGAAACCTTGATTTTTTTCAAATGAGAACGTGTCAGCACCCAGGTCTCAAACCTAAATTCCCCTACTCAGCACATTTCGGCTCACTCCGATATTTTAACTGACACCCGAAAAAATTGTTCAGTTTGTGTTTGCCAATGTTCTCGGGCTGGTTTCTATGGCAGCCCCATGGTCCGATTTCATTTGTTCCGATATATATATAAAGCGTACATTAAAACGAAACAGACGGATATCGCTTAATCGATTTGTCTTGAATGTGACCCGTGGAGCGTGGAGGCCCTCTCCTATTACGTCGGTCCGACATAAGCCCTAATCACGGCAATCGTCGGGTGTTTTTTTTACACTAAACGCTTTGAACATAAAAATATTAGATACTTGAAACCAAAACTCAAAAATATTCCATCATTTAATCCATATTCAATGAGCGGATCCATTGATGTATCTTACATGCAAAATTAAAGTATTGTATAGGTAAATAATTCTGTGTTTACATTTTTTTGTATACATAATGCATTGTCTATTCACGTGTATTAGCGTTATTTTTAGCGAAAATGTAATCAACAGGACCATAATTTCCTGTTTATATTTTGACTGACTTTTATTGGGATAGTACTACTCATATACATAATATAAGGTGACCAGACTCCCTAAGGCCCAATGCTGTACACGCATTGCGGAAATGATTTGTAAGGCAAACCCTCAACCATAATATTTCCCTTTTTTTTTTTGAAGTACGGAAATGTTTGTGCCGTGCTAGGAGTCGAACCCATATTTTCAAGATCGTAGTGCAGATATTTTTGATAGATGGTACAGAAGTAAAAAAATATCGTGATCACCGGCGAGGAGGAGGGGCTGAAGTCATGGGCGTAGCCAGGATTTCGGTCAGGGGGGGGGGCAAGCCCAAAATTTTTTCAAAATCATGATTTTCTTAGGAGTATAAATTTCCGGTCGCAGAAATATTGTTAGTCAATTTTAGAGTAGCCTGGCTTGTGGTTGGATTGATGCACAGGGTCATGGATTCCAGACTCACCGTGAATGAATTCATTTTATGGTGTTTTTCGAACTCACGACCTACGTGACGGACTATGATGTCACTCAGATTGTAAACAAGTATCCATTTATGGCGATAAATAACATTGCTGGGCGTGCTGTTGATCTCAACACCTTAAAAAACAGCAGTTTAGATCTTGGAAATTGGATGTCACTCACGTATCTGCGGCCCCAGTTTACTGGTGGACTGCCACGCATGTTATTTCTTTTTTTTCTAATTTTAGAGTCAAATTTTTAAAATGGATATGAGAATGATTTTCTTCTGCATTCTGATACATTCAACTGGCCTCCAATATCTGCCTTTTAGAGCGTAGTTTGCCTATTTTCAGTGCATTTTGTGCATCTCGGACTGCATATTCCACTTGCGAAATCAGTTTGTTTCGTCTGTCACTTTCATCTTAGCAAAGTAGCATCATCAGAATATTTATAAATCCTTTATTGATTGACATATGGTTAACGGTTTTAATAAGATTTCCTCTAAATTTATCAAAGTATTAACAGTGGCTAAATTTTTTTGCTGGTATGATTAGAAAATAAATTTTGATTTAATAACTTGAAAAACCCGCTCTGTGGCTCACTTGGTTGAGTCGCACTCTACGATGCTAGTAATCTAGAGGTCCGGAGATCGAATCTCGGCGTGGTCCAAAATTTCAGTACATGTGAATGGAAATATATAGTGCTTACAACATTATATACACTCCGAAATGATATGCAATGTAACGTTGACTCGAAATTGCCTATAAACGGCTAAGTTAACGCACCATGGCCCCACAAGGGGCTATACGGTACTGAAAAGAAAAAGAAGAACTTGAAAGACACTGAAATATGAGACCCGTTTCTTTACAAGGTCCTTAACCATGGAAGGTCATGCTTATTTTTAGTACGGAAAGGTCATGCTTCGTCGATTCGCTAAACTTTGACGCCTCATACAAATCACCCTTTTTCAAAATATTTATAAAATTTGACAGATTTTCAATCGTTAGTTTATTTAGAATGGAAAAACATCGATTTTGGAGCCGATTTTTATGAGTTCGAAATGCAATCTTCCTAAAATGAGAAAGAATTTTGAGACATTTTCCTGATTTGTCCTATTTTTGTCCTATAGTAAATTTTTTTGTTCATAATTTTTGAAAAAATAGGTCCCACATTTCAAAAATAAACATATTTGTTACGAGCTAGTTGTATGGCCACAGACTTATCGTCGAATCGTCAACCAGCCATAAGAGATACTGGAGTTCTAAAAGTTACACAAAGTTCATCCTTCGTCGTTTCGACGACACGGCAATTTCCAAAAATCCAACTTACCCTGCTTACTTCGTCTAGCCGCAATGTACCCGGCAAGTCCATCGGCACGGTAAGTGCTGTACGAAAACTTAGCTCCAAATAATGAGAATTGTCACGAAAAATGGGATAAATTTGATGATGCGTAGTCGATTCGACGAAGCATGACCTTCCAGGGCTAACAAAGCAAAGCTGTATACCATTTGTCACCCTTTCAGATGAAAATAAGTTTAATTCCACTAACTTCCCGAAGGGACCTAATGGTTGAAATTGTGTACTCCAGCTCAGAAGCCATGAAATGAAACAGGAAATATGGGATCCACGCAGCCACAGAAGCACACTCACAAGTGAAATGTGTGTTCTGGTACCCAGCCTCCGTCAGTTACGAGGGGCGACTCGCTGTCATCTATTTGCATGTGCCTGCTGACTGCAAACTGTCCCGATCATGGCTTCTCCGGCGGGACTTGGAGTGGCAAAGAAAGCATCGCTGCGCCAGCAGCAGAAAATTTTTGAAAATGTTGTATAGTTCAGCGATTTTTTTACTACATCGATAAGGATTTTTCTTACCATCTTTATCGACCAGGGGGGGGCGACCACACCTCCCTGCCCCCCCTGGCTACGCCCATGGCTGAAGTTGGTGCCTATTTATTTGAAAGTTTCGTTTTGTTTCTTTAATTGCAATAGGTAAACTGATACTTCGTTGGGCAGACAAGTCTTAAGCGGTTGGCTTTCCTGGCACATCTACGTAGTGGAGTACGAGGAGAACCTCCAGAGCGATGGAAGCGTGGCTTAGGCATGTTCTGCTATCCGCTTTAATAGGGGGAACTTTTGTGTTTCCGATATTTTCCGCTATATGTCCGCTATATGGCGGACGGTAAGATAAGTGTCGCTAGTGTCGATAACAAGAACAAGAAAATTCTTCTTGCGAAGCTGATAGCGTAATGTTACGAATTTTGCATGAAAAACCGATTTTAAAATTTCTTCAAAGTTTGAACTGGCGTATCTCGGAAGATACGAGCGACTTCGTAACGGACGAGGTGTCGTTTTATAGGAAATTTTATGTAGTTTCGGAAAGTGAAGTCATATCTCGGATGACATGTTTGGTGGTTTGGCAAATTTTGATTTAGTTCGGCAAGTCAGGTATTTTGACACAATTTACAAAAAGTGTTTTTACATTGTAACGGGTCAAAATAGAGGTGTCTCGTAGAACATTAATTTTCCCCAAATGAGCCACACTATCTACCATTAAAAGATTCTCCACCATGAACGGGACATCCTGTATACTACAGATACTATAGGTATAGACTACATATTGTGGGAAAAAAACTTTATCTGGAAATCTTTGAAGAGTCCTTTAGTATGAATTTTCGTATATAGGTTGATAGGGGAGTAGAGTACAGTGATTTTTCCATCGTTTTGCGAAAAAATTATGATTTTTTATTCCATGGCTGTAACTTCTGAACTTTGGCACCTATATATAGGCTTGACATTTGCTCAATACAAATCTGCCAAATTTCAAAATTATGGACAATTTTCGTTTAGAAAACACAAAAGTGCGGACCTTGAAATTTGGAGGAAATATGAACGACAAGTAGTTCTACAAACTGGAAAATGCCAATTGGAAAGATTCGGTCAAAGTGTTCCCCAAGTTATCGAAAATGAACGATTGCCAAATACGAGTATAATAGCGCGATTATCTTGCTAAAAATCGAGTCTAGATTGCATCTGTCGACGGTTTTAACTGCTGAACCTTGAAAGCTAGAACATTGAAATTTTCACCAAATATGGGCTCTGCGTTGCTCCGCGAGTTGCCAAATTTCGAGGAAATGTGAGCGGCAAGTATGTAGCTCTACAAGTGCGTTAAATTTCAGAAAGATCGACCACCCGAGCTATCGAAAATGAACGCCTGCCAAATGAAAGTGCGATTATCTTGCTAAAACACCTTTAAAACAGACAAGACTGATCATAGGCCTTACCGAAGAGCTTATTAGGTTTCTTTGTGGCATTGGGAATGCTGTACATTTACGAATGCTGTACGACATGTTAAAATGCTGTACTGTACAGCAAAATGCTGTACGTCTGGTCAGCTTAACATAATATGAATTATGCATTAACATGCAAAATTTTTTCATCACATATGCTAGCAAATTATTATCGTGTTTTTATTAATTTTTAACAAATTATCATATAATTATAGGTTTTAAGCAAAACACATTATGCAATTAATCTTTTTAGACAAAACTAACCCAAATCTGATAGCTGTCACGCTTCAGGCAAAATAAATATGAAAGTACCTATATGTTACCTTGAGGTGTCCCAACTTTGACACTGTTCGTGCTGGATATTTTTTATCTATAGGAAGTCTTTTTGTGTTTTAAGCAATAATTAAATTTTTATTCATTTTAATAGGGCGATTTGTAAAAAAAAACTTCAAATCTTAAATTGGTCGACTAAAGATATAGTGTCTAAGTATGAAACACCTATGCATACTAACTGCGAAATTGCATACTTGTACAAATTTATATTAATTCAAATACATCTAAACCGAACCTTTACCCCAATTAAGATTCAGTTAGCCCGCATAAATAGACGCTTCTAAATTCATTAATTAATATGCATGGACGCGGTTGTATTCGTGAATGTGAATAATTCGAACCTATCATTCATTACTCAGAGGCATTGCCGACTGGCTATGCCGGTTGGGTAAACGTTTAAGTGACCATACCACCCAAAAACGAAAACAGAAATCGATTTAGGTATTTCCTGTAAACTTTTGCAGTTTTGACTCATCGGGTCACAGAGGCATGAGACATCAACCTTTTCTCAACCACATACGATGACGACACACGTTCAGGTTTAGACGGTTTAGACATACCGTCTCTTCCGAAGACTTTCCTTCAAACGGTGAGTAAGCGCGGTCATGCGTTTTCATTGCCATATAAATATCGAAAATTGAATTTTAATTAGAATTTTTTTGAATAGGCCTTAACTCATATATTTATAGTTGCAATAGATGACACGAGTGGCATTAGAAAAAAAATATTGGTTGCGCCGGAGTTTAGTATTCTGTGAGTGCAGGCAGAATTTATTGTGCGTGCATTGCATTCATTTCATTCAAATTCAATAATGACTTTGACTCAAGTGTCGGCTCGAAGTTTTAATGGAAATTCAACAATTATAGAAGTCTATGTATATGTGCGTAGTCGGTTTGATAAGGAGGTCATGATAAGGAATCCGCGTAAAATGTAAAATAGCATACAGGGGTCATCGATTTGACGACTGATACGATTGATATGCCGCCAAGACAGATACTATAGTATTGTACTGGCATAGTATTTGAGCTTTGAAGAATTTCGTAATAATTATTTTACATCGGAAGTTGATTAAAATTATGAAAAATTCGATTAGTTGAGTATGGGGAACAGTGGCGAACAACTTCACTCGGGGCCCTCCCGCCAACTTCTTGAGTGGGCTCCCCTACACTAAGCTGACCAGACGTACAGCATTTTGCTGTACAGTACCTACAGCATTTTGACCTGTCGTACAGCATTAATAAATGTACAGCAAATTGTACAGCATTCCAAATGCCACACAAAAGAAACCTAAATCATTACATAATAAGCTGCTCGGTGAGGCCTGGTCATTCTTGTCTCTTTTAAAATAGTATAGTAATCGGGTATATTTTACTTAAAAAAAATACGTAATGGCTGAAATTTGGTGGAGATGTTAAGCAACGTGCCCTAAGTCTAAATCTGAGTTTTCGTATTTGTGGGAGTGGGGGAAGTTATAGTAATTTGCCTACTTATAGGGGAATTTTGCGTTTTTCCTTAATATCATTCTTACTAGTGTTCCTACAGTAAAGTGATGTGTAGAAGTTTTGTTTATAATCGAATTGTCTATTCAACGGTACCTAAGTTAGTACCGTAGGCCAAATAGTTCCGTTATAATGACCGGTTAAAGGGCAAAATAGCACTAATAATGATAATTTTTTGCTTAAGTAAAACACGTAATGGCTGAAATTCAGCGGAGATGTTAAGCAACGTGCCCTAAGTCCATATCTGAGTTTTCGTATCTGTAGGAGTGGAGGAAGTTATAGTAATTTGCCAACTTATAGGGGAATTTTGCGTTTTTTCTTAATATCATTCTTACTGGTGTTCCTACAGTAAAGTGATGTCTAGAAGTTTTGTTTCTAATCGAATTCTCTATTCAACGGTACCTAAGCCAATATCGTAGGCTTAGTAGTTCCGTTATAATGACCGGTTAAAGGGCAAAATAGCACTAATAATGAGAATATTTGGCTTAAGTAAAACACGTAATGGCTGAAATTTTTTGGAGATGTTAAGCAGCATGCCCTAAGTCTAAATCTGAGTTTTCGTATTGGTGGGAGGGGGGGAGTTATAGTAATTTGCCTATTTATAGGGGCATTTTGCGTTTTTCCTTAATATCATTCTTACTGGTGTTCCTACAGTAAAGTGATGTGTAGTAATCGAATTGTCTATTCAACGGTACCTAAGCCAATATCGTGGGTCAAGTAGACCCGTTGTAGTTAACGGTCAAGGGTCAAAACAGTTCAATAAATGGCTATTTTCTTTAAAATAAAAAACGTATCTTTTTCTAAAGCTGAGTTTTCGTATTAGTTGGGATGAAGGAAGTTGGTGTAAATTGCTTATTTAAATGTGTATTTAGTGATTGCTAAAAACTTCGCTATGTCAAGTTGTATAAATGTGTATGTTCTTGCTGATTGAATTATTATCACTTTAACGAGATCAAAATCAAGCTAGGTCAATTAGCGTTCCAAAAAATAAAAAAAAGGAATTTCTTTACATAGTCGCTGGAGTTTTATTGATGTAACAAAAATATATGACTACCTCAATTTTGGTTTCTTAGATTGATTTTCTTCCTGTCTTTCGGACTCATTATTGCTTGCGCTACAATTGTGACCAGCTTCGTATCCTTCTGGGTTCAATGGAAAAAGCCCATCGTTATGGAGGAAGTCGTCGTTTTCGGTAAGAGTAGAAAAGTCAGGTATGTTGCTACACGCGTTTCCACAACAAACCATACAAATTGGAGAGCACTTTAATCCTGCTTTCCTACACCCACATGCTTTTCCACAGCCAGTTTTACAAGCACACGAAATAACTTTCAATAAATTTGGCGGGGCTGGTTCTTTTTCGCAGGGAATGGGCAGGTACATATTTGAAGTTTTTGTCCAACCCCAGTCTTCAGGGTCCATGTAGGCGGACGGCATCTTCAGTAGGCGGTAGTGAGGCCAAACTGAAATTATTTTTTTTCGAGAACTCAAGGAAACGTCTAAAGCGCAGATAATTAAGGCTTTCATTTTCTTTTTTCCCACCATACAGTTTATAAAAAAACGATTGCCCAATAGAGGCTATTTCGGATGGAGACACACGTTCATTTTGAAACCGTTGAATTGAGTGTAATAAGTCGGGGTCTTTCTGTAGCGTTGAAATAAATTTCATTTTACCGGCGTTGTAAGTTGCAGATGTTTTATCACACCCAGAAACAGCATGTAAGAATAAAATGTTTTCTTTAATTTGTTCTCTATAGCTGAAGCTCGAAGTCGAAAATAATTTTGTTGGAGTGCGACCTGAGCTTGGTTTTTCAAAAAACACGTTTTTATATCCTTTACCTAGTGCCGTTAATAACACAAGGATATCAATATCGGAGGCCATAATTTTCACAAAATCGTAGGAACTAGCCTTATTTAATGCTTCTCGGACGATATCAGAATCAGCGTCTCCTGGAGCTTGGACTACACTAATGCCCGCCTCATTAAAACAATTTTTCAAAAACTGGATAAGTCGATGCTTATTATTTTCATTTGTGCGAAATTGAGCCTGCGAAACGTTCGCCGTACAACTACCAAAAAATATAATCTCTGGAGACCATTTTTTGCTTTGGGCATCCCTTAATGACTCCACCGAATTTCAGTCATTACATGTTTTATTTAAGCAAAATATTCCCATTATTCGTAGTATTTTCACCTTTAACTGGTCATTATAACGGAAGTACTTGACCGATGAAATTCATGTAGGTACCGTTGGATAGATAATTTGATTAGAAACAAAACTCCTATACATCACTTTACTGTAGGGTCACAGTAAGAATGATATTAACGAAAAATACAAAATTCGCCTATAAATAGGCAATATACTCCAACTTCCCCCCCCCACGAATACGAAAACTCAGTTTTAGATAAAAGACATGTCCCCTAACATCTCCAGCAAATTTCAGCTATTACGTATTTTTTTTAAGTAAACGGCCGTTTTGTGTCTTTAAATACTGTACTAAAAGTGGTTTTAGCAAGATAATCGCACTTTCATTTTCGACGACTTGGGAACTCTTTGATCGATCATTCTGAAACTTCACACTTATAGTTATTTAGAGCTCATAATTCCTTCATATTTTAAGATTCTACACCTATCCGCGTTCGACAGTAACATCTGTCTAAATCGCACTTTTGTCTATTCTAATCAAAAATTGTCCATACAAATTTCTCCAATAAATTTGAAATTTGGCAGATTTGTGAAGCGCCGCATGTCCATATTTGGTGAAAATTTAGCTGTCAAGGTTCTGAAGTTATAACCGTCAAAAGATTCGATTTAAGGTGTATGTAAAGTTTGACTCCTGTACGATCGATGGACAATTTTAAAATTTGCCAGACTTTAATGGTGCTCTATACAAGTCTGACAAGGTAGGTGCTTAAGGTAGAAAGTTCAGGCATGTAGAGGTGCTATATATATGTGTGATTTGGGGATTACCCGAAGCAGACCACTACTATTTGGGTTCATTTTCGTCCCCTTACAGTGATTTCCAGAAGTCGACTGATAATTATCGACTTCTTCCTTCATCACTGAGTCCCGTGTGATGAGTAGCATATCTTTGAAGCTAAGTTCCCTCATGGATTCCACACCGATTGTGAATTTACCTAGTATCCTTAGCCTCCTACTACCTAGTGCTGGGCATTGCTGCCGTCTCAGCCTCTTCCAGACATAGTCTGCATACATCATCTTCCACGATTTTCATCTTAGATAGATGAGCTTTAAAATTACCATGTCCTGTTACTAAGGCAGTTATCCGACTTAAGCTGCTCCGTGTGTAACTGAGTACTTGTTTGGCTTTCCTCCCTAGTGGACTGGTAATTGCGTTACGAGCCTGTCTAGAAGTGGATAGGCTTCGCCATCGTTGCCGTTGGATGGAATCAATCCAGCCATGTATCCTGGCTTCAATCATGCCGTTTCCCAAAGCAATTTTGGGTTCCGGTCCTTGGAACTTTTCTGCTGATCCCTCTTTTGCTAAGGTATCGGCAAGTTCATTCCCCAATGTACCTACGTGTCCTTTAACCCAAATTAGCGTAACTTCGTTGATTGAAGCACACTCATTGAGTTTCTGGACACACTCCAGTACCAATTTTGAATTGATGTTAGATTGCTGCATGCGCTTGATCACCGATTGGTTGTCGAGTGCTATCAGAATTTTCTTCCCTAGTATCCCGCCTTCCAGAATATGATCCAGCGCGTGCAGCAGTCCAAGCATCTCCGCCTGATATATTGATACATACTCTCCTAGACGAAGTGAGCATGCAAGATTTAGCTCCTCGGAGTATATTCCAGCCCCCGCTCTTCCGTCCATGAGAGACCCGTCAGTAAAAATAGCAACATCACGTGGATACTCCTCGTGTATCCTACCATCCTCTATGAGAGTGATGTGATGTCTTTCGACTACCCTACATTTTCTCATACCATCCAAAGGCATATGAGTCTCCCTGACATTATCACAAACAATATCAAGGATCCTCTTATGACCTCCGTTGCTACCAAAGTGATGCCAAGTGCCATCTCTTACCATTCTTATTGCTGTGAGCGCCGCACTTTGTTTTATAAACAGATCCAGTGGCGGTAATCCCAGTATAACCTCCATAGCATGTGTTGGCGTAGTTCTGATTGCACCACATATGCTTATACATGCTATGCGTTGAATCCCATCCAGCCGTTGCCTAGTAGTTTTCTGGCTACCCTTGGGCCACCAGACCACTGCTGCATAGGATATAACGGGCCTAACCATCATTGTAAAGATCCAATGTGCCGCTTTTGGTGATATACCCCACCTACGTGCACACACTCTCTTACACTGATGCAAAATCCTCGCCGCTTTTTGTGTCTTTTCGTTAACATGAGAGTTCCAAGTAAGTTTGGGATCTAAGGTTACCCCTAGGTACTTCACCTCCTTGGACTCTTTTATTTCCGAACCAAAAAGCAGCATGGGAGTGGTTTCTACATCTTTCCTATTCAGAGTAAAGACTATAGTGCTTGACTTGCTTGCGTTTATAGTTAGCTCTTGTTCATTACACCATTCTTCAGTTGCTTTGAGAGCTTGCCTCATGCAACCTTGAATAGTGTCCATGAATTTGCCACTGACCATAATTGCTAAATCATCAGCGTATCCTACTGTATGTACGCCCATCGAGTCCAGTTTCCAGAGAAGAGAGTCTACGGTGATGTTCCACAGTAGAGGCGAAAGTACCCCTCCTTGTGGGCAGCCCCTGACTACCCTTCCTCTTATTCTGGCACATCCATTACTAAGATTTACTGCCCTCCCACTAAGCATCGAATCGATCCATGTTATTATCAAGGGCTCGATCTCCCGCTCAGCTAGGGCATTTCTTAGTTTGCTGTATGAGATCTTATCAAAAGCACCCTCTATATCCATAAAGGTTGACATAGCGATACCGCTGTAGCTAATCTCTCTTTCTGCTACCCGCACTACTTCATGCAGAGTGGACTCAGTAGATCTACCTGCTCTGTAAACATGTTGACATCTACTCAAAGGTCTATACATCAGCGAGGTATTCTCTAGATGGTCCACCAATACTCGCTCCATTGTCTTCAATAGAAAAGAGGTTAGGCTAACCGGCCTGAATGACTTCGCTTTCGTATAATCGTTTTTTTTTTCGGTTTTGGTAGAAAGACAACTTTAGTCTCTCTCCAAGACATTGGGATATATCCTGTCGATAAACAGGCAACGAATATTCCCGGATCTTCTCCAGCAGAGCTGCTATGCCCCATTGTAGCAGTGCCGGAAAGTAGAGGTAGAGGTGCTAAGATTCAGAAGTTACAGCGGTGGAAAGATGCGATTTTAATTTTTCACAAAACAATGGAAAAATTACTGTACTTCATCCGATTACCCTATCAACCATTATAGGAAAATGCATACTACAGGACTCTGTCAAAGCTTCCAGATAAAGTTTCTTTCTACAACCGCAACCGGCATGGCATAGCTAATGTATCCATGGGGGAATGCATACTCTCCCGTTGAAACATCGTAACCGGGCTAAGTCATCCTTCCACCGCTCTGGAGGTTCTCCACGAACTCCACTCCATAGATGTGCCAGGAAAGCCGCCAAATGCTTAGGGATTCTCTGCCCAATTAGGTATTAGTTTATCTACTGCAAAAAACGAAACGAAGTTTTTTAATAAAAAGGTACAAAGGAAGGGGTGCTTGAACGCCTACACGCCCTCTCCCCTGGCCGTTTATCACGGGATTTTTTTTACTTCTGTATCATCTATAAAAAAAATCCTACTACGATATTAGAGAGTGTGAAAATGCCGGTTCGATTCCTAGCATGGCAAAGAAATTTCCGTACTTCCAATAAACAACTACATGATTTCTGTCTCGGATAGTCAGAGACAGGGAAAAAATTATCATCAGCCGCTCAAGGCTGCTGAGACTGCAGTCTCGAACACTGAAATTGAAAAAGCACTGAGTATCGACTGTCTAAAAATCGTAAGCCAATTGCATATAATCAAGAGGTAAAGGCTAACCACGTCCAAGATGTCATTTATCGTTAAAAAGTAACAAATGTCATTTTCAATTGTACTTTCTTGAAATATTGTTTTAAAATGTTTAACGTCCTTTCTAACCAAATGGGACCGCAAATTTTTTCGTAGATTTGACTTACATACCTACCCAAACTCCCCAATAAAATTTCGGGCCCATGATCTTAAAAATACAAAAATGTTGGGCTTGCCCGTTCTGAACGAGATCCTGGCTACGCCACCCTTACTTGTTACAGCTTTGCGATGATGTTTTCTAAATGAGAACATGGATAACTGCAGGGCTTAGTATCAACAGAACCTTGCTTTCTCAAGTTTCACCGTCAGAAATAGTATCATTGAGGGTTTGTCTGAAAACCGAATTCCGCAAGGTGTACAGCATTGGGCCTTCGGAAGTCGGGTCACCTTACCCTACACTGAGAAAAAAACACTCTTGAAGGTCGATCCACAGTCGTTTTCCATTCAAGTTGACAGACTGTCAGTTAATTGATTGACTGACAATCTGTCAATTTGTATGGGAAATTACTGTGGCTGTGACTGATGACTAAAAAGTGTGGATCGACCTTAAACCAACTCTTTTAAAATATGATTTTGACGGTACAGTGTAACTACCTGCGCCTGCAATGGGATTCGATCCCGCAAATGCCCTAGTGCCGCACACACCCGGTCAATCCCAATCCATTTTTTTTATACCCTTCACGTAGAGTAAAGGGTATATTAACTTTGTCATGAAGTTTGTAACGCATTGAAGGAAGCATCTCCGACCATATAAAATATGTATATATATGATCAGCATGACGAGCTGAGTCGATTGGGCGATGTCCGTCTGTCTGTCTGTCCGTCTGTCCGTCTGTTGCTACGCGTTTTACTCGGCCAGTTTAAAAGCTATCGAGCTGAAATTTTGCATACATGCTTCTTTTTATTGCAGGCAGTTTGTATGTTTGAATCGCTCAAATCGGACCGTCATGGGGCTGCCATACAAACCTAACCCCCCAAATTTGGTTTTTCTAAGAAAAACTTTTTCATGTGTGCACGTATTTCAACTTAATCTCACACAAATGTGTTTCTATTGATAAAACGAAACATATGTAAGAATGGATCAAATCGGACCATGGGGTCATGGGGCTGCCATACAAACCTAGCCCCCAAATTAGGTTCTTCTAAGAAAAACTTTTGCATTTGTGCACCAATTTCAACCAAATTTCACACAAATGTGTTTCTATTGATGCCACAAAACATATGTAAGAATGGATGGAATCGGACTGTGGGGTCATGGGGCCGTCATACAAACCCAGCCTCCAAGTTGAGTTTTTCTAAGAAAAACTTTTTTATTTGTGCATCAATTTGAATCAAACCTCGTAAAAGTGTATTTCTATTGATGCAATAAGACATATGTAAAAATGAATGGAATTGGACCATGGGGTCATGGGGCTACCATACAAACCCAACCCCCCCCCCCCCATTTTGGATCATCTAAGAAACATTTTGTCTACACCAATTTCAACAAATCTTATCAAAACAAAAAAAGTTCAAGGCCATGCTCCCGCATCCCCCCGATGAAGTTTTCTGAGATAATTTTTTTATTTTCCCCACTTATTCCAACCAAACCTCACACAAATATTTTTTATCGACGCCACAGAATTTGTCAATATCAAATATTTTGCGAAAACAGAAGGAAAAGAATGAGGAAGGATTAAACACAAGTCATAGGTTCGCCCCAAAAAACTTTTAGCCCGAGGAGAGTGAAGGGTATTCAAATTTCGGCCGCGCCCGAAATTAGCCTCGGTCTCGTTTTAATTTTCGCTTTGTAAAGATCGAAAAAAAATGTATGAATTTGCCACAACGAAGCATCCAAAAAATAGATTTGCTTCGTGTGTGGGGGGTAGTATTTTGTAACTTACTAGAAGATTGAAAAAAGCGACACGTTATTAATTCAACTCTATTCCTTGTTTCGGCTTTAAATTTAAATGTGCCTTCAATTTTAAGAACTTTTGTACTTAATATAAAATTTAACAAAACAATCTTGGCAAGACTCCTTTCAAACCAAAAGTGGCCTCTGCATACAGCCCTAATGACCGTGTGTATACCGCAAGCAAGATAAAATATTTTAGTTTCCAACGATATATACAGGCCGTACTAAATAGTTTGAACTAAGTTTAGTACCACTCTCAAACTTGATCGTGTTTGAGGGTTCATGGCAAAGTGGATTGGAATTTAGTCCGTAAGTTTAGAAAAGATACTATGCATCACTAAAAATGTTTTAAGATAGTTTATTTACTAAGGGACTTAAACAATCTTTTTTCTATATGGTACTTGGCAAAGGATGAAAGGGGAACAATAAATTTAGCATTTTTTTAACTTCAAAAAGTGTATATCTCTTCATGCCTACAAAAAATATCTACGTCGGAGTGTTGTTTTTCGCAATCATGCTGTTTTTATGGTTCCAGAAATTGTTCATGTTGCTTTTGGGCCCCTAAATCTCGTGGGACCCCCGCCACGCGGGCCCTGCGCAGCCCCTGATGGGGAACCAGTTGAAAGTAGGTCCCAAAGAAAGAAGTACCAAAAGGGTCACACTTCGAGCCACGATAAGTGATTTTAGTACAAATTATGTATTGTAAAGACAGAGAAAGAGAAAGACAGAGAGAAAGGAAGAGAAAATTCTCAAAATATTATTCATAATCAAATTATAATTCGCATACTGTTTTGTCTACAGTCTATGCTATTCAATTGGCATACGTTACTTCTATAAAGCAAATAAAATTTAAATTGCATTAAAACAACTCAAGAGCCATAAATTCTTAATTTGTTTGCTTAGTCAAATCGTTCACGATCACGAATTCATCATGCGTGAAATTATCATTCTTGGATGTCTATTAGATTTCCAATTAAGTCTGTAGGTATCTAAGTAGTATTGCCTTAACTAGACAATTGCAACTTCTTAACGTTCATATATTGTTTTCCGGTTGATTGACCCACATATTGAAGGCATAGTCATCCATGAAAATTACACACGGGACATTTCCAGTTTCCACCTTCAACGCGCCTATCTTTATATAAGTTCATTATAAGAAAATCTCTAGATTTTAAAACTATACTAAACTCTATGCATACGCAATAGATATTGCATGGTAGGAGTATGAGATGTACTCGTACTCGTACATATTTAGGTATAAATTTTCCGTATTTTTGTTGCACTCTATGATAGACTGAGTTGAATCGATATTAAGTTGACTTACCTATTGCATGGCCCTGCTCACACCAACAATGATCATTGATGAATTGCGGTCCAAGACAGTATTTCCTTACATTCTGGTTGCATTCTATCGCTTTACAGCCTAGGGGTAGAGGAGCTGGAATAGATAGGTATTTTGCATTATTTTTTTTATTGAATAATAAAATTAGAGATACTACGATCAAAATATCGTGCAGAATTTAATCGAATGTCATTATATAATTTAATAGAAAAAAATCTGAGGTTTATATGTGGCTTGAGCAAAGATAATAATCTAACCACAAATATCTGTTACTTGTATCACATGCATTTGATTTACAAATACAAATTTGAAGACTTTAGATTTGAAAATGATCTTCTAAAGTTGGAATGGCCACAGAATTATGTATACTATCGAAGCCGCTTAATGTGATCACATCGGGACCTTGCTGTTTTGAAAACAATAATCCTATCAGGTACGAGCATTTTGAGTACCTATAGGGTGGTCCAATTACAAGTTCGTTTTTAAATCATAGGTTAGTTTGACACTGACAGCTGTTTTTCGCTCGAAATCTGGATAGAAAGTCAGTATCATACCTCCGCGGAACGAAATGAGTCGCTTTACGCTTGAACAACGTTGAGAAATATTGAAAATGTATTTTCAAAGTGAGTGCTGTCTAGTCTAGTTACAGTGCCATGTTATCCGACTTTTTTTTTACTGAAATTGCCACAATTGATCTTTTACGCACCAAATTTCCAAATCGTGTTATCAGCCGTCTTGGCGATGTCAATTGGCCGGCCGCCTCGGAGCTGCGATTTGACTCCTTTGGACTTTTTTTTGTGGGGACCGTGAAGGACCGATGTTATGCGAATTCTTCCATAAACGATTCAAGCACTTAAAGCCAATATCATCCAAGCAATCCGCGATCTAAAGCCCGAAACCATCAACAGGGTCTTGGAAAATTGGTGTGACAGTATGCGCTACTGCGACGCCAGCCGGGCAGCCACTTGAATGAAGTTGTGTTCCATCATTAATAGGAGCTTACTTACTTTCTAATAAAGCCATAAGACATTTTTGTTAATTTTATTGCATTTTTAAAAACGAGCTTGTAATTGGCCCACCCTATAGTATATACGATTGTTGGCCATAATTATTGCAATTTCTCCAATGAACGAACAATTTTCCACTAGTAGCCTAAGCGAATGGAGAAACATAATCGCAAAAGCTTCCAAAGTTTGTAATTTCACAAACTGCGAATTGAAAGAATTCTGCGGTTTTATGTTTTTGCAAAAATTCGAAAATGTACCTATTACTGGATTAGTGATTAGTCAAAATTAGCACTAACCGTGGTTTTGATAAGAATTTGGTGTAAGTGAAATGTTATCGCTCAACACGGCATCGCATCGCAGGAGCAGTCAGACTAAAAATACTATAGCGCTATAGGAGTAAGGTCAGTGGGTGCAGTAGAAATTCAACCAAATTACTAAATGACATTACGAGTAGCGAGCATTGTCGTACTAGCGACTCACTTACAGCAGTATGTACTATCTTCTCAGTCGAAATACAGAAGGTCATAGCGTCAACAGGACTCTATCTAACGATAAACCGACTCATTTCTTTGGTGTGAATCGCTGCGATGCCGGTTCTGTATAATATATCAGTCCCACTTAGTCGTATATTGCCGACTTCCCAAAAAGCAAATCAACGGTCACAAATCTTCGATAAAAAATACCGGCGTACAGAGGGCTGCGCCCGCAATACGAGGGGTTTTTAGAATTTTAATGCATAGTGAATATTTTTTGTACATATATTTTATAACAAATAGATAAGAATTGTGCACAGCATTAATGGAATGCTTCTGTAAATCTATTTTTGGATTGGGCTAAATAAACGCGTTCCACCTTTAAAAATAGATTTACTATTTACCCAGCTTGTATAAAAGTACTCCCAGGCAAATCTACAGGCATTTTTCGATTTAAGATTTCTGATGGCCTTTGAGCAAAAAGAAACTCAGGCAAACCTAAGGATGGCTTGCCTTTATATATGAACTGAATTATTAGCTGTAAATCTACTGTTACTGTTTTTTTTTAATCAAGGAAAAGCAACTTATATGCAATGATTCCATTGTGTCCCCTGACATAAGAGCCCACGCAAGCTTTCCTATGAGTATTGAACATACTTTTGCAGCTATTCAGGGACACCCTGCTAACTTGGTCCTACAACCTTCAAAAATATTTGTGGCCAACACTATTACCATTCTATGCATTTCCACTAAATTTCATGTTCATTGTTTCATCAAGAAGATGTGCATTGAAGAAATGCTTAAGAGGCTTCCCTTGCATTGTGAAAGGCCCTTACTAAATACTTACTTACTTGGCTATATTTCCGGGTTGGATACAGTTATTCGAATAAAAATTCGTACACATATTCCCTATGTAATTTTCTAATAACCCTTAGCAGAATTTTCATATTTGGAAACCTAAGAGGCGCTACACACGAACAAATTGAAATTTTACAAATTTACTTTTATTTATTTTTCCTTAGCAAAAGTCAACAGTCTTAATATTTAACGTATATAAGGCCATACTGACCAATCTTTGTGCAAAGTTTTATATCGATCCCTATAACGGTTTAGAAAAACGGAGGTCGAAAAGGAAGTTCAACTTTAAACTCCAATAACTTTTTTACCGTTACTCAAAACTGGAAAATTTTAACTGATATAAGATGTACTCGTTAAGATCTTTGATTTAAATACCCATACGTCAATTACCGATAAAAACTAAAAAAGTCGACTTTTTTCAAACGTTGGGACACCCTGTTATCTTCTTCCTACCAACTTCTAAGGTATTTGTGCCAAAGACCGTAACGATTCTACACATTCCTACCAAATTTCATGACAATCGGCTGAGCCGTTCGTGAGTTATTTAGTGAACAGACGGACGGACAGACGGACAGACGGACGGACAGACAAAATCGATTTCATAAGGGTTTTTTGAAAAAAAAAAATTCTAAAAAACCCTAAAAACGATAAAAATCATTCTAGCAGTGGTGGAACAACTTCACTCGGGGCCCTCCCGCCAACTTCTCGAGTGGGCCCCCTACACTGAGGAAAAAGCAGAGTGAAATCAATCGAAAACACTTTTGAAGGTCGATCCACACTTTTCAGTCATCATTCACAGTTCGTTTCCATACAAGTTGACAGATTGTCAGTTAATTGATTGATCTGTCAACTTGTATGGAAACGAACTGTGAATGATGACCGAAAAGTTTGGATCGACCTGAAACCAGCTCCTTTGAATTGAAACATGATTTTGACCAGGGACGAACCCAAGGGGGGGATTTGGGGGATGAAACACCCCCCGAAATTTTAAAATGAAAATTATAGATATGAATAAAATTCACACAAAATATCTTTATTGATAAATCAAAAACCTAAGTGATGATTTTCACTATGCCCGACGTCAGACTATCGTTTTAAGGTACCCATAGACCTTCCAACCGATTGAAGCAATTTTTTGGTTGCCCGATAAATTGGAAGGTGTATGTGGTGACCATCTAATCCATTTTTTTTATTGGAATGGTGGAACATATTGCCATGCAATTTTTCATACAATCTCTCATAATTATCATGTGTTTTCAGTTGCTGATTTATTGACATAAACCAGTGGTCATTCTTCATGTTGTGGTTGTGGCGGTCATTGGCTATATACACACATGTGCGCTTTTGTCTTCCATATAGTATTCAAGCTCCGTTTCCACTTTCAACATTGAACTGATTGCGTCAAGTAATCAGCAGAGATGAATGCTTCATACTATCCACATCTGTTCATTATTTATCGTTAGATGTGTGTCGCGCCTTTGTTCGGGACAGATTAATGATCAATTCTTTCGTTAATAGTATGAGTAGATGGTAAGTTGTTGACATATTCAACATTTGCAATCGCGTTCAAGAATTAATACCTTTGTTAAATAGCGCAGACCTCCCAAGTTTCAATTGTCAAAATGACGAAGACGAACGAAAATTGAGTGTCTAAACAGGCCGATTCTCCATCGAAAGTAGCAATGGATCTTCCATCGCCACAAAATATATAATTTTCGCTATGATGTGTTGTCTCGTGTGAACCGCGAGATTGTCATTTCAGATTGCGCGATAAATTGCATAGTGTATGTGCTGTACGGGCGTCAGATCGATTGGTCAATCGATCGGACAGTATATGGTCACTCTTAAGGTATAAGAACATTTAAAGCGTTGGATTTCATGAGCCACTTTGCAAATACAAATCACCCCCCAAAATAAATTCCTGGGTTCGCCCCTGATTTTGACGTTACAGTATTTCTACTAAAATTAAGAACGTTCTAGTTTGCTCAGAGCTACTTTGCTCTTTGCTTTCTAAAGGTCCATCCAGACTTATCGCCAAATGGTTGCGCGTCCAAAAACTGGCATCACGAACAGCTAATCGGTTGCTACTTAGCATCTACACTAGCAACTAAATGGAGACAGATAATGACATAACCAAAATTTCATTTGGGTGATTTTTTTGTAATTTAATTATTAAAATCGGACTCTGCGCGTTTGTGTAATTGCACGGCTATTCAAGAATTATTCAATTTCACCCAAAAGAAAGAAGAAAAGTTGCAAAATTTTCACTTTGAATTTAACAAGCGGTTGGTTGAGTTTCCATATTGAATATCAAAACTACGTACACCCAAATGGCGATCAGTTTGGATGCAATGACAACTGCCAGTTGGTTGCAGGTGCAACGATTTGGTGATCAATCTGGATGGACCTTTATATTGATAATAGCATTCGTCAAAGGTTTTTTTATTTTATAATAAAAACGCTCACGCAGCGCAGCATTGACCTCTATAGGTTTTCGTATTATTTAAGCATAGTATATTACCTATAATTTGAAATCGAGCGCTCTATCTATACCCTAATGCCGCACACAGACGGTCAATCCTAATCCTTATTTTTAATTTTCATTCCGTCAAAATCGAAGAAAATGTATGAATTTGACAGAACGAAGTATCAAAAAAATGGATTCGGACGCTTCGTGTGTGGGCGGCCTAGGTTTGTAGCTTGCGAGACAATTGAAAAAAAGAAAAAAAAGCGACATATTATTAATGCAACTGCAACTCTATTCCTTGTTTCAGCTTTAAATTTAAGTATGCTCTAATTTAAATCCTTCAATTTTAAGAACGTTTGTACTTAATATTTAATGCAATACATCAATCTTGGCAAGACTCCTTCCAACCCAAATGTGGCCTCTGCACCACAGCCCTAATAACTGTATACCGCAAGCAAGATAAAATATAAAATATTTTACTCTTTAACGACATATAGAGACTGTACTAACTAATTTGAACTAAGTTTAGTACCACTCTCAAACTATTTTCCTCATGTTTGACAGTTCATGACAAAGTCGATTGAAATTTAGTCCAAAAGCTTAGAAGAGGTACTATCACCAACAAATTTTAAGATAATTTATTTACAGAGGAACCTAAAGAATCTTTTTGCCCGTTATTGGCAAGGAAAAAGGTGGATCGGATTACAAACCGCGGGTACAATTACAGCAAATAGCTCAGCAAATATTTTTTTTTTTTGTAAAAATTTGAGGTTCCGGATTGTTTCATGCACTACAAAAAATATCTACGAGTGTTTGTTTTCCCAGTTTTTATGGTTCGAGAAATCTTTAGTGTGGCTTTTGGGCCCCTAAACCTCGTGCCCCCCCCCACCCGGGCCCTGCGGGCCCTTATGCGCCTCCCCTGCATTCTACATAGATAATGTCTCCTTAAAATTTGACTTTAAATTTTAAAATGTTTAACATCTCCGCTATCAATACATTAAGAGCAACAAAAATCACCAAAACCGACGGGAAACCACAATTTAGGGCTCTCGTCCACTGCAAGCGTAAACTTGAGTAGCGCGGCGCTCCAGCGGCAAAGCTTTCACAAAATTTGCGGAAAAAAGCTTTTACAAGTAAGCACATCTTCCACTGGAAGAGTTATTTAGTCGCTTATAATCTACAAAGGAGAGTCGAGCGTTGCTCGGGTGTGAAGATTAGCGATTAGTATTGCGAAAATTATTTATATTATACGATTTTGTGGGCATTTTTCACGATTTGAAGGTAACAAAATGTCTTATGCTTGAAATAGATTACGCGCATCAGCAGCAGCATCGGCAACGCGAAACGTCAAGCGCAATGCATTTCACATTGCTGACAAGAATGTTGAGCAGAAAACTTGGCATTCAGCATATTTGTCAGCTATGAAATTCTGCCGATGCTGCTGCTGATGCGCGTAATCTATTTCAAGCATGACACTGGAAAAGTTTGTCAGTCGTTTTGGATACCTAAGCGTGTTAACACATTAGGGCCGGGTTTCTGATAGTCTATATTCAGTACCTGTCGGCTGGTTAGTCTTATCGCATAGAGGACACACACAATATTCAGAAAGATTTTCCATTGTATTGAATGGAATGTTTGTTTATTTTACATAGTTACGCCATATTTTGCTTGGTTACGCCATCATTTTAGATTGAAAAAATCGTTGCGCACTTTCATCCAACAGCGTAACTAAGCAAAATTTATAACTATGCAAAATTAACAAAAATGCAATTCAATACAATGGAAATTATCAAGGTAAATACTAGCCCATAATTTTGATTGGATATCCCGGCGTTGGTACCGGCTATCCCGCAAATCTTATAGTGGGGAATGCCCATGAGCGGCATTTATTAATTTCTCATTATCTCCCTTGTTAGATATAAAATACAAAATTTGTATTCTACTATTCAACTCTCAACGCCTGAAGTTCGTGCGGCAATAAGCGTCAAATCCAACACTTATTGAAACAATCGCACGAGTCGCGCGAAGCATGAAAAAACTATTGGCATGACGACTTGTGTTTTGTTTTTGTTAGAAGGCAGTTCGTAAGGAGAGTTCATATGTACTCTCGAGTCTCGCTCGATTCACGAATTTGCTGTGCGCATGTGCTGTTCCTGTTGTGCGTGCAGTCAAAGTAAAGCAAATTCCAGTTGTGAGAGCTGGAATGCACTCTCGTTAAAATTCGGAAAAGCTTTAACGCGGGAGCGCCGCGCCGCTCGAAGCAGGTAATGGACGACAGGCGTAATTTAGTAGTTTTAGAGGGCATTCACACTATGGACAGGATTTACTAAAACCACCAAATTAATCGAGTCGAAACCCGCCTAATCTATCTAATCTATCGTATGTCATTAAATTCAAAATGCATAGTAGACTGTACTTCCATTATTCTAATTGCAGTACAATATGGTACACCTGTCAACAAAATCTAGGGTTAAGTAAATCTTGTCGATAGTCTGAATCGCCCCTTAATAAATCACGTCAATAGTGTGAGTCCCCTCTAACGATAAGTGTCGTTACGTGTTTTTCCACTTGTGTTAAAATGCAGACCGTACAGATTTATATGAGTTTTTAGCTACACCATGGATCAACGAGCCCTAGTTGACTTGCCATGATTGCTTCGCTGAAAATTTTTTAATACAGGGTGTCCGGAAACTGTCACATAAACGCACCGGATTGTGATTCCTCATGTGATTTCCAGCAGCTGATCGCGTTGATCCTGATCCTTTTAAATAATTTGTAATATAATTAAAGGGACCAAAAACGAATTTACCCAATAACAGAAGAAATGGTTTCACTCATTAACAAATAGCTCTGGTAGGTACTAAAGTTAAAAATCAAACAAGAGCAAAGCATCTGCCATTTTTTTTCGGTTTCATAACGCGATTCAAACCAAAATCAAAAATCAAATCTTTACGGAATCGCGGCGAACTCCGCCTAAGGGTTTGTAACACGCATCTATGAAAATGTACAGCAGAGGCAGTCTAGCCCCAATTGGCTTATTCGTTCTGTCAACGTTACAGGTTCTGTCCAACCTATAAGTGTGATCTCTTCACTATTTTACGAACTCAAATTTTTGACGTAGATTTTTAAGTAAGTTAAATAGCACTTCCGCTTGCACAAAAAATCAGTCAAACCCATTTACTCGAGTCAATCATGAGGTTGTAGCAAATCCTATCGATACCGTGAATCCCCTATAAATATACTACACCGGGCAAATAAAATTGTTTCGAAAAAATGGTTTATCTAGGGACGCGGGAGCGTCCCGCACGCCAAAGAAAAACGAAGAAATTTGAACAAATAAAAAGTGAGAAGCGACTAAGACTATGTTTACACGACGAAACAAGTACGGGTTTTCGAACCTCTGTAGCTCGGACCCTGGTTGGTCCTGAGTCTTCAAATTCGGTAAGCGTTGTCGCTCGCGCCGTCTTACGAAGTGTAGAAAATTTCAAGATGATACAATAATAAACACCGGAGATATAAGAGTTTGAAAATCGCATTTTTTTTTCAAAAATTTTGTTCTCGTTGTTATTGTTGTTTATTAACAGGGCTTCAGCCGCGTAGAGAGCACCTCGGGACTCGCTCTCTTTTACCATTGATAGAGTCTGTCCTGAAGTTGTGCATAGGCTATCATTTGCTCCGATCCGTGCGGTAGAAAAAAGATACAGCGAAAAATGTGGAAAAAATGAATCGAGTTTCTCGCTTAAGTCTTTTTATATAGGCTTACAACTTAATAATGTAAGCTGACCATACGTACAGCATTTTGCTGTACAGTACAGCATTTTGACCTGTCGTACAGCATTGGGAAATGTACAGCAAAATGTACAGCATTCTCCATGCCACAAAATGAAGCCTAATTCACTACATAATAAAGTCCTCCATGAGGCCTGTGATCAGTTTTGTCTACTTTTAAGGTGTAAAGTTGGACTATAATGTACCCTGTACGATTTATATTTATCGAGATAATCGCAGTTTTATCTTTGGCAATCCTTATCATTTTTGATAACTCGGGAACCCTTCTGGATATTTCTGAAATTTGGCACACTTGTAGAGCTAGTTGGTTCTCATATTATCATGTTTTTTGAGTTTTCTAATTGAAAATTGTCCATAGCTCGGAGATTCGTATGCGAATAACTTTGAAATTTAGATAAATGGTAGAGCACCGTTTCATATTTGATAAAAATTTCAAGGCTCTAGCTGTCAAGCGATATATTAATATTCCATAAATGGGAACCGACCGAAATTTCTGAAATTATGCACACTTTTATAGATACTGGACAAATATTTAATCAAAGTTTCAATTAAGGTCCTTCCTATCCGCGCTCCGAAGTTACAGCTGCCAAAACCGCACATTTGTACTTTTTAAGCTTTTAAATCTGAAGTTACTTTGCGGGCATCACAAAAAGCCAGATGTCCAGCTTACCGAAATCTTCAATTTCTTAAATCTATCGTTTGTTTTATGTTTATGTTTAATCATATTTCGTGTACTCATCCTTGTTGGAGCTTTCCGTGTTAAAACATACGTTTGTGCTTCATCTGCTGATGGTTTTTTGACAAGGAGAACCAGTGGCGTAGTATTACAATATGTATTTATACAGAGGGGGAGGAGATCAGTTGTCGGGATTATTTTCTTAGCACGGAGAAAATCAAAAAAATAGCTGTCATGTGAAGGTTGAGATTCCGGAGGAATACGCAGCGAACAAAAATTTCATTCTCATTCCACCCGAGGTCTATACAGACCTTTAATGTTGGTGTTCGTACTTAATCGAGGTTGTACTATCGACTCCTGAATGATATGCGGGATTTTAATTCCGTCAGTCGACGACGCATCTTAGGAATAACTGAGAAGCTTGTAGAATGGCTTGATGATTATGAGTGCGCAGAATATGCTCTACATCTTGAAAGATCGATTCTAGAAGGTTATGGGGTGAACTTAAAATTGAAGGTTCCGAGCGCAAACGTTAAGAATAGTTGTGAGTAATTTGTCTGCAGCATACAATAATGTTCTGTAGAGCGAGGAAACAGGCCATAAATATATATTGAGGCCGCTTCTGTGAAGTAAGTAATACAGAAAGATGGTCCGGCGTATGAACGAGCGAGATTGTTGTGATTTTGTTCGGGTAGTAGGATGCATTATTCAAGCAAATTAGTCTTGCATGTCCCGCTCAATAAGAAGCCTATTGTATCACTAGATATTCCACAATACTGTTTTTCGCTAAAAGGCCAAATTTTCTTAGTAAATTCCACCTGTCCTGTGGCAGTCACACTATCTGAAAAATAACGCTTGTAGAAATCCAAAACTCATGTACGCCAGTATACGCTAGGAATTGTCAAAATTCTAGACAAGGTAGTAACAATTATGCAATTGCAAACTATAAAAAGGGTTAATTCCGGAATCCCCCTGTGGATGGCATTTCTGTAAATATTGTTACGAAATGTACCTAATTAATAGCAAAGAACTAAATTTTTATAATTTAGTATAAGAAATATGTGTGACCACGGGGATCAATCCCCTTGACACTTGACTTATCTACGCCACTGAGGAGAACGTTGATAGCTTTAAGAGTTCCCTATTTAGTATCAACAGAACCTTGCCGTCCCAAAGTGCACAACATATTTCCCAGAATATCGGCTAATATTCTTTCTACTCAGTCCCCTTCAGGAAGATATCACTTATGACAAGAAGAATCATTGTGGTAGCCCCGTGAGATATTATTCTTTCTTGTTTGGAAACCGAATTCCGCACGTATGTACAGCATTGGGTCTTCGAAAGTATAGTCACCTTATAATAATGACACTTTTTTTAGAGATGACAACACCGATAAACTAATGGTAGTCCATCTTTGACATACATACCATTTGAAGTTTCTATTCATAAGCTGGCAATGTCAGTATAAACATTTCGTGTTGATTGTTGACAACGCATTTCCGGACCATGGAAAGTTTCGAAACAAGATTTGCGGGAAGTTTTACTTGGGCATTATTTTGCTAAGAAGACTGCAGCTCAGAGTTATCAATTGCTCGTGGAAGTTTACGGTGACGATACTTTTTCGAGTGCACAGTGTTTTCGGTTGTTTCATCGGTTCAAAAATTATAATTTCGACATTACCGACGAAGAGCGACCTGGCCAGCCAAAAAAGTTTGAAGACGAAGAATTGACGAAATTACTCGAAGAAGATTCGTGCCAAACGCAAAAAGAGTTCGCAATTTCGTCGGAAGTGACTCAGCAAGCCATATCGAAGCGGTTAAAATCACTGGGAATGATCCAAAAGCAAGGCCACTGGGTTCCGTACGAGTTGAAGCCAAGAGATGTTGAGAGGCGCTTTTGCATGTGCGAACAACTGCTTCAAAGGCAAAGACGGAAGGGTTTTTTGCATCGTATTGTGACCGGCGATGAAAAGTGGATACATTATGATAACCCGAAGCGAAAGAAATCATGGGGACCGCCCGGGCACCAATCAATATCGACCGCGAAGCCAAATATTCATGGTTCCAAGCTTATGCTCTGCATTTGGTGGGACCAGCTCCGTGTTGTGTATTATGAGCTGCTAAAACCATTGACGGGCAGCGCTATCGACTGCACTTGATGCGTTTGAGTCGAACATTGCGTCAAAAACGGCCACAATATGCTGAAAGGCACGACAAAATAATTCTTCAGCATGACAATGCTCACCCTCATGTTGCGCGAGTCCTGAAAACGTACCTGGAAACAACCAAATGGGAAGTGCTACCCCACCCGCAGTATAGCCCCGACATTGCTCCATCTGATTACTATTTGTTCGCTTCGATGACTCATGCGTTGGCTGATCAGCACTTCACTTCATATGAGGATACTAAGAACTGGCTCGATTCATGGATAGCCTCGAAAACCCAAGATTTTTTCCGCGACGGAATTCGGAGACTTCCCGAAAGATGGGAGAAAGTTATCGCTGCTGATGGCCAATATTTTGAATAATTTAGTTATATGAATAAATCTATGAATAAATGCCCAAAATTCCAAAAAAAAAGTCTCATTATTAAGTTGTAGGCCCATATGTTTTAATTTAAGCATTTTGTGAAAGTCGGGGATAGGCCCGAAAAAAGCCTAGAAAAGAATCGTATAGTATAGTATAGTTGGTAGGACCGAACAATCTTTTGTATTCAAAATTTTCAGTTTTAGATCGTCTGCAAGAGCGGGGCGGGTCAAAGTTCCTGTTTTGGTTTGTCTCACACATATATACGAGTACGTACATATTAGTTTAATATTGGATGAGCACATAGTGCGATTCATACGCACTGTTTCATTCATCCCGATGATCCTAAAGCTTCCACCAAATCAGCGCGGTAGCGGTACGCGGTACACACAACACACACACCACAAGAATTGACAGGTACTCCGTGGTGTACCGCGGCGGAAACTATTTCATACATTCTGACACGTACGGCTACCGTTCTGCGCTGGTTTGGTGGAAGCTTAAATATGGCGCTGGGACACCAAATCGGTTTTGTCTAGACGGTGTATTCTGTTGTGTTCAAACCAGAGTTACGTGATGATGGCATGTGGAAAATCGATTTTTCAAGGAATTCTGATGAGTTAATTTTAACGAAATTTGACATGTAGATTTATTCTTGTAATTCCATCCAGTTTGATCCTGTTGTGGTAGGCAAAAAGGTACTGTTATATAGTGAATTTCTTAGCTATCCCTGATTCCTGGTCATGAAACCACTTTATTATTGTAAAAGCAATGCTAGTCAGGACTCAACAGGTTTTCGGGACCTTTGATGAGGGATAAAAGGATATTTTCACATGTAGTACATGTCTTTCTCTATGGTATGATATACATTTTATGTCGTAACTAACGAGCGTAACGTAATGCCACGTAGCAACGACGATGAAGATCAAAAAGCCAAAAGCAGTAGATAGGGGTATTTTAAAAGGGAGAATGATGGAACCTGGATATAAGGACAGTCTTGGGTCTGTAGTAACGGGACTTGTATCTTAACCGTTTGGTGTTAATAGGCGCAATGTGGAAATATGGATGTAATTTGAATCACATATTGAGTACACAGTGAGGCTTAATGGTTACATTAAAAATTAAGATTTAAGATTAGGATGAATGTGATAGAGATGAAGTAAAGGTTTAGACTCAATTTATGGCTAAGGTTAAAGTCAAAATCAAGTTTAGGGTAACGGATAGGGTTAAAGTTATTGTTACGTCGCAGTTAACGTTATTATTAGGGTTAAATGTAAGGATATATTTTGGGTTAAGGTTGAGTTTGAGGTTTAGGTATAGGCCAGGGTTGTGGTCAATTAGGGTTATCATTAAGTTTAATGTGATATATAAAGATACCAAGGTTAGCGAGGTTACTAGGGCTACCAAGGCCATCGGGGTTACCAAGGTTACTAAGGGTTTGCAAGATCACCAAAGTTGTCAAGTGTACTATGGTTACTAAGATTACCAAGGCGAGCAAGGTTACCAAGGCGAGCAAGGTTACCAAGGAGACCAAGGAGACGAAGGTTAGCAAGGGGTTTATCATTCTTATAATTATTGTTCTCAAACAAATTCGTGACAATAGGGCAATGAATATCGTCTTCATAATTTATTTACGAATTTTGTAAATCGAAAACTGCAAAAAGATATGATATCTCACAAAAACAACTGTGTTGTAAAAGGTGTCCGCCAAAGAAAAAGTAATCAGCCGCAAAAAGGATTGATATAAATACAATCCCGCCAAAATACTCGCAGCTTGTCTCAATGATGGTGGTGGAGCAAATTTTTTCAACGCTATTTGGCGGGGAGCTTGAATAAGGTTAATAACAGAATAAAATGAATGTTAAGAAATTTATGAAAGAACTTTCATCGTATAGAAAAAAACGAGTTACATACGAAGGAAAGCAAAATAAGGTTCTAACACGCATTTTTATTTTCTATAAGACTGGAAGCTTCAAAATTAAACATAGCAGCAAATAGTACCCTCGTTCAGCTCCCCGCCAATAAGCGTTGAAACAAATTTGCTCCACCAAATTTTAGAGGCGATTCACATTATGGACAGGATTTACTAAAACCACTAAATTAATCGAGCCAACACCCACCTACTAGATTAAATCGTATGTCATTAAATTCAAAATGCATCGTAGAATGTACTTGCATTATTAAAATTGCAGTACAATATGGTACAATTGTCAACTAAATCTAGGATTTAGTAAATCCTGTCGATAGTCTGAATCGCCCCTTAGCAACGTTACGCCACTGGGGTTTATCGATCAAAACGATAAAAATCATTCTTGATTATGTCTCCTTAAAATTTGACTTTAAATTTTAAAATGTTTATCATCTCCGCTATCAATACTTTAAGAGCAACAAAAATCACCAAAACCGACGGGAAAATACAATTTATTGTTTTTGACGATTTTAAATGTTTAACCTCCTGAAAAGTTCCTGGATACGATCATGAAGTTGAACAAATTTCCGAGTTTAGCTTCAAAATTTAGCAAGTAAATTCAAAGAGATGTGAATAGACGTGGCATAAGTTTGACTTATAGAGAAAATTGTATTACTGGACTAAGAAGGATATCAAATGTTTCCTTTTTATATTTTAGAATCTAGTTTTAAATGTTAGCTACTAAGTACAGGAATTCTACTGTTTTGGTAAATATGTTCACCTGATTAGAACTTTTCTATTGTTTTATTGATTTTATATTTAATCCGCCAAAAACAACGAGATAGTAAACATTATGTACGAACTAAGCATCGATACACTGGAATACCACAAAATCAATAAAAATAAAAATCCCTGAACTACATGCAAAACTCACTCACCATCAAAGAACGTATCGTTAATACCGCGCATAGATTCAATTGCTTCCTGTTTTGTAACCTGATGCTCCATGTAGTATTCCTCGTAAGCTCGATCGGTTTTCGTGTGTTGTGTTAGCTTCTCATATGACGGCGGAATTGCATTCACCACAGCACTATCGATTAGATCGATTATACGGCACAGATTCAACATGAGTAGCACTTTATAGATTGGAGGTCGTCTCTTCATATTTAGGCTGCTGCACTATGGGCACTGCCACCCAAGGACGCACCTTTGTATCACTGAGGTCAAATGGGGAAGAAAAGGAATATGATTCACATAGATTTTTGTTTTTCACATATTTCTCAACAATTTTCGTGGGTCACATTCAAATCATATAGACTAATTGTTGCACTATCACGATATCTTATCGATTTCAACATTTCGGGTAATTTATGCACATTAGAAACTCATTTAGTGAATCTTTTTCTTTACACTTTCAAAATCACACTACCGGCAAATTAAATTGGAAAATCCAATGCATTTTCAATTGCACCACAACAAAAATATCCGCTGCACGAGAACCACCACCGACCACCGGTTGGTTGCTTTTCGCGTTTCATTGCTCGCTGCGCCACCACTACCGCCACCATCAGCACCACTGCTGCGAATAAAATAGGGAAATTCGTTAAAAAGTCTGAAAAGTATCTCTGCGTTATTTTTGTAATCTTTTTGAATGTGATCTAAAATAAATTGCGTGCACTATCATCATACTATCACTATCGCGGCGAGTTAGATTTTAAAGTCTTTTTACATTTGGACTTCTTTGGATGTAAAAGACTCGTTAATTCACTAGACTAGAGAAGTGAGTTTGGTATTGTGTTGTGCGGGCTTCTTTCATTGCCCATATGAACATCATGCATATGAGACTAGTACTAGTGAGTTGTCGGTTACAAAAGCTTAAGCTTGGCGGATATGTCTACAGTGTGCGTCGTAAAATGTGAATGAATGATAATAATGATCGATAAGTGATAATAAGCAGACAAGTTCAATAAAAAGATTATTTATTTTATTTATTTATTGTTGTTGCATCTGCAATTTTGGCAATATGTTTCATATGAAAATTTTCAAGATAAAGAACTTCCAATTCTTGGGGAGAAGGATAGGTAATTTCCCGAACAATATAAAATTCGGGATGTAATTATTGTTATTGTTTTTTCCGAAATATGACTTGTTAATAGCCACACAAATAAAGAAATCCCTAAAAATAGTGGGCCAGTCGGTCGTTGAACAGCTCAGACAGCATTGTTTTGTTTATGGTAAAAACTTACTTTACTGATAACCAGGAAAATACGATGAAATATTTAACTGGCTTGCAATGCCATAGCTTTGAACTTTTCACTGGATTTCTCAATTAGTTTTGGTCTCACAAATCCTTATGTGATCGTTCAGTGCCAACATTTTCTAATAGAAGGACACAGAAATTGAGGATAGGATAGGCATGTGATTGTCTGGACTCACGATAAACCACTTTCAATGAAATTTGTTGATACAGAAACTGTTATAAGTTATAAATTTTATTTGGAAAATATAAATTCCTGGTTTATAAATGGGAACGTCCAAAAATAAATCACACAAAACATTGCGACACTCGGCATCATTCAGGACGTTACAATGAAATAATATGTGAAATCGAATGATTCAACACTAACACTAATTTTCATTAGATTTTTTCTAGTTTTTGTCAAATCACAGTGAGGTTTTGTTCTGGGAATTTAAAAATGTGCTTGATCAAAAAAATTACCGAAAATGTTTAGCGCTGACTAATATGTGATTCAGCGAAACATTCGGTACACATTCGCGAATTTTTGTACCAAATTTCAAATAACGCAGACGAAAAACATCGTTTGTCTCTAAAACTCTTTATTGAAATTTAAAATTTAGACAAAAACCTGTTTTTTTCGTAATGTCCTTTTGGAGCTTCTAACTAAATCTAAAAAGTCGCGATTTCTACCAGCGACGTAACCTGAACCTAACCGTGACCCCCTAAAAATGAAGTATAACGTATAAAAGGGTTAGTCTAGAAAGTGCATCCTGTTTTTTTTGTGGCACCTGCGTGGCTAATGTTATGATTCGTGATGGGCAGTTTTCGTCGTTATTGCTATCTTCATAATCTTCAGGCTTTTCCATGCATCCAGTCACGAAGGTTTATTGATTTTACGTATAGTACTTGGATGTCTTCCCCTGATCTTCGTTTACTATGTGCGCTGCGACAGCTGATTTGATTGTTTCTACTTCGCGATGCTTTTTCTGCCTCTTTATCATGCTCGTTGAATCTCGTCCGCAAAGCATTTTCGTTTGTCCTCTATTTTCTTGTTGCACTCCTTTCAGGCGATCTTGTAAACTCCGCTGAGCTCGTATTTCGTGAGTGGGTCCTTTTTGCTATTTAAAAGAGTTTTCAAACGTGTGTTAGAAGTTTGAGGCTTGAGGTTAGAGGTTGGTATATGCTGATGTGAGTTGGTATGCTGTCTTCCATTTGTTTGCTGAAGTATGTCGAGTATAGCTTCCGGTTAATTCGGCAAATTAGTTTCTCTAATAATCATAATATCTAAAAATGGCAACCGTCCGTTATTCTCCTGCTCTATTGTAAATTTTCTGTTTTTGTGGATGTCGTTTATCCCATGTATGCCAAGGCGTTCAGTTTTTCTACTATGGCGAAGTGCGAAGACATCGTCTACGTGCCGGTACCAAATACCAGGCACAATGCCTGTATTCTTGATTCTCCTTTCGATTTGGGACATGAATATTTCGGTTCCCCTCGATAATGATATCGAAGTATGTATAAATACCTGAAACCCGAATGATGATAGTCACATGCCTAATAAAATAATGAACTCGGGAAAATTAGGTGCAGCGTTACTGCGTGCACAACCGAGAGCTTGTTGATTTAACTTAGCCTATAGCCTATCTCTTCTTCTTCTCTATACCATAACCCCTTGTGGGGCATGGTGCGTTCACTCAGCCGTCTATAGGCTACTTCGAGTCAACGTTACATTGCATATAGTTTCGGAGTGTATATAATGTTGCAAGAACTATATATTTCCTGGGCCACGCCCAGATTCGATCTCCGATAGTGTTTATGTCGTATTTGAATTTCCATCACTATCACCATCGGAATAGGATCCTGTCCAACTTCGTTATAAACTTTACTGTGAGATTTCGTTCTGGGGAGGGTTAGCTAGGACTCCCGATGTTATTGTAGAAGCGTAGAGGAGCAGCTGGGTTGTGCAGCTAAAGAGATCGGACTCTCAGTTGTATAAAAAGGATAGAGGAACGTCTGAAGCGCTTGGGCTCCTATTTGGAAGAGGAAAAACAGCTTCAGCGCGTGGGCTCCTATTTTAAGGAAGAGGAAAAGCATGTCATATCCCTAAAAGTCTCCAGCCGACTGTCAGATATTGTTTCTTTTTATGGATGCTGTGAATGTGAGATAAGAGGCTTGTCGGTATGTTTCGGCAGGAGATTCGATCCTGTAGAACCAACTAGAGTCAGAATTTGAAACGGACATTGATCTCGCAAGTGGAATATGCAGTCCAAAAGCCAAAAATAGCACTGAATATAGACGAGCTACGGTCTGAAAAGCAGAATCGAAGGCCAGTTGAATGTAATCAGAATCACCAATAAAAGTCTAAACATGTTCAGAGCCATTTTTCGTTAAATAGTGCAGAAAATCATTCTGGACTGTCCTTTCCTAAAATTTATCTCTAAAACTAAAAAAAAAGGCGCGACAGTCCAACATTGGTCTAAGGCGGCAGATGTGTTAGTGACATCCAATTCCCAAGATTCTAACTGCTATTTTGTTGAGGTGTGGAGATCAACAGCACGCTCAGCAATGTTATTTGTCACCATAAATGGGTACTCGTTTAACATCGGAGTGAGATCATAGTTCGCCATATAGATACCATCTACTGGGTATACCGTCAGGGGAGCCGTTACGGCCTTATCTCCCGGTCCTTTGGGCGGCTTGGACCTTCGATGTTTTACTGACAAGGTCTTATTGTCAGATGGGGATTTCTTCATCCAGTGAATGCACTCACCGTCAGAAACCCAACCCAGCGCCCGCTCTAGCACTTACGCCGCCCCGGGCGAGTGGACAAATAGCCGCCCCCTTAGGTAAAGTACCAGGCAGATTGATAGTAGATAGCACAAATGTTATGTCGTTGTTGTTGTAGAAGCTATGTAAGAGACATTTTATTCTTAAATCGAGTGATCTTGGCAGCCCTTGGTCGTTATAACTCATCGGTTCCACGATGGCTGCCGTAGGATCACATATGAACCCAAAAATGCATAGTCAAAGTGGGATTCGAACCGACGCTATGGTAATTCAGAAAATAGAATGTCTACCCACTGAGAAAGCCCAGATAGTATGTATAAGTCCGTAGAAGTCCGTTCCGCCACAATTCATACTCATAAGCGCAATTCACCTCAGTTCAGCAAAGCCTTCTAGAGAGTTTGTTTGAAATTCCAAAATTAAAGCTAAGTATTGAATTTCCCCAGCCACATATTATTCAACACCGGCAAAAAATATACAGATATCATACGGAAACTCTTCGGAATTCAGAATGACGTATATATGTGATTTGGGGATTTATCGAAGCAGACCACTACTTTTTGGGTCCATTTTCGTCCATCAATTGCAGAAATCGTCACTGAGTCCCGTGTGATGTGTAGCATGTCTATGAAGCTAAGTTCACTCATGGCTTCCACACTTATTGTGGATTTGCCTGATCCTCAGCCTCCTACCTAGTGTTGATCACTCACACACAATGTGTGCTGCCGTCTTAGCCAGACATAGTCTGCATGCGTGGAGGATGATGGATGCATATATCATCCTCCACGATTTTCATCTTAGTTAGATGCACTTTAAAATTAGCATGCCCTGTCACTAAGGCAGTTGTCCAACTTAGGCTACTCCGTGTATAACTGAGTACCTGTTTAGCTTTCCTGCCTAGTGGGCTGGTAATTGCGTTTCGAGCCTGCCTACAAGTGAATAGCCTTCGCCATCGTTGCCGATGTATGGAATAAGGTAAGAGATTGAAAATTACCACAAAAACATTCAACACACTTTTGAAAACTCCGCACTCAAAAATGGTATGCCAAAAATGATGGAGCCGATAAACATAAATTAGCTGGGTCTCTTCGAGGACGAGTTTCTTCAGTGGTTTCAATTTGGGTGGCTTACTTGCTTGCTGAAATCCAAACTACCTTGTCCGAAATTGGCCTACTCAATGCTAGATGAATCAATGAATCCATTCGCGAGGAGACCGGTCTAATTGCTGCCAAATGTGGATACATGTTTTCTAAAATGCCTGAAAAAAAAAAATTGTTGGTGGTGCATTTCGGCAAGAAATTTCTCATAGAAGTTTTTTTTAACGCTTTTATTTGCTGAGTGTTTATGCACTAATTTATTTATAATTTCTTATGGTTTCTCCGGAGGTTCAATATTTACTTAGTGGCGGTGATCTCCTATGACTCAACAGACTGAATAGAAATATTAGGCCGAAATCGGGCCTTGCAAAACCGCGCACAAAACATCAAAGTTGTGGACAAAGAAAGACGAATTTTTCTTTCATCCGTATAACGAACATGTAGCGGAAAATATTAGAAACACAAAAGTTCTCCTTATGAGAATGGATAGCAGATCAAGCCGAAGAGGAATTTTCAATTGGGGACGAAATCAGCACTCCGTTTTCCAATAAGCTTCTTTTTAAGGAAGATTTTAATTAGCAGATAACTTTGCCAGCATCACAGATGTGAAGTTTAGGCAAATATCACTAACCATTTTAAGATTCTAAATCCAGTACTTCACTTTGTCTTTTCGAGTTTTTTATTCGTGTTTTAGCCAAAAAGCCGACCCTAAAATTTGGCGCCCCGGGCGACCGCCCGGCTTGCCCCCCCCCCTTAGAGCGGGCGCTGACCCAACCCCGGGGCTGCATTACCAGCTCGATGTCTCGGGTAACAACCTACAGCCACCTCGAGTCCAACGCCTAGATGGGCAGGGACCATGGTCCCCTGCGCTCACCCATCCCCGACGTACACTATTCGCTAAAGACTTCTCTTAAGCAGGTGTGATCCTCCTTCGGCCCCCTTATGGTGGGCCTCACGTCAAATTCATTGTACACATCCCACGTTCGTTGGACCTGTGACTACTCGTCTGCTTAAAGCATACTCGTAGCGCTACCGTTCACTTTTGAGTGACCCCATCCGTTTACTTAGCAGCAATTTGACTCAGGCCGTGTATGGTAATCAATCCACAAACTAGAGGCGCGTAGGCATTTTCCCCACAAGGCCATTCTCCCTAATTAGCCCCTTCGTGGCTCGGGTTATGCGAAGCCGCCAGCTGCGAAGCTATACACGATCGCTTATAACGGATTTCCCCCCTTACGAGGAAACACTGCGTCGTGTTCGACTTGTATGACTGCCTTTCCGAAGGAATAGAGAAATAGGTCAGCATTTGCCACCCGTACATGACTCGGAAGCACGGAAGCGTCATCGCCCGAATGGTCTTTGTACAGATCCACGCCATGGCGTATCAACTATACAAAAGGCCTCCCTGCGCTGCTCGGGTACGTGGTGTCGCAACTTACCAAAAATCTGTGTCCCCCTACACAGATATACTCTGTGTCACAAGGACACAGACTCCCCTGCGGGGCATAGTCCGTCACAAGGGGCATAAACCGAATTCGTTCACGGTGAGTCTCGAACCCATGACCCTGTAAACCGAAGGTGCGCGCACCAACCATTACGCCAGCCAGACTACTCTAAATTTTGCTTAACAATATTTTCGCGACGAACCATTCCAACTCCTAACAAAATCTTGATGTCGAAAAAATTTCGGGCTTGCCCCCCTCCCCTAACCGAAATCCTGGCTACGCCCATGGGCACATAGTCTCACGATCATATCTTTCTTACATCATTTTATTCTAGCTCCATTATTTCAAGCAGCTTAATACCTTAAGTGCAGAAAATTAGAGTTAATTTTGGCTTGATTTTGCAAATATTACCACGAACCCTAAATTTATGCATTGAACGACATAAGATGTACAAATACAAACCACAGGGAAACAAAATCCGTGTCCCTATTCAGGTGGGTCGCAGTGTACATGTTATGTTATGTTACTCTTTTTGGCTAGAATGTTTTCACATATTTGCTTGTGCCTAATTTTTATTACATACTGTAATAATCTCTAATCATACGTCGCTTAGTAGTCAAACATATTCCTAACAAGACACTAACTTGCTGGTGGGCATTCATTCAGAAATTTTGATATAAAAGAGCATATCAAGTGACGAACCAGTACTACTACATACTACATGCCCTTCGGTGTTCTTTGCATTGACAAGAAAAGAAACCTTCATGGATCGAAATGAAATATCCCGCATTATATGAATAAAATAGTTGCGCTCCCTCGCGCCAAGCATTTTTCATGCCTTTAGCTTCTTCGTCAAAACGCGCCAAAAAAATGTTTTATTGATGACATTCA
The DNA here is from genome assembly GCA_949715475.1 of Microchrysa polita. Taxonomy (NCBI): domain Eukaryota; kingdom Metazoa; phylum Arthropoda; class Insecta; order Diptera; family Stratiomyidae; genus Microchrysa; species Microchrysa polita. The sequence goes on along the minus strand of OX454421.1, from coordinate 64,952,284 downwards.
AACCTTTCTATTGCAATTAGCATAATGCTAAAGTGATCCATTATCACCTAAATAGTTCACCTAGAGCTGCTTTTATGAAATTATTATATGTACCTTTATGAATGTGCCAGAATGCCAAAACATTGTTCGTTACTTTTTGACGACAATACGAGAAAAGATAGTTTGTTTAGATATCTTACACAATAGGCTATTGAAAGGTAGCAGCAATGACCACTGACGACCAATCATATGAAATACATGTACGTTTAGAGATTCCCAAATTAATTAGCATTTTGCATTCATGACATGGATAGAAATTAGCAGCAGCAATGACGCGAATTACAACAAAAAATTCAATAAAAGAAATTGTGTCTCTTAGCAAACCTATGCTTATTCCATAGGATTCACTCGCTGTACTATACCGAACAGATACTTTGAGTCTTTAGTCTCTTTGCCATTATTGAACAATAAAGGATTATGGTGTTGATGAGGGTGTGTTGTATAAATTCTCTAGTGTAGGCATATTTGCTTGCTTTGTGCTAATTAATATGCCTGACATGATTCTGGGGTGTCTATTCGTTTGAAGTGAAACAGAACGTGTTGAAGGAAGTTGCGCAAAAAAATAAAAAAATATGTAAAAATAAAAACACAATACACATCCATCACGAACCAATACTTTATACTAAGTTAAGGAATTTTTCAAAAGGAGTGTGAGTCATTTGGCCATGTTGGCCATGTCTCGCGCGATTGAGTACGAGTAAATTATATGAAATTACATACTCAATGATGACAATAGGATGCGAATGTGAAGACCTTGAATGCATTTGTAATCAATGCAGTATTTCAAAGAAACTTGATGCATCTCCGTCTAGAAAGCAACGTGGCATCTCTATCTCTTTCTAATTTCTTGATGCCTATATTTGGGCGTTGAGTGAGTTTTATCTTCTGCGAAATTCAAAAAGCCGAGCAACCAAATACGAGTATTTACGATTTTTGAAAGGATTTCTAAAATTATAAAAATTCTTCAGAAACAATGTTAGGGTTATGAAAATGTGACAGATAATAAGGAAAATATGGGCATCAATAAATTTTGGAGACCGAAATACAAAAACGAATTTCGAATGCCTCAGACAAAATCAGCGTTACTCACGCTCACAGCCCGGAACCATGGGCGTAGCCAGGATTTCGGTCAGGTGGGGGGCAAGCCCAAAATTTTTTCAACATCATGATTTTCTTAGGAGTTGAAATTTTCGGTCGCAGAAATTTTGTTAGCAAATTTTAGAGTAGCCTGGCTTGTGATTAGATTGGTACACAAGGTCTTGGATTCCGGACTCACCGTGAACGAATTCAGGACCTACGTGACGGACTTTGATGTCGCTCAGATTGAAAACAAGTATCCATTTATGGGGATAAATAACATTGCTGGGCGTGCTGTTGATCTCAACACCTTAACAAAACAGCAGTTTCGATATTGGAAATTGGATGTCACTCTGCGGCCCTTGTTTACTATCGGACTGCCACGCATGTTATATCTTTTTTTTTCTAATTTTAGAGTCAAATTTTTAAAATGGAGATAAGAATCATTTTCTTCTGCATTCTGATTACATTCAACTGGCCTCCAATATCTGCCTTTTAGAGCGTAGTTTGTCTATTTTCAGTGCATTTTTTGCATTTCGGACTGCATACTCCACTTGCGAAATCAGCGTGTTTCGCCTGTCACTTTCATCTTAGCAAAGTAGCATCGTCAGAATATTTATAAATCCTTTATTGATTGAAATGTGGTTAACGGTTTTAATAAGATTTCGTCTAAATTTATCAAAGTATTAACAGTGGCTAAATTTTATTGCTTGTATGATTCAGCTAGAAAATAAATTTTGATTTAATAATTTGAAAGACCCACTCTGTGGCTTACTTGGTTGAAACGCACTCTACGATGCTAGTAATCTAGAGGTCCGGTGATCGAATCTCGGCGTGGTCTAAAATTTCGGTACATGTGAATAGAAGTGCTTACAGCATTATATACACTCCGAAATGATATGCAATGTAACGTTAACTCGAAATTGCCTACGGCTAAGTTAACGCACCACGGCCCACAAGGGGCTATATGGTACTGAGAAGGAAGAACTTGAAAGACACTGAAATATGAGACCCTTTCTTTACAAGGTCCTTAACCCTGGAAGGTCATGCTTATTTTTAGTACGGAATGGTCATGCTTCGTCGATTAGACGACGCTCTACTTTGACGCCTCATACAAATCACCCTTTCTCAAAATATTTATAAAATTTGCCAGATTTTCAATCGTTAATTTATTTGGAATGCAAAAACATCGATTTTGGAGCCGATTTTTATGAGATCGAAATGCAATCTTCCTAAACTGAGGAAGAATTTTGAGTTATTTTCCTGATTTGTCCTATTTTTGTCCTAGTAAATATTTTTTCCATAATTTTTGAAAAAATATGTCTTGCATTTCAAAAATAAATAAATTTGTTACGAGCTGGTTGTATGGACAGAGACTTATCGTCGAATCGACAACCAGCCATAAGAAATACTGGAGTTCTAAAAGTTACACAAAGTTCATCCTTCGTCGTTTCGACGACGCCAATTTCCAAAAATCCAACTTACCCTGCTTACTTCGTCTAGCCGCAATGTACTCGGCTGTTCGAAAACTCAGCTCCAAATAATGAGAATTTTCACGAAAAATGGGATAAATTTGATGATGCGTAGTGGATTCGACAAAGCATGACCTTCCAGGGCTAACAAAGCAAAGCTGTATACCAATTGTCACCCTTTCAGATGAAAATAAGTTTAATTCCACTAACTTCCCGAAGGGACCTAACGGTTGAAATTGTGTACTCCAGCTCAGAGCCCATGAAATGAAACAGGAAATATGGGATCCACGCAGCCACAGTAGCACACTCACAAGTGAAATGTGTGTGCTAGTACGCAGCCTCCGTCTGTTACGAGAGGCCACTCGCTGCCATCTATTTGTATGCGCCTCCTGACTGCAAACTGTCCCAATCATGGCTTCTCCGCGGCAGCACTTGGAGTGGCAAAGAAGGCATCTGCTGCGCTAGCAGGAGAAAATTTTTGAAAATGTTGTATAGTGAAGCGATTTTTTTACTACATCGATAAGGATTTTTTACCATCTTCATCGACCAGGGGAGCGACCGCCCCTCCCTGCCCCCCTCTGGCTACGCCCATGCCCGGAACTAGAATTTGTTTATGTGCTAGTTGGACTGTAGTGACATACAATTTTGCATGAGTACGAAGAGTGCAGTTGAGAAGAGTACATTGTCTATGTATTAGCGACAATGCTTGCATTAGTGAGAATATAGCGGTAATTGTTTGTTATGGCTATTATTTTGCATTAGTTAGAAAGAGAAGCAATGTCTCGAGAGGCCAACTAGCGCATAAACAAATTCTACTTCCGGGCTGTCAGTAACGATGGTTTTGGTCTCAGATATTGAGGAGACTGATTGACTTTAGATTTTTGTTTTTACTTTCCCTTCTGTTGTTACCAAACGCGTTGACATATTTTCTAGCAGATTCTAAATAACGATATCAAAATATTTCAAGGCAACTGACTATACTGCCATTTTACCTTCGTGTGCATTTACATAATTCATAATTCAAACTTTATAGTTTGACTAATTGCAATGCATGAACAATAGTTAATTCATGGCGACAGATTGCTACGTAAGCTCTTACAATTATGTGTCAGCAATAGAAGAATTAATCTAATATGAAAATCACAATTTAATTTAATGTCGGGAGATAATAACGTGCATTTTAGATATCTTACTGGTATATGTTAGGGCAATCAATACCCAAATTTGCAACCCCGACAGACCTGTGGTAACTGAGAGGTCCCCAAAAACTTTCATATTTTCGACAATATTTTTCGTTTTTTAATAGGTAATATTTCAAAAACTGTTGAGTTTGCAAAAAAAATCATCATGTGCCACTTATTAACACGTATCTCTGACGGCCCAGAAATAACTCTTCTTTTTGCTGATGACATCGCACAAAGGTTGGGTGGCTGAAGTGGCGAGAAAACTCTGGAGTTTTCTGCGATAAGAAAATTCCACTGAACCACTGAAGCGTAAGGGCAAGTGATACAAAACGGTTGTACGTCCCGCACTCATGTATGGATCTGAATGCTGGACCATGTTACGCGAAAGAAATGACGACGACTGAAATGAAAATGTTATACATGTCAGATGGTGTAACCATCAAAAGGGACCACATCGAAAGTAGCTACATCCGAGGCATCTTGGCAACCAATCACTGAAAAGCTCGAAGACCGACAAATGGATTGGTAGTGGCGGATTGGTTCAAAGGCGTCCACCTGAAAAACCCGTAAAGAAGTTCCACTTGACGGGCCCAAGGCCATACAGATTGGAAATATTGTGTACATAGAGGAAGCAAGCAACGTATTAACAAACTTTTGTACAAAAATTTGGTTCATTGCTAGATAAGAGTCCTGTAAGTGAACAGTATAATCATTCTGATCCTTGGCCTCGTTTTTGAAAACAATTGAAAAATTGACCTGGTTCTGGGATAATTAAAAAAAAAATTGAAAAATTTTCCATGTTTTGGAAGAGTTTCAAAAAATTGAAAAAATCATCCAGTTTTTGGAGAAATTTCCAAAAATTAAAACAAAAACCTGAGTTTTGAAAAAACATCTAGAACTTAAACCTATTTTTAAAATTGCAAAATATTGACTCTCTTTTTGGTAAAATTTCGAACTCGTAACATTTTTTAAGAACGTTTTAGAAAATTTAAAAATTGACTTCATGCTTCCTTGTTGTTGGTTGGCATCTTTGAAAGGCTGTATCTTCTGAACGGAGACAGCTCTGAACTTTTCAGTAAATTATGCAACATGCTCTATTTCACCTGAAAAGATAAAGTTCACTGAAGTCAGTAGAATAATGTTAGCGCAACTTTAGGCAATCCCCATAATAGATGAATAGATCCACCTCTTAGTGCAACGGGGCCTAGAAACATATAGCTTCATCACTGCAAAATAGCACCATCACTCTAATATCCGGTTATATGGATGGAGTTAGCCCCTCCAGGACAAGATCCTGGTTACGCTACTGATTGAAGCTATCAAGGATAGTTCTTTAAGCCGAGTCCAACCAATAGGTAGTGTGTGTACAACATTGGCAACTCAGCCATCTGGTCACCTTAGCCCTGCGATTCCCAACTCGAAAATTTCGGCGGACCACTTAGCATGAAAATGAACCGCAATGGACCAAAATTTTAAAATTCAGATTACAATATTTATTGCGGATGCAAATATCATGACAACGTTAACGATTAACATCTTCCGTTGCTGTTTGTCAATTTCTTTATGCCTGGTACAGGGGCGTTCGAAAAAAATATTTCGAGAGGGGTTTTAGGAAAAAGGTTGAGGTTGGCCAGAACAGGCATGTCAAACTCGCAGTTCTGTGCGACCCGCGGCCAGGTCGGAGAACACACAATGTGTATCATCACAACTGAGTAAAAATCCTCTCCTCTATGTTCTATCAACAAATTTCTGATGGATATTTGAGGTACATTTGTTGAAGGCGTTTTTTTTTTGGGCAGACTCTTTCGTGAAATTGATTTGTCCCGAAATTCTGTTCAAAGTTGTTGGCTTTGCCGAAACTTATAATTATCTATATTATATATTTATCCCAGTTGCATTAGAATTCGCGTCCGCATGTTACAGGTCATGGGACAAGATCGTCGTAGATTCAGATTTATTTGAACTTTAAAGTCTCCGAAATCTTGTATGTGGTGAGGAAATCTCCTGAATGTGCAATTTCGTTAGCATAAAAATTAACCCGCTTTTTTGCCCTTTACTTTATTAAGATTTACATGTTGTGTGTTTCACACCACATCAGAAACAAATTTTTAGCCACTTTTCCGGCGCCGGCCGTGTGTTCTGATCAACTGTCCAAGTTTGGTGGAAATTAATGAACAAATAGTGGTTACTGATGAATCAACTCAACTTTCGCGTGTTGACTTGATGTGTACCTACTACTATGTTACGTTAACCCCTTTTGGGACACAGCTTCATGTGAAAAATTTCTAAATTTGTTTGAAGAACAATTTCAAAAAATGACATTTCTAAAGGATAGGTATAATCCAGAGATTAGTGACTCTGATGTATAAACATATCTTAAAATAAATTTCCTGTAATTAAGTTTCGGAGGCTCTGTGGCCGTGATCGTTCGGTCGCCACTCTGTGAAATAGACACTCATAGAGAAACGAGTTTCCAAACTCGGCACGACTCGTCGCAAGTTTATTATTCAGAAGAAGATGATAAGAAATACTCTTATCGTAGAATAATAAACTGACAATGGAAGTGGTATGGCTGACAACCATATCACACTCCGAGTTCAGTTGTCTTTGTAACGTTGATGACTACACACGGTAGTTATCAACGCAAACGCACCATGCTCCACTAGAAGTTACGGTAATGAAGAGAGAGAGAAGTTTCGGAGGCATTTTTACCCTGCGACCCGCAGGGCCCGGGCCACGTTTTGTGTTTGACACCCCTAGGCCATAGGGTCCAAACAATCGCTAAGCGCGGACAAATGAGTTACCAATACAAGATAAGAAAATTATTTAAGAGCTTTAAGGATAATCAAATCCAATTCAATTGTAAGTAGATAGAAAAATCATGTCCTCCTTTATAAAATAAAACTGACTTGCCTCGATTTTCTCTTAGAATGACACCCACGTTCTGATTTCCCCGAAATCACTAATTCTTTTTAAATCGAATTAATATTCGGTTATATTCGATTACCATAGACAGGGCCGGATTTTCCATATGGGCAACTCGGGCAACTGCCCGGGGCGGCAAATTTTTGAAACTTGCTATTGGTTTTAAATTCTACATTTTGAAAAATCAAAGAGGTCATTTTAATTTATTCTAGTTACGTGGATTCACCTCAATTCAGGGTGCCAAATCATAACATATCCTCAACTTCAAAAGGTGATTCATATTCTTCTAAAAACATTCCATCCTGGCGGCGGGAAATTTATTTCAAATAGGAGTAGAAAGTTGTATTTGAAACGCGTTATGGTTTCACTTTAAGCATGGGCACGGATATAGCATATATTTTTCAGTATATCTATTCAAAATTTGATATTTTTTTGGTTTACGAGTACTTGGCCGCAAGCTCCTGATTTTACACCTAAAATGCCCCCAAAATAAAATGGAAGGAATCGGATAATGGGGTCATGGGATTTCATACAATCTGAGCTCCCAATTTTGATTCAAGGAAAACCGTTTTCTTTCTGCACAAATTCCAATCCAACTTTTCGTATAAAATGTGTATCTATTGAACCCAAAGAGTGTATTTAAAAACAAATAGAATTCCACCCCAGAAAAAAATTCGTAAATTTGAAATCAAGTTACAAGAATTATTTAGGAACGGACGGAATCGGAACCCAAGTCAAAGGGTCGCCGAAGAAACTATTAGCCCGAAAGAAAGTGTCGCGCCCGAAATTATTCATGGTCTCGTTTTTTCACCGAAAACTATTTTGTTTTCAAAAATGGACTCAATGAATTGCACTAGAGAGCTGAATCTGCAAAAATTCTACTAGGTTAATCGAAAGCTTCAGATGTGATCAAAATTCGTCGTAAGCTTCGGTAAAATTAGAGTTTCTGACGAAAAAGAGAACAGCAGAACACGGTATGATGTTTTCCCGTCACATTTGATGCCAATGGCTAACTTTATTTGTTGCGGTTATTCGAACATGATTTCCAAAACGTTCCACAAACAAAAACCAACCTTAAAAATTTAAAAGGTATTGAGCAAACATTCTGAAAGCATTCTGAAGAAACAGTATTGTACAACGGATTAAAATGATGTCGTTGTTGTCATTTTGAAAAACGAAAATCGGTTTTACAACCTTTGGTACCCCTCCCCTGGCTACGCCTCTGGAGCCCATATATTTTGCAAAAAACGAGACCGAGAGTATACCCTATACGTTATGCGCCCATTACTTTTTTCCAACCATGTGTATGCGAACTCTACTACTTACAAGCTTAACCAGTGTCGGAGGGCGGCATTTCGGCTTCTGCCCAGGGGCCCCATAGTTGTTAAATCTGGCGCTGACCATAGGCATCCCCACCGTTGCATTGTATCAAAGCCCCTACACAACTAGATAGTGCCAAGCTCTTGTGTTTGCAGCCACTACTTAAGCTACTTTTTCCTTCAATTATGTTAAAAGACAGAACAAACTTAATTGCAAAAAAAAGTTTAAAAAAAATAGCAGAGGTTCCCAAACCATTCTGAAACTAGTGGAACAATAGTGAAAAAGAAATGCATTTTCAACTGTTCCATGGAACATTGTCCTTCGCTATACCTACTTTTGAAAGATAAGCTTTTTCCGCTAATCAACCTTTTGTGGTTTTTGGTAAAGCCGAAAACCTTTTGCCGGCACATTCGCTGTGATGTGTGGTTTTTTGCTACTTGTCGATTAGTTTGCTCATTTTCCGTCTCTTAAAACTGCAGAGGCATGACGAATTGCCTCCTTTTTCATTACATATTTTATCATTCAACCAAACATCATGAGCCTGGTAATAACTACATATTAATCGAAAAATGTTTGAACACCAAAAATGCCTACGTAGGATCGCCACTGGTCTACTATTTCGGTATTCTGCATTTGGTGGTGACGCACCACAGTTAACTAAAGAGCATTTTATTCAAAAAGTGGTAATGTCAAAGATACAAGTCTGTGCAGCCAGTAGGGTAGGGTAGCCGGACCTTCTCCACTTTCCATCAACTTAAAGTACATATATGTCCGAATTAGGCATTGGTCAAAATGTTGAGTCGATAGCGATATTGTACCGAAAGTTATGGCCGAATTCAAATATCTAGGAAGTGTAATTTGTATGGGAGGTAGAGGAACCCTTAGTTCGATTTGACCCATTTTCAATACCGTCCAAGATTTTATCAAAACAAAAATCTGACCAAAATTTCAAACCGCTGGCTTCAGTATTTCGGGAGTTATCGTGCGATCAGACAGACACACGGACAGACAGACAGACATGGCTTATTCGAATCAGGGACCGACCCTGATCATTTATATATATACTTTGCCATACCTCCGGAGGCTCCTTTGAGGTGTTACATAATATTGGCGTAACAAAAACAATTTACCCTATACCATCTTATGGGTATAAGGTATAAATATTATATTTTCAAAAGTAGGCACACTCCCGCGGACCACTTGAGGGTCTCTCGAGGACCACTTTTGATCCGCAGACCACCTGTTGGGAAACAGTGCCTTAGACTATATGCTAATTCAAACACCATTAACGATCAGACTATTCGGTGTTCCTTGTCTGCATGTACAGATACACCCACAATATGTATTTCTTCAAAGCATCGCATAACATCTCACCTTTAACCCGCTTCGTCAAAGTCGATTAGCACTTAAAAATGATTTTCACTTAACAAATAAAGAGATTTGCTAAAATTAGCTCGTGAATTTTCAAAGATGTCTGTTAGCACGAACAAGTCAATCTGTGACTTCTTAGCAAAAATAGGAATCCAAAACGTTTCCCAAAAAATCTTCAGAAATGAGAAGATCTGCTCGATAGTACTAATTCTGCTTCTATGTTGCAGGCAGAGCAGACTGCATAGTACGAATAGAAGATCCAAGGCGGCTTACCTTGCTATTCCCCAAAGAATTCAAAAACACGAAAGAACACTATAAAGTGGCACGCTCTCGGGAATCATTATAATAGATGTTTGAAATGGGCACTCCTGTGCGGCAATTGATTTGTGATCCCGGAACATCACATACGTAACAAACAAGTGCTTTGTTCCTATTCCTATTCCTATTGCTATTTAGCTGGGGAAGAATAAAGAACGAAAAGGTAGAAATAGTGATGTAGAGAAGGAAGGTTGATTTGTTCTTTAAGTTTTCTAATGGTCACTCTTGTCATCTTGCACCTGTTCTGCAACCGACAGACGTGTGTCTTCCGTCGAAATTAGATTGTCTGGTAGCGAAAGGGAATGTACCTATACATATATCTAGAAGCTAAGGCTAGGCTGATGATGATGATGTTATGCTGTATGTCTATGAATCCCTATACAAGACAAGTGCATAGTATTGCAAAATCCCAGCATTATTTATGTTGTGATGATAGACACCTAATAAATTTTTAGAAAGAAACGAAACAAATATCGTGGAAATTTTAAAACATTTTTCCGTGGAGTTTTTCGGATTAGATCGGACGTGATCAAATGTCTAATGAATTTTATGAGTTGAGATCATCGTTTGGACGTGTCTTAAAATATGGACGAGAGATGAACGTTTTGTGTTGAATTGAATTGATGTTGAACTCGAATCGTATCAAATTTTAGGCAATTAAATTATTTTCATGTTTATTTGGTTACAACCGTTTATTGGTCTATTGTGCGGTCTATTTGTCAATAAATAATTACATAGTAAAATTGAAATAAATAAAACCAATGACTTTTATTCAATTAAGTTGATTTAAGCCAAAATAGTTTTTTAATTAGTTATAGATTCATTCAAATCGTGTATTGGAGAAAACCAAAATAATTTATTATTAATAGCCCTATTCGACTCACTGGATCATTTCCAGATTTATTGGAAATCCCATAGAAAATGATGATCCTGGAAATTAATCCAGGGTACGACTTGGATCATCTGCCAAACTAATCCCCCGATGTCTCCGCGAACAATTTCCCTGAAATTTCCCGTATGTTATTTTGTTATTTAGTATTTTTGGTTTGTAAACTTTATTCAGAGTTTATCATTTTAATATTTCTTGAGACTTTTCCTTTTAATTTTATCTCGAACGGTGCATAATTACAAATGCAATTTGTAATTCAGAATATCGCGTTGGTGCCAGATGACACGATAGTCAGCTGTTACCGTTTTGGGAAATTTTGATCCGATTTCATTCGACTTGGACAGGATCAATGATCCAGTCAGTCGAATAGGGATAATATAATTATAGGTACTCGTTCTATTCTCGAGATTACATAAATTGAAATATGACTTTCATATTAGATTAAATCTGTACATACTGTTGGCACATTTAGGTAACAATCTGTCGCCAAGAATTAACTATTGTTCATGAATATTTGCTTTAGGCAGGAAGGGTCTAGATCTAGAAACTACGCAGAGAATTTGTAGTTCCTAAAGCGAGGATCTCATGCGTTTTCTGAAAATTGTCTATAAATTAAAATAAATGGTATTCTCCTACATATGATATATTCCGCGATGCAGATGGGGTACAATAAGATTTCTATAATAATTTCCAGACTGAAAATATACTATTAGAATAGAAAAGTGCTGTGCGTTACGTAACCTATGTAGGTACGTGCGAGCCAATTTAGGCCGACGATGGTGTCGTTGTATGGACAAACTCAGGCCCGTTCTCGTTGTCCAGATCATGTTCCTCATCAAAATTGTTTTTTTCTGTGTTGAAAAATTTTCCCTTGCAAGCGACGCAAATGTTTGTACAGAATAATCCTGCCTGTCTGCAACCACAGCTCCCCATGCAGCTCTTCTGGCATTTGCAAGAAATTAGGTTTAACAGCGGTGCTGGAGACTGCAGTGTAGTGACTGGAATTAGGCCATTTATCGTAGCTCTCCATCCCCACTTCTCGGGATCCAGTCTATGACCAAGCCAAAGTTGAACTTGATGAAACACCCGCAAACAGTGTTGATTTGTGGCAGCAAAAGTGGGAGGAAGTGAAGCCAGGTTTGCAGTGACCTTGAAGGAAGTAAGTACAGGGTGGCCCAATTGAACTGCAACTTTTGGCTAAATGATTTTTTTTTATTTATTTAATACATAATTTTATTGAACATAAACAACAAATGTTAAAATACAATCATAGTTTTAAAATTGAATTCAAATTTTCGATGTGACCACCATTAGCGCGAACTATGGCTTTGAGTCGGTTGACAAACGAATCGCACGCTGCACGAATGTGAGCCTCTGGCATTTTTGCCCAATCACGGCGAAGAGCTGCCTTGAGCGCATCTATACTCTGGTATCTTTTAGTGTTGACATAGGCCTGCAAAATCCCCCATATGGAGTAGTCCAGCGGATTCGCATCCGGTGAATGAGGAGTCCACTGTTCGGTCGAAATGAATTTTGGAATATTGTTTCTTAACCAGTCTAGGTTTGCGCGTGCTTTGTGTGACGGTGCAGAGTTTTGGTGAAATGTCTGCGTGGCCACGGCTTCAAAGCACCTTCCAAAACAATTTCTCGGTAAATATTCGCATTCATCTTGATGCCACGATCAAAAAACATTAGCGGAGATCGACCATTCGCCGTCACGGCTGTCCAAACCATCACAAACGGTGGGGATTGAGTTTTGGTGGCCATCCGGATATCTAAATTCTCGGATGACCTTTCTGTTAGGTAGACACGATCGTTTTGTTTATTTATAAATTGCTCAATAGGGAAATTTTTCTCATCGAAGAAAATGATATTTGGTAATTGGCCTCGTTCGTGCAATCGCAATAGCTCTTTCGCCCTATCGAATCTAACTTTTTTTTTGGGCTTCGGTTAGATGTTGTCCTTTTTGTATTTTGTAAGGCTTAACTTTGAGCTCATTTTTCAATATTCGCTGAATTGTTGATTTCGAAATGTGCAGCTCAGCAGCCATTTTTCTGCCACTCCGTCGAGAATTTCGGCGAATTCGAGCCTTGATGTTCCGTACCGTTTCCGGCGTTGATACAGTTTTTTTCCGGCCACCACCATATCGTTTAGCAACACTTCCAGTTTTATTGTAACGAGGTATGGTTCGAGACACGAAAGATTTGTTGATATTTAGATGTTGAAGAGCACGAACAATTTCCACTTGCGGCTTTCCAGCCAAATATAGCCCAATCACACTGTTACGTTTTACTTCCATCACGGATAAAGTGTTTTCAAAACACTCAGGATGCTTAAACACAACAAGGTGAACTGTCGTGGAACAAAATATGAGGGCGCTATCATCCTTTATTGCCTGTACTTGAGTTTATTGATGGTTGTACTTTTGTGATTACCGCCATAAAGTGCCAGCATTATTTTTTCTCCGGCTTCAATGATAGTATGTTTATCAGCTGTAGGATCCCTAAATTTTGCCAAATGAGGTTTCAAATCAGGAATTTTTTCCAGGACTTTAAAGCATTTAAGTTTGCCTTGATTATACATTGCTGATGTAGAGTCGCAGCCACTCATAGTATGTAGAAAGAGTATATCTTCAGCTATAGTACTATCAACAACACTTGTTGGATGGTACAAAGCATAGGTATGGCTTTCCCTTTACCTGGCTGCATGAAAAAAAACGTTAGGTGGTGTTTTAATACCAATCATTATGACTAAAAGATCAATGTCCTCACCCACCACTGTGACTGTTTTATTGTGTGGAACAAGGTACCTATTAGCCGTTTTAATTATGGGTCTGCGTCATCCAACGCTTGCTTAGTGTTAATATTAGCCTCATTGAACTTAGACATCAGTGCGTTTATAAGTCGACTTTTATTTTTAGAGTTGGCTAAAAAGTTCTCTTGGGAAACTGTAGGAACCATTGAATCGTTAAATATTAATTAATGCGATCTAAAGTAGACTAACAGCAAAAAACGCGTGTGGTGGGTAAGGGACACGAGTTGCAACAAGCAAAATATTGAGTTTCCTATGCTAAAACTGTTAATGGTGTAAACAGTAAAGTGAAACAAACCATCATAGAGAAACTTAGATACTATTTTTCATTGATTTACTTCTTAAGTTAAAAATTGCCTGTACTTTTACGAGCTCTGCCTCCCAAACTGAGGGTCTGAAAGAAATGAAGTTCAGCAATTTTGTAGGGAATGATGTCTACTTTAGCGTGTTGACAACCCTAAATTTAGGAAATGTCACACCAATACATTTATAAAAGCGAGAAAAGTTACCCATACATACCTAAAGATGGGCCTCACCTAATCTGGATGATAAATTATGATGGCAATCATCTTGCTAGAACGCACGGCAATAATAGATAGATAGATAGATATATATTTATTTTTATCCAAAAAAAATACATTCTGTAATTATAAAAATTAGTTCCGAATGTCAAAAAAAGATACAAAATAGGCAAACAAAAAAATATAAATTAAAAGGTGTAGAGCGATAATAATAGTAATAATATCTACATAAAGAAAGAGTGAGAAAAAAACTCGTATTTTTTCACGGATTGGTACTAAATCGACACGATATTACTGAACTAGAATTGTAATTAGCCAAACTATAAAACACGAGTGATGCATTAATTGTATACAAGGGTAGAATATGTGCTACTACACTGCCTGTCATAACTATAGCCGCACCATAAAACAGACTGATCCTTGGAAATTGAAATAGAGCACAGTTATTCCACATGCTAGAAACTTAAGGGATATCAAAAAGGCAAATTATCTTATAGTAATTTTCCTTTTATTCGAAACCGTTATTCTTATATAAAGGAAAAACTAAGATTTCGGCCCGTCATAACTATAGCCGCACTTGAAGTTAGTATGGCAAAAAACTGCTTAAAAAGCGGAAATTGAGGAAACTTTTAACGGGAAGAACCCTTTTCGAATAAAATTGATTGTTTTCTTTATTTTTCATGAAATAATTTTAAACTAGGGGGCTTCGGGGTTGGGTTTGTATGGCCACCCCTTGACCCCATGGTCAGATTTGATCAATTCTTAGATATGTTTTGTGTCATCAAGAGAAACACGTTTGTGTGTACTTTTGTTGAAATTGGTGCACAAATAAAAAAGTTTTTCTTAGAAGAACCTAATTTGGGGGGTTAGGTTTGTATGGCAGCCCCATGACCCCATGGTCTGATTTTACCGATTCAAACATACAAACTGCCTGCAGCAAAAAGAAGCATTTGTGCAAAATTTCAGCTTCATAGCTTTTAAATTGGCCGAGTAAAACGCGTAACAACAGACGAACAGACAGACAGACGGACATCGCCCAATCGACTCCCCATGTTATGCTGATCAGATCATATATGTATACTTATTATATGGTCGGAGATGCTTCCTTAAATGCGTTACAAACTTCATGACAAAGTTAATATACCCTTTGTTGACTCTACGAGCGAAGGGTATAAAAAAAACTCCGAGAAGTTTTCCCTTAGGGGAAAAATCTTAGATCATGTATATGTCTACTTTATTGCTTACAAAATAATCCATATTGCATCAACCATTATCTTGTCACTCCAGAAGACCAAAAATCCTTTCAAACCGATTACATACAGTACCCCGAATATCGACTTTCGAACGATAACCATAATTCCCATTCTCAGTTTCCTTATGAAGTGTCCTTTTTGGTGGTATGTACATAATATCCTTTAAAAAACCCAAAATGAGCTTGTGGTGATTTTAATGGTCTCAGCTCACCGAATACTGTATTTTGATATGCATATCCACTATAATGTATTCCCAAAGAAAAAGGGACTTTTTTGTCCAAAGATATCTTTCTCAAAAGAAGTGCCGACACCAAAATAATAGGTTCGCACCACTTAAATTCCATCCGAGTTTCATCTAAATCGCTCCACAGGGGGAGCCAAGAGAACCAATTGAAAGATAACTTTTCATTTGCTTCAACGGCGAATTTACCGCTATTCCCGCAACTCATCAGTAATTGTCGATTCTTTCTAAGGGCGATCAAAGAAAAATGTATACCAAATTTAGCAATGATCAAACCACTGAATGGTTGACTTTAAGCTTCGTTAGGTTTTCGCTATGTTTTACAATGTCACATTTTATCACGGAACAACCCAGCGTACACATCCTAATTTCTTTAGAATAATCACACGTGTTTTATGTTCCAAATAATTTTCACTAAGCTAAAAAAATTGTTTTGGACACTAATGAAAGAAAAAAAAACGAGACCGAGTTCTAATCGTGCGAATAGCACGATGAGTATATACCCTATACCCATGTACAGACCTAGAAGGCGCGCAAAACCCAAAATATTCAATTTCATATTTTTTGTAGGTGAGGGAGGGGTAGATGGGCCGGACGTGGCACATCTTTATTATCTTATCAAGGCATCCAAGGGCTACGATTTGATACTAGTTTGAAGTTTTTCGCGGCATTCTATCAAAAGATATGGCGGAATATTGCTTTGTAGGAGATGTAGGGGTAGGGGTAGTCAGACCTTCCCCACTTTCCACCAACTTCAAGCATATGTCACAATTAGGCATTGATGGAAATTTCAGGTCGCAAGCGATATTCTGTCGAAAAATATGACCGAATTAAACTATCACGGAGGGGTCATTTGTATGGGAGGTAGGGGATCCCTTGGTCCGATTTGGCCCATTTTCAATACCATCCAAGCTTTTATCAAAACAATCATCTGACCACAATTTCAAAACGCTAGCTTCATTATTTCGGGAGTTATCGTGCGAACTGACAGACACACGGACGGACGGACAGACAGACAGACAGACGGACATGGCTTATTCGAATCAGGGACCGACCCTGATCATTTATATATATACTTTGCCATACCTCCGGTGGCTCCTTTGAGGTGTTACATAAATCGTCGTAACAAAAACAATATACCCTATACCATCTTATGGGTATAGGGTATAAATATATGTTGCTGTGGGGACTCGAACACATTACCCTACGCACCAAATCTGGCGGATACCCAACCAGGCTACATCGACTACACATTGGCCCGATAAATCTAGCAATCATCACATGATCACGTTCTAACATTTTGCAGAGCGTTTACATATTGCTGAATAGAGAGAAAGAAATGTCCATCGAATCAATGATTTGCGGTGCTGTGACGGACATCAACGTTCAGTGGCTGTACAACCACTGTCAACGTCCCACAATCTTCCCAACACACAATATCATTCTTCCGTTGCCTGTTCCGACGACGACGACAATGACGATTATGTTCTGCCTGCATGCACCGACCTGTGTGAGATAATCTGTGATGATCGCTAGATTTACTTGCAATCATTGAGGTCGGCATAGCCGAGTAGGTTAGATGATAGGTGTTTGGTGCATGGGGTGACGTTTTCGAGTCGCCATAGAGCGTTAATTTTTTTTTATTTAGTTACCTGAACATTCTTTTCATTTTGGTGATCATGATACTGAAGATATATACTAAAACGACTATTGATATTTTGAGGAATTTTTGATTTTCTACTCTTCGTAAATTTACGCGATAAATCGTATGCATTTTGGATGCTATGATGATGATCACTAAGTTATTCGTACTGATAAGGCGCAGTGTGGTCAAGGCGGTTTGGTGGTCGTTGTTGACTTTTTGGAAGGTATTGACAACGGTTTGGACCATGGTTCAAACCCCCCTGGGATATCAGATGTTTTTTTTCTTAAAAAAAAAATATTTTGAAACCGATCACATACAGTGCCTCAAGTATCACCTTTCGAACGACACCCATAATGCCCATACTCTGTTTCCTACGCTAAAAAC